>JAMWYP010000094.1:142500-838059 GCA_025563575.1 Acacia pycnantha | reverse complement strand
CTTTTTTCCTTCCTAGTAACCTGTCGAATTGACTTTTGTTCACTGCTATCCCCCACTCGAATCTGATCCTTTCTTAACTTTTTTTGTGTCTCCCCTTTCTTATCCCTGGAAATATGCACAGAGTTAGTCCGCTGGGCACTTTTCTCAACAACAGTTTCAAGTACAACGATTTGACCATCTTCCAAAGAAGCCCCATCGCTGCCGATTCCCTCCTCGACAAGCACACCAAATCGGGAACCATTATCGGGACGCCGGAGTTCCCCTTGAATCTTCTCTTTACTACCTTTCTTCTGTCTCCGGGGGCGCTGAACAACTTTCCAGGTATCAACAGATGCTCTAGAAATATCCCCAGGCACCATACTACAATCTTGTATCGCCGTCTCCCCCACTGGAGCATTATTCACACCCACCCTCACATTAGGTCCTGAGTTGGCCACTTTAGCTTTAGACTTACAGTCCTCAACCTTATGCCCATACAGTCCACAATCCGTGCATAACCAGTGCAATCCTTCATACTCCAGATAATAGTCTTCTCCATCTAATGAGAAGCCAGCCATCAATTGTTTCTCAAGGTTTACAAGAACACAAATCCAAGCAAAGTGCCCTCTAAGATGACCAGAGGTATTAAAATCAATTTTAATAGTCTCCCCAATCCTATCTCCAAACCAGGTCAGAGCTTCCCTGTTGTAATATTCCAGAGGAATATTAGGAAGTCTCACCCAGACCACTACTTTGTTGGTTGTAGCCGTTCTGAGATGAAACTGGGGCTCCCAAGGTCTCACTGTTAAATAGTGGTCAAATATCATCCAGGGACCTCCAGTTAGGGCATTGTTATAATCTTCCTTATTATAGAGTTTCACCACAAAAAACCATTCCCTATGTTGATTAGACTAATGACCCCTTTCCTGGCCCAGAGCTTATGGAGGATGGATAGGAGAAGCTTATATCCAATACTTCTTCCTAGCAACTTTACAATAATATCTTTGTGCCATGGTTTACACAAACGCTTCTTCATTTTCCCAGAGAAAGAAAATGTGGGAAAGTTCCTGACTGGGTCCTCAGTGATTTTGCACTCTGGTTCAATATCATCACTGTCAGAAAGACTATCATCAGACAACCCCTACTCCCCCATGACAACATTTTCCATCTCTTCTTCTTGACAAGTACCTCAAAGCTTATCCACAAAAGAGCATCCAGGACCCCATGGATTTGATCCCTCCTTACCCAGCTTCAGCCACTCTTTTTTATAGTTACTAACCTCTCCATTCTTAATCTTTTTTGAGCTTCGATTAATAAGATCATTTTCCTCCGCAGATAGAGGAACTGGAACAGTAGCACCAAACGAGAGCGCCATAATAAACTTGTTAGTTACTTCTTCCCTTAATCGAGTTTATAGATATGGGGATTTTTTTTTTCCTTGTGTTGGAAGCCCAATTTTGTGGGCCTTTCTTGATTTAAGCCTGTAGTTTATACAACACTGAAAAAAAATGCATATGGACAGCTGGCCTTTTAATAATCCATAAAAAAAGAGAAAAAAGCTTCTCCCGAAATAAGAAGAATATAGTTGTTCAGCCAATGAGATTGACACAGTTGGTTAAGGCGTCGATCTTCACTTCAAAAGGGAGGAGGTTCGATACCCGATGATCGATGTGAGGGCCTCATTGGTGGGTGATCTGTAAGTACATCTGTAAACCTTCTTTGAGCCTAGAGGCATGCCCTGACCCTAGTGGGATACCGGTGTCTACCCCCACCTAAACTTTTTTTCACAAAAAAAAAAAAGAATATAGCTGTTCAAATATTATTAATTCGTAAAAACATTGATGAACTATTTTAGATAAAGACTTAAATATTAATATTAGGAATAAAGTGCATTCATCACCATGAAGTAATTTTTCAAGTGCATTTGTTTGAAAGTATTTTGTAGTATACCTAGCATCATAAAGTATTTTTTTAGGAGGGTCCGTCACTCCAAAGTATTTATTTGTGTAATTTTAAGCTTAACAATTTAGATAATTTAAGGTTCTAGTTACATCTATTTTAGGGTGTTAGATGCACCAAAAAATAATTTATGGTATTGGACTTAAAAAAATATTTTGAATCCTAGGTGCACGAAAAAAAAAAGTATTTAAGGGTGGTGGTTTAGTGCATCACAAAATAGTTTAGAATACTGAATACACTTAAAAAAATAATTCAAGGTGCTGAATGCATCTTAACCCTATTACTACCTCATATCCTTAATATAATATTTTTCAATAAATAAATTGAATTATAAGATAAATCTTATATGAAAAATAGAAGAGAGGAATATATAATAAAATATAATATCTAGACACGTTATTGATAAGTAATGCAGCTAACTTTTTAAATATATAAGAAAAACCTTTAAATTTTTTCCCAAAAAGGAAAACCTTTTTTTTTCCCCAATACCAAGTGCTTCCCATCCCCTCCTTTTTTTCTAGGCAAAAGGGGATTGTATTCATTGATAGAAACTGTACAGACACGTAATAACCATTTTAGTTGAGTGCATATAGGGGTGAGCAAATAATTCGCCAAACCGACTGCCCCTGAGATTTCCTAGATTAAACCCAGCCAAATTAGGTCACGAGTAATGGGCTGCCGTATCCGTTTATATTAGGGTTAAAGACCTAATTTATCATGGAAGTATTGATAAGGGGGCACTCAGCACCCGAAAGTTTTTCGGGTACCAAATTTGCCCTGGAAGTATGAAAAAGGTACCAAATTTGCCCAAAACTAACGGAAGGTCAAACGGACGTTTGCCATGTCTGATTTTTTTGGGTTAAATACCTAATTTGCTATGGAAGTATTGATAAGGGAGCACTCAGCACTCGGAAGTTTTTTTGGGTACCAAATTTGCCCCGAAAGTATAAAAAAGGTAGCAAATTTGCCCAAAACTGACAGAAGGTCCACGTAGGTCGTTAAAATGCCACATGGCTAGGAAAGAAACACAGTGGAGACAGTGCCAGTGGGACCATTGTGAACACCATGGCTCTCCGACCTGCCGGCGGTGTGGCAAATTTTTGCCAAACGATTTTATCCCTTAGACCCTTACAATTTATCGATTCTCAAATCTTCAGGTACTGTCTCCTCACCCCCCCCCCAAATTCCCTTATTTTGCTTCTCTGAAATTTTACGATTTGGTGAAAATTTTGACAATCCATATGACCATCTCTAACTGGGTTTATTGGCGGTTTTTTATTTATCTTGATTCGAAGAACTATTTGGTTTCTTGGTAGAGCATTTTTTAGAGTACAATGGGAATACGAAATTGTTGATGGCTTTTGCAGATCCAGAGCTAATTCTAACATCTCGTTTGAAATTTTCTGGGGATCGAAACCAATCGGATCTGAAGCAAAGGAAGGTCGCAAACAGAGTTGGCAGGCATTGTTGTGGAAGTTGGCATACCTGTCGATGAAGGAGTGGGTGAAGGAACAGAAGAAAATTCAGAAGCATGAACCACCGAAAGCGAGAGGGAAGAGAGAGAGATGAATGAGGTGCTGACATGGTTACATAATCTGGCATATGACTCACCCTCCACTGTGTTTTTTTTCTAGCCATGTGGCATTTTAACGACCTACGTGGACCTTCCGCTAGTTTTGGACAAATTTGCTACCTTTTTTATACTTCCGGGGCATATTTGGTACAAAAAAAAAAACTTCCGGGTGCTGAGTGCCCCTTTATCAATACTTCCGTGGCAAATTAGGTATTTAATCCAAAAAAATCCGACGTGGCAAACGTCCGTTTGACCTTCCGTTAGTTTTGGACAAATTTGGTATCTTTTTCATACTTCCGAGGCAAATTTGGTACCCAAAAAACTTCCGGGTGCTGAATGCTCCCTTATCAATACTTCCATGGAAAATTAGGTATTTAATCCTTTATATTATCAGGGTGGGGCACGGGTTACACCATGGGCACCCTGCCTGCCCATATAACTTGTTGTATTATTGGAAAAACTCCTAAGGGATTAAGAAAATGTTAACAAAATTCTAGAAAATTTTGATATAAAAAGATATTATTAAAATTTATAAATGAAGTTGTCAATAGGGGTGAGCAAGCAACCCGCAGCCCACCCAACCGCCCGCAACCCATAAAATTTTTCCCGGTTAAGCCCGCCCAGATTGGGACCGTCATGGGTACGGGGCAGCCCCGTACCCGTTTTCAGTATACGGGCCCCGCCCATACCCGTTTATCCTTTTTTTTCTTGGGCTTTCTTTCCCCTCATCAAGTCCAAGCATCCAGATTCTATCATTACTACACTTCAATGAAATGAGCATTTCATTTAATTTTGACCATAATCTTTCCACGAAAACAAGATTCTGGTAAATTTGTAACTAAATTATTAATGTACAACTAAAGTTTGTTACCATCTGGAACACTCTTATCATCATTGTCGTATTGCGCAGGAATGGAATCACAACAGCACAGAAGGGGGACTGGCAAGTAGCAAATTTTGTGGCTAACTCTATTATATTCCTGCTACAATGATTACATATTTCATGCTCTTCCATATAGATATGTCAAAAGATGTCTCCTGCTCCTCTTTCTAGTCTAGAAAACAACAAAAATAACAATAGATGTTGTATTATATCATATTGAAAAAAATGCAACAAAAAAAACACACACAAAAAACCTGTTATGGGCCAAAAAAAGCAACAAAAAATTCTGTTCTGGGCCCATAAATTGTTCTTGACAAAAAGTGCATCTGGGCCAAAAAACCTGTTCAAAAAAAAAGCCCAGGTATGTAAACGGGTTCCCTGGACCCGTTTACAAAAACCCGTTTAACCCGTACCCATTTTGTGCAGGTTAAACAGGTTTTTGCCCCGTACCCGTGCCGCCCTGTCCCTGTTGAAAATAAACGGGCGGGACGCGGGTTACCCCTGGGGCAGCTCTGCCCGCCCGTTGCTCACCCCTACTTGTCAATGTGTTTTTGAAATTAGAATTTTCTGCCTTTCGAACTCGTGGCTTGGTGGTTTGAGACTCACGTGGGCTTCCCATTACAAGTCCCGGTTCGATTCTGCATGAAATTAGAATTTTCTTTAAGATTTTTTAATATATATTTTTAGTCTTTTGAGCGGGATTTTCCCTTTTTATCTTTTTTCCCCCACAGTTCAGACTTCAGACTTCAGAGTCTCAAACACCACGGGCCAGAACGCAGAAACACTCAAACACCACGGGGCAGTCTCGAACACTACTGAAAACGCTCGACTGGTTAGGTCTTAGGTCGCCTCGCCGCTCGCCGCCCGAAGCTCAGCGTTCAACGGCCAGCGCCTCAGCCTCTCGAGTCTCCAGTCTCGACATTTCTCCGTCTCTCGCCGCCTCGCGCTCTCGTCTCGCCGGAGTGGCGGTCTCGGTTGGAATCGCCAGTGGTTTGGTCGCTCACTATCTCCGTCTCTCATCTCTCTCGGAGTCTCGGATCCCACCCAAAGCTCAGCCTCTCGACATTTCTCCGTCTCTTGTCTCTCTCGATCTCGGCCTCTCGCGCTCGCCCTCAACCCTAGCGCTCGGTCTCTCGGTTTCTGGCGGAAAAAGGAACTCATCGTAATTTATTTCAGGTTTTTGTATCAAGAAATGTTGAATCTGAATCGTACGCTATTATTTTCTAACTGTTGATTGAGTTGTTGTTCTAGAAATTATTGTTACTTGTTAGTGTGGAAATTATTGTCGAAATTGTTGCTGAACTTAATGTAGTTGCTTTGCCATTATTATTTTTTTGTTTATAGTGTGTTTGGTTTGAGAGAGGGACGGGCGGGGAGACATTTTCTCTTTCTTTAGATTTGCCTACTCCTTCCTATTAGAGTTTATAAGATGATCTTCACCCCATAAATTTGAGCATGAGTAATCTCCATCGATCTCCATACTTTTTCATTCTCTAATGAAGGATCTTCTACTAACCCTTGCTTTCCATTGCGATTTTTGAGTTGATTATTTTAGATTATGGGTCTTCAATTTGTGTTTATTGTTTTTTATTTGTAAATTGGCTTCATGGATTATGACCGTTGATTAAGTTGGCTCTGATTGAGTTGTTGTTGTTCTAGAAATTATTGTTAATGTGGAAATTATTGTCCATAACCCGTTTTACAACGGGTTTAACCGAATAATATAAACGGGCGGGCCACGGGTCACCCACGGGTCACCCACGGCCAGCCCCGTTGATCACCGTGCATACCATGCTATTTGGATATAAGGTGTATCTTTTTACCTGGAAAAGTAAAACGACGTCGTATTGCTGTGCTGCTTTCATGCGAAGTCGGTATCAGAATATGTATATAAGGTTTTATTTTTCCTCGAAAAGAGGGAACATCTTGAAGCTCGTTGGGAAAAATCTCCGGGAAGAGAAACCTAAAATATTTCAATTCTGTAATTACCAGCTCTGCAAGAGTATTGGTGATTGAAGACGTAGCTTGAGTTGAGCTAGCGAATATGTCATCGACTGTGTTGGAGGGGACTCGTGCGGCCCACGAGGAGGTGGAGAGGTTTGAGCGTCTCATAGTGAAGGACCTTCAAAATGAGCCCGCTTCGAACAAGGACCGCCTGTTTCAGAGTCACCGTGTGCAAAATATGATCGATACTATCACTTCTACCACTGAAAAGCTTGTAAGTTGGTTCTCTCAACTTCGAATTTCAGCTATTAGTTTGTGTTTGCTCCTCGATGAAACTTCCGTTGTAGGTTAATGCGACAAAAACACCGAAGCGATAAATTTTAAATTGAAACTCTTTTATTCTGTGTTTCTGAAGTGGAAGAATTCTTAGCTTGATCTTCAAAATCCGAAGTAGCTACTCAGTTGAGTTGATGGGAACTGACCCAAAAATGATATATGGGAAGAGGGGATGGTATTTTCAATCTCTTGATGTTCTGCTGTCAATGTGGAGTGTGGTTGTTGTATGGTCAATTCTGTTTCAAGTAAATGAGTTTTGGTGAAGTAAGATCCAAACTAGAATTTATGTTTTATTTCCTTGTTTTTTTATTAGCCCTTCGGCCTGGCCCCTGAAGACGGGTGTAATCTCTCTGTCCTCTGTCCTCTTTATTTTAATTTACTTCTCATAATCTTGTCTTGTGAATTGAAGCAGAGAGGTTAGCTGATTTTCCGTTTGTGGGTTTCAGATTGATATATACGAAGATAAAGACAATGCAAGGAAGGATGAAATTGCTGCACTGGGGGGTCAAACTGCAACTGGGACAAATGTTTTTAGTGCCTTTTATGATAGACTTAAAGAGGTAATTTATATTCTTGTAATTTTTCAATATGCAAGAGCTTGATAATAGAAAAAGGAGAAATGCCTTTTCTGAGTCAGAAGTTGTAATTTATCTGCATACAATATCCTTGATAATCTCTTTTATCTTGTCTTTACATGTTATTCTCCTGTGGGGTTATTCTAGTGCCAACTACCTATCCGGATCCTGGAAGACCAACATTTCTTTCTGCTTAACTTTTTTTATATGTGCATATTGATGTGTATCAGTGTATGTGGAAGTTTTCATTGAAATCTGAGCTAGTAAAATTTTTAGCATGTTTATGCGAATTTTGAAGCTGAGTCTTTTGATTTATTTGATTTTAATTGCTTTTATATGCTTATCCCATTGTTATCTTGTGATATGTGCAGATACGAGAGTATCACAGAAAGCACCCGGCTGCACGTGTTGTTGATGCTAATGATGACTATGAAGAACTTCTTAAAGAGGAGCCTCCAATTGAGTTTAGTGGAGAGGTCTCTCTCTCTCTCTCTCACACACACACACAGCTGATTCCAATGTTGCATAATTACACTACTTGATAGGTGATAAAGAAACATGTGTAGTCTTTTGGAGAAAAAGAAAATTATTGCAACTTCCAATTCTCTGAAGGATATAAAGAATTCTTTGTGCTATTTGACTATTGATAGTTTGTAGGATAAACTTGTTAAATTTTAAGTTCAAGGCTTCCCTATCCTTTTTGTGCAACCTTGAGTATTAAAGTAAATAGCTATTGGTACAAGATGATGGTAATATCACCTGACTACCTGGGCATGAATAGTTTGGGTCTTGGGGCCACTCCCATTGAGATTTTAAAATGTGTGTCTATTCATAGAATTACTTTACAGAAATTATTGAATAAGAAATGTTTAAGAATATATCCTCTTGGAACTTAACGTCCTATTGACCTCAAGTTGGTGGTGTGTTTGAGTATTTTAATAGTTCTTCTTTTCCATCAGGAGATCCAGAGATGAGATTCTTGTATGATGCACTTTGTCCTTGGGACGGTGGTTTTAGTGAGTCATGCAAGATGGAATCTAATATGTCCTACTGTTAGGGTAGATGTTGCTGCAATTTTCAAACTGAGAATGTTTGCTCTTCCACCTTTCCTGGTTATTTATTTCCTTGAGATATTGGTTTCAGGAAGCTTTTGGGCGGTACTTAGACTTGCATGAATTGTACTATCAGTATATTAATTCCAAATTTGGTGAGCCAATTGAGTACTCTGCTTACCTTGATGTTTTTTCACAAACAGAGAAGATCCCACGCAAAATGAAAATGACTAGGTATATTCCCTTTTCTCACCCTTTCTGTTGCATGTTTTTGTTTATTTGGCATTTATATGTTCGCCCAATTTTGGTAAGTAATTTTGTTAGATGTCTTAGTTTCTGCCATTCAATTTTCTACAGGCAGTACAGGGAATATATGGAGAATATTTTAGAGTATCTCATATATTTTTTCCAGCGGACAGAACCCTTGCAAGATCTGGATCGAATTTTCTCTAAGGTGATTATTTTTCATTATCTTTCTTTGGCTTCGCAATTTTGAGCTTGATTTATGTTCTAGGTGTCCTAGGATAGATAAATCTTAGTTATATAATTGCAGTAAGATTAGAAATTGTATGGCTCTCTGCTTGAAATTATTTTTCCATCAGTATACTTTGGCTGTAGAAGTGTCCTATAAATACGTTTATTTTTCTGTATCCATTTAAAAGAAAAAATATCCTTTAATTACTATACCTTTATACTCATGCAAAATGTTGGTCAACAATGCTGTATATTAATCAAGAAACTGTCAAGATTTTCTTTAACAAAACCCCACTAACTATGAAATGCTTCATTCCCTACTATTAACTCTTGTTACTTAATTGTTTGAATAAACTTATGAATCAGACTACATGATTATTATTATTTTGATAATTTTATGTGCGCAAATGCATTAGTTGAATGGCCAGTTTGACTGAAAAGTATCATGTAATTCCTCCTTCAAGTTTCAAGTCTGATACTTTATCTGTGGGCGAGAATGTTGTTGAATTAATGATATATCATGAAGTGCTTGAACCCACCAAGATAATTCTCCATTCTCATCTCCAGGACACCAGGGATTCCTTGTGCATTATTTCATGTTCTCTTTTTTGGGTAGTGAGTGTCTGATTGAATTGCAGGTAACAGCTGAGTTTGAAGAAAATTGGGTGGCAAACAAGGTTCCTGGATGGGAGAATGTCAGTCAAGAGAATGGACATGTACCTGCTCAACACGCTGCAGTTGATCTTGATTACTACAGTACAGTTGAAGAGTTGATGGAATTGGGTCCTGAAAAGTTAAAAGAGGTGAGTTAAAAATTGGTAACGTGGTAATTCACTTATCATATATTTAAATTACCCATATCTGCCATTTGGAATGTAGCTAGAACACCATTTGCACCATTTCTCGTTTGAATACTGAGTAGTAGCTTGAACTTAATATTTACCATATTGATTCAAATTTTATCCTTTGACATCTTATTATGGTTTTTTTCTTTAAACTATTTGCCTGTTTAGGTTCTCACTTATTGTTAGTTTAGGAGTTATAAAAAGTTTAAGCAGCAGTCATTTTCCCTGTTGTGCCAATTTGATACACAATTTTTGGCGATAACTCCTCAGACCAGAGCTTCAGTTATGATCATTGTGTTTAGGGTAAAGGTGCACTCAGCACCCTAAACTATTTTTTGTAGTTGCAATCAGCACTCTAAACTATTTAGTGGGGCAATTTTGGCTCTAATGTATTAAAATTGGTTCAATTTCACCCCTTGACTAACTGTTCTGAAACGTCCCTTAACACATAAGGAAAAAGCCCACCCCTCATTCTCCTATTCTTCGAAATTGGTTTCACTTCCCTTCTCTCTCTAACACCCAACTTTTTAACTGCAACCTCTCCTCCAATCTACTTAGCTGGAGACCAATGCTTTCAATTCTGATAGGATTTGAAGAATTTAGGTCCCGTTTGGTACAAGGAACTCATAAGAGTTCCTGGGAACATAACACAGTTCCCACTAGCAATACCCGTTTGGTTGCACAACTTCCCGTCAAACGAAGCTCCCACCTTGCTCCATCTTCCCACAAACGTGGGAAATTCAAATCCCTCCAAAACTGGAGGGATCTCAAAATCTTCCCGGGAAAGTGAATTAATGGGACAAAAAAGCCCTTCTGAAGGTGATCTCTCGTAGTTTCTTCAAGCTCGGTTCTTCATCCCCAAATCGCTCTCCCTCCAAAGACACAGTCACAACCCAAGCTCTCTGGCCTTCTCGTTCCCAACGATGACGGTGAGGAGGACAGTAGTGGTGGCTCGTAGGAGATGCAAGAAGGTTGCTGATGGTTTGGTTCAAGCTCTCTCACGGTGGTATGAACAGTGAAACAATGAAAGAAGATTTAACTGCCATCGAAAGTTGCAAAAACAGTAATCCATCTCTCTTTCACCACTTTCAATTTCTGCTCCTTATTTTTATTCATCATGACCAGCCTTCTCTTCCAATATGCTGAAATTAATTGCAGTACAGTTTCAACTACTGTCAATTTATGCGTTCGAACTCGACTCTTTTAGGTGAGTGTTACGTTTGAACTTGTCAACTACGTTCGAACCAAGTCATCCAAGTTACTGAACTTATGTCTGATATGACGCGAGAATTCTAGGGTCAACTTCCGATATCCATATCTCTTTCGTCTAAACTCCTTTGAGCTTGCTTTTGGTGTCTATGTGACGCATTGGGAGTCTAGTTTTATATAAAAAAAGTTTCACCACAATCGGATCTGTGGTTTAAGAGATATGATCAAATTATTGAACCTTATCCTTGTAAAATGTAAAACAGAGCCGAACAGAGCAGTATGTGATCTGGGTTCCTTTCCCTTTCTATCATTTTCTCTAGAAATCCTTCTCACCTCCGGCTGTCGTTCTAATCATCGCCCTCACAGATCCCATCCGCAACTCTTTTGATTTTCCTTCTCAACCATTAACAGAAAAATATGTTATGATGTGGGTTGATTTTCCTTCCCATCGTGACTGTGGTTGATTTTCCTTCTCAACCATTATTTTTTTATAAAAGCAAATCAATTAATTAATTAAGAAATTATGCAAAGGTCGAAAGACGAAAAGCGATTTTTTTTATTCTTTTCGATGTGGCGTTGCTTGCGTTCCTTGTCTCTTCTTTCTAATGAAAATGGAGATTAATTTAGCCAATTAGCTTGGCCTGGACTAAAAAGTCAATGAATTTTACTAGTTGTTGTTGAATGAATTTAGTAGCCTCACTTCTTAATTTTCCTTCTTCAACCTTATCCTTGTAACAGTCACGATGTGGGTAGTCTGTTCAAGCCTGATATTAAAAAAAAAAAAAAAAATCAATCAAGTCTTTCTCTCTCTTTTTTATGTTAGGGGTATTATAGGTATTTTGCCTCTCCTTCCCACTTAATCAACACCCAATTCTTCTTACCAAACATTTTATTTTCCCTCAACTTAAGTTCCATTCCCATGTCTACCAAACAGTTTAACTTTTTAAGTTCCCTCTTAATCTTCCATTCCATTCCTTTCCCTCCTTTAAGTTCCTTTCCCTCCTTAAATGTTCCCTGTACCAAACGGGGCCTTAGGATAAGAAGAGGGAAAAGAGAGACAATCTAGAGTCAGAATCTAACTCCAGCCAACACAATAATTCTCTGAAATATATCTTCATTCATAACTTAATAAAACACAATACATGTACATATAAACAGAGTTGCCTACATAACTGTCTATACCATAACTGCCTATATAACTATCAGATAACATACAGCAACTCCCCCTAACTGATAATAACTATCCTATCTTATCCTATTTCTTCAACTTCTTGCGTCTGGAATAAACTAACAGAGGCAAAAGGGCAGTTATTCTCCTTATTATTCCTATCAAATTCTCTCTTTGAAGGTGATGTGAAGAATGAGTTACTGTTGCTCTCTTGTGGCATCCTACTTCTTCTGCTTTCCCAGAAAACAAACAAAAAACAATCGCTCTCTGCAACAACAATTCCACACAGGTTCTTCAAATTAACAGAAAGCGACTAAAATCGTGAACGAATTCTGCGTATAAAACGGTTATAATGATCCAGATTTAAGAATGCAGACGAAATAGATAGAAAACTCTGATCAAGTTTGTCACATAGACGAGACCACTACTTGCTGAGGAAATGCTTAAATTTTATAACCAGAGATTGAAATTGCAAGAAAACCAAGAATCTTTAAAAAAAAAAGGAGAGGAAAATGGTCCACATAAACGGGATGATTTAAATGAAACATTCAGGGGTAAGATCCAAGAGAGGAAACAGTTTTGTGATTTTGATGATCTTAACGGAGACAAAAAAAACTGTAAAGAAACACAGATTGTTGAAAGGAAAAGGAGCATCATTTGGAGGAGAGGTTGCAGTCAAAAAGTTGGGTGTTCGAGAGAAGGAAAGTTAAACCAAGTTTGAAGAACAAGAGGAGAAAGAAGCGAATGAGGCATGGGTTTTTTCCTATATGTGTTAACAGATGTTTTGGGACAGTTAGTCGAAGGGTGAAATTGAACCAATTTTAACACATTAGGGCCAAAATTACACCATTAAATAGTTTAGGGTGCTGATTGCACCTCCAAAAATAGTTTAGGGTGCTCAATGCACCTTTACCCTTGTATGCATTACCCTTGTATTTAGTACTACTACTTTGCTATCTTAAACTTCTGTCTATGAATGGCCAATATTAGGCACTGTTCCAATCAAGTCAATGATTTTAAAACAACTTTGGTTCATTGATCTTCCTTTTCTTCGGTATTCCAGGCATTGGCTCCATTAGGACTTAAGACTGGGGGTACGGTTCAGCAACGGGCAGAGAGGCTGTTCCTCACAAAGGTGACTCTACCATCTTTGCAAAGTATATTTTGTTAGGAATGAGAAGGGGAATAAGAGAATGGAAATGGGAATGAGGATATGATGTTTCAAAGAATGAGATTTGCATGTTTGGTATGTTAAATTAAATGAAGGAATGAAAATTTGTGTGGTTGGACTATAATATTCCTAATACAAAAATATATTGAAATATTTATTATTATTATTAGATTTATTAAATAAAATGGTAAATATTCAATTTTAATATATTCAATTCATATTTTTTTAAATATTAAATAATTTTTGTGTATCAATAATTAATAATCTTATAATTACAAAATAGTTATTAAATTATTATTACAGTTGCAAACAAACAACAACAAAGCCTTATCCCACTAGATGGGGTCGGCTATATTATTACAATTACAAATATGATAAAATGTGTTCATAATATTTTCTACTCATCTTTATTCAAAAACGAATTGTTATTCTATACTTCTAGAAATAATTTTTATTAAATAATGTTTTTGATAATAAAGTAATTATTTTAATGTTTGAATGGTGATTATAATATAAAGATAAAAAAAATTCCAGTACTGAAGGCTATTTTGGTCAATTTAATGTGGATTCCAATGGCTCACCATTCCATCAAAAGATTGAAGTAATCAAAATTTCTAAACCTTTCGGAATATTTTACTATTAGGAATGGAATCAAATTTTGATTCTACCATCCAAACATCCCCATCATGGAATGCTTCTCCCATTTCTATTCCACACACTCTATTACCATGAACCAAACATAGCATTAGAGCTGTATCTCAAATCTAGATATCCTGTTAAGGTTGCTAACTTGGTTTGTCTACTCTCCTTTCTTGGTTCTCTTATGCAGCATACACCTCTTGAAAAGTTGGACCGGAAGCATTTTGCCAAGGGACCACGAGTTTCAGAAAGAAATGGCACTGCAGCAGTTCCGCAACAAGATGAAAATTCAAAAGAAATTGCAGTGATAGAGGCCAAAATGTTTAAGTTATGCGAACTGTTACAAGAGGTTAGCATATGTTGCTCGCCACTTTGTTCTTCTGCTTGTTTAATTCTACAGTTTTGTCAGTTGGGGCATTCGATGACAGTGTTTTGACCAAATATTGGCTGCATATAACTTCCTGCATTTATGAATTTTTTCTGACCATGATACAGACAATTGCTCGAACAAAAGACAATGTTGTGAAGAAGCAAGCCTTGACATATGAAGAAATTGAAGCAGAACGTGAGGAGGTGAGTTGAACTCAACATCAATGTAGATATGAAACGTTTTATTGGGCCACAGTTTCATAATTTTGTAGAAGACACCAGACTAATTATATATCTTTTCTATTTGATTGCTATAACTCAACACATGACATGTACATATCTTGTACCCTGAAAAGGTTCAGCATGACCGCTTTTGTGAGGGTGAGGTGTATGATTGGTTTTGAATTAACTATCATGCTTAAGTTCAAAATTGATCTTCTTGATTGTTTTGGCCCATTTCATGGCATAGTCATTTCTCAAGTTGGCTCTCCTAACCAAATAGAAAGTAGAACACTTTTTTATTTCACCTTCAGGTTCATTAATTTATGTTGAATTTCTTGTATTTAAAAGTGGAGATTGAGCTGAGCTTTACATGTAGTGTCTGATATAAATTGAAGGCGGTCCTTCCTTACAGTAACCAAATGTGTAAAACAGAAAATTCCTCTGCCAGGTTGTTGTCGAAATCAAGTTTTTTTTCCTGTGAAACCAAGTTGAAGTGCTTAAGTTGCTGATGAGGTTTATTTATCTCTTAATCTATCAAGTGATTATGCATTACATATGACAGCCACAGAAGTTTCTGCTCTAGGAAGGTTTCTTACATTTTCATTCTTTAAATTATACATTCCTTCCCAACATGAGTAGAGAATATCTTTTGAGTTATTTGCCTTTTTAATTACATTACCTTTTTTCCTTCGATTCTGGATGTAGATAATGTAAATTTGTAACATATATTTCATATCGTTGTCAGGAAGAAACACATGCGGAATCTGAAAGTGAAGATGAGGAGCAGCAGATATATAATCCCCTAAAATTGCCCATGGGATGGGATGGGAAACCTATACCTTATTGGCTTTATAAGCTACATGGTCTAGGCCAGGTATTATTTTCCTTTCAAAGTTAGAAACTGAGATTGTCATCCTCTCATTAGAAATCTCTTGTGGTTATGGGGATTATCCATTCTGGTAATTATAATTTATAAATTCTGGTTCCACTTAAACTAGGTTTGGGGCTTACCCTTATACTTTGGAGACCACTGGATTATTATCACATAAATGTAATTTGCATTTCAGGAATTCAAATGTGAGATATGTGGTAACTACAGTTATTGGGGGCGTCGAGCTTTTGAACGGCATTTTAAAGAATGGCGCCATCAGCATGGGATGCGCTGCCTTGGTATACCAAATACCAAGAATTTCAATGAAATAACGTCAATTGAGGTACACATTTTTCTTTGTTCTTTCTATTCCTTTGCTGATGGTGCAACATATTTCACAAATCACAAGTAATGTCATAGAACTGCTCATGTGTATTTCTGGAGACACTTCATCTTGTTACATAGTTGTTTTGTATCCCCACCAGGTTGGCATGTTATTTATGGTTTAGAAGAAATTGCGAGATGGAATGCACTTTGCATCAAAATTATTTAATTGTGACCCTTGAACTATCTAGTGTTGAATTTCGTTGTCCATATATCATACCATCAAAGGTCCATTTTGTATAACATGTGAAACACTCTTCATTTTTAATGCATAAAAAAAATGAGATATACTGTATTATATCTGTTATCGTTACTCAACAACGATTGCCTTAATCACACTTCGATGAAAAGAGTCAATTTTGAATTGGATTTGTCATTACTCAACAACGAGAAATGGATTTTTTAAACATGATTCTTGCCAAAGGGATTGTTTCAGCTGCTGAAATCTCAACTATTTCACCTTTTAATAAAACTTGAAACATCTGGGACATCTGTGATGCAGGAAGCAAAGGAACTTTGGAAAAGAATACAAGAAAGGCAAGGAGTGAACAAGTGGCGCCCGGATCTCGAAGAAGAATATGAAGATAGGGAAGGCAACATCTACAATAAGAAGACATATGCCGATTTACAGCGCCAGGGACTTATATAAGAAGAGCCGCTCGCTCCTAGCTTGACTTTTAAAGGGGAATCGGGGGAACGAATGCACTTGAATTATATTGGACTACGAGGTAGAAGAGTTGGACATTGGAGCAAGGTTTTGGGTTTAGTTGTACTTTAGTGTATGTGATTGATGATCCAATGAGATGTGGGAAGTAAAAAAACGTTGTCAATTCAGGTTAAGTGGCATCAAGGAAGATTTTTGCATCACAATTTCTTAACTGCACTAGTTATTTGTAGCCTATTTATCAGCTGTCCATTTTTTAGCTTATTAAGAAAACAATGTACAATGTTGCTGGGGAATGGACATTGTCAGTTCCAACTAGAATGCCAGTGGTGGTCCAGTCATCCAAGGTGGCATTGTATATTTACTATTCATTGCAACATTAGACATCTGAAGCCCACAATAGCACCAATTAAAATGAAACTGCCATCCAATCTTTCAAGGTAGCATTATATATATTTGAGTTAGGAACGCTCTCCTCTAGAAGTGCCATGAAGCTACCAATAATTTAATGGTCGGGGTGGGCTGGACGGGTAATGTGGGATCGATGGGGCAATTGATATATCACATTGTGAAGAGATTATTAGGCATGAAATTGGAAGCAATTTTTTTTAGGGTTTAAACTTCTCATATTACATAAGAAGGGAAAGATTTCTACACACACATAAAATAGTGGGATCCATATATATATAGTGTGTGCGTGTGTGACATGAGAATACATTTCTCCTACAACATGAGAAGTGTTTTTCCCTTTTTTTAATAGATAAAATGATAATAGGGTCCCAATTAAAAAAAATAATTTTAAAAAAAGTTTCAATTGATCAATGGTTGCTTTTTTATTTGTTATTGATAAGTTATGAGACTTTTTACGTAATATTTTGACACTGAATTTCGAGGGATTGAGATTAGGACTGAGATTGGAACTTTAAATTATGTTTGATATGAAGTAATATTTAAATGGTATGCGTAAATTAATTTTATTCAATAATTAGCAATAAATTATAAAAAGACTATAATGCCCCCAATAATAATTTTCAAAAAAAAATATTATCACAAAGCGTTTGCCTCTCTGGCACAAGGAAGAGGATTCTCTCATCTTTTTTTCTCATTTTTCCTCATTAGCTCATCTGAGCCGTTGATTGGGAAGATGAGAGAAAGATTAAAGCAGGTACTTAGATTGATTGGACGGATATGATTTAGAGATGATGAGGGATAATGAAAAAAAGAATTATGAGAGAAACCCAACCCTCTTAAACAGAGTATGACATGACTAAACAGGATGTGGATTCAGATTTTCTTGTTGACAATTTAGCCTGCTTGTGGATTTGAATTATATGGATATCAGCTTATCTATGATTTCTGTTTCGTGTATTTTTATAGTTGATTGTATTAGATGAAAACAAATTCATGTAAGAGTATTTATCCTCAAATTTATACATTGATCTTTTATGTCAGTGAATCCATGGAAGTTGAACATTTGCTTGCAGATCCAAGAAGTGATCATGTTTCAGTGGATAGATTATTAACCTTCATGAAGTTGATTCCTGCGGTGATGTTTTGACAAAAAGAAGAAAATCCGTTTTCTGATTTTAATACTACAAATCCATTTTCAACTAAAGATTTTGAGTGGAAGTAGCAATGGTGTTGGTGGGGTATCTAAGGATGTGCATGGCAACCATTCTGTTCTCCAGCACAGTTTCTGAGATGGAACAGTTTTTTCTGATTCTGTGCCTGGGAAGAGTTCTGAGAATCAGAATTACGTTTGTTAACTCATTTTATTTTTACTCCGAGAATCAGAATTACGTTTGTTAACACATTTTATTTTTATTTATGTAATTTTTATATTCAAAAAATTATTTATGTGGTGGTGGTGGCGATGAGGTGGGGGTGGGGGTGGCGGCGGCGGCGAGGGTGGTGGTGGCGGTGAGGTGGGGGTGGGGGTGGCGGTGGCGATGGCGGCGGCGGTGATGGTCGTGGTGGTGGTGGCGGCGGCGATGAGGTGGGGGTGGCGGCGGCGAGGGTGGTGGTGGTGGGGGTGGTGGTGGCGGTGAGGTGGGGGTGGTGGTGGTGGTGGTGGCGGTGGCGGTGGCGGCGGTGGCGATCATGGTGGTGGCGGTGGTGGCAATGAGGTGGGGGCGGCGGCGGCGAGGGTGGTGGTAGTGGTGGGGGTGGGGTGGTGGTGGTGGCGGTGGTGGGGGTGGGGCGCGGCGGCGGGGTGGTGGTGGCGGTGGGGGTGGGGGTGGTGGTGGTGGTGGTGGTGGCGGCGGCGGCGGCGGTGACGGTCATGGTGGTGGTAGTGGTGGCGATGAGGTGGGGCGGCGGCGGGGTGGTGGTGGTGGCGGTGGGGGTGGTAGTGGTGGCGATGAGGTGGGGGCGGCGGCGAGGGTGGTGGTGGTGGGGGCGGTGGGGGTGGTGGTGGTGGTGGTGGCGGTGAGGTGGGGGTGGCAGCGGTTGGGGTGGTGGCGGCGGTGGCGGTGGGGGTGGGGAGGGTAGTTGACATTGCGAAAGGTTTTCAAGAGAAAGAAGAGAGGTTGTACGTTGAGGAATAAATTCTAAATAGAAAAGCATGAATTTTCTGCTTTTTTTCTATTCCCAAAGACACAAAAAGGAACCGGTTCATCCCGGGAACAAATAAAAACCGGATTTACCAAACAGATTTCTCATCCATTTGTGTTCCGGGGAACAGAAATTAACAAAAAAACAATTCTGGGAGCGTTACCATGCACACCCTAAATCATCGAAAGTCGCCGTCGAACAATCTGAATATAAAAATGATTCTCTAGATAATACAGTAACCCTCGACTTACATAGGACCTTCAGTAACATTTCCTGTCAAAAGGGATTCTCCAGATAATAGAGTAACATTTTCAGCGACTGTTGATCGACGGTTAGAGCATTGGTGTGCGATGGTGTGAGCAGTGAGCAACCGTGAATGATGATGATGATGGCAGGAATGATCCTAGGTTAAAAGTGAGTGTTGCTTTTGGACTGAAAATCTAAGAGAGTTATTTTTGTCCGAAAAATATTATAAACAGGATAATTTTGGCTCTGAAATTTGCAATCCCAGGATTGAAGATGTAATAACAGGGGGAGGTGGTTTTGCAGCAACCCCATTTTCGTGGTACTCCTAATATCAAATTATTCTCAGTCCCTCGGAATACACTTTAACCCAAGATATATATCATTGTAAAATTGTGCCTTGATATATAAATATATTGTATACAACCCCATATTGTATACTTCAAAAATACCCCAAGATTCAGACAGTTTATTTTGACACGCATGACGAAAAAATAATCTCAGTTCGAAATTCAATCAGGGCAATTCGTTCAAGGCACAATTTCATTATGATATATTGATATGAAATTAAATCAGGAAGATCAGCCAAACAAAAATGCAAGGAAAGAAAACGTTCAAGTTTCTTTAAGGGGAAGCATTCGGGAAGCGGCTACGGTCCTCTACCCTTAACGTCTACTGCGAATAGTCTGCGATCCACTTCGTATAAGCGAGGTGGACGCAATGGTCCTTTTTTCGCCTGATTTTTTTTTTAAAAGAAAAAAGGACTATTGCGTCGACGTATAAGCCGAAGTGGACTATAATGAACGCTAAGAGTAGAGGACCGTAGCCGCTTCCCAAACGTGAAACCAACAGAAAAGGCACACAACTCATGAGACTCGGCCTAACGCACTTGTTGAAGATGGTGCAACTTATGAGGATGCTGACTACTACATGCTCATGCTGGAATGCTTACGAAATGCTTTGGTATTAACATACATGAGGCTTATAAAAGCTATACATTCTATGGGAATACGAAGGGCTATTCCTTTTATTTCCTCGCTCAAAAAGAAAGCAACAGAAAAGGGAAAGGAAAAATAAACCTGACGGAAATAAGCAATGAAAGATATAGCAATTGTCTCAAGGTGTACTTCCACGAGAATGATGTACCCGGCTTAGAGTGAGTGACTCTGACTCATTTGACCCAGACACCAAAGCATCACAAGCTCCAGGGGTATCATCCTCACAAATTAAGGGACTGCCCAATGTGTCACCAAAGCTCAGTTCTTCTTCTGCATAATGAGCAAAACCAGTGATTTTATCTTTGGTATTCACGAAATCATCACTTGTGTGCATTTTGGATTCCAACTTAGATTCATTAATGACAACTGTCTTGTATTTCCCTTCCATATCGCTTGTAAGTTGTAATCACCCACTCAGAAGTGAATTCATCCTCCTTACCCAAACCTGCAGCCAAAGATTCTTAGTTCACAGGATGAGCACAAACATGATCTTGTCCCCTTTGGCAAAGGTTTTGATGAAGCTCTTCCAAATGTTCCTCAGCAGGACGAGATAGAGTTTCCTCTTTATTCAGATGTAGTGTAGATATTGGCATGTTTGTCAACGCATCATCCGTTGAGACAGCAACCTGCATATTCACCAAACTGGAAGAAGAAACTGGCTCATCCAATTGCTTGCGGTTGGTTGCCAAGTTAACATCTACTTTCCCCCACTTCGGCAGTTCAACTCTCTCCTTCTTGTAATGCTCTATGGCTCTCTGCAATTTGAAAACAAGTTTGATATGCTCATCAATCAGTTTATAAATTCATAGGACTACAACAAAATGACAAATTCCGTTAGATAAAGCAACCTTACACTAACAACAATTAACTGTTACAGCAGTTAAAATCATGAGAACCACCGTGCAGATGAAAATCCAAGAAAAAAATGGGTACTGATTAGAGAGTACTGTAAAAATAATGCCTAATGGGGTAAGTAATTTTACCTAGAATAGGGAAGAGTCAGCTGAAAAATGTGATAAAGTTGCAGCATATCTCTGCCGTGATCTTGAACCATGCTGTCAAATCAAGGGTGTAAAAAAATTACCAGGGGATCATTCGTTGGATTTTGTTTTTAGACAGAGATAGGGAAGAAAATACACAAACAATCAATACATTTATAAAGTTAAAAGAAGCGAAATTGTTCACAATGCCATGAAAACCGGGCTATGTACAAATGCACAATGCCCACTATAGTTTAAATACCAATTCATGGACGTATACCTTTTTTTTTTTTAAACTTGCATTAAAAATTTTGTCTTGGTAGCTTTAATTTGAAAAGTGGTCCAAAAAACAACCCCTTACAGGTAAAAGAATAATCTTCGTGAGAATCTTTGCAAGTTTTGAGAGCCAAAAAATTACCTTCAAAAAACCTGTACTGGCATCTGAATCAATGGATGCATTCTTTTCAACATCAAGCAGAGAGATACACTGATCATACAACTCTGGAAGTGCAAGTTTTGCTGAAATGTCAAGTTTGGAGAGATAATATTGGCTGAGAAAAGTATTGTCACTTGACGTCAACGTTCCAGATGTCTTCTCAGGCATTGTTTTGGGAGAATAGCTCATGGGTGCTTTTCCTGAAGACTCAAAACTGGATAACTTGGTTCTGGGAATTTTTTCAGGAACATCACCCCAATTGCAATCATCCTGAGACATATGAGAGGCTGGCTCAGTTGAACCCCCATCCACCTGGAATGGAACTGACGCATCTTTGCAGGTTGGAGAGGCTGAGTCCCTTTTCAAATGACCGTTTTGATTTTTGGAAATCTCAAGACCAGAGTCCAATCCACGACTGTTTGATAGAGTCAGCTGGAATAGGGAAGAGTCAGCTGAAAAAGGTGATAAAGTTGCAGCATATCTCTGCCGTGATCTTGAACCATGCTGTCAAATCAAGGGTGTAAAAAAATTACCAGGGGATCATTCGTTGGATTTTGTTTTTAGACAGAGATAGGGAAGAAAATACACAAACAATCAATACATTTATAAAGTTAAAAGAAGCCAAATTGTTCACAATGCCATGAAAACCGGGCTCTGTACAAATGCACAATGCCCACTATAGTTTAAATACCAATTCATGGACGTATACCTTTTTTTTTTTTTTAAAAAAAACCTTGCATTAAAATTTTTGTCTTAGTAGCTTTAATTTGAAAAGTGGTCCAAAAAACAACCCCTTACAGGTAAAAGAATAATCTTCGTGAGAATCTTTGCAAGTTTTGAGAGCCAAAAAATTACCTTCAAGAAACCTGTACTGGCATCTGAATCAATGGATGCATTCTTTTCAACATCAAGCAGAGAGATACACTGATCATACAACTCTGGAAGTGCAAGTTCTGCTGAAATGTCAAGTTTGGAGAGATAATATTGGCTGAGAAAAGTATTGTCACTTGACGTCAACGTTCCAGACGTCTTCTCAGGCATTGTTTTGGGAGAATAGCTCATGGGTGCTTTTCCTGAAGACTCAAAACTGGATAACTTGGTTCTGGGAATTTTTTCAGAACATCACCCCAATTGCAATCATCCCGAGACATATGAGAGGTGGCTCGGTTGAACCCCATCCACTGGAATGGAACCGCGCATCTTTGCGGGTTGGAGAGGTGAGTCCCTTTTCAAATGACCGTTTTGATTTTGGAAATCTCAAGACCGAGTCCAATCCACATTGTTTGATAGAGTCATTGGAATAGGGAAGAGTCACTGAAAAAGGTGATAAAGTTGCAGCATATCTCTGTAGTGATCTTGAACCATCTTTGTCAAATCAAGGGTGTAAAAAATTACCAGGGATCATTCGTTGGATTTTGTTTTTAGACAGAGATAGGGAAGAAAATACACAAACAATCAATACATTTATAAAGTTAAAAGAAGCCAAATTGTTCACAATGCCATGAAAACCGGGCTCTGTACAAATGCACAATGCCCACTATAGTTTAAATACCAATTCATGGACGTATACCTTTTTAAAAAAAAAAAAAACTTGCATTAAAATTTTTGTCTTAGTAGCTTTAATTTGAAAAGTGGTCCAAAAAACAACCCCTTACAGGTAAAAGAATAATCTTCGTGAGAATCTTTGCAAGTTTTGAGAGCCAAAAAATTACCTTCAAGAAACCTGTACTGGCATCTGAATCAATGGATGCATTCTTTTCAACATCAAGCAGAGAGATACACTGATCATATAACTCTGGAAGTGCAAGTTCTGCTGAAATGTCAAGTTTGGAGAGATAATATTGGTTGAGAAAAGTATTGTCACTTGACGTCAACGTTCCAGACGTCTTCTCAGGCATTGTTTTGGGAGAATAGCTCATGGGTGCTTTTCCTGAAGACTCAAAACTGGATAACTTGGTTTTGGGAATTTTTTCAGGAACATCACCCCAATTGCAATCATCCTGAGACATATGAGAGGCTGGCTCAGTTGAACCCCCATCCATCTTTGCAGGTTGGAGAGGTTGAGTCCCTTTTCAAATGACCATTTTGATCTTTGGAAATCTCAGGACCAGAGTCCAATCCACGACTGTTTGATAGATGCCTGTTCCAGTCCCAATCAGAACTACCATACACATGAGAATTATCTTTGAAGACACAATTATTGTCATCCCCATCCATGAAAATAAGAACGTAAAGTACCCTCCATCATGTTCTGCCATCCAAGTGGGCGCATGATATGTAAACCTAAATAACTAATTAGGTTAGTTAGTTAGAAAGGGATTAGTTAGTTAGTTAATTGTTAGTAACTAATGGTAGTTAGTTGAGATTAGTAGGTTTAGAGGGATTGCCTATATAAAGCATATGACTATCTATTGTATCACTATGCTTGTTATGATGAATGAATGAGCATCACCGATTTCTCTTCTAGTCTCCTTCTGTTTGATCTCTGTCTTATGCTTCTTCTACCCTATTTATGGTTTCTTCTCTCTATTTCTCAATTCTATATCAATATCCACATCAGTGGTATTAGAGTTGTCGCTCCTTGGCTGCTTCTGTTTGCTGTTTCTGTCTCAATTCTCATCCCTTTCTGTTCTGTTCAAAGAAAACAAAGAAAAAGAATACGGTTTGTCTGCTCTGTTCGGGTTTCTATCTTCCTGATCTGTTCTGGTTACAACGTCGTTTGGTTCAGAGTATCAAGAATCTACCAAGAACGCAAACGAAAAAAAGAGACAAAGAATTCTCTGTTCTACTACCATCATTGCTGTCTTAGCGTTTCCGGGTTCAGAAGTGTGTGGGATCAGGTTGGTTCAAGGGAATTCAGAATATTAATTCTATAACAAATTCCAAAATCAACTTCTCCATTCCTTCCAAGAAGCATGGAAGAACGTCTTCAGAGTATGATGATGAAGGTTGAGCAGATGGTGTCCCTTGTACAAGAACTTCAGTCCGTGAAAACAGATGTGGCAGAGTTACGGAAATTGTGGCGGGAGGAACAACTTGATCAAGAAGACAACAAAGGTCTTAAATCCTCGGTTCTTGAGAAAGAAACAGAGAGCAATGAGGCTGCTCGAATCTCGAAAGAGGTGATCAGGGAGAACAAAGATAGCAAGAAAGGTCCAGCGTGTGCATTTGACAGTAATCTCGAAGGCCAGGTCGTTCACGGGAGTGATGACTCTTCCCTCATCGACTCTATTGGAGGTTTCCAAGGCTTCTCACTTGCCACATGCAGTAGGGAAGTGACGGATGAATGCACAAAGCTAGTCAAACGCATGGTTAAATGCCCAAAACACTATACCAGACGGGTCTGTTTGGGTTCACGGCAAGAGGGGTGATTTAAAAGTTATTTAACTTTTGTAGGAGCCCGGTAGAAAAAAAGCCAAACTATAAATGTGATTTGAGTTTGGATTTCTCATTTGGCTTTTTGCAGAAGTGACTTTTTTCTAAACTGATGAGTGTTTGAATTATTATTTAAAAAGTCAGTTGAGATGGAAAATTACTTAAAAGGGCATGAATCATATTGAATATTTCATTTAAATATTATTTGTATATATTTAGATAATAAAAATTTTAATTTGAAAAAAAGTTAAATGATTATTAAAAAAATTAATAAACAATAAAGTCCTTAATTAAATATATTTAATGGATAAAATTGTTTATAAAATAAGATATGGACAGAGATGAAAATTTTTATTAACAATTTTTTATTAAATTATAATAAAATCATTTCCAAAATTACAACAAGATCTTGGCTAGGGGTGAGCATTCAGTTTTCGGTTTGGTTTTTCGGTTAAAACCGAAATACACATATTTTAACCACCGAACCGAAACCGAAGTACCGAAAAAACCGAAATATTTCGGTTCGGTTTTATAGTTAATTCGGTTTTTGGGCTTAAGTTGGGCCTTCTTGTGGGGGTTAATTCAGTAAAATGGCCAATCTACTTTTTTTTTTTTTTTGCTAAATCAATCTACAATATTGACTATTAAATGCAACCTAACTATAGTATACTTTACATGGAGCACCTGGTATATATATCGATTTTCACTTGTATGACAATAAGTTGCAGATTTTAAAATCAAAACATGGAATAATGATGGAAAGAGGAATTGGGTTGGGTCTGGACTCTGGACGTCTGGTACTGGTCTTCAATTGAGGTGGGCCAAGGGTCATGACTCATAAGGTTAGGTTTGATTCATACATATGCATCGTCGTTTTAATTAATTTCGGTTATTTCTACAAAAAAAACGATTTTTTCGGTTTTAACCGAAATAAATTAGTAACCACCAAACCGAAAACCGAATTAAACTAGTTTAAAAAACCGAACACCAAATTATTCGGTTCAGTTTTCGGGTTCGGTTTTGATTTGCTCACCCCTAATCCTGGCAGCTTAATTAATTCCATTAAAAAAGAAATCCACTCAACTCTAATTTTTTGGGAAAATCCTTATCAGGGCCCTTTTAAACTCTGATATCCCACTGCAGGCCCTATGACCCTGACAAATACAGAAAAGACCCCAGGGCCCTGATGGGGATTAAGTTATAAAATGAAAATACAGGAATACCCTTACTGAAAAAGCAAAACAGAAGACGCTTGACGACGTGGCTCATGCAGCAGCCTCGCCTTCCGACGACAATCACGGCGTTCTCTGCCGCTTTCTTGGCTACGGAAAAGCAAAAGTAGAAGGGAAAGAAAAAGGTAAATTTTGCTCCTCTCTGCAACAGACTTGAATCCGTCCATTCCCTCCATAACTTCCGTTTCATTTCATCTCTCTTCTCTTTGGGAATCATGCCTGTTGTTTCAGATGCTTCTGCAACTGCAGAACGCATGAAATGCAGAAGACCAAGAAGCCATTTTGGTCATCTCATTCAAGAAGCGAGATCCAAATCCGGCTATCCCATCAATAATCGAGTTCACTCACTGCAAGTCAACCATCTCGTCTCTTCTTCTCTCTACTTTCTCTAACAACTCGACGAATGAGAGTATACCGAGCAACGGCATCAACGTCGCCGGCGGTGGCCGTAGCAAGAAGAAGAACAATTTCTTGGCGGCTGCAACCTTCAGAGGGCTTGGATGCACCGCCGGTGCGTCGCATCAGGTTTCCGTTCCGGCGGTGATTCGGACGTCGGCGGACTGGCAAGGAAAGAAGGCTAGAAAGAAGAAGCACAAAAGAAATAGCACCAAGACCTGCCCTGGGGTTCTTGATGGTTCTGGTTCTACTAATTGCGTTGATTTTCAAGATGTTTGGTGTGGTCACGGAATTGGGTTTTCTTCGAATCTTTTCGCTTCATTGATTGCGTCGTGACGAGGAAGAATGTTTCTTCAAGAGGCATTATTATTGTTTCTTTGCATCTTGATTCATCCTTCTTCCTCTGTTTCTTCTTTCACTCTTCTTTCTCATCCTCTTCTTTAACCAAATCTTATAATCTGCTACCGGATTCTTGTCGAAATAAATTTCCCATTTATTTATTTATTTTGTGATTGTTTAATCTTTACTTTCTAAATTCGTAATGGGAAATTTGATATCTTGTCAACATTAGGCCTTGCTTACTTGTATTAAGTACTTCTGTGTTTTTTTCTTCATCATGATTCATCAGGATGATGAGGGATCGGTTTTCTTCCTTTCTTCATGTTTCAACTTGATCGTTTTTTCATGTTTGATACCCTCTTTTTTTTTTTACAGTAACCAGCAGGACCATCCCTCATTTACGCAATTTTAAAAATTTTCCAAGCTTAAAAGTTTTCGGTCAAATTTTTTTTTTAATCTTTCACATATGATAAAAGCCGACAGATTTGAAAAATGATTCACTCACGATGATATAAGACATGGTCAACTGAGGCAGTCAATTTTTCTTTCCCTTCTGTTTTGCTTTTTCAGTAAGGGTATTCCTGTATTTTCATTTTATAACTTAATCCCCATCAGGGTCCTGGGGTCTTTTCTGTATTTGTCAGGGTCATAGGGCCTGCAGTGGGATATCAGAGTTTAAAAGGGCCCTGATAAGGATTTTCCCTAATTTTTTTTGCATACTCAAATATTCTATTTCTCTCTTTTTTTTTCTTCAGTATGGAAAAAGGTGGACCCTGCAGATGTTTGTCTTCTTCAGTATGCATACTCATATACTCAAACAAGTGGACCCCGCAGATGTTTGTCTTCCTCATTTCTCCTTCACTGGTTTTTAAGAAAGTGCGATGGAGACCCTGATGAATAGTGCCGCCGACTCAAAAGTTCTCAAATTCATTCTCAAATGAAGATGATGAAGCACCCTCTATACAGTCTCTGGTTGCTGCCTCTTGGAATAGGACGATGAACAGTAGCCTCCTTCTCCCTCCAATCTGACTTTTCTCTCTCCACTGTGAACACTAGCCTCGAACGCTGCTGCTAAGCTTTTTCTCCAACTCTCTGAAAGCTAGCTTCTGCGTTACCGAGCTTTTATGGTAAACGCCCTGTCATCTAAACGCTGACCCAAACGGCAATAATCTGGCTTTTTTTCTACTGATGAAGCCACCGCCACGCAACGCTCCTAACGCTTAGTTACCGGCGTTCCCAAACAGAACAAGAAAAGGCTCTCTAAGGTTTGGATACATGCAAATGCTAGTAACGTAGTGAAGACAGGAACAGAAAGAGCAAACCCCACCCTCTGTAGCTTTAAAAGTCCCACCTTTCCTGTCTGAAGGCCCCTGCATCTAGGATCCTCCTTCAAAGGCAAAGACATCTCACCGTTAGCCTTCAACAAATGAAGTCAACGGTCAAACTAATTAGTAATGGGCAGGCAATACATTGCGTGTTGCGGCTACAGGTTTGAGCTAATTTATTATTTTATATTCATTTCACATGACCCAGGAGTCTATACATGATGAAAAATAGCCCCAAATCCAAAATATCATGAATTGATTAGATCCTAATACCTTTAAATTCACATTGAGATCCTGTTGAGACTCGAAAAAAATAGAATATTTACAGGCTCCGGATCACTGCTGCTTTCGGGAACCAAAGATCCTGTTGAGACTCGAAAAAGTGCTATTTTACAATTTAGAATTACCACTAGAACTAGACCTTGATAGCCATAATAACAGCCCAAAGGATAACAAAGTTCCCAAAAAGCAACGGATAACAAAGTTCCCAAAAAGTTGAGTTCTGATTCAACCAAATTGACCAGAAAACCACGCAAGCTGCAAATTGTCCAATAAACATGTCAAAAAAGAAAACGTAAGGTGAAAAAACCATATGAAAACTGAACTCACAAATCTACAAGTAAGAACATTATTGCCTATAATCTGCAACAGATTTGTCTCGACATTGCAAGATCAACACAATAGTCACAACATTACAACTAGACAAAAATTACCTTTTCTGATATAGTTCAAGATCAAGTCAATCAAAAAATCAAATCTAAGAAACCTCAAGTGAAAATCAAATCTCCAATTAAAAAACGGCATATTGCATGTACCACTCTGATAATGAAAGAGCATCAAGAAATGTCGAAGGTCTAATTGGTGAATAAGAAAGGGGCTGAAGAACTTTATGCAGCAGCTTCCAAGTCGTTGTCGCCGTCACCTATTCTTAAAAAAATACTCCCTCCGGTCCTAATTATAAAATATAGTTGACTTTTTTAGAGAAATTAATGAAGCTAATTAAATTATTTTAGAGTATTTTTATTTTTATTTTTATTTTTTTCTTCAAAGTGATTAGTTTGACCAATAAACTAATATATAATGTAAAGATACACAACATATAAAATGATTAAGTAACTTATTTAGCTTCCTTAATCTCTCCAAACAAAGTCAACTATGTCTTATAATTAGGACCGTATGTAGTAATGTATTATCAAAATCCTATATGAAATCGTATTTATTGACTCTCCAAGTAGGCATTGAAGCTGGCACGTCAAGCAAACCAATAAATTTTAGGCATTTTAGCAACAACCGCACTTGACTATAAGCAGCCAAATGGAATTTCTTCCGGTTCAAAACATATGCTTCAAATAATCAATTTGTGTTTATCAAGAAATCAATTAAAATTAGTTAAAAAATAATAAATATACAAGACACGTACTTTTTTTTTGTTTTCAAGTATACCTTATTTATAAAGAGAATAAGTGAGAGAGATGATAAGTAGGAAAAATGATGAAATAGAATGTATAAGGAAAAGGCAAAAAAAAAAAAAAGAGAGAGTGGCAAAATTGGAAAAAACATATTAAATGATCAGACAAATTCAAATTGTAGCTTTCAAAAAAGACTAGACCCCTTTACAAATTTGAAGCTTGTATTTTAAACCAGAGGGAGTATTATCTGACATGGAAAATATTGGTTAAATTAGCTAGATAACCAAACATATTAAACCAATGAAGCTTCACAAGTCTTTAGTCTTTACCTAATTAAGGCATACATAGTTGAAATATGTGATACATGTTTGCTTTTAATACACAAACCACTGATTCAGACATGCTTTTAATTGCTGGTCTATTTTCAACTACAGTATCATCCACACAATGACTACAAACTTGTTATATAGTGTTCAATGAATATGCAATAAATACAAGACAGAATGCTTAATGATACAATTAGGCTATAAAGGACTAGCAGAGGAAAAGTGCATGTAACATTGTCTCAAAGGTTAGCATATAATTTAAACTTCTTGTCATGAAAGAAGCATTTATTTACATATGTTTCTTTAAACTAGTACTGAACTATCTAATTGATAATCCCTTTAACAAGCAGCTATTTTCTCTTCACTTTAATATTCCACCACTGAGTAAAAAGCTAAGAATCAAGAAGCATTGACCATTTCTTTTAGACGTATACTATAATCTAGGATCTGTTAATGATAGTTAATTGTTACAATTTATTTTTTAATCAAAAGGGTGAGAAAAATCAGTTCACTTTCTTTTCTTTCTACAAAAACATTTTACTTAATGAAAAGTCAGTTTGACAGAGTGTAATAAAGAAAATGGATAGATAATTAATCCTTTGTTAATTTGTTGATTGTATTTAACTTAGTTAGAGTTTGTTTGTTGTATTTGCAATATTAGTTGTAACTGATTTGTAGGACCCACGTGTGATCAAAGAGTTGGAGACTTGTATAAGACAATGTATACTGTACATAATATATCAATTCAGAATTTATTTTCTTCAGTTTTCATCTTTCCTCTCAAACTTTCCCTTTCCCTCTTCCCGAATAGCTCACGATTTCAGATCACTTGCATCTGATCTGAAATCATCTCATGGTATCAAAGCCAATCCGTAGCCATGGATGATTCTTCGTCAGCTGCCAGCGGTACGGGGGCTCGATCGCTCTCCGATTCGACTCCAAATGCTTCCAACCCTTATTACCTTCATCCTAACGAAAATCCAGCGCTGGTGTTAGTTAGTCCGATCTTAACAGGTCCAAACTATCATTCTTGGTCCAGAGCCATGAGAATGGCGCTTCAATCGAAGAATAAACTTGTCTATGTGGATGGTACGATTCCAGCACCGGTGGCCTCACACTCGACTTACTCTTCTTGGTTACAGTGCAACACGATGGTGTGTTCGTGGCTTACCAGATCACTCTCGCCGACGATTGCACAGAGCATTCTGTGGTTGGATAAAGCCTATGATGTCTGGATGGATCTAAAGGATCGCTTTGCTCAGAGTGACGTGTTTCGTGTAGCTGAACTCCAGGACGAGATTTTTTCTTTCCGGCAAGGTGATCTGTCGGTAAGCGAGTATTATACTAAGTTGAAATTTTTTTGAGATGAATATATGATTCTGAGGCCGATTGCTCGTTGTTCCTGTAATTTCACTTGTTCCTGTGTTCAATATCGCGAAAATGATTATGCCTTTAGGCTTCTAAAGGGATTGAATGATCGTTTTGCGTCTGTGAAGTCTCAGATTATGCTGATTGACTCGTTACCTACTGTTAACAAGGTTTTTTCTCTGCTCTCACAACAAGAACGTGAGATGCCAAATTCTTCTTCTGCCACTGAATCGGTTATATTGTTTAATAAGGGACCATATCACCTTTCCAATTTTCCTGGTCCTGGTTACAAACCTCCCGCTCATACTTCTAGTTCTGGTTCTGCCAATCAGAAGTACTGCACATATTGCCATCGTCCTCGTCATACCGTCGACACTTGCTATCGTAAGCAGGGCTTCCCTCCTAGCTTCAAGTTCCATAATCATGCTTCATCATCGGTCAATCAACTTCATACGCAGGATTCAGTTCCCAATTCTGTCCAAGAGCTGAAACATGTATCTCCTGGTCTTTTACCAACGCCATCTCTGCAATTTACTCCAGACCAGTACCAAAAATTACTTGATCTTGTCAAGTCTGGTTCCACCACCTCATCGATCTAACTCTTCCTCTGCTCCAGCTATTCACGCCATCTCATCATCTCATCAGGATCCAGGTAAAATCCTTTCTATTCACTCCTTTTCTCATAAAAATTCTTGGATCATTGACACTGGTACTACTGACCATGTATGTCATTCTCTAGAGCGTTTTTCTGCTTATCGCTCCATTGATCCTATCCCTATTAAACTTCATGATCATAGCTCTATTACTGCTGTGGTTTTTGGTACTGTTTGCCTTCAGGTTCCTTAGTTCTACATAATGTTTTCTATATACCTGATTTTGCATTTAATATCTTGTCTGTTTCCAAGCTAACAAGTGTTGTTCCTTGTTGCTTCATATTTTTCTCCTCCATTTGTCATATTCAGGAGCTTTCTCGTTGGAAGACGATTGGTTCAGCTAAAGTTTTTGACGGCCTTTACTTCCTCAATCCTGCAAAATCTTCTCCTACTGTTGTTGTGACTACTTCACTAGCTATACCTTCACAAAATTCAACTGATGCTTCCTTTGATTTGTGGCATCATAGACTAGGTCAACTTTCTTTTCCAGCATTACGTACTTTACATCAGGATTTTCCCTTTATTTCTTGTCGTTTCTAGCTCATTTCCTTGTGATGTATGTCATATGGCCAAACAAAAGAGGTTGCAATTTCCTGTAAGCACATCTTTGAACAATAACACTTTTTCTTTAATACATATAGATATTTGGGGCCCTTTTGCTGTCAATTCTCTTTGTGGTTTTAAGTATTTTTTTTACCATTGTTGATGATTTCAGTCGATATACTTGGGTTTAGTCTATGAAATCTAAATCTGAGGTTAGAGTTCATCTTCAAAACTTTATTCTTATGATTGAAACTCAACACAGTACAAGGGTCCAGATTCTTCGATTTGATAATGACCTAGAATTTTTTATGGATTCATTTTATAAGTCTAAAGGTATCATTCACCAAACTTCTTGTATTGAAACCCCTTAGCAAAATGGCATTGTGGAACGCAAACATCAGCATATTTTAAATGTTGCTCGTGCTCTTTTATTTCAAGCCAAACTTCTCAAGTTACATTGGTGTTTTACTATTAATCATGTTGTTTTCCTTATTAACCGTTTACCTTCTCCTATTATTCAGAATTCCACTCCCTTTACCTTCTCCTATTATTCAGAATTCCACTCCCTTTACCTTATTGTTTAATAAATCTCCTTATTCTGATTTAAAAGTATTTGGTTGTTTATGCTATGCTTCAACTATTACTGCACATAGGTCCAAATTTGACCCAAGGGCTTCCAAATGTGTGTTTCTTGGTTTTCTTAATCATACTAAAGGTTATTTGCTCTTAAATCTTCACACTAATGCCATTTTCATTTCTAGAGATGTCATTTTTTATGAATCCTCCTTTCCTTATCATATGCATACATCACATGCCATTACTGATGCTTCTCTGCCTCTACCAGCTGCCACTTCTCCTCTCTCTTTTCCTTGTTCGGTTTCCTCTAATTCTTCCCCAACTTCTGTTCCTCTTCCTTCATCCCCTGTTTCTTCTCTACCTTCGCCTTCTCCCATAATTGTTTCTGGCCAACGATAGTTGGGACTGCTAAGTATAAACATCATTGAATTCTACAATGCCGAGCGAAAAGGTTTTAGAGAAGATGATTTTAATCCCATTAATGATATCAGTAGAATCAAGGTCATATCGGCTGAAAGCCTGAAGTTTAACCTATTAACTATCTTTCCAAAATATCAATTTGTAATAGGAATAATGCCATGAAGTCATGTTAGTGATCAACATCTATTTCATCTTCACCCATAAGAGAGCATAACTTCCGTTCAACCTCTTTACTATCTTTCCTAAATACCAGTCAACAACATTGCAAAACTTTCTTGCCAATCTGTAGAGAACATAGCTTATTATAACTGACACATCCAAGTTTTATAAAGCCACATCCAATGCCATTGATGACATGATAAGACCTAATGAAGCTTAATCCCTGATCAGTACATGAAAGCTTAAAAGACGCTTATTTAATAGAATGGGAGAAAGAAGAATTCCATTAGATACATATGCAACAACTCTAATCAAGAGATATTTGTACAAAATGAAATCAGTACAAACTAGCATTCACTCAAGCATCACATGAGAATTACTAAATCTAATCCAACCAGAACATCAGAAGTTGGAAATTGATCTTCAAGACTACTGATGTTACAATTAGGTGCTAGATAAAATGGCTACATAGTTTTTCAGAACTACTGCTAATAAACTTTGGCAGATCACAGGTAGGGATGCACATCTTAATCTAATTATTTTTACCTTTGTCTTCAAGGAGGTGCCTTAATATACAAAGCTAATCGTAATGTGGCTGGACCTTGTATGCATATAACTCTCATCCCTTCTACTTTTGGAAGCCCCAATATTTTCAACTTCCTTGACCCATCACGTCGACCCTCCCCGCCATCATTCCACTGATCTCTTACGTCGTCATTGCTCTGCTCCTTGCGCCGCATTGACGAAGCCATTCCAAAATCCATTGACGTCCTTCCCTTCCTCCAAATCCAGTTTCCGTTTCTTCCCGACCTCGAATCCTTATAAACCATAACATTTTCATCCTTCGCCTTCCAATCCTTCCCCATAAAATCTCCCCGGGTGCAAACACTCCCTCGTATCTATCTTTCGAACTATTCGTCCTTTGAACTCCTTGGCATCACAAAATGAAACCTTGTAAATCGGTGAATGTACAGAGCTCCAAAAACAGCAAACAAGACCGCATAACTCAATACTAAAATTTCCTTCTTCAGCAGCACCTAAATTCAAAAATTAAAACTGTACTTCCGGAACATCCATTGCTTGAGCTCCGCAGGTAGGAAACCATATTTAGAAAGCATTGGAGCGTATAGTAAGACGGGTAATAAATCTGGAAGAGCGAAAGAAAATTAAAGTTAAAAAAAAAAAAGATCTCCGGGATAATTAAAACCATCGCGGTAGTGTCACGATCACAGTCCTTTATTTCACAGGACATATAATGTAATGACAGATGCTAGATAGGGTATTTCATGATCATATCACATACACTCTTTTTTTGCTCAAAATCATATCACATACACTCCGAACTTATGATTTATTTAACTTTCTTAGTATTTATGTAATTATATTTAGCACGTGGTAGAATATATTATAGGGTTAAGGTGCAGATTCAACGAAGTTTTACGTAAAAAGCACCTGACTGTAATGGACCAATAGTCTCATATTAAGGTGGACTTGGATTATGAAGAGGTATTATTGGGTTGATGACTTTGGGCTTAGGTTAGGCAAAAATAAAGATATAAATAGACAAATCAAAGAGTAGAAGGGTGTGGAATTGTTTTGGAAAATCTTCTCTCTCCCTATCTCTCTCTGCTTCTCTCCCTCGGAACCCTTCTGTATTGCTTTCTGTCCTCTTCCTTTCAGTATTTCAGTATTCCATATTTCCTTGTAATGCAGAGGCTAAATCGTAGCTCACTGATATATAATATCTAATATAACAGAAGTTTAGCTTTAGTTCCCTTTCTACTGTGATATCTTGTTCATTTGCAATTGGGATCATAACATTGGTGCTTTCATTGAGAGAAATCAAGAGAAATCGAGAGGAATGGCTGAGAACACTCTACTACAAGAATTACATACCGAGCAAAAGAAGTTCAGTGAGTTTATTGTCGAAGCTGAGGGCCGCTTTACGAAACTGAAAAATCTGATGGAGGCCGTGTGGTTGAAGCTGGTAAGCCTTGAAAAACGAACTGAGAGCTCAAGCTCAGGAGTAAATATCGATTCACCACAGATTCAACAGAGTCCATATTTTTCTCCTTGCTTTGAAGGTCCAGATGCGCAACAATTGGGAGGTTTGAAACAGGACTTGCGTCGAGATGTTGCGGTACAGAAACCTGGTTCTGTTTTGTTGAAACGGAACCTGCGTCAGGATACTTTGATACAGAAATCCAGTTCTGATTTGCAATCTATGAAGTTGGAAAAATTATTTGGGGATTTATCTAGATTAAGTGATGAACCTCCATCTTCAAAGACCTCCAGCTCGACTCAAAATCCGACTGTGATGGGGATGGGTGAGATAACGTCGATGAGTATCATTCACGGACAATCGTACATTTCTCTGCATAATGCTCCATTCTTGTGCTTCTTTTTAGAAACTTCAACTGGTGAGCCTCCTACTACCCAAACTTTATATGGTAAAAACTCTCAAATTCAAAATGAGTTGGCTTCGTTGGATTATAGCACTGAGGATGACTCTCGTACCAAGCATTTGACTCATTTCCTAGTTGTGGTCAATTCCAATTGTTCTAAGATTACTAGATCAGTCTATTTGTCTGTGAATTTTTGGGAAAATGTTCTGTTGCGAGTATTGGATAGGCTGAATTTTATCTTAGTTTATGATCCTGGAGATGTTAGAAGCAAGGAAGAATTGCAATTGGTTGAAACAATATATCCTATCATTGCTATTTTCTATGAAGTTCCTAACATTGTGCTTTTGTTAAGTCTTATGGCTTTGCATTTTTTGCCACTGTTTGGAGTGGTATTTCAGCCCTTGCACCCCAACATGAAGAAACACATCTCTTTCATAGACTGCTTTGACATATACAACGATTTCAGCTGGACTAGTTATGCAATTAACTCTAACTGGTGGGAACTTGTGAGATATAAACTACAATGGATGTTGGCTTCTTGTTGTGGCATGAACACTTTCAGTTTGCAACACATTATTATTCTCTGGCCTTATAAATGGAAAGGTACACTGCACAGATTAAGGAATTTTGCAACTAATTTACCTGAAATAATTAGGTGGGCTACTGAGGCTGCATCGATTCTTGTGTTATCATATTTTATAGCCTACCTGGAGACATTAGGCTGGTCCATTCCATTTATAGCCTACCTGGAGACATTAGGCCGGTCCATTCCATTTATAATACCTCTTTGTTTTCAAATTCAATGTCTGCCATCAGCTGTGTCCAATGCTTGGCTATATTCTTATTTGCCACCTTGTCCTCATTACTCATTTGAAGTGCCAAGAAATTATATGAGTTGGGTTGTTCAAGATTGCATTGCTTATATAAATTGGGTGACACCTCACATAACTAGGATTCGAGGCTTCACTACTGTATCTGTACTAGCACAACTCCATTACTACTTTATATGGGTTGGGTCCTCCTATCATGGCCCAATATCCTTAATTGGGAGTTGTTGGGCATTTTCAACCGTAGCTGCAGTGGAAAGAGTAAGCAATTTAGTGACAGGTGATCTCATTTCACTATCTGAGCAAGCACTGGTGGATTATGCTACAAAATTTAATGAAGAGTGCAATGGGGAATTAATGGACTATGTCTTTCAAGTCATCATTAACAATGGTGGCATTGACACTGAAAAAGATTGTTCTTACTGTGTCGTTGATGGCCAGTATGACCAATGTAGGAAAAATGCAAAAGTTGTGACAATTGATGGCTATGAGGATATTCCTACCAATGATGGGAAAGCAGTAAAAAAAGTTGTTACAAATCAGCCAGTGAGCATTGCAATTGAAGCAGGAGGCAGGGAATTTCAGTTATATGTATCTAGTGCATTTACAGGAAGATGTGGTACAACACTAGATCATTAATTTCATTTATATGTATCCGGTGTATTTACAAGAAGATGTGGTACAAAACTAGATCATGGTGGGACCGTTGGGATTTTAATTGGTTGGTCTTTCTGTCTAGTTTTTGAAGGCAACAGGGAACTAGAATTCGTTCTCCACCATTATTTGCTATTTTTCATTGATATGCTCCAGCATTATGGAATTGCTATAGGAGATTGGTGTTCAGTTGGTGCAAACTTTCACAGATATTGGTTGCTTTTATGCTCAGTGGTTGTACCTGAAACTATATTAATGCTCCCCATTTATGCTTCTATGGTTTCGTCCTGCCTTTTCAAACCCTTATGCAATTGTTTGCCTGTTTGGGTCATTCTACATGGCAAGTCCTTGTTTGGGCTATAGTCCACGGCTGGCCTCTTGGAATCCTATATGCTTCTTCAAAGCTAGCTTGTATTCTAGTTTTGGCCTACAAGGAATACCTTGACTGCTTCATTGCTACTTTTCCAAATTTTGACCTTGAGGACAAGGTCAATTTTCCAGGAGGGAGTAATGTAATGGACCAATAGTCTCATATTAAGGTGGACTTGGATTATGAAGAGGTATTATTGGGCTGATGACTTTGGGCTTAGGTTAGGCAAAAAATAAAGATATAAATAGACAAATCAAAGAGTAGAAGGGTGTGGAATTGTTTTGGAAAATCTTCTCTCTCCCTATCTCTCTCTGCTTCTCTCCCTCGGAACCCTTCTGTATTGCTTTCTATCCTCTTCCTTTCAGTATTTCAGTATTCCATATTTCCTTGTAATGCAGAGGCTAAATCGTAGCTCACTGATATATAATATCTAATATAACAGAAGTTTAGCTTCAGTTCCCTTTCTACTGTGATATCTTGTTCATTTGCAATTGGGATCATAACACTGACACAACAATATTTTAGAGGCATCAAAAATATAAATGAACAATTGAAAATGGAAAAAAATATCAATAAAGATACAAATTGGCCAACGAAGTAACTCTTGTCGCGAGCGACTCTCGCCTTCATCACCATCATTTCCGGCAACATCCCTTCTTCCTCCTCTCCACCATCGTGTTTCAGATTAAGACTGAGAATTAGAGCCACGATTCATCATCATCAATCGTTTTCGAAGAGGGAGAGTGGAAGTATAACGCTAGAACAGTGGGAACACAAGCTCGTTCGTTCTTTAATTTTATTTTCCTTCCACTTTAATTTTCTACCTAGTGGGACCGAGGAAAGGCTGTGTTGGTGGCGTCGTCAACAATTTCGTCAGCTCATTCGTACTCCTCCCCCATAACCACCGCCAACAAGCTTGTATTCAAGACAAATCCATCAACCAACGGCAGATTGACCAACGGTGTTAAGTTGAAATTAACTGCATTGTGTTATTTTCCTATTTTAAATTGTTAATTGGTATTTGTTTTCCTTTCCTTTTTCAATTGTTCGTTTTATTTTTGGTCCTTCTAAAACATTTTTGTGCCATGTGCTCTTTGTGTAACACTTTGTTGATCAATCTGCACCTTAACCCTATATTATATAAGAGGTTCCCCGCCAAAATTGGGTTTTATGTTATGAGCGTGATTTATTAAGATTGTTGGCAAGTATATGTATTCCGTTTATGCAATTTCCTAATACTACCTCTTATCCTAAATATAAAATATAGTTATTTGTTTTTTTTAAAAAAATTAAAGTAATTCTAAACATAAATTAAAAGAAAACGAGGTGAATGAAATAAAATAATTAGTCTCACATGATGCAAAAGGCATGTCGGATTCTTTTTTTATAAAGGTTTTCATACACAAATCAAGAAATTACTTCGTCATTAGTATAAGACCCAATTAATTTGTTTGGAGAGATCAAGGAAGATAAATAAATTAAGTTAAAATATTATTTTTATTATTTTTCTCTAAACTAATTTACATGATTTATAAATTGATATATAATCTAATATTACATACTATATTCTATGATTAAATAATTTATTTAGCTTACTTAACTTTTTCAAAAAAAGTCAACTGAATATTACAGGATCAAAGGAAGTATAATGCATTTTCATAATATATGGTATTAGTTGAAATAAGATGATTTCATTATCTTCATCCTAACATATCAAAAGAAAGAGATAAAAAAACTTTCAAAATTAGCAAATCCTAATATGGACCCTAAAATGATTTCATTCACTAAAGTCTCAAATAACCAAGGTTATAAAATCTGGATTAGCCACTGGCATTCAATTTTGTAGCAAAGTTACCTAAATGTGTTTAGTTGTTTGTTAAACCGATGTCATTGACGACACTAACACTCTGAATGCAGAAGTATAAATTTTCATGAAATTAGCCTTCAATAATCTAGAGAGAGAGAGAGTGATGTCATCTAGAGAGAGCAATATCATCTTAGAGAGATACCATCACTCCTTGAGAACTCAATCCCCCTAAAAACTCCCCAATGCTTCCACTCTATGTATGGAAATCGGGGGATCCGAGGAACAATCTCAAAAATTTGGCAAAAACGATCCAAATTATTTTGGCACTTAGAAAAGTCGCCAGCCATTTATGGAGCACACTCCTTGTCTACTTCTAAATGCAAGACTCTTTAGAGTCCAACTACGGCTAACTTTTTCTGACCAAAAAAAAACTACGGCTAACTTTCTCTTTCCCCATATTTCTCCGCTACGCTAACTTTAAGACCAACTAGTTTAGAAAAAGCAAAAAAATTATAATCTTTGAAAAGGGATAAACCAGAGAGAGAGAGAGAGAGAGACCAAAATCTCAATGTCAAGAAAGAAACGGGGAAAAAAGAGATAAAAAATTTGCATTATCCTTTTACCGTTCAAATTTTTGGGAAGTAAAGGCTAACGAGCATGAAGTCAAAATATTTCAGATCTAAATTTTTATTTATTTCGTTGAATTATACTTTCTCTAATTTTTATTTTTAACTGTTTTTATCATTATCAAAAAATTAATAAAAATTTTAAAATTTATTGACTATGTCTACAAATAAAATAAATTTCCCCAAATTAGCTTGAGAATACCTTCGGTCAAATAAGAAGGAAAATTTTCTTTTACATTCATATTAAATATACATTTAAAAGAGTTTGTACCTTTCCTACATCAACATTGATGAAGGATTAAAAATATTTATAATAAATAATTAATATAATACCTTATAATTATCAAAATTCTTCCTCCCAATAGCATGGAATAAGATATAAAATTACATATTATAAATTCCTCTGCCCATGAGAAGATAATTGATGTGTGGAGTAGGTTTTAGAAAATATAAATATTTAATATTTTTAATTCCATCACTCCCAACAAAATAGAGGCATGGGTATATTGAAGATAGGAATCGAATTTAAATTATTATTTGGATTATTTGAATTTGAATTTGAATTATTGTTAGTATTTGAATTTGAATTATTGTTATTAGATGAGAATCAGTTATATAGAAAAGTGGAATATTTGAAAGGTTCTTACCTGCTATTGTGCTCAGGTTGTTAACCTTTGCTTGTATAAATTTACCTCATTCAAGAGGAAAAATATGAAAGAATGAATGAATTAAAGGAAATACTCCTCTGGATTGAATTTTAACATGGTATCTCAGAGCGTTTCGATCCAGGAAACCTAAAGTTCTATATTCTTTTTCTTGTTACCTGACCAAATTCCTAATTTCCCAAATTTCCCATGGAAAATCCCGACTCTACTATCAATTCCGCCTCTCCACCGTCCTACGCCTCAAGTCCATCTTCCAATATCATCATCATCCAGCAAGATAATTCCTACTTTTCCATCATCGTTATCCTTGATGACTCGAAATATCCCCTTTGGTCCTAGTTAATGGACATGCGTATCGGTGCTCAGAAAATAATCTAGGTACCTGAATGGTGCAACGAAGAAGCACAAATGAATGAAAGCAGGCTTATCAAATCCATGAGTCACCCGTTGATGTAGCGGTTCATGAATCTACTCACGACGTGGCACTTTGTATATGATGAATGTACTCGAATATGTATCATTCGTTGATGAATGTACTCGAATGCTTTGGATCTCATTGCTCAAGACCTTTGCAGAAGAAGAACTCTGGTTGTCTGTCTCTATGCCTCCTTTTCCAGCATCTTCTCAGGAAAAGTGTTTGAAGAAGTGATTGGCAAGTTGGGTATGACCGACCTTCATGCACCTTGAGGAGGAGTGTTGAAGATTCCTTCATGCACCTTGAAGAGGAGTGTTGAAGATAGGAATCGAATTTGAATTATTATTTGGATTATTTGAATTTGAATTATTGTTAGTTTTTGAATTTGAATTATTGTTATTAGATGAGAATCTTTTATTTAGAAAAGTGGAATATTTGAAAGTTGTTACCTGATATTGTGCTCAAGTTATTAACATTTGCTTGTATTCAAGAGGAAAAATATGAATGAATGGATAAATGAAAAAGAGGAAATATTCATCTGGATTGAATTTTAACCAGGTAGATTCCCAATTGATTTAAAAATAATTTATAAAAAATAAATAAGCTGTTATGGTACTGAAAAATTGTTTAATTTCATTTTAAATAATAGGTGGTAAGTAAAACTAACCAGAAAAAAAGTAGGAATTCCAAATTAAAATTATATAAATATTTTTGTAGCCATACAATCTTAAATGATCTTTTATGAAATATAAAGATTTTATATTTCTAAATTGGATACCTACTAAAAAATATAGGCATTTCCCAACCGATTTTCAAAAAATAAAATTTAAAACCATCAAATCTCAAAAAAAAAAAAAAAATTAGGAAGTAGATGTACTTCACCATGGTTGATGAAGAAGCTTGCATGCCGACTAATATTGAAATAAGAAATCACACATGTTCCCTTCAATCATAGCGTAACACACTATATCACATGATGAATTAAATGAGCATGATATATAAAAGTTAATATAATAACAATAAAATCGGCATGATATCATGCAAAACAATAAGATAAACAAAAACATTTTTGAAACTGACCTTTGCATCACGGAGGATGATTTCAATTAAGACATTGAAGAGAAGAGTATGTTTTGAGATGAATCCGTTCAAAAAATATTTTATGAAATATAAAAATAATTTTAAATTTCTAAAAATCTTTTGTAGTGGGATCAAGAGGAATATGTAAACGGATAAGATTTCAAAATATTTTAAAACTATCTTTTCATTATCTTTTTTAAAATATATTTATTTTTAAAAAATATTGTATTGTATATCTCATTATTCCTAAATATTTTGTAATTTATGAATCCGCTCAAAAAGTATTTTATCAAATATAAAAATAGTTTTTAATTTCTAAAAATCAATTATTGTTGTGTTTAATTATTATTGAGAAAGTATCAATAACGGTATTTTAGAATGGCAAAAATTAGAATATTGTCATATAATTAAAACCAAAATGAACTCTTAAATGTCGTCGGAGGGAGTGATAACTTTCCGAGATATATGGTCACCCCTATTACATCATCATAACTTCCTCATTCATTTTTAAATTTTGAACCTAAAAAAGTTGAACAAAAAATTGATATATTTAATCTAATATATCTAAACCCTATAAATTAAAATATTTAATATATTATCAAACTATTTTATGGATCAAAAATACAAATAAAGGTTTTAAAAGGTGAAAGAGACACAGAGACGTTATAACCTGGAAACGTCCGTCTGTTTTCTTTGGATTGAGGGAAATACACACATAGGAGGATTGGATGAAGCAATTGAAATATAGGGCCCATTCTATTTGGGGAAAAAGGGTGCGTCGGGGAAAGATTCATCGTCTATATACAAACAGTAACACAAGACGAACTGAGAGACTAGCCAATAACTCAGTAAACTAGGCAAGAGCAACAAGAGCTTACCCCAGAGACCTTCACGAATTGCCCATTTTTTGCTGTTCTAAGCTCTGAGTCTGGATAATGACCAATAAAACCCATTATAGCTCTTCTTCCCCAATAAGTATTCCAAGTGAACGATGCAGCAACTAAGCCAAAAAGCACCACAACAACAATAAGGAGAATTGGATTGTGCACAGCTCCAAGAATAAAGCCACCAGCAATGAACCCCATCACAAAAAGCAGAATTAATGACCATAACATTGCCTTGGGGAAGTTCCTTTTGAAGGAATAATCATCATCTTGAGTCTTGACTGAGGACAGTTACAGCATGATTATGAACAGCAGCAGACCCTTGCATCTTCATTGAACCTTTAGTTTCCAAAGGACCAGACACCTTCCGAGGTGCCCCGGAAGAATTAAGCGGGCCAGATGTAATGAGACCTGTCGCAGGAAGGACAGGAGGAAGAGGACCGGAGTTTTGACGCCCAGTTGGTGTTACTCCACCAGATTGAGGACCAGAAGACTTCTTTATAGGTTCCCCATGCTTATTCAGAGGTCCAGAATTTGATTTCTTCATAGAAGCCGAACCAGACATGCATCCAGAAGTCATAGGACCGGAAGTATAGACAACCCGAGCAGCACTGTTAGGTTGAATTGGTCCCGAATGAGAACCAACTCCTCCAAAAGACCCCGTCCTTGAAGAAGATCCTGTTATCGGTCCAGATGTCCTAGATTTAGAACCATCAACGGGAATATCAAACATTTTCCCCAGTTCTCCTGACTTTTTATGTCTTCGCCAGTGTACGGTACTGCTGTTGAGGTCATACTTGGCGTCCTCACATAGAGGCCATTGCTCAGCTGATGAGACTATTTTACAATTTAGAATTAGAACTAGATCTTGATGGCCATAATAACAGCCCAAAGGACAACAAAGTTCCCAAAGGGTTGAGTTCTGACTGAAGCAAATAGACTAGAAAACCACGCAAGCCACAAACTTCTCACTAAACATGTAACATGTAAAAAAGGAAAATGCAAGGTCAAAAGGCCATATGAAAACTAAACTCACAAATCTACAAGAACATTATTGCCTATAATCTGCAACAGATTTGTTTCAACATTGCAAGATCAACACCATAGTCACAAGAAGATTACAACTAGACAAAATTACCTTCTTTGATATAGTTTAAAGATCAGATCAAATCTAACAAACCTCAAGCGAAGATCAAAACCTCAAATGAAGATCAAATCTTCAATTAAAAATAGCTTATCGCATGTATCACTCTGATAATGAAAGAGCAAGTAATGTGTAAGCAAACCAATAAATTTAAGACATTTTAGCAACAACCGCGCTTGACTATAAGTAGCCAAATTATACTTCTTCCACTTCAAAACATAAGTTTTAAATAATTTGCGTTTATTAAGAAATCAATTACAATCAGTTAAAAGTTATAAATATGTAAGACATGTACCTTTTTCGATTTTCAAATATACATTTATTTATGAAAAGAATAAGTGAGATAGACAATAACTGGGAAAAATGATGAAATGAGGAAAAGGTAGTAGAGAGACAGTGTGTAGCAAAATTAAAAAAAAAAACACATTAAATGATTAGACAAATTTAAATTGTAGCTTACAAAAAAAAATCATACACCTCCATAAATTTGCAGCTTGTATTTTAAGCCGGAGGGAATATTATCTAACATAGAAAATATTGGTTAAATTACCTAGCTAGATATTCAGCCATATTGAAGCAACTTCACGAGTCTTTAGTCTAGGCATACATGGATGAAATATGTCATACTCATACATCTTGGCTTTTAATATCCAAACCACTGGTTCAGAAATACTTTTAATTGCTGGTCTATTTTCAACTACAGTACCATCCATACAATGAATACAAACTTGTTATATAGTGTTCAATGAATATGCAATAAATACCAAAAAGAATATTTAGTGAAACACTAAGGAAAAAGTGCATGTTCCATAGGGTGGCCATATAATAATAATAATAAATATTTTAATTCATCCGCATAGGACGTTACTAAGTGACATTTAAATAAGCATTTAACTTGTCACACCACCACCTACTACCAATGTCCATTTTTTTTTGCCGAACAAGTGGCCCTCCTATTATAATCCACTTGTCATATAGCTCACCCTACTAGTGGCCCTCTTATTATAGCCAATTTGTCACACAGTCAGCCTTATTAATGCCCCTTGTGTTATATAAGTAATATATGGCATTTACACCACCTACAGCCCAAAGATGCTTAATCCAAAAGCACAAGAGATAAAACAACAAAATGAATACGAAAAAATTATCTATCTAGTCTAATATTGAAAACCTAAAATATTAGGGGGGAAATTCTGCAATGCCTAGCAAAAGGGAAGATGATTTTAATCTCATTTATGATGTTGGCTGTAAAGCCTATTTATCCTCTAGAAGAAAAACCAAAGTACATAAATGTTCGATATGTCACTTAGTTTTCTTGTCGCGGCAAGCTTCAACAATTTCAAGATAAAATAGAACAACACGTGATGATAGACTTTGATGACGACCCAATTCATCTAAAGCTCAATCTCAACCTCCCAGCTCCGTGGACAGCATGCAACGTCTCCGTAGGAATATATATAATATAATGTAGTTATAGTTATGGGTAGGAGGTGGTGGTAAAGTAACAAAGCAACATGAAGATGACAAAGTTCAAAACCATCAAAATCATTATCGTGGTCACCAACTGGACAATGGAAATAACGATGATGATGAAGAAAGGACACTAACATGAACCTTATTACCTTAACATTAGCAAAGATTCAACAATGGAAAAGGAAAAAGTGATGGAAGATGAAGAAGCTAATATCAGATGGAATTGGTTCCACTACTACCACTGACGTTGGATTAATGACCCATAAATTAAAGAAAATAGATTTTTTTCTCAAAAACCACATCCATATAGCCCACATAGTCATCCAGATTCAATGTGTTCATCGTGATATAAAATTTCAAAATTACTCATTTCTGATAGATATAGATATATATATATATATATATAGTGTGGGTCCCACCATTTCATAGGGGTGTAACATGACTTCTCCAACAACCTTCTTTAATCATGAGAACATAGCAACCAATGGAGTATATGCATCATTGAATTCAGTAAAATAATGTCATATTGGCTGAAAGCCTGAAGTTTAACCTCTTAACTATCTTTCTTAACTATTATTCATTTTCTAATTATAAGATCAAATTGACTTTTTTTAAAGAGATAAAGGAAGCTGAATAAATTACTAATCATATTATATGTTATATATCATTAGTTCATATATTAGTTTATTTGTTAAACTAATTAATTTGGAGAAAAAAATAAAAATACTCTAAAATAATTTAATTAGTTTCCTTAACCTCTCTTAAAAAATTAACTTAATCTTATAATTAGAATGGGAGGGAATAGTTTGTAATAGGAGTAATGCCTCATATATTTCGAACTATTTTTACTAGATTCGTGCTTTGAACTCCTTGTCATCACGAAATGAAACCTTGTTATTCGGTGAATTCACAAAGCTCCAAAAACAGCAAACAAGACCGCATAACCCAACACTAAAATTTCCTTTAGCATATCCAGAGCACCTGAAGTCAAAAGCTAAACCAGTTCTTCCGGATCATTCAATGTTAGAGGTCTGCTAGTAGAACCCTAGCAGCAAGAACTGCAGCCCCTGTTGCAAACCATATTTAGAAAGCATTGGAGCATATAGTAAGATGAGTAATAAATATGGAAGAGTAAAAGAAAATCAAAGTTCAAAAAAAGACCTCCAGGATAATTAAAACCATCGTGACAGGATTGCCCTCAATCATCGGCGGCATTGTCCCCGTCCAGCGGAGTGCTTCATCAATGTGAAGCAGTGAACACAGTGCTTTAGATACACAGAATTTGAATCGCGGCAGTGTCAGACGATCACAGTCCTATACTCCATGATCGATGATCATGTCACATATACTATTAATATACCAGCCCTAAATAATATATGATCCATTAACTTTTTTTTTTTCTTTAAAGAAAATAAGGAAGTTAATTAAATTATTACATCCAGTTTTAAATATAAATATAAGATCCAATTGATTTTTTTTTTTTACCAAACTAGTTAGTCTGACTTATCAACTAATATATAATTTAATAATACGTAATATATATTGTGATTAAGTAATATATTTAGTTCCCTTAACTTTTAGAAAAAAAAATATAGGTCGAAGTATTTTAAAGTATTTATATTTACCTTTTTTCCAAACTAAATTATTTGACTTATAAACTGATACATAGTGTAGTCCTTTTTATAAGAATCTTACATGAATTGTTTCAACATTTAATGAGTTTTCTTTCACATGTACCCCTTGTTAATGATATATGTTGCATTAATTTAAGCATTGATGATATTTATGTCTACCATATTCCTTTCTCTTACTTGTCCCCTTATAAAATTATTTTAAAACATATTTATTATTTTTAATTAATTTTAACTACTTTCTTAAAACATTTAATTTAAAAAGAGAGTATGTTATAAGCGTGTTTTGTTAAGGTAGTTGGCACGTGTATTTGTTTCAGCAATTTCCCAATCCCATGTGATTAGACGTATATAACCTTATCAGATACTACTTTTTTTTTTTATTGGGCCAATCCTACTATAATCGAACAAATATTTAGACTCTGATTTATAAATTGAGCTCCTACTAAAAATATTTTCTTTCCATCATGGTCAGTTTATTTTGACTCCTTTGATATACAAAATTATTGTAAACATAAATTAAAAGAAAAGGAGGTGAATGAAATAAAATAGTAGCAATTAATTTAACATGACGAGGCTGCAAGTCGGATGTTTTTTTTTTGGATAATTAATCTAGCGGTCCTTATAATTTTAACTAATTTTCAATTAGATCTTTATAGTTTTCTTCTTCTTTTTATCAGGTCCTTATAGTTTCATTTGTTTTTAATCAAGTCTTTATAGTTTTTTTTTGGGTAAGGTCCTTATAGTTTCATCTATTTTTTAACTAAGTCCCTATAAATTTTTATTCTTTAATCTATAAACTCTATTAATATTATTCTTTAAAATTTGTAAACCCCCCCCCCACCCACACATATATATTTTATTTTTATAAATTTGTAATCAAGATAACATAATTTTCTAAAAATATAATTATAATTAAATATTCTAATTATATAATTACATACACACACACGAATTTATTCTATTTATTCTATTTATTATTTTTCATAAGTATGTGATTATTAAATTAAATTTACTATAAATTTTTTATGTTTTGATGTTATTATTTTATTTTATTTCAAATTAAATTGATAAATAAAAAATTATAGAGACCTAATTAAAAACAAGTGAAAATAAAAGGACCTAATTAAAAATTATTTGAAACTATAAGGACTTACAAATTAATTATCCCTTCTTTTTTATGAAGGTTTTTAAGGTGTTCTGGTGTAGAACACAGATTGTCTAGCCCTGAGGGGCTAGGATGTTGGTGTAGATTGGGACTTGACCTAGGAGTGATTCCTAGGGCCTACGTACCCTGAAGAGGGATCAAAGTCCACGTAGTTCGAGTATTGATGGAGGCGTTTAGCCTAAAGGGTCTGTATGCTCTGTGACGGCTGTATGTGAATAGCCTGAGCGTAGACCGTTGTAGATGATCTGTAGAAGATGAAGATAGGAGATCGGGGAGAATCAGATGATCCGTGCCTTTTAGAGTAACCCGCTATATGTAGAGGTTACCTTAGGGTTAGATCTTCCGCATCGTGTGTAGAAGATGGGAGATCGTGTGTAGAAGATGGGAGATCGTGTGTCCATGAATTTCGGTAACCTCCCCATTGAATAGGTCTTGCCGTTTAGATCTGCATGGGTCGGTTGAGATAATGGGCCTTGACTAGGTCCATAACAGATGCCCCCAGCTCGGTAGTTCGGTGTCCGAGTGCCGAGGTTAATTGTTTGCTTGACCGTGAAATACTGATTTGGCCGAGATATGTTCGGCTCATCCGGGTTGTCTGCGAAGACGTAAGATCCCTTGCTCGTGTGCGCAAATCGCTTAGTTTGCTAATTTCGAACAAAATCCCGGTTATTGACAACTGTATAATAATTGCCCCCCAGCCTGGTAGTCCAGGTCTCTGGGCTGCCGGGGTGGATCTGTTGTTAAATCCGGATATCGTATCGGAGTTGCTACCACTCGTTTGATTTTGATAAAGTGTCTATCCGAGTTTCAAAGAACTTCGGAGTTACTTGTCTTCTGATTGAATTGCCCCCAGACATGTAGTCCGAGTTACTTGATTGGAGCTGTATTGACTTGATCATTAATGAAAGTTTGTTCACTTCCCGATCAATTCGAGTATTTATGTAGAGTTTCATCCGTGTCCACGATGAACTGATATAGTGAACTCGCATTAGCTTTTGGAGTACTATTGAGTGACCGGGCCAGGGTCAAAGGTGTGATATGCAGAATCTGCGAAAGTGCATCCGGTATTGAAACCGTAAAGTGGTGAGGGGTCAGTATTCTAACTGCCTTGTATAATTCCAGGTTCGTTGATCGGGTCATCCTAGGATAAAGGGAAGTTGTCACCTCGAACATTTTGACTGATTAGGGTCGGCATGACAGCTTCGCTTGATATCCTGGAGTAAGTTAGGAAGCGTCCGGCCGCGATAGCTCTACCGAGACAACTCCTCCGACTGAAAAGCCGGGTTTTATTCTTCAGTTCGTATTTGAATTACGACCGGGTTCAGTGACCCTATATTCTCTCTTCCGTTCATGTCTCTGTCGTTAGAGCAATTTGAGGAGATTGAATCAATGCTCTCGATTGAGAGTTTCTTTACACGAAGCCGAGATTTTAACCGTATTAAGTGTAAACACGGCCCGCCTTCTTTTTGTTTGTCGCAAAACTTTAGACAAAGCCCGGACTTTAACCGTATTAAGCGTAACCGAGGCAACTGTACTTTAGACGGAGTCCGGGTTTTAACTGTATTCAGTGTAACCGGGGTCCTGCTTCTCGTTTCCTGAAAGACTTTACGCGGAGCCCGGGTTTTACCCATATTTGGTGTAACCGGGGGCCGCCTTCGAATTTACACGGAGCCGGGATGATTAACCAGATTCGGTTTAACTAGGGTCCGCCTTTTCGCCTTTGCCGCAAAAATTAACGCAGATCCCTGATTTGAACCAGATTTAGTTTAATCAGGTCCGCCTTCTTTTTTATTTTTTGGAGGTGGGCTCTTCCTTTTCTCCAGCATTAGATGGGTCCTTCCCATATGGTACTCAGAAATTTATTTGATCCTGCTTTGAGAAATTTCCCCGAGGAAGCAATTCCTTTGCAGAAACTAACAAATAAAGATCTTCATGAGGTTGCCGAGATTTTAACCGTATTAAGTGTAAACACGGCAACTGTACTTTACACGGAGCCGGGATTTCAACCAGTTTTGGTGTAACCGGGTCCGCCTTCAAAAATTCACGCGGAGCCGGGATTTTAACTAGATTTGGTACAACCGGGGTCCGCGTTCAACAAGTCACACGGAGCCCAGATTTTTACTAGATTCGGTTTGACCGGGTCCCGTCATTCATTAGTGGAGTGGCACCGCTAACTGATCGAAGCATGTTCACTTTTCTCCATCTCCCGACACAAAAATCTTGACAGATTCGAGGTTGGAAGCAAATTGCCTCATCACTCCATTGACACTTTACTTGAAAGATATGTTAATACTTAAGTTCTTGATCACTGATTCACAGTTGTCTTTGACAAGGAGTGTTGGGTGTACGGTTAAAACATGTATTGATCCTGTGCTATTGGGGGTCAGCCCTTTCTGACGCAGCTCCTTGAACAGGCCATGACAGGTCAATACCATATAATTGTTGAAGGAGTATCAGCTGTTGAGAGGTTTGATGACGTTGAGTAGGAAGAACAACGAAAATCTGAACAACATGATGGCTTGAACCATTTGTTCTATAACTGAAGCCTTTGTCTTCTTCAGATCATCACTGGCATCCCAACTTTCAAAATAGCAGTCCCCAAACTCAATCAGCGCAAGGAATAATCCATGAAGAAAATAAGCAATCTCTCAGAAAGCAACTCGTTTTATTGACCAAGTCCCATCAATTGATGTACATTGAGGGAGAGAGTCATAGAGACAATATGCTATGTGCATATATGACACACTAAACTTTTGATACGTGGGAGCAGTCCTCAGAAGCTGTTCAACGCTGATTTTGCTTTGAATAACCCTTGTTGACCCCTTAGGTGCTCCACCAAACCGTAATCTAAGCCGCAGATGATAGACAAGGGAGAAGGAACGAAATATGTGAATACAACCACAACCATAAAAACTTAATATGCAAACCGGTCTCGCAGAAATACAAATTCTGGAAATCGACTCCGCATCCAGGATGTATCAGACCCTTGAGGAAGAAATAGCTCTTTTATTTGCGCGCGGACTCCTGCTTCTCTTAATTCTTTCATGCAAACTCGTCGGCGCATGGACTTGAGGTTGCACCCTTTCTTTTAAGAACATAGCAATTTAACATGTGAACCTTTCAAGCCGTTAGCCTGGAGGCTTCACAAGATTCCACATCCCACCATGCTTACGCCCTTTGCAAGGTTCGATGGAGAGAGAGAGAACTGGTTGAGAGCAAACATGAACTCGGAAGCTGCACAAATGTTCCAGGATATACCAAGGATCATCTCGGCCTCTCATCATCATCTCGGCATCTCGGCTACATGAATAAAGAACCTGGAACTCCGAGAAGAATTCTAGGCAAATATATGATCACGGCGTCCGCATGATCTCGGGTGCGTTATGACACCAAGCACTTCGTCGAAGTGCAGATTCGACGAGCTTGGTGGGCTCCGATAGAAATTGGCCAGCTCCAATTCTTAATGCTGCCCCCGCGGTGTGCTTCCTCTGGAGAATCTCCGAGACTGTCATCTCTATGACTTTAATAACAAAGAGTGAAGCACCTGGTTGATGGCAACATAGCAGACCAATCCCAGATATCAATCCTGATTCAGTAATCTCGCTCCCATAAGCTCTAGAAATTTGTCTCGGCTTCACAATTGAGAAAGGAATCTGGGTTCTGCATCCTCGATACACCTCGGCTTACGTGGACCCGGGGTGAAGACCGACCTCCTTTCCAAGATGAAGACTGAGCTCGTACGTCACACGCTTTGACATGGAAAGAACAGCAAGTCGGCATGGAACACGACACTGTTTGTATCTCAGCATCTCTGCATCTAAGGACCATACATCATCTCGACTCCAGCACGTACCTTTTGATGAAACAGAAACGAATTGCACGTGCACCGTCATGCGCACTTCATGATGAACTCCTAAGCCTCTCGAGGCATTATTATCTCAAAGATACACCCACAAACCGACACTCTCGAGGCATTATTATCTCAACGGCCACCTCAATCTCGTGCTTCGAATGACCATCTCAGATCTCCTCCCAGACGCCTTCAAATTGCAATCTCGGAATTGCAGACCAGGAAGCAAAATGGCTATCTCAGAGCATATCGAAAGCAGGCCCCTTTTTCTCAATACCGTTATCTCTCGGCATCTACAGTGGAGACACGAGTAGGGAGTATGGGCGTTGAGGAAAATATGGTCGAAGTTGCTAACGGCTTGCCGACGCTGGAGGAGGCCGTGATTCGTCGAAACTCGCGTGGGTAGGTGCTTTCACCGCTGGACGACGCGGAGGAGTAATTTTTGGGCTTGGTCTCTTTTTTGTGGAATTTTCAATTCACTGTTGCTCATTCTCTCGGCGAACAGGGTTTGATTTTGTGCCTTTCTTGGTTCAGTGGTTGAACTCTTGCTTTTTGACCATCTTCTTTGGTCAGGGGAATCAGAAATTTACCGATTCCCCACGGTTGGCGCCACTGTTCTGGTGTAGAACACAGATTGTCTAGCCCTGAGGGGCTAGGATGTTGGTGTAGATTGGGACTTGACCTAGGAGTGATTCCTAGGGCCTACGTACCCTGAAGAGGGATCAAAGTCCACGTAGTTCGAGTATTGATGGAGGCGTTTAGCCTAAAGGGGTCTGTATGCTCTGTGACGGCTGTATGTTAATAGCCTGAGCGTAGACCGTTGTAGATGATCTGTAGAAGATGAAGATAGGAGATCGGGGAGAATCAGATGATCCGTGCCTTTTAGAGTAACCCGCTATATGTAGAGGTTACCTTAGGGTTAGATCTTCCGCATCGTGTGTAGAAGATGGGAGATCGTGTGTCCATGAATCTCGGTAACCTCCCCATTGAATAGGTCTTACCGTTTAGATCTGCATGGGTCGGTTGAGATAATGGGCCTTGACTAGGTCCATAACATAAGGTTTTCATGCATAGATCAATAAATTACTTACTAAGGTCATTAATATAAAACCAAAATAACTTGTTTTAAAGATTAAGGAAGTTAAATAAATTACTTATTAATAAATTATTTTTCTCAAAATTAATTTACTTGATTTATATTAAGGACTAAGGAAGTACCATATTGTATTTTCATAACATATGGTATTAATTGAAATAAGATTGTTTCACCACCTTTAATCTAATGTATCAAAAGAAGGATATAGAAATGCCTAAAATATTTGCAAATCCTAATAGGGACATGGAAATGACCTTAGTCATTCAAGTCTCCGTTACCCCTCGTTTTTGGGCTCAACTGGTAAAGGGGTCAGACACTCTCACCAAAGGGAGGGGGTTCAATCCTGAAGTTGGTCAAGGCGTTGGGAGAGACATCATAACTCCTAGGTGCCTAGGTTAACGCCTGAGGATAATAGACGGCTTGTCCTGTCCAACATTGGTATCACCTAGGAGGAAGAGAGATTTCGCCCTACCTTTGGATCGTGGGTGAACCCAACCCTTTTCCTAAAATTTATGTTAAAAAAAAAAAAAGCCCCTGCTAACTAATTTGGAATTTAATTTTGTAGCTAAATTACCTAAATGTCTCTAATTGTTTGTTAAACCGGTGCCATTGACAACAACTTAATAACACCCATCAATGCAGGAGTCTTAATTTTCATGAAAGTAGCCTTCAAGAATCTAAAGAGAGAGTACTTCCCTAAAAAACCCCAATGCTTCCACTTCCACCCTATGGAAATTGGGGAATTCGGGAAAATAATCTCTAAAATTTAGTAAAAACAATCTCAACTATTATGTGGGCACTTAGAAAAGGGAAAATCCCTTTAAGGTTCCAAAGGATCAAAAAAATGTCAAAAACCCCTAAAGAAAATTATGATTTAAAAAATACCTTATTAACAATTTCTTCAGTAGGGGATTGACAACTCCGTCGGTATGTTTTAACAACTGCTTGGGACTTTATTGATATTAAAATTTTTGCTAAAACTTTTTTGAAATTTTCTTATTTTTTTAGGACTTAAAGGAATTTTCCCCTGAGAAAAGGCGCTAGCCATGTATGGACCACCAACTAATCTCAAACCAGAAAGATTCATTTTTGTCTACTTCCAATATCAATACACAAATGGGACAATTCTCACCTTAATCTCTCCATGTTACTTCTAAATGCAAGACTCTTTTAGAGTCCAACTACGGCTAACTTTCTCTTCCCCATAATTTCTTTTATTTTTCCCGGATGCTACTCTATCTTTGAGACCAATTTATCACTAATATAAAATGACGTGGCAGAAAACGGCGGGTAACGGTAGGACCGGCGGGGCGAGCAAGGATGTCGATGGAGGAGAGGCCCGAGGAGATATTTGGGGAGACCGACGTGGACGTGCGATGAACCCGTGGAGAAACGTTTCCAGCATTCCGTCACACGCAACTCTCACACGCTTCCTTTCTATATATCACTGAGCGGCGAGTTCTTAATTTAATTCTGTTGCTGGTTAATCCTCTCCAACGACCTCCAATTCTTGATTCCGATTCTGGTAAGTTTATATCCTCCTGTTTATTTCTGTCCTCCTTCGTCTTTCACGTTGTCTTTCTTTTTCTATGGAAATGCCTGCTTCTAGTCTCATGATTTCGCTTGATCCAAGTAAGCTCCCCAATGCTTCCGTTGGATTAATTGAAGTCTCTCTATGTGTGCATCTTATGGTTTGATTTTATTCAGTCAACAAAGCAAGAGTTGCATTTACCTGGTTCTTCTATCTATAAAAATCATAATTACTCGCTCGAAAAATGTGGGATTCAGAAGAAGAGTGTATGATTCATTGATTCTTGACGATTACATCTTGACAAAGCTCAACTTAGTATTCACTTATCAATGAGTTCGTTAATACCTTCAACTCTTAAACAACCCCCAACGCTAAGGAATCTTTCATGGCTTTTACATTTACATTTTCATGCATGCTGGACTCTTTCTGAAGATTTACTGATGTTGTTGTAATCGTTTATGTTCAGAGTTGTAATCCATGGCGCTCTGGAGTACTGGGCCAAACCCAACACTAGACGCTAATAGCTTAGCTTATTCAACCCGAAATTTGTCGACAAGACTTCTTGTACCTGTTCCCTTGCGTTTTATTGGGAAATTATGTCATTTAAGCAGGAGACGACATGAAGGAGTTTGCTGTTCGTCATTAAGGAAAGCCGCCTCTGCATCTTCTATGGAGTCACAGGAAGATGCTCCCAGTGCTTTATCAGCTTCCGTGGAGGAAGAACTGGATCATGTTATGCGGTTCAAAATGTCAGACTTTAAGATTTTAGATCGCATTAGTGTTGGCCTTGGGGGGCGGGTATGGGGTCTAAAATAAGTTTGTTATGAGTCATGAATGGTTTACATTTATGTTGGTGGTCTGATTGATTTGAGTTTTGCTATAGGCGGACGAGGTAGTTTTTGAAGCCATTGTGATGGATGTTGGTAGGTAAGTAAATTCTTTTCTTGGTTCTGGTCGTAGAGGTATAGGTTAGTCATAAGCATAATGACTGTCAATTCATTTCCAGCCCCTTATATAATACAAGAGTTGTACTTCTGCAACTATCGAGTGTGCAAGCTCAACGTCGAGGGAAACGAGCAATAGAGGTGGGTGATCTCACAGCAACTCAGCGTCAAAATTTAAATAGGTCCTGTTCCTTCATAATTCATTGTTGATGTCTTCTACTTCTAGGTATTGAAGAAGCTGGTTCGTCGTAAACTTATGTATCATTCTTACTCGTTGCAAGTACATGGCTATATCTCATTACCTGCAAGTGAACATCGGGGCTCATTTATCCTTGTCCATGGGGTAGGTTTTTTTCCTTCTTTTATACATGATCGTGCAATTCCTTGTTTTGAATAAAATGTTTTGACGGAGTCTAATTTGATTAAAAATGTGTAACAAATGAGCATGCAATTTCTAGTTTAGAATGCTTTGTCAGAGTCAAATTCATGTGCATGCTCTTTCTTGGTTTGACTTTTTTGTGGTGCAGTATCATGGTAGTTTTTCTTTGAGGCATTGGCTTCAACAGTCAGATTGGCTTCCAACTTTAGAGGCCACCCTTGCACTGGATGAAGAGTCTGTTAGGAAGGTTGGAGAAGACACAACTGGAGGTCCTGCTGTTTCTAGGCAGCTGAGGATTATTCGCTTATTGATGAGGGATCTTTTAATTGGAGTAAATTCATCATCTCTTAATTGTTTCTTTTCTCTGGAAGGCATCTCTCCACTTATAAGTACTTTGTATATTCCATAAAGTATTTAGAGGAATGATAGTTCTTCCACTAATCATTTACTGTAGGTAAATTACTTGCACAGCCATGGTCTTGCCCATACTGAATTGAGGCTAGAAAATTTGCATATAAGCCCTGTGGACCGACATATTAAAGTAAGCACATCTATTTGTCCATAATTTTTCGTTGTGTCATTTATGTGGATTACCTTACTATTTCCTCAGACTGAAGGGATTTAGAGTGAAGATTTGATGGTGTGATCTGATATGTGCATCCAAGCCACTGTAGATCAATAATTGTTGCTTATTGACATATAATATATTAAATTGATTTCTTGCCTGAAATTAATCATTCCAGCCTTTAATCTTATATTTTCAGGTAGGTATATTGGGAAATGCTGCTGACTTTTATGAGGATGGTTCAGATGCTGGTTCAATGGACAGCATGGACCGGCGGCAGATGATGATTGCATTTGACATGAGGTAGTGTTTGGGAAAATGTCACTGAAAGCATGGTGTACAACTATGTGCATATTAATTAATCTAGAAAGTCTTCTTGATACCTTATTCTTTGTGTTGCAAAGATGTGTTGGTTTCATTATGGCAAAAATGGTGTTGCGGGAACTTATGGATCCTTTGATCTTTGCAAAGTTCAAAGCATTCCTCACAAAGGTATGAGAAGCCAAAATTTGTAATTAATTTTAGATTCTTGACTGTTTAAATATCACTTCACCTTCTTCCTTAATAAATTAAATCTTAGACCAAGAAGCTTGAATTTTTAAGTGATGACTCCTTTATATCACACAATCTCTTATGTAAGCTATTCAAGCAATCTTTGGATTCAGTGGTGATTTGATAATACGCGTAAGCAATTGTCATGAAAAAATGCAGTGATGTGAACTTTTTAAATTATTATTTATATCATATACCTTATTGCAGTGAAGTGAACTTTTTAATGCTAGAGATGTACTGTCCATTTTATTCCTGATCCCTAATGCAACTTCAGGGGTATGATCCTTCATGTTTACGTGAGCTCATGTTGGAAATTGTTGGTGGGAATTCCTCATCTGGAAATGCTGGACTACAAGTAAATTTATGCTTCTTGAGTGCAATTTATTAGCATTTAGAGTTTTTGTCTCTAAAATGAGTCTTTTAATGACTCCTTGATGATACTTTCTTGCAGATACTTGATAGGAACTGGGGTGCTGGTTGGCATCTCTTATCCTTGTTGCTTGCGACTAATCCTTCTAAAAGGATAAGGTAAGATGTGGAGCTCAATTGTTCAGTTTGAAATTTGGAATATAAAATGAACCATGCTCTCATGATCAATAGTCATCAACTATATTTTGTAATTGTGTCAAGATATGGGATGGCATAATGTTGTTAATGATAGAGATATTGGATTTCAAATACGGTTACTGAGGAAATTGCATCAAAGCTATTTTTTGAAACTCTAGTTACATAAGTTCACATCATAATTTATTTAAAACATTATACTCAATTATGAGCAGCTTCAATGGAAAAAGCAACTACCATTTAAACCTTTATGAAGTTCTCAAACTTTGGGTACTTGCTTTCTTGCTAACCCAGCTAGACAAATGGGCAACCAGTCCAACAGAAATGATGGATTATGGGCTCAGTCCCAAATCATAAACCAAAGTAATGGCCAGGTTGTGTTTACTTGTGGTCCATTAAGATGGTAAAATGAGATCTAATTATTTGTAAAGCATTCATTCCAAAACCAGAATAATTAGTATAGATTTTTAATATTTTGAATTAAATGAAGTGCTGTTGTTAATTTTTGAGACTTTCTTCTACACACACACTGTGTTTCCAGCTTCATGTATCATAATACAAGAGAAGTCCAGGGTAAATAATCAGTTGCCTGCAATACAAGAAAAGCTATACACAGGGTAGTCCGATGTGGGAATACAAGAGAAGCAACCTACACAGGGATGCACCGTATTTGTCTCTGATTGGATGAAAAAAAACAAGTTACGAAGTTTCTAATGTCACCCCCCAACCAAAAAAAAAAAGTCTGTACAGAAGAATCTTGATTATAGCTGAAATTTGAAGGACTAATTTGGCTGTTTTCTATATTACCAGCCAAAATCGCCTATTTGTGATACAATTTGAAATTTAGTTTTGTTCTGTGGATTATTAAGTTTTCTAGCCTTTTCTTTTTGTGGACATAATCTTTTGGCAACATATATCTATCATCAAGTGGGGTTTGCTATGCATGAAATTTTTGTGACGATTGGTTGCTAAAATTGAAGTTCAAGGTGGGAGATATTTTGGATCCGTTGTATAACAATCCTAATTTAATTGACAATATGAATTGTGATACAGTTGCTTGGACGCTCTTAGACACCCATTCCTTTGTGGGCCAAGATGGCGAGTAGTCCCATCAATGGAAATTATTCGATGGGGCCTTGGGTCTACTGCAATGCGAATTACTGAGGAATACATTTATCGTCAGCCTCAGGTATTCATACAATCATGGCAATGCAATGCAATGGGGGCCTTTGTTACTTCCCATGTGTATTGGTCCTCACGTAGGAGCTTTCATAGTTGCTAATGTCTGTTGACCTCGTATTTTTCCATAGAAAAGTTTCATCTGTATTTTCTCTTTGATGCCTCACTGAAACTATATACTCAGTAAATTAAAATTTTCAAATGCACAAGTTATGTGATGAGAATCTGACTAACGTCGTTATTTCTGTCTTTTAGCGAAATAGGCTTGCGCACTTCATTGAGTTAATGGAGATGTTGAATCCTCACCCAAAGCCAAAGGTAATTAAGTTGTTAATTGTTAAAATATTTTGGTAAGAAGTGAAATATGTGTATGCTTGCTTTTACTTGAGAGATAGTCCACGTCCGACTCTCTTAGTAGATCGCATAGTTAGACTTTGGCCTCATCCAAGCTCTTCAATGCCTATTTCAGTCATTCCCTCTCAATTATTCTGCATGGTTGTATTCCCTTAACCCCGCTACTTACAGCTGGAAGGGGAAGCTATTATGTCGAAATATTTATTATACAACTTAGATCATTCATACCCCTTGCCATTGATAAATATAAAACATGAGGCATATATCCCCCATGCCATCATTTTAACAGAGTATGCCAACTGATGTGTTCGTATCTATTTGTGTAGAACTGGCTGGAGCTGCTGCCGGGCAAATGGCGTCTCCTGTACTCCACTGGGAGGCATATTGGGCTGACCCTTCGTCAACCTCCTGCTCGTGTACTCATTAGAGATGTGCATCTTACTGTCAGTAGAGCATCAAAGTTGAAGGCTAACCTTTCATTCGTCTCTAACATTGGATTCACTGTCATGATTAGTCAGGACTGGCCTCATGACAAATCCGGTAAAAACGGGAGTTTGGAAGTGAAATCTTTATTTGGATTAAAGGCCGGGAGGCGATTATATCTGAAGCAAGAGGAGCAAGAGAAGTCCACCGAGAAGTTCTCCTTCGGTCCTTCCAGCAGTGAGATGGAGTTGGCTCAGAAGCTATCTGGCAAGAAATGGAGAAAAGTAATCCCCTTCAAGGAGTTTCCCTCAAGTCTTCCTGCAGCCAAGCTTGTAGCGGGTGATATCGATGTGTCTATGACTCTTGATGATCCATTGAATCAAGATGTTGGTACGGCAAGAAATGTGCTTCAAGAAGTAAGAATGCAGATTCCCCCTGAAATGTTTGATTTGTCTAAGTTGGTGTGTGGAACGTATGTGGATTCTAGGCTTCTTGTCCTTCGTGGGGTTAATGGTTCAGCTCTCTTATTTACAAGGTCTTTTGTGAATGACAGTAGTTGCAGATAAATATTTATACTCAATGAAGCATTTTTTTTTCTGTGTAATACAATTTCTTTTGTGAATAACAGTAGTTGTAGAATAATTGTTATATCACATTTCATAAAAGCATCTATATTCTATTCTATATGCAAAATATAAAATGTAGCCAAATTATCATGAGTAATAAATAACGTAACTAACTTTAGAGTCTGTGTAAAACATTAGCTTACGCTGGCCCCAAAAAAAAAAACATTAGCTTACGATCTAGTATGATTGTATAAAGCCTTAAGTAGGCAAGTAGTGAATCCGTTTTGGAAATATAGGCCTAGGACTAATATTATTCTGAAAGTTTATCTTGTTTCAATGTTGCCCGGAAGTTCCAAAATGTAACAATGTTGTCCTATTCCATTAAAAAACTAATGTTGATTCTCAAAAAATTGACGTTGAATGTTAGCTTTTTAACAGAAATGGGCAACATTGCTACGTTTTGAAACTTTCAGGATAACATTGAGATAAAAAAAATTCCAGGGTAACATTACTCCTCAGAGAAAATTTCCAAAGCAAATTTGCTACTTAACCCTTGTATAAATCCATTTTTTGAACCTTCTTTAAAAAAAATGTAATGAGTATATCAGTTATGATAAAAATAAAATAAAAAATAAAGGAGTGTTATACTCTGAAAAGTGTAAAAAATGCAGGTTTGTATCACAAAAGAAGGAAAAGAAGTTTTAATCAACTAATTCTTTCTTTTTTTCATAAAGAGGTTTGCTCGTTTAGCCTCTTCTATGGCTTATCCTTGGACCGTAATTGGTGATTTTAATTATATAGCCTGTTCGGCTGAGAGGACGGGGGGCTTTGGCGGACATGAAGCTCGATTTTCCCTATTCTCTTACCGTATGAAGGGCTGCAATCTGATGGACCTAGGGGCAGTTGGCCCTAAATTCACTTGGAATGGGCCTAAATTAAACAGTGGTAGGCGTCTTTATGAACGGCTGGACCGTGCTATGGGGAATATTAATTTTCTCTCTGCTTTTTCTGATTGCTCGCTTCAGGTATTGCCCCGTACTCGGTTTTCTGACCATAATCCTATTTTTCTAAAATGTGTGGATTGTAATCCGGTTAATGGTGGTGACCGTCCTTTTCGTTTTGAAGCTATGTGGACTAGCCATGAGAATTATTCTGAATTTCTGGGTAATGTGTGGGAGCGTGGTGTGGATCTTACTCAGTCTCTTGATAATATACAACCCCTCCTCAGGCAATGGAATAAGGATGTTTTTAGTATGATAGAACAAAAGAAGCAAAAATTATTAAATCGTCTGGGTGGCATTCAGAGAGCGACCGGATACCCCTATTCGGACTTTCTCTGTAAGCTTGAATTTGAATTGCAAGAGGAATTGGAGAGGCTTCTGAAGCTTGAGGAGATTAAATGGTTTCAAAAATCCAGGAGTGACTGGATTACTGAGGGGGATAGGAATACCAAATATTATCATCTTAAAGCTACTATGAGAAGTAGGCGGAATAAGATTTTGGCGTTGAAGAATGATGTGGGAGTGTGGGTTGACGATGCTGGGGAGCTCAAGGATATGATTGTTAATCACTTTAAATTGATTTACTGTGCTAATACTGGAATCTATACGGATATGGTTACTCGGACTACGTTCCCTGTGATTGAGCCGCAGATTCTTTCTCATCTTGCTGTCGTGCCCAATGTTGCGGAAATACGTGCTAATTTGTTTGCCATGGGAAGTTACAAGGCGCCTGGTATTGACGGATTCCCGCCTTTGTTCTATAAATCAATTGGGACATTTTGGGGCCTTCTCTTTGTGAGCTTGTTATAAAAGTTTTCAAAGGAGAAGTGCCATTATTGGAGGCTAACAAAACCATTATCTCGTTGATCCCAAAAAGGGATAATGTGGAAGTTGTTTCTCATTTTAGACCCATCTCCCTATGTACGGTTCACCTTAAATGTGTTACTAAACTAATTGCGTTGCGTTTAAGGGGAGTTATGAATGATATTGTGTCTCCTTTTCAATCTAGTTTTATTAAAGGGAGGTGCATCCAGGATAATATTATAGTGGGGCAAGAAATCCTTCATATTATGGGTAAGAATAGAAGCAAGAAGGGCTCATGGCTATGAAAATTGATCTAGAGAAAGCGTATGATAGGATAAGTTGGGATTTTCTGAGAAAGGTCTTGCTAGAGGTCGGATTGGACAGTAATTTTATCAATCTAATCATGGATTGTGTGTCCTCGGTCTCTTATAATGTTCTTTGGAATGGTTCGAAAATGGAGTTTTTTAGGCCTCGGAGGGGCCTTCGGCAGGGGGATCCGATTTCTCCCCTTCTTTTTGTATTATGTATGGATAAGCTCTCGCATCCGATATATGATTATGTTGGAGACGGTTGATGGATACCCATTTTCGTAACGAAGGAGGGCCCGAGTGTTTCTCTTTTAATGTTTGCGGACGATTTATTTCTCTTTGGGGTTGCTACGGACGCTCAGGCTTGTATTATGATGGATTGTGTCCAAAAGTTCATGTCTGCTTCAGGTGGTAAAGTTGACTTTGCTAAATCATCTATATTCTTTTCTCCTAAAGTTCCTTTGCATACCAAACTTCGGATCAAAAGCATAACCAATATGAACATTTCTTGTGAAATTGGAAGATATCTTGGGTTTCCTCTTTCTAGGAATAGAAGACCTAAAGAAAAATTCCAGTTTGTGATTGATAGAGTTAAAGCGAAGTTAAGTGTTTGGTTGCCAAACTTCCTCAAAGTGTGTGTTACGAAATTGAACGTCTGCAAAGAAATTTTATTTGGGCCATGATGGCACTGGTAAAGCACTTTCACCCTATTGGATGGGAGCAAGTTACGAAACCTAAGGACGTCGGGGGATTAGGTATCAGGAGACTCTCTTCTGTTAATAAAGCTTGTGGTGCTAAACTAGCTTGGAATCTTGTGAAAGGAGCAAAAGGCTTGTGGGCTGATATCCTCTTCCAGAAATATATGATTAGAGATGATGATTGTCTCATTCATTATAGGGCCGGTGATTCTAGGATATGGAAATTCATTTGTGAACAACTTCATATTGTTGATAGGGGTTCTAGGTGGCTTGTTAAAAATGGTATGATTGTTAGCTTCTTTAATGATTCCTGGATTTGGGCTGATGTGACCCTTCAGGAGTTCTGCTTGCGACCTTTAACTACGGAGGAGGGAAATTCGGTGGTGGCGGATTGGAGTGATGATGGACATTGGAACGTTGATAAAATCTCTTCTATTGTCAGCACTGCTGGGGTTAGGAAGATTGCTGTTGTGCTTCCACCGAGGATCGATTCGGGGAAGGATTGTCTAATATGGGGTCTGACGGGGGATGGAGTCTTTTCTGTTAAGAGTGCTTATTCCTTGCTGGAGTCGCATCCCTCTTGTAGTAGGGATAAAATCTTCAAGATTATATGGAGATGGGGTGGAGCTGAGAGAATTCGGGTATTTATGTGGAAAGTGGCTTTGAACAAGTTGCCGACTAATTTGTGGAGAAGTTCTTGGTCGCATGATTCGCCTTTATGTGGTATGTGTAGGATTGAGGTAAAGGATATTTTGCGTGACTGTCTGTATGCTAGAAACATGTGGGCTTCTATGATAAAGCCAAGGTATGTGACTTCCTTTTTCTCCTTGGGTTTGAGAGATTGGCTGACTCTTAATCTAAGTCATCAGGTGGGAGTCAACTGGGGAAGGTATTGGAATTTATTTTTTGGTGTCTCCATATGGAAGTTATGGGAATGGAGGAATAAATGTATTTTTGATAGCAATTACATCAAGCCTCCTAACCCGGGTGCTTCTATTCACATGATTTGGTCGAGTTTTATTTCTGTGTCTAACATTGCAGGTGGGTCGTCTCTGTCTATCGGATATCAAACAGGAAGATGGGAGAAACCTCCAACTGGATGGTTAAAGTTGAATGTAGATGGGGCAAGTGCTAGGACTACTACTCAGGCCGACTGTGGTGGGGTGATCAGAGATTGGACGGGTACGTGGGTGCTTGGCTTTTCAAAGATGATTGGTGACAGTAGGTCTAATGAAGCTGAAGAATGGGCTATTCTCGAAGGACTTCAGATTGCCTGGGATCTCGGCTGCAGAAAGATCATCTTGGAGTCTGATGTGGATTCAGTTGTTAGTATTTTGTTGAATCAGGACTGTATGACTTGTAGTAATGTCATTTTGAAAGCTAGAGATTTGCTGTCACTTACGTGGCAAGTGGATGTTAGATGTATCCCTAGGGATTCTAACCGAATAGCGGATGCGTTAGCTAAGAAGGGCATTTCCTATTCTGGCATTCTGAATGAGTGCCCTCCTGGGTTGAGGAATTGGTTAATTGAGGAGAGTCTGAGATTATTTTCCCCATTAATGTAATCTGTTTTTGTAATTTAGGCCCCGGGCCTCCCCTTTTAGCAAAAAAAAAAAAAAGGTAATATGTACTTCTTCTACCTTTTCTCGTCTTCACTGTTCAAGCTCCCCCAGAAAAAGGAATATATACTATTGATACACACACATATCAATAAAATCAATACAATATATGAATTCACATTCATATTAGGTGTTTTTCTCTTAGATACTTCTTATATATTTTTCCTTCTAATTAGAGGGATTTTTTTAAAAAAATTTTGATAGATTCTACTAATTTAGATTAGATTATATGTTGCATCGTGAAATTTTTTTTACACCCAGTATCTCAAATTAATTAATTTCTAGGATATTGGAGTTACACGAAAAATATTTCTGAATACAAGACTAGAAATTAATTAATTTGAGATACTGGGTGCAAAAAAAATTTCACGATGCAACATATAATATAATCTTAATAAATAGAATCTATAAAAAAAATTTAAAAAAATGTCTAACCTCTCTAATTAGAGAAAAAAACACATAAAAAGCACCTAAAAAAAAGCAAACAATGTGAACCCAAAATATACAAGTTCTATATCTTTAAAAAAACATGGATCAAATCCTAGACATAAAATGGCTTCCCCCTTATTTTATGCATGTGACTCTTCGTATTTCACGGACTTCTCTGAGCTGTACAATATTAGCGACTTTGGGTTTTGGATAAACAGATCGGAGAACCCCCTGAGGCCCTGATGTAGCGACCCCACCTTATGGAATAAAACCTTTGTTGTTGTTATTTGGGTTTCACTTTCAGAATTCAGATAGCTTTTTATTTTTCTATTTTATTTTCTTAAAAAAAGCAAATGCGTGCCCACAACACACTTGAATTCCGTGGGAGTATCGGGATGAAACAAGTGGAGAAAAAGAAAATGAGAAATAGAAAAAAGAGATTAAAATTTCAGAATCCATAATAGTCGTAACACAACTTTCACGGCCACCTCCTCCGCTGCTCCGTCCTCGCCATCTCAACTTTCACGGCCACCTCCATGAGAACAGGTGCACTCACTTACTTATGCTCCTTCATTTTTCTTACAACACTCGCATTTGATTTCACAATTTCGGATCCTGAAAGGGAGACTAACTAAACGAAATCAATTCTCAATCCCCCTTCACTGCTTAATGGATCGCAAGTTTGGTCAAGAATTACGTAATTCTCGATTTGGCTTCATAAATTTATTTGACATAGCCTTCAACTTTTTCCCCCCTTCAAATTCCTCCCACCCGAATGTGAGAGTAGAGACTAGCGCCGGAAAGGTTAAGCTAGGTTAGGCATGAACAATATATCTTAAAACTCTAACATTCATTTTTGCTCTAATATTAGGACTTACCAAAAAATAAGAAAAACTAACAGTTTGTTTCACTAATGAGATATATTATGTAAAATCGACTAATCATAACAAAAAAACATGTAAGATTAGATTTTACATTTTTTACTTTTCCCACATAAGTTGGGACAAACTCCTCTTACTAAGATTATTATATTTCACTTGACATTAAAATAAACTCATAGTAATTATTATGCTTTAGTGAATGACACAAATCAGGGGAGGGAGTGAGTTAGCGCTGCTATCTCGAGTGATCGAAAAGAAGAGAGGTAGGGGTGAATGATTGATGCAAAAGAAGGGTTAAGTGTAATGATGATGAGATGTGAAAATTAAAATTAAGGTTAAGTTGATAAATTTATAAATAATTTATAAAAGAATTTAGATGATTATATATACTATTTAATAGTAAATTAAAAAAAGTTAAATAGACATGACATGTTTATCTAACTAAGCCTTATGAAAATAGACTTGATGTGTTTATCTAATTAGGCCTAATAATAGGTTTGAGTCTAACCTATTTACTAAATAAACTAGGTTAGGTCGTAGGCCCTTGTTAAGACCGAGCCTATTTCCATGGAGACTTGGATTTTCTTCTTCTTCTTTTTATATAAAAATTTTAGGAAAGGGGTTGGACTCACTTACGATCCAAGGGCAGGGCGAGATCTCCCTTCCTCTTAGGTGATACTAATGTCGGGCAGGATGAGCCGTCTATTACCCTCAAGCGTTTACCTAAACACCTAAGAGTTAGAATGTCTCCCCCAACACCTTGACTAACTCCAGGATCGAAGTCTCTCCCTTTGGTAAGAGTGTCCAACCCCTTTATCAATTGAACCTAAGGACAAGGGGTTGGAGACTTGGATTTTCAATTCTTCACATCTGGAACAATTTTGCAAACCAAGCAGGTTATCTTCCTTCCTCGAAGCAGAAAAAGACCCATTACTGATACGTAATCAGAAGTTCAGGTCATGCCTCTATGGTTTCGTTTTTGGCGATAGCATACCTCTGATTTTCGTATCCAAAGATTCCTTCGATTGATCTCCACACACAAATTTTAGTCACTCGGTGATGGAGTTTGAGCGAATTAGACCTCTTGCTTCAATTTCATATTTACGTGTTCAGAGAAGCAAAACATTTAGTTCAAGATTTTCTCTCCATCCAGGGTGAATTTGAGTTGACTCATCTGGACTTGTCAAACATCCTCATAACTCGCGAGGCCATCAAACATTTTCCTCCTTAGCGGATAGAGGAGAAATGTAAAAATTGATGTTTTGAACCTTTCTATAAGCATTAAAGAAAAATTATGCTAAAATCAAAACAAATTTTTAGGACCAATCAAACTTACATTGAATTTTCAACGGCCAAAGAAAAAATATTCCACATATAGGAAGAGAGAGATCAAATTTTTTTCCCTTGAAAGGACACCATCCCATTACCAGATAACAACTCTCTTGATTCTTTTTCTTCGTTGCAGGACGAATCCCTTTTGATTTTAATTTGATAAATAAGCCAACTGCTTTCAATCATAAAAAGGCCATCTTCCCCAAGTTCCAATATCATCCGAGAGGTGGGTTGGGTGAAGAATTAAGACCATGTCTGGTATGAATTAACAAATGAAAGAGATTCTCATTTCCTTAGCTTTTTGTAATGTCTATGATACATTTATAATCACATTTCAACACATTTAAATCTTCTATTATTGCTCGACATCATTTCCCACTTTCTGGGTCCTGTACCTGAAACAATATTAGTATCCATAGTCCATACAACTAGAAGGTCATGGAAAAGAAAGATACGTTAAAACTTGCTGAACAGGAGGGGGGTTAGCATTATAGTATGAGGATAATGTAATCTTTTGTGAGACATTTACAGAGACGCCAAGAGCCAAAAGCTGCTAAATCTATAGCTTTTATTGGGCTGCAATGAATGTCCAAGGGAAAAGGGGGGGAAAATTACAAATAAAAGTTAAAAAAAAAAAAAAACCCAAAAGCACTTGAGGTTGAGAGGATAAACACACTTTTTTTCCTAATTTTCCTTTAGCCTTGATCAGAATTGCAACTTGGGTATAACTGTAAGAGACCCGCCGATGAGGGGAAGGAAGGGTTAGTGATCCTTGCGGAGAAACAATAGGGGTGTAATATGAACTAACCTCATGAGCTAACTTTTTTGGAAACTGATCCTCCAAATGTTCTATCAAGGTATCTTCTATATTTACTAGTTCATGAATTTCCGGCAATTTGGAGCTTTACACAAACATGGTACTTTGTTTTCATCTGGCTCATCAGGATCAAACAAGTAGTCATACCTGCCCAGATACAACCAAGGCACCAAATTAAAGAACTGAAGAGAATACAGAGGGTGACAACACAAGTGTAACACACGGAGAGAGACATACGTTAGTTCATCACCAGCAGGAACATTGGTCTTGGCAATGAGTACGATACGGCTCTCATCATCACCGACACTCATAATTCTTGCATAGCAATTCGGCATACACTACAAGAATCAAGCAGTCGTAAGAAATGAGACAACTACGAATGATGTTTTCTATATCGTCAATCAATCACCATATATTTCAATGGGAATCACTGCTTTTCTTTGTATTAAATCACGGTGCTTAGAAGCTTGTTTCCTACTTTTAAGAAGTGAGAACAGGCAAGTGTTTCAGCCAGAAAATTAAATAAAGTAATGCATATTCAAGTTAGATCGACTTACAGAATGGTTGATAAGCCGGGCAATATTTCCTTTATCAGTGGCATCTACCACCACTTCTTCACTTATCTTAAAAAGCTGCAAAAACAAGAAACCACGACAGTTTAGAGCCGTTGATTCCAAACGGTTAAGGTGACCCAAAAATTCCCAATAAATATTGGAAACTTCATTTCTAATAATTTCCAACATCCACAATAGTCGTCGATTCCAAATGGTTAGAGTGACCCGAAAATTTCCAATACAAATTGGAAACTTCAGTTCTAATAATTTCCACCATCCCAATTGTGGACATTACGAAGTCATATTAATGGAGGGGTTGGGTTGGTGAATCAATTCAACTCACATAGCAATCTTTGCCTTCTCTCTTATAACGCGCCTCCCTCAGATCAGCCATGCTGCGTCTCACTTGTTCACCACGATACTCAAGAACCTGTTCGTAATAACATCATGTTCGTTATTATTGATGGGAAAAAAAACCTCTACTACGATAAAGAAGATCAAGAAAATGATATTATACTGCTGCCGTTATTAGGATAATATTTCGAGCATATGTTATGAAAACATTTGAACCAAAAAACCATTCCTAAAGAATCCATTAAGGGGACGAATAGAGAGCTAAGGGACCTTAGTGTAGGGATAGCGTGAAAGGGACGAATAGCAATAAGCAGCACCTGACCTCTCAAAAGTCAGGCAGGCAATTCTCTTTGCTGTCTCTACTTTCTGATTTATGTTTATCAGCAATTATAGGGAGAATTAGCAGTATATTCTGGTTTTCCCTAAATTCATTAATGTTAATCAAGTTCAAGATCTTCGTAAAATACTAATGTTTAAGCATAAAATTCATACCATTTCTCCTTCTTGTATATTTCTACGTGCAAAGAGGCCCCATCCATGTATGCCCGATCTACCAAAGCAAACCCGTTCATTTTCGGTTCTCTGGATAAAAGTATGTGCACCCACTTTGCGGTCAGAGCATTTATCGCTAAAGCATGATGTCAATGAAAAAGAGAATACTTACCTGTAAGTGGTACAAACGTTCTCTAAAAGAAGAAAATGTTGGAGGCTCCTCTATTACCTGTAAGGGAAAAACATGCGAAAAGAAAAGGGAATGAGGGAGGGGAACCATGCATCAGTTTAAATCTAGAATTTAAGCTTAAAAACATTCGGAAAAGTGCAATCTGATTTGAAAAGAGGAAAAAAAAAACACGTTTACCCTGTATGCATTTAATCTCTTTATTGTGTCTAAAGGATGATGGCAGTGACCTTTCACTCGATGAGAAACGGCCTCATCCGCTGCTCTCTAAAAAGTCCAAATATATAATTAAAAAAACATATAAATGTTAATTGTCTAGCAAGAACCTCATCATGCTGCAAAAAGTGCATCATTACACACAAGAAGGAAAACAGGGGCATCCTAGATTGCTTGTCAGTTGTAGCATTCATCATTTATTAGTAACATAGATTAATATATTTTCATGTTTAAGCACAAAAGAACCGGAAACAGAAATATAAATTGGACAACACAAAAGGTAAATAACATTCTTATATCATGTATTATCTTTTAAGCATCACTGCCATGGACAAAACTTCTCCAAGCTACCTTTATGCTGAGATTTGTTCTTACACGGCACCTTGCAGCAGAAAATGGTTCATCCTCAATGTTCTCTACAGGAGTGTCTTCTAGCTTTATTCTATGAGACGAAATTAACCTTGACCCATATTTTTTCTTATTTTGGAGAAGGCTTTTGGTTGAAATAACTCCAAGAGGGGTTTGCATAATCAAAACAGTGTCTGGATTTGGAGCCCTGAAAAGAGTTAAATATGATAGACACAAAAGGTCAAATTAAAACCCATACCAAGATGTACAGTATAGAACAGTCTAGGCTACAGCTGTGGGCAGTAGCACATCCTATAGGAACTCTAGAAAGCAACAAAAGAAAAGGAGTAACAGCCTTTTTTTTTCTAATTGAGGATCCCATACCTGTGGTATGCACAATAAGAAACCATTTTTGTTGTCTGCCTACCGTTTTTCTCTGAACAATGCAACTGCATTTGAAGGGGAGAAAATTCAATTAAGTACTGTCACATAAGAATAAACGCAACTTACCAACTTAAAGCAAGCAAGGTAGAAAAATACTAGGCCAAAATTGCATAGGAGGCTCATAGAAGCTCTAAGTGTACCACTGTCATTATCACTATATTTTAAGACTTTTATCATGCCAACAGTATGTTTTGTTTTGAATAGGCATCGGAGTTCATATTCATCCAGTAGTTCAGAAAAGACCATTGTGCTTTATTGATAGCAGGCTACCTTTTACAAATTCTTCACATGTTAATTTTAACACAAACAGGTAGTTAGATTTTCATATAATTATTCAAAACACGCACACACAGAAGTTTGTAATAGCACCCCAAGCATCCTCTTCATTATCAGTCAAATTATTATAATATAATAAGATAACCAGTTCTTGACATGTGCAGAAATTATGCTTTACTATCAAAACTTGTAGCTATTATTAGCATTTACATTTTATCAGAAAGGAACATCCGTATTGTGGAACAGTGGCCTGACAAATATCTTAAATTACATTAATGCAAACGGATTATGTAATTTAGGCAATATAAATATAAATGTTACAAAAAAACGGGGAACACATTAAAATAAGATCTAATGTATAAAAGCATTTTTTTGGGGCAAAGTTTTCAACCATATATACTTTATTATAGGCTATTATGATCCTCCTAAGACTTAAAACACAAGGACCCGCAATTTTGTCCTGTTAAAGTCCCCTTATAGTTCATGCAATCTCATATACAAATGTGCAATAGAGGTGATCTGAGACTCTGTATCAGACATCAAACTGCATGATTGAAAATAAAGTTATGTTGCATAAACTGGGGGAATAAAATGGAACTGACAATTAAACCTTTTTTATTACAAAGTAGAAAATATAGAAGTTTAGGTAAATGCAAGTTAGGTCAATCTTGATGAATACTCACCTCCATGCGATATCCAGCCCTTGACGCACACATGGCATGGAAATAAGTGGAACACTTGCAACATTGTGTGCATGAACCATGAATTTGCTTACATATAACACAAATCTGAAATTTGAGTAAATAAGGAAGCCTTTAGATTGACCAAGAGACGAAATGATAATCACAGTAATAATTGTGGAATGTAGATGATTTCCTACTCCCTGGAGTTGGGAAAAAAAAAACAGATGCTCTTCAGCATTATTGTGTGGTACGGGGTATGCATAAACATGAAAAGCACAAAGAAAGAAGTAACTTTAAATTGTTACTAACATTAATTTGGGGGGATAGATTTATCTGGCATATCATGGTATCATACTATAACTACAGCGTATGTTTATTGCCACAAAGATTACTTATAAGACAGCTTTTCATTAACTTGATCTCAATGTTGAAATACATCATAAACTGATAGTGACATCAATTCTTGGATGAAACCCAAAAAAAGGCGCTAAACAGGTTAAACACTCCACCTTTACAAAAGAATTTGATGGAATACTCAGAATACCCAAAGCAGGCTCCATCTTTTCATCACTAGCAAAAGAGACTTCAGGTCGAAACCAAGCACAAGTGACATGAACCCACAGTGTGTCCACATCGGTCGGCTTTAGCGCACCACCTGGGGGGAAAATATAGTAGCATAAGATCAGATGCATAAAAACTTATTTCCTCGATGAAAACAAATTTTACCCAAGCTTCACGAAAAAAAAAATATATATATATATATAGCATCACAGTAATAAGACCTCAATTATTTCAGAAAAGAAACTTCAAAAAGAGGTGAAATATAAAAATTACTGAACAAAAAAAAAAATAATCAATTTTATATCATGCATCTAAAATGTCTAAGAAGGCTTACCCTTTACAGGACAAAGACAACACTCTCGTTTAATGTCAGGTGTTTCACAAGCTTTACAAACCCATGATGTAAAGTCTCGAACATTTCTTGCACCATAGCACTCTTGATGAACAGCTATTTGACATCTAAAAACATATGTAATATATCAACACATATTTAAATTGATTGCAATATACTCCACACAAATACAGTAAAAGAATACAGCAACCACAAATTTCTTGATTCACAGATCATTCACGAGGAAATAAAGGCTTCTGGTTTTATATGCATTTAGTCTCATTTGTGGGGAGATATGATTAATAAATGAGCAAAAGAACCCTCTTAAAATGATGAGGCAGAATAGCAGACTATGATGTACACATGTAATACGACTGCAAGCATAAGATGAGGCACATATGGACATCAAAAGCATTACATCAAATTACCATAGGTATATCTAATATCATATGATGTTAAAATACGCAAATAATTATAATGTGTTGTTGATTATAGGCCACAATCCTTAGATATATGCAAAAACTTTCTTTAATCCAACATCATTGTGCCTTGAAGATACACATTAAGAAATAAGTGATAATATTACCTGTTGCAAATGATAATTTTATTATAGTCCCAATCTTCTACCCATCTACACACAGCACACCGTTCTGTTGTCCACTTAGCATAAACTGGTTCATACTTCTCTGTTCAAGAAAATAATTGGCAGCACCATCATCACTCCGAGATATATATAATTGGCAACCTTTTCATATGACCAATATAAGCAAAAGTAAGGGGCAAAATGGTACCTTGCAAAAATGCAAGCAACTTCTGCTTCCTTTCTTTTAAAGAAGGTTTTTTAGGTTTGACTGGAACTTGAGCATTTGCATGAAATTCAGCCAATTGCAGCATCTGAGTAATTAAACCAATTTACATAAGTTAAATGTACCCATATCCTAAACCACTCAAACCTATATGAAGCGTATCACCCAAAGAATAGATAAATGACCACAACTATTACTGGTGTTTATTAACAGGTCAGTATCATGAATATTGATTAAAAAACGGTGATCATAACTGCAAGACTTCAACCAGAAATCAGCAAAATCTTAATTAATAATGCTAATTTGAATGATTTAGTACAGTATTCATGTATGCATCAAATGTCCAAATATATAGATATAGCATACTAAATGAGTCAAAGAGTTGATCAGGTCAAGTAGTGGCGTTTCAACATTCAGAAATGCAGAAGATTATTATGTGTAAAATCAAATAAAATATTCATATACAAACCCATTGTTCCAGTGGGAGCATAGAGCCTTTCACCCTAACACTTGTTCTCCAATTTCTTGATTTGGAACCTGTGTGACGTTCCCATTCACTAAGTGCTTGCTTCTCCGTCCCACAAAAACCACATTTGCACACAACTCTGGAAAAGAAGATTATTTGAAGCCATAAAAACCAAATTTCTCCATTTTATAACCCAAAATAAGGATTTGAAATGAGTTGTTTTCCAGAATAAAAAGTAATACCAACAAACATTTAACGTCAACCAAGAAATCAAAACATAATGTCTGAAAGTGGCACAAAGCATTTTCCATATCCAACGGATACAAAAGACAAGTAAGCCCATGCCATGGACAATATTCATGATTATCTGCGCCTATTCATTTGTCAGTTTTGATGCTTGTGAATAACAGCCCATGACTGAATATTTTAATGAATAATCTAGAAAAGGAATCAATCTATTCCAATCTGGCAGATAAACCAATTAACTACATTCAAAAGAAAAAAAAGACTAATGAATTAGCTATTAAACAACAAGTAAATGCTTACAAGTGAAGGCTAGGAAAATATATGCCTTCCACACCATTGCAGAGAACAGTGACTTTGCTTGGTAGCACTAGCTGCCCATTGTTCTTGTTCCATCTGGGAAAAAGCCTCTTTAATCATTAGAATACACATAATTAAAAAAAGAACAATATTTCTAGAATAACACATAAACATGTTCGAATCAGCAGTTGAACTTCAATCCTAACACCTGGTAGGGTGTTCATGAGAGCTTTATAATAAATAGGTTCAGATACAAAGGGGCAAGCGCGTGACGAAAAATACAATAATTATAAAATACTCACTTGACTTTTGGCTGTGACTTTTCTGAATCAGATAACTCAAAGTCAAACTTTGCTTTACATGTTGGGCAGTAATAATCAGTTCCTCCAAGATTCTTCAAAATTTCAAAATAGAAAAATATTTAAGTCAGGAAAAACTGAAATATCCCTACAAATTTCAAATGTAAACGGAAAAGGAGAAAAAATCAGTTATCAAGTGTAGCAGAAAAACCTTGAAAAGGTTGCTGGAAATTTTGTCGCATTCTGCATGCACCCAAACTTTACATCCATCACAACGCACCTAATTCAAAAGGGAGACATTTAGTACAAAAAAAGCCGTGTTTTGCGGAGACAAAACATAAACCTTGATCACATAACAGGATCCAACTCACTCACCCAGCTTCCACTATCTGAATGATTCCATATTTTCTTGCATATGCCACAATAATGTTTTGATTTTGTTAGCTGCCCATAAAAATATAAAGATTGACACGTTACAAAACAAATAGAGAACTTCATTAATGATGTTCTACAACAGAACTTGTATAAAAACTGTCAGCAGAAAAAGGAAAATTGGACAAACCCTGGCACATGTTTTACATAAAAATTGGCCACCAGGAGTTGAATCCTTCATTTTCTTTGATGTTTTAAAAGGAAGATCCAAACCACAAGCTTCACAGGGCCGTGTATCTTTCCTCTTATCAAAAAAATCCTGCATATAGAATTAGAAGGAGCAAATAGTTAAGCAAGAACGAACTCAAGCACTTTTGTGGAGTTTGGGGCAAAGGAGTTATTATGTTGAATAAGCAATTTAGACCATGGCCTACAAATAAGAGAAGGACCAAGTAGAACAGGTATCAACTTCCAGTTGCCAGCGAAATGTAAGTCATCATCTTTTCTTTGGTGTCCAACAAATATGATACATGATCATTACAACAGCAAATAGCTCCCCCAATGTTAAAGAGCACCTGTAAACTAACCTGGCTCAGAAAGTGACATCCTGCAAACTGCTTTGAACCAGGGGCCTCCAGTATGGCTTTTGGAAAGGTTTCATCATACCCTGTGTTGCCAGCTGCTAAATTTATATCTGCTATCAACCTCTCTGTAAATCCCCGATCTGCCAAGAATGCCTCCTCTATCGCTACTTGAAAATCAGAAGGGTTATAGTAACTCAGTTCCGCCTGTCCCTGAAACCTAAAGATAGCGATATGTTTCCTATTAAGCATGAATCTTTTATCGATGAAAATAAATGCCAAATTTAAAGAATTTAATAGATAACCAACAATACCTGTCTACATAATCTATAAATGGGAAAATCATCCCATGCTTCACCCATGCATAGTCCTGCTCAGTATCACCATATCACAGTAAATGACCGTTTTATTTTACAACACATGTTAAATAGTAAAAAAGCTCTAAATTAGAAGTCACTTGTGTACCCTTTGATTTTCATTTGCAGAGTACCCAAGAAACATCACACAAGCTGCATCAGGTATGCAAGACCTCAGGACCAGCTCAGGTGCCTGAGACATTGGATCGATGACAATGGCTGGCCAAAAGGGCTCCTTCTTCCCTGCTTTGGCCCACACTATGTCACCTGCGTAAAAGTCTTCTGGTCCATACAATCCATCCTTTTTCTCGCCATTATCCTTCAAAAATCTCTCGTTACCTGTTATATCGACTTCGTCCATATACATAAATCCGCGTCTCTCATCTTCAATTAATTGCTCGCGCTTTGGGTTGAGTGCGCCAGAAGTTGAATACTTCCTCGTATCAAAATTCCTATACCTTACAGGCCCCTCCCCTCTCACCTCATCATCCTCCTCATACAATGCCGAATACTTTCGAGACTTATAGCCAATTTTATCATCGTTTCTCCCTTTTCTGGTATTCTGATTGTATGATTTCGGCGTCCTAAAACTATTCTCCTTTCTACTATCTAGTTCGTCTTCATAACTATAATCACGAGAGTTCGTCTTACTCTCTTTCCTCCAATTCTCAATAACTGAATCGTTGAAACGCGAAGGGAGTACCTGAACTCGGCCTCTTGACGTTCTGACCAGCGGCGGCCGTGGTTCTTCAGCAGGCCGATTCATCCTAGCCGTAACAGAGTTCCCAACCCTGGACTTTGACTCCGCCTCAACAGGGGAGCACGGGACTTCCTCACACCATGATGCAGAAAAGCCCTTCTCAGAAACACCAGCGCCCAGTAAGCCATGGAAGCTAACAGGAAGGATACCGGCGGCGACATCGCCGAGAAGATTCAAAGGGTAATACCCATTAGTCTTCCTCTTCTTCCGAGCCGCAGAGCAGTCGTCGTCGTCCCCGGCCGAGTCACCGAGTTTGCACCGTTTCAGACTCGGCATTTGGGTTTTCAAGTTCCGCTTGATTATCATTCTCACTGGGAAATATCACAGCATTAATCAGAGTCACAACCTCGATCAGAATTCTATCCACCAGAGCCCCAAAAATTTCACATCGAAAGACCAATTTTGAAAAGACAGTCGATAAACCCTAATTCGAAATAAATTCCGAGAAACAGAGCAACAAACAAAATCCAACCCAGGAAGCAAGCAGAAATTCAAAGCAGACAGACAGAGAGACCAGACAAGAAAGTACGACGAAAAGGAGGGAATTGAGTTAGGGAATGTCAGGAACTTCGATCAAAAAGATCGATATAGCAGAGTCTGCAAAGAAGGGGGATCTGTAAGTTTCGGCAAGCTCTCACCAACTGCCTCCCGAAGGCAGAGAGAGAAAGAAAACTCAAAGGAATTCGTAAAACAAAATAAGCTATTTCTCGTACAAATTAAAATGCAATTATATTTTTATAGAAGCCAAAGCTCGCATAGGTCGGGATATAATTTACGATTTTTTTATAGAGAGAGAGAGAGAAGATGGAGTAAACAAGAAAAGGGTGTGGGGGTGACAGAGTAGGACTAAGAGAGAGAAAGAAGGCTCGGCGTTATCCTGACTGTGTAATGTATGTGAATCGGGGCAGACTCTAATTTGCGCCTTACGTGTTCGTAGCGCAATTTCTTCTTCCCAAGTCTCGCGAGCTTGGTTATGGCAATCTGCTTCAGGAGCAACAACATGGGCCGGGTTTTTTTTGTGATGAGCCAATATTGTTTCCGAGCTTTTTAATGTTGCAACCAGAGAATGAGAATTACTCAGTGACTAGCCAGCTACGTAAAATAAATAACTAAACACAAATTCTGCTCCCAAATTTGTTCCAAGAAAACCGGAGTCACAATAATGTTCGCTACAACCAACATGATCGTTCACGATTTGGTGTGATTTTGAATTATGTACTGTGTCGTGGATTAGTCATTTAGTGTATTGGGTTGTTTTAAAAATCCGAAATTTATATATAAGATAATGGCAAGTTTTGGTTTTGAAATCTCCGGTGCGGAGGGGTGCGATGCGACATTTGAGTTGGGTTGTGGAATTTATAAAAACTAGAATGGAATATTTCTGTGGTTTTTGTTATGTTCTTTGAATCTTAGTGGTCAAATAAGGGAATTCCATTAAGTTTGCTGGGTTTATTGGAAGGGTCTGGTGACCGAACGCTATGAAGTATTTAATTTTTCGGCAAAGTTCTCTCTTTCTCTCTGGTTTATATATAACTTGTAAGAGGACGATGTGCTACAGTGCAACACGAGCCAGCTCCGACCCACGTCATGTCATATCAGTCTTTAGATTATTTTTTTTTCCAGAAAAGCACCCCCTTTTTTTTGTTGTCTTTTAAGGGGAAAAAATCTGGGAAATAATTAAAGCTGTAATACGATGAATGGGGTGGAAGTTTCGCAGGATGTGAGAATTCGATGGCGTTCGGTTGGTCGTTCGCAAAACATGAAGGTGCCAGAGGAGGACATGTATAATAGGTGGGTGGTTTTTTTTTTTTTTTTTTTTTGTGGTGGGTAGGTAGGTGAATCTGAAAAACACAGTCGGGTATAAATGGGCTTGACTTCATTTCATTTCATTTTTTAAAATCCAACCTCAGTTTTTCTTTTCCTTTTTTGGGTGTGGCTTTTCTCTTCTTTGCACTCTGTGATGCTGATGATTTTCAGTCTCGGTATAATCTTGCCGCCTTCTCAGACAGACATCATAGGACAACGAGAAAGCTCTAAGATTAAGAAAAACTGATTTCTCTTTTATTGGATGAGTAACGAATATATATAAATCCACGTTTTCGAGCTCGTGACTTGATGGGCGTGTTATCATGTTATCGTCTGAAGGGAACGTGAAGAAGAGTCTATCTGCTTCCGAAGCTTGTATTACGAAGAGATTCCCCAACAGGGTTGAGCTGTCAGATCTACTCCGAACCAGGAATATAATATATATATATATAAAATCATTATCTTTTCTCTGCAGAGAGGGCAAGAGGATGACTGGGGCTATAAAATAGAGAAGATGCATGGCGACTATTTGAAGATCATGTCAGAAGTTTAATTTGGAACTTCCAAAATGTAACGCCGGCCACCGGTAGAGCTAGCTGTGCCGGCAGAATTTGATTACTTACTGAGCGATAAAGTTCAGGTACGTTGCCCCCTTATTTTATACTGCACAAATATATATAGCAATTAAATATTCCTTCTATATATATACGAGTGAGGGGGCTAAATTTGGAAGTTAAATCAGAGGCATGAGGTGACGTCAGGATTAGAGGAGATACATTTTTATTACGTGTTGCCTTGTTTGGGGTGGCTAATAGATTCGGAAGTGACTGCAAAATGGTAAACACAGTAGGATTTTGGTTCTCTTTGTACTTTAGTACAGAGAGAGGTAACGAAGGTCAACGATTTTGCTTGTGGGCTACGAAATTGAGCTGCGACGGACGATAACGCCGTTCACGGTGTTCGGAGGGAGCCACCTGCTTACTAATTATATCATGGAAGCCAAGTGGGATTTTCCTTATATTTATTTTTTTAATCAAATAATAAATTATTATATGAAATTCGAATTTTATTCAATATAATTTTGCTCAATCATCCAAGAACGCAGCTACACACTGGTTCCTCTGTTTTCCAAACTCAGCATCTCTCCCACTCCTTTTCTTCTTCCCGATACCAAATAGTTTTTGTTTGAACCTTTTAGGAAGGACGACAATAAAATTACTCCGAGAGAATCTTTTATTGGCTGATAAAAATTGGTTTACTTAGTAAGAATTCAACCTATGATGATGGGTTGATAGGTGATTCATAAGAATATGAGGATTTTGTTTGAGTGATTTATAAGTTACCTTTGTAAACAAGTATGAAACTCAACTGACCTTAACTTTTATATAATTATTTAAAAATAATATTCGTCACGTTGAGAAATATAGAAGCTGTGTGTCAATTTTCTTTGACCAATTAGATTTCCTGCTTCTTCGTAACGAAATCTGATATTTTTCGAATCAAGGCCGTTCATAGATAACTAGATCCCAGGTTGTTGTCATCCAGTAACTAAGAAAGTGCACTCATATAGTAATTAATTACACTGAGATTAGTTTTTTATATATGAACATCAACTAGCCCAATTTTCAGTATAAGAAACCAAAAAACGAACCACATTATCTGATTGTAAATAATAATGCAACTTGCTATAATAAAATATTATTGTTTGTGTTGTTTGATTTTGATGATATAATAAATTGATAGATGAATGATTATTGAATCCTGACTTTCTGACTAGAAAGCAAGTGGCTAGAGCAAGGAGGAGACTAAAATGATGAACTCTGATTCATAGACACACTTTGGTTGAATCTAAGACTGAAAGTTGCACTTTGTTTAGCTTTAAAAATAGTTCTTTTTAGGGAAAATGACAATTAGGTTCCAAAGAACATATAAAATATCAAAGTCTCAACCCAAAATCACATATTAAAAAAGTGTATTGAAAAAAAATCCAAGTGTTTAAATTTTGTTATGAATATAACACTTCTTGTTGTGAATATAGTTTTTTCTGTTGTGAATAGTCAGGTTTTAAATTTTGTTGTGAATATAATATTTCTTGTTATGAATGGCCTCTGAACACTTAGGGACCTGAGTTTGAAACAAAATCCAGGTATTTAAATTTTGTTGTGAATATAGCACTTCCTGTTGTGAAAATAACTTTTTATGTTGTAAATGACCAGGTTTTTAAATTTTGTTGTGAATATAGCACTTCCTGTTGTGAATATAGCACTTCCTATTGTCAATGCAAATAATATCAAAAAAGTCCATAGGAACTTTTTTGAAATGTGATTTTGAGTTCAAACTTTTTTGGGCTTTTTGACCAAAATAATTTTTTTTTTTTAAATGATCAAAATAAATCAAATTCCAAACTATTTACCAAAGTAATGTAGTGGGTCCCGTTGTCTGACAGTACGGTACAAGTGGCGTAAAGAACCTTAACGTATCTTTGTAAAAGTAATGCAGTGGGTCCCGTCGTCTGACAGTACGGTACAAGTGGCGTCAAGAAGCTTAACGTATCTTTGTAAATATTTGATTATGGTGTTAAATGGCCATTGCAGGCTTCACGCCACCTTACCAAGGTGTCGTGACATTTGTTTACGCGACTTTGTCGCGTAAGAAACCTTCACGCCACCTCGGTGGCGTGAATATTTTCCACGCAACCTAGGTGGCATGAAGCTTTCCTGCGTGTCTGCCAGCGGGCAAACCCAGTCCCGTGAGGGAACTCTACGGAACTTAGTCATTACGTTTAAAACCCTCACGCCATTAGTGACGTAAGACTTACTCTGGTAAATAGTTTGAAAAGAGGTTTATTTTGATAATTATTTTTGGTCAAAAAATTATTCTGGTCAAAAACCCACTTTTTTGATATTTTATATATCCCTTAGGATTTGGCTGTCATTTTCCCTTTTTTTTTATGTTTTGCTACTATAACATAAAACTTTTCTCCAATGTTTAGGTCATATCACATAAAATTGCTTAAAATAAAATAATCCACACTCGCTTTGATTGGAGAAGATCCTCTCATCATCCTTTTCTCATTAGCTCATCTAAGCCGTTAATTGAGAATATCATAGAAAAATATAAGGAGTATAACTTGATGAAGTGACATTTTAAATTAATTGGACGAACATGATTAAAAGATTATGAGGGATGATGAAAAAATGAATGATGAGAGAAACATGAGCCTGACCCCAGATGTGAGGTTGGTTCAATTAGTAAAAGGATTGGCTCACAACTATAAAGTCGTAGGTTCAAATCTCACTGATGTGAAAATCTTATTGGTTGGCGATCTGTAAATACAGAGTGAGTTTCTGAGACCCAACTCACATAAACTTTTTGTTATAAAAATAATAACGATCTGCATGCACTTAATATTAACAGAAACATTATATTTAGAACTTGACGTAATGGATATAAAGAATTTAACTTAAGTATTTTCCTTAACAAAGTTGAGTGTGTAGTTGGATTAGAATACTCATCTCATTCAATGTTAAGTTTCTTCCCAAGAGAGGCAAAAAGTTAGGTTGGGATAGCAAAATTTGAAAAGTATATAATGAAATAATTTAAAGTACTATGTAATGGATTAATATGAATAAATGCCTGACATGATTATAGATTTATAGCCCATGAGTACATAATATGCGTAGATATAAAACAAGAATCGAATAATGAGTGGTAATTAGGGAACAACGGAGACGGAAGACGCATAATTATAGTAAATTCCTCCCATTCCAATAAATTGACTAATTTAGAAAGATTAATTAAGTAAGTTAAATAAATTACTTAATTAGTGTATATTATATGATCTCTTTGAAATACTTATAAGGAAACTTCCATATAAAGATGGTTGAAATAGAAAAAAATTTATATAAGACTGGTGAACTCAACAAATCTTTAATTAGGTCAGTGACCCAATCTAGAATATTAAAATATTGATTATTTTCCAATAATACTACTAACCTATAGTCCAAAAAAAAGAAAAGAGGAAAGGTTTTATTATACGACTTATTTATTACTCCAATGAAGAGTGAGGTTCAATAACATCATTTCTCACAATTTTTAATTAAAAAAACATGTGAAAAATTAACAAATTAGGGTAAACAGATAATACGTTTCTTTCTTTTTTTGTTCGAAAATATATATTTCTTAATCTAAAAAAAAAAAAAACTCTAATTCTCAGCTTATTAAATCATATATATATCATTTTTCAATATCTCTACTTCTCTTTTCATTCCTCATCTCCTTATAACATCCATAGAAAGAACAAAAGATCCATAGCAACTCCAATAGTGATTGAACCGGAGGCCAAGATCAATATGACCAATTGAAGTTTGCAAACCAATTGGACCATTGCTTCTGGTTCTCTTTGAGAGTGTATCACTTTTGAATCCTCATTGTCTTTGGCCAATGAAGGTGGCCATGAAATAGAGGCAACCACTCTAGATTCGAGGTCTCTAATAAATTTCCTGTCGTTAGAGTTATTACCAGTAAATAATATTATTTTTCTCCAATTTTTATTTTTATTTTTTAATAATAACTAAAGAATATAGAGGTAATTTGACCCAAATTCTAAATCCCTAATTGTGTCAACCTAATTAATAATTTGTTAAGTTTAATAACCCAAATTAGAATTTGGGTAATTCAACCGTTTTTATATAGGATTCTCTCATACTTAACATGTATCATTAGATTGCATATTAGTTTACAATCCAGACAAGTTAGTTTTTTAAAAAAATTATAAATACAAATATTTTAAAGTAATTTATTTAGCTTTCTTAATCTTCCAAAATTAGTGCTGGTTTGGGATTTCAAAAGTGCATATTCACATAAATTGAGACAGAATTTCTCTTACATACTTACCTCATATATCATAAATCAATATTGAAAAAATGTTTTTAAATGCTTAAATCACTATTTCAAACAAGCACTTAGTCACCTGAGTCTAATGTTAAGTACCGAAGGTACTTTCCATTAATCAAATGACCCTCCTCTTTTGGGGCCTGATTTTTTGATTTTTTTTTTTTTTTTACATTAAATTTTACTAATCTGCATTTAAGGGAACTACAGGAGCATCTGGTGTTGTTAGGCTCTTGTATAAATAAGAGATAGTTGGGTGTGTTTGGTTATTTGGTACACCGTGTGGTACCACAAATATGCCTTTTTGTATTGTTCTTATTGAGCTTTTGGGGGGGCCGGGGGGGGGGGGGGGGGTCCAATTGAGCTTCTGAAACAAGAATAACTTATCTGAAAAGCTCCTAAATGGAGCTTTTGAAAATCAGAAGCTCCTTTTCAGCGTTCTTCTCCTCTCGATCCTTGAGCCACAACACCTCTCGTTCTTCTCTCTCACTTCCACGGTGATGCTTTGCCTCCATTGCATTCCAAGATTATCTCCACAATCCTCCATCGCCTTTATGACCCTGACTCCAATTTCTCCCTCTCTGCTCTGTTCGACGGGCCTTTGGTTCGTGACTGCTCCTAAGCTGAATTTGAGCACCCGCCGGTAAGGATGAGGATGGTGAGGGAGGAGTGATCGATGGTCCGATGCTCTAGTCTTTGGTTGAGCTACTCACGACGTTCTTTGTGATTTTTGGCTCTATCTCAAGCTCTCAATGTTCTGACTTTGGTGGTTATGGTGAAGAGAAGGAGCTATCCGACGTCAGTGGGGGTGGAAGTTTTCGCCGGCGAGGAAGAAGAGAGGTGAAGAGATGATGGAAAGAGTGCAGGTTTAGAGATGTCTGCGGTGCTCATTCAAATCTGAAGTGTCGAGCTCTGAAGAAGAAGATCCTTGGTCAAAAACTATTTTTGACCTGAGATCTATCTGAATTTTCAAAAGTTTTCGAGTAGGGACTAAAATGAAATTTTTTAAAACACTTATGAGGCATGGAGTAGGGACTAAAGTGAAAAATTTCAAAATACTTATGAGGCATAATTTAACGTTCCTAAATATCTAGGCACTTTTCTGATATTTTAGATGGTCTCTTTTTTTCATTGACTTCCAATTTCTAGAAATTATAGGGCCTTTTTTTGTAATTTCCCTCTAGTTTTCAATCAAACAATCTAATTCCAAAATCACTCCGTTATTCCAAACAAGTTTCAATTTCACAAAAGCTATTTATGCTACAATTAATCCAAACATGAAACATATTTCACAATTTGACTTTTCCAATTTCACAATGTGATTTTATTTAATCTGACTTTTCCAAAAGTCAGATTTCATATAAGTAATTTTTCTCACCACTATCATAAACATACAGAATGAGTGAAACTCGACCATCCATTTCTGAAAAATACTTAGGAGAATAACATTTCATTTCAAAACATTATTTATATATATATATATATATGAACATGAGACAACCCCTTTTTTTCCTTCTATTTATTTAAACAAACCTATGTACAAATTTAGAAGGCCATTTCTGTCTACAAAGGTGGTGATTTTGCAGCACGTAAGAGATGAACTTAGTGTTAAAGTAGATTCCATTTTCTTGATCTTCCACTCTGAGGTAGCGTACTTTTAGGATCTTGTTTATATAGCAGTACCTCCTCCAGTTTTGAAACTCCGCCATCATCATCTCCATATGCACACATTACAATTGATCCCTTCCTACTTTAGATATTTTACACGAAGATCCATTCAAAGTTATTACCTCTTGACCTCAGATTCTTCAGTTTTCGCAAATCTTCCTCGGATTCTCGGTTGGCTATCAGCCAGAGCCTTCCGGCAGGCATACTGAGAAATAAGAAAACAAGAAGGTTACTTTGGTTAGCAGATTTCATTAGAGTCTACTGACATAGGCTGAAATTAGTGTAAATGAGGCTATTTCAACCATAGTGAGGGATTAAGCATGGTGATTACTGAAGCTGGTTCTGACTTCATTGATCATAAAACTACAGCATTGAAGAGTGAAACTTTCAGAAGCTTCAACAGCTTAAGTAATGATTATGTTCATGAAACAAACTACTAATCCATACTTCAAGACGACACAATCGATAAGTCCAAGAAACAGACCGTGATAAGGCAATCAATGCATTACTCCAGATTATGTACAGTGCTCATGTTCTGATGAAATACTCTGGTTAGTTTGAAAGACGGAGAATTATCTCCTTACCTTGATTTTCCTGCCAAAATTTCTCTTGGTCTTCTTGTTCCTGTATCTGGAGAGCTTTTCCCGGCGTTCCTCGCTGGTGCAGTTGCTGATAACAAGGGGCCTCTCAAGAGGAGATTGGATGAGGTTCACATTATTACCATTGCCATTATTACCCAGAGCCTGTCACCAAAAAGGAAAAGGGTGTCAATCATCATCTAGCTCCATCCTGGAAAAATGGCCACAAGTCTATAGATCTCACAAAGTGAATTGCTATGTTGTATTCTGCTCTAAGTAAATAATAGATGTGGAAAGGCATGTTGTTTCACAAAAAGAAGTATGATTTCCTAAGTGTCCTGTTTGTGAATGGAGAGAGAGGATCCACATAATGATTATGCTCGTTAGATTTGAACTATAGACGAAAGCGAAAGGATTGGTTCTTTTGACAGAATAATTGCTGTACTTTGAGAGCAGACTTTGATAATTCATCACATAAGCATATCATGAAATAATCCAGGGCTAAGTAATGAGGAAAGATTGATGTTTGAGCAGTAAGAATGTAAGATAACAAACAAACTCAGATTCATGCCAAATTAGAGCTAAGAGGGTGCTAGTAGTATCAGATTCTCACTATGTTAGAGCAAAAGGAAGGATACTCTGACAGAGTCTGAAAAATTTAATAGCTTCACAACATAGCTATCATTTTTCATCATACTAGTTTATTTATCTATAAAATTTTGTTTCAATACTCTAAAATATTTGGGAAAGAAGCAAAAAATTCTGAAAACATCAAGGGTTAAGCTCTAGTCTTAAGACTGTTGCTGCCACATCCGTAGTGTTCTCAGATCTCTTTCATCCATCTTTGCCAAAATAATGGACTACTTCTAACCTCCTAGAAGATTATTCCCTTTGCAGCTTGAGGCTGCTAAATTTATTGAGCATTTAAATCTACTGAAAAAAATAAGATGCTTAACTTGGAATAGAGAAATTATAAGTCAGTTAGGTGACAGTTCTGACCTTAATATCTCCTTCGCTAAATGCCCTCCTCATGCCATAAACCTCATTGAAATCTATTCCCGGGAATTCGAGAAAAGCAGGCTTGACTCCAGCTCCTTGCATCCAGTCCACTGAGCTCAAACGTCCCAAACTGACACTTTTCAGTAACGGCGTGTCAGGAATTTGCTTGTTTACTTGAATTTTACTTTCATCTGATGTATTGAGAATAGGAACCTTGATATCCAGAATCTCACATAGTGGTGACTCTATTGCAGTCTTCTCTAAAAGATCCTTTTTGCACTCATAGAATACCTCACTTAGAAGTTGCTCGCTTTGAAGAGCATCGATGTCCGTGGATTTTAGTCCCTGCGAGGAGACAACATCTTCCCCACAAGATATCATTGAAATGGCTGCTGCCACAGGATCCAGGTCCATGGCTGGTTCTTCAATGATAGGTTCAGGGGCCTTGAAAAGATCACCCTCTGCAGCCCAATCATACTCCGATATGGCAGAAAAGCTGACAATGTCACTCTGAAACAAACACGACGAGGCTGAGACACCAAAAGTAATGAACAAGTTGGAAGGTATTGAAAAGGAATCAAACTTAACCTCGGCATGGCATAGTTAAGTGCAGAACAAAGGAGAATAATAGCTTTAAAACCAGAAATGAAGGGCAAGATGTTAAAAGGAAATCAATTGAGCCAGTACAATATACAAGTATTGCAGCAATAACAAATTAGCAATAAAGAGATAATTTATCATAATGACTACAAAGTTACTAAAAGAGAAGAGAAATATGCAAAAAAGTCAGTCTGAGCACATGAAAACCAGAGAATACCAAAAAGAATTAAATTTGGTAACACCCATCAACAATTCACTGAAGGAAATAAGCGTAGAAGTCAGGTTTTAATTAGTCTAGTGCATCAACCCTAAATACAAGAGTTCCTAGCCTTAAAAAAGAACTTTGTTTTAATCACTACTACAGCAAGCCATAGCAGCAGCAGAAATAGATTCAATACACCACGCTTTTCTCCTTTGTCAAACTAAATTTAGCGCCCGACAAGCCCATAAAGAAATGATTAAGTTGAGTATTGATCATCCCTTTTCCTCCAACTTCTTTTTACTATAAAGAACTAAAGAATATAAGGACCTTTTCCTCTTTAATATCCCCTTAGTGCGACACAAAAAGACAAACCCCACTATGAAGTCTCACCAGAAATGAAAAATATATATAAAATTGGAAGAAACATTATAGAACACGGAACTAGAACAAGGGAAATATTATTGCCCACTTATACTCTCTTCTTCCTTTTCCAGATCCAGTTTATAAAAGCAAGCTCCAGCTGGTTCAGTTTGTGCCATGAAGAAACAGTCCAAAATGAAAGTATAGAGAAAAAGTATGACTTCCCGAGAGTAAAAGCAGAAGAATTAAGATAACATTTTGCTTCTCCGCTTTGACAACATCAATCAAGTGAGAAACTTTAACTTACTACACAACATATTTAACTAATTCTAGAAAACAGAGTGTTGCACTTTGGTTTTCCTCATTTGCTCCACAAAAGAGCAGAGAGCAGAGGAATCAAAAACGAGTATTAAAGTTTTCCAAAAATAACAAGCAAGAAGGCATGAAACAAATGCAGATCAACGAAGCACGAATAAAGAAAGAATCTGGAGAAAACCAAGGAAGTAAGAAAGATAAGTTAAAGTTTGTAAAAGATGAAAGGAGAGTACCATAGAAGGATTGGACTTGTGGGTGTTACAGTATTCCTCAAGCTGTTGAAGTTCTTGGGAGAAATTCTGGAAATACGGGAACAGGAGGCCAGTCTCGGCATACATTTCTCCAATACAAACACACTTTACAAATCTAAACTCAGAGAATTTCAAGAAGAAACAGAAAAATCAGTTGCCCAGAAAACCAGAGTGAAAGCAGAGCAGCAAAAACAGGGGGAAACACACACAGAGAGAGGGAGAGAGAGAGAGAGTAGAAAGAAGGAGGAAGGTAGGGAAGGGGAAATGGAAATATGGAAGGCCAAGATGATATTTTGGGAGGAGATATGAATATATATACACGAAAAAATGGTAGGGAGTGAAAATAGGGGGAGTAAGTAGAGGACAGAATAGGACTTAAAGGAGAGATGATGTAACAAAGAAAGTACTGCGTATATAAATATGTTAAATAAAAACAAAAGTGGGAAAAGGACAAATAATTTTATAATGGCAGTGTCCCCATGTCCCTTGGTGATGCACTTCCAAAAAAATGAGCTTGGGCTTTATATTTCATAATTCTTGAGGGATCAATAAATAAAACTGTAAAACTAGTAGCTCAGCTAGTTGTAACTACTAGTAGGTAGTAATATTTGCCATTATTATTGTAATTGCAATTGTAGTGAAAGGCAACATCAGTGGCCTTAGCGAAGTGGTGGACTGGACTGTGACGATCGTCAGTCACTCATCACTATGTGCAAAGTGCAAACACTTAGATGCCTGTGCTCTGAAGCTTCGTCACACTTCTCCTTCACTAATATATATATATATATATTTTTATTCTTGCAGTCATTTTCTACCATTTATATTTATGAGTTTTTTTTTTATGAAAAAGATAAAAAGGGAAAAGTGTCTTAAAAAAAAAAGGAAAACCCTTACTTTCTCTTTTCTTTTTTTGTCTCTGATCTGCTGTACTCTTTCTTCCTACAAGGTGGGTTGGGGTAGGATTTGAGGTGCCAAACAAATGGGAAATTGGTAATAAAGGGCTAAAAATAATCTATTTGGTAGAAACCAATATATAATTGGACTGATAGTATAAAACCTTCTTAGATCTGAGTCTGAAGTTTAAATCTTAAAGGAATCACTCAGAGGTAAAAGTAAAATATGCAAGCCTAATCGTGGAGAATTGTTTTACGTCAAACTCTGGCCATACTTCTTGCATGCACTCATCAACCACGTTTTCCAAATTCACACCAATCTTTCTTCCTTCCTCCCTCCAACTTTTTGGAACTTTGGTATCTGTTCTTTTAGGGCATGTTTGGGAAGACAGTGCTAAAAAAGTACGGTAGGAAGAGGAAAAGCATAACTAAAGTAAAATAAGATGTTTGGATTGACATTTTTTCAAATGAGTTTTTAGGTCAAAAACTAATTTTAAGAATAAACCACTAAGACTTACTTTTTATAGTGCAAATTGGTTTTTATTACCGTCAATTCAAACATAAATTATATTTATAATCTTACTTTTATCTCATCTTAAGTTTGCAAAAGTTAGATTGAAAAAATTCACCTCTGTCACCTCTAATCCAAACGGGCCCTAGTCTTTCTAGAAATACTTTTACAAAGTTTGAATTAAATATGCAAGGAGAGTTTTATCTCGACTTACCAAAAAGTGCTTTAATAAGCACATTAAGCTTGTTTGAAATAGAGATAAGAGCATTCAAAAATAATTTTTCAATCATGATCCAAAATAAGCACATTATTATTATTTTTTTTGCCAAACGAGCAATTATAACATGTTATAAGGAAAAAATGCTGAAAAAAAAATTATATTACAAACTTTATTGTATAGTGTCAGAAGGACCCAGTATCAAGTGGAAACTCATTTTCAGCAAATGTAACTTTCTCCAATTGTATGCAATATATTTTCAATTAATTTAATTTAATTTAATTTTTTTATTTTATTCAGAATTTTATATTAATAACTCTGAAATCTTTATTTCCTCACCTATCTAACCCTTTAGTTTGTCTCTAATCTGACCCACTGGTCCTTAACTCATTACTTTAATCGGTTTAGTGGTCAATTCGGGTTTAATAACCTCGATCTAAACCCTTGAACAAATCTTAGATGCCTTTGAACAATAAATTCTGTAATTTGTAATTTTTCAGCAGTTTCTGACTACATTTCACCCACCAATTCTCCTTTTTTTTTCCTTTTGAAAAATAATTTAGCCAAATACTAGTTTAAATTTATTGACGTACAACAATTGCTGATGACTCGTATTTATTTTGTAAGTTGAGAATATTAACTTTTCAACCAATTGATTCAGTCACGGATAATTATTGAAATTACTTTCTTAGAAGAATTATTCATGTGTTCAGTATAAATTTTTTTTTTTTTTTTTAATATGGCGCAAATACATTGTAATAATCGTGTTCTTAGTTTCACAATCCTAAATAAATCCATTAAAAAAAATTAGAATTAGAAGCAAGCAAAAGGTTAAATTGGGGATTTTGTTTTGTATTCCATAAAAAGGAGAATAAGGCAAAGTCACAGTACAAAGATATTTTGTTGATGCCTTCCTCTTATGAGGATGTGAGAGTGAATATGCAATGCATGTGAGGTTACTACTATCTTCCATATATACACAACACGTTGTGAGCTTTGATTAGTAAGTAGTGTTGTAACAACACATTCATAAAAAGTATAAGTACCAGTTTTTTTTTTTTATCACTTTCATGGAATATCCCATTTGTACCTTATTTTGATCCCTTTCATCCATAATGGTATGTACCATTTAAAACGTGTACCGTATTAGTTCATCATGTTACCTTTTTTGTTCGTGTGTGGTTTTAAGTAATTTTTCGCTATAAAAAATACATATTTGAAAAAAATTCTGTATTATGAAACATAAAGATAATTTTTTAGGGTTCCCAAACACCCCCTTAATATTGTACTCCCTCCGGTCCTAATTATAAGAGCTAGTTGACTTTTTTGGAGAAATTAAGGAAGCTAATTAAATTACTTCAGAATATTTTTTTTTTCTTCAAACTAATTAATTTAACTAATAAACTAATATATAATATAATGATACACAACATATGAAATGATTAAGTAACTTATTTAGCTTCTTTAATCTCTCCAAAAAAAAGTCAACTAGCTCTTATAATTAGGACCAGATGTAGTAGTAAAATGTGCAACTTTACAAAATGATACTCCCTTCGATTTTAAATATAGGACAAAGTTTGTACAACATTTCAAACTTTATCTTATATTTAGGTCGAAAGTAGTAGAACATTTCAAATTTTATTGATTAAAATAATATTTTAAATTAGACCAGATAAAAATGGAAAAATCCCTTTATTGTCGCAAAGAATCAAGAAAATGTCAAAAAAGTTTCACAGAAAATTCTAATGTAAAAAAGGTCTAAAGAATTGTTAAAAGCCACCGATGAAGTTGATAATCATCTACTGAAAGAGTTGTCGATGTGACTTTTTTGACATCAGAATTTTCTATCGGACTTTTTTAGCATTTTTTTTTATCCCTTTGGATGTCAAAGGGATTTTACCAATAAAAATACTTGAATATAATTCGATAGTATTGCGTATAACATCCAGAAAAAAAAAAATCATGTCCATCATAGTATCATAGATCAATTGATTGTACTCTATCTATTATTGATATCGAAATTATAATAGATAAAATAAGAGAATGATGCTTTATTTTTTTAATGCACATATATTTTATTTCTTTATTCTAATATATGTATTATTGATTATACATAATCAATTGCGTTTATTATAGAGAGTGTAGAAATGAAATGTTTTGGCAAAAAAGAAAAAAGAAAAAAATTGAAATGAAATGAAGTGTGCAATAATCTCTCTGGACAACACATGTATGGATGGATTTCTTAATTAAAAAATTAATCAGAATAGGAGAATGGGTTAATTGATTAATTATTATTTAATGCCGACCCAATAAGAAGTCTAATTGAGTGATCTCTATATAATTATAGGTCACTGTTTGTAGCTGCATCAAATTATTAACGTTTTGAAGTTAGCTATGTGATTGTGCTATAGAAATTAATTATCTTTTTCTCCCCCTGTATGTCCCCTCAGTTGCTAATTAAATTATCAGATTTAATTCAAAGAGGGTATTATAAGGGATTAAATATTGATTGGTGGTATGAATTTAATATTTTTTCTTTATTGCTGTCAAGATTTCATGAATCTTCTAGCGATTAAAAATGAATAAACAGGTGAACATATCGAAGAGTGTGGAAAACATATTTTAATATAGAACTCATCAAAGTCTCATTATATACATCATCTCAGATATTTTAATCAGACTGTGTGGGATATGTACTGAGTTCATCATCTTCATGGCCACAACAAATATAAAAATCAAAACTTTAGGGTGTTTTTCACGAACAGGTTCAATTTTGGATTATGACCCTTGTTTATAATCTTAATTATTTGTGATATTTATATTTTGGGTTTTTCAACAAATTAAGAATACCACTCCAATCTCTACTTTGTTAAATTCATAACATTTATACCCTTAATTAAATTCCAAGGGGGTGTCAATGGGCCCTCCATACTCAGGTTCAATTTGGGGCCAAGACTCTTGTTTTTTTATGTAATTTGTGAAATTACAATTTTATCTCTCAACATCTACAAATTAATAATACAGCATTTGTATATGATGACCAGGACGCATTACCATCAAACGAGTTCAAACCTACTCTCATAATGCTAATTCAAGTTTTTTTTTTTTAAAAAAAAAGAAAAAAGTCAACCTACGCAAGTAGATCGAGGGATTGAGTATTTGAAATGAACATCAGTTGCTTCTGTGTAAATTGGTTATCCTACCGACTTAAACATGTTTTTATTACAATTACATGATATTTGATCATGCTAAGCTATCGAATCAAATTTAAACAATATAATTAGTCTAATTATAATTATAATTATAATTATATGATATTTGTAAGGGTCATTATGTAATTTCGGGCGAAAACAGACAAAGGATCCTGGATGTGACCATACCCCACCGAACTAAGACTAAATTTATTTTTTAGCATCATAGTAAATCTAATTAAGTCGTTGGCAAGAAAAAAATTTAGGGAAAATATCACTTAGGTCTTAAAGAACATACAAAATATATAAAAAAAGTTTTAACCCAAATCACTCGGGTTCCAAAACCTAGAGGCATTTTAAATCTCAAGCCTTTAAACATATAGAAGTCATATACAACAGAAAAAATCATATTGACAACAAAATATAAATACGACTTAATTAGATTTTGAGTTGGGAATTTTTTTTATATTTTTTATATTTCTTAGGACCTGAGTGATATTTTCCCAAGAATCTAATTAAGACGTAAGCTAATCTACCATTGATATATATGTTTAATGATAACATCAATAATATAATAACGATGTTGGACAAAAATATAAAAATATTACTCATTTTTTATATTCTGAAAGATAGAAAAATCAAGCTGATGACCACCTTACTAAAAAAAAGCGTTAACTCTTCCTTTCAGCTTCCACCATATGCATGAAGATATCTTAAAAATATTCTTTAGCTTGTTTTTTCCTTTTTGTTTATGCAAAAAAAAAAAAAACACGTGATACAGTAACAGTCATATGTTGAATAAATTATTCCTTATTTTTCAATAAAAAAAATAACCGTTAAAAAATTAGTATAAGTATACATAGTTATATTAGTATTTTTCATTGCTTTGGTCAGAAAATAAAAAAAGGAATTTCCATATAAGTATTTAATTTTACAAGATATTATCTCATAAATGTTTAATAAAATTCTTTCGGTATGTCGGTATGCATGTGGATGAGGACAAAAAAATAAGCAGAGGCTAGAGGGCCTAACAAATAACAAATAAATCATAGGGTGCAAATTGCAAATGCCGACTAAGTTTATATAGTTATTATTGTAGGCAGTTACAAATTATGTTGTCCTTTTCACAATCCTGATCGGACTCACTTGTTTCTACTTCAATACTCACTTTCCAACATCCTAATCTAATAGTATCCTTTTACTTATCCTTCTTGTGTAGAACACAAATGTCTAGCCTTATTAGGTTAGGTAATGTTAATATCATATCAAAGGTCTCCTCTAAGATATCTTATGAGTTAAGCACCAAAGAGGGATAGAACATCTACTGATATCTATGAAGGAGATACCAGAAGATGCTTACAGATCACTGTGTTACACGGGTTAGGCTTTTCGCCCGAGGGGTGGTGTGTGTACACAGTGAGGCTGAATCGTAAATAATGGAATAGTGAATGTGAGAAACACATCTGGTGGGCAACCTCCTATTTATAGAGATTACATAAGGTTTTGTTCCTATTGCCTTGAATCCTAACCTTCATCGTTATGCTCCTCCCACGTCCTGTGAGTGTCTGCTCCACTACCTGTACGGTCCTGGATTATAGGCATGCTCAAGGGATAATTAGTAAAGTACCTGCTTAAAGGGAGATTCCCGTCTGGGGCATTCTCATTGGGCCTTACACCTGTCAGACCCATTATTTGAGTCTATAACACCTATTCTAATTAAGGGAAAATCACTTTAAGATTTTGAGGAATGAAAAATATGTCAAAAAAGTTATAGAAAAAATTATATTGTCAAAAAGGTCCTACAAAATTGTTAAAATTCACAGATGAAGTTGTTAATCATATAAAAGAATTGTCAATAATGTGACTTTGTTTACGTCAGAATTTTCTGTGAGACATTTTTGACTTTTTTTGTTCCTTTGAGACCCTAAGGGATTTTTTTTAATTAACTCCTTAATTTTATTAATTAGTTATTGGTTATGAAGAATAAATAGCCTTAATTTTATTTGTCATCGTATTTATTAATTAAGTGGCGCGTAGCATATAAGGATAGGGCCTTTTGACCCTTTCATCCTAGAGCCACTGTAAAATTCAAGGAATGCATCATTTAATTTGTAAATGTAATCTAGTATATCATTGACCACGCTGCCAGTCAATTTTGTCTCCGGAATATATAGGGAAAGTAATTCTTAACCCCTAAAAAGATATTTAATGTTCGATTATTTTAATATCTAAATATCTGCTGTGAATTGATGTTTTGAATTTTAAAAAACAAAAGAATAGGGAGGGAGGAGGATAGATTCTGGGTTCCAACTTTCCAATTTGATCATATTATTCAAATTCGCCTTTGAATGTGGTGGTAAGCCATATTCCTCCATATTCGCAAATTGGATTCAACATTTTAATTTAATATTAAAAAATTAATTTAATATAGTGTGAACCCAAATTCGATCGTCTTTCCTCAAGCGCAGAGCATAAAGTCCAAGCCTTAATTAATATATAACGAAAATTAAGTATTTATTAATTAAACAACAATAATAAAGGAGGGTAAATATCAAATTAAGGTATCCCTTACTAAACTTAAGTACCCATGCTCTTAATTTTTTTAATCCGGAGAAAACAACAATATTTAAAATATATAGATTATACTAGCTACCTTTGGTTATGTTGAAATCCGTAGTGGAAGGATTAAGCACTGAATTAACCGGAGGGATTGGAACCCATAGTTAACTCATTAATTATGGGCTAAATTTTCAATTTTATTTTATCTATGATTGGTTCTAAGAATTAACATGAATAAATTCTTTTTGTTTATTGTAATTTAGAGGGATAAAAATGTAACAAATGCATTTATTACTTTAAAACTGAACTTAAATAAATATCAATTTTTTTTTATCAAAATATATTCATAAATACTCCCTCTGGTCCTTATTATAAGAAACCAATTAACAATTCTTATAAACCAATAAAAACAGTTAAAGTCAATAAAATTGTCCTAAAATTTAAATAATTTTCAATATTACTTCTACAAATTGTACTAGATTTTAATATTATATTAATTATTATTTTCGCTCATTATCTCTATTAATTATAGGCATACATGAAAAAAGATAATTAATACTCATTGGAAATAAGTAAGTGCCTTATAAAAAGATCAAATACATTTGCTAATTGGTGACTTATAATAAAAAGTGGGGTAGGACAAAGTGATATATGATAATGACGTGAGGGTATAAATGATGATGAAAGTAAAGATTAAAACAGAGCGAGCATTGAGAAGTAATAATTAATAACATGAGATTTGAGATAAGACAATTAAAGCGAGTTAAGTTAATAATGATGGTGTAAAACGTTGAAAAGCAAGGTTTGATTAATAAATTAAAACCAAGTTGGGAGGCAAATGGATGATATGATATGGTCAGGAGGAATATGAACAAGTTGGGGTCTAAAGTGAACTCTCTCTTTCTTTGCCACCACAAAAATTGAAAGGCTGCAAAGAATCTGGGACACTTGGCCTCTAATTTTAAGGGCATGGGCAATAATAATAATAATAATAATGCCCGATTCCGGAGGATGCCATGAACCTCGAATTCCCATTTTAGGAAATAAAATAACCAAAAAGGCATGGATATCGGAACTATGTCCAGCTCCAAAAGGGCTTCAGGTTCTAGTTTTGTAGGTGCCCCATTCTATGCCAAACAACTTATTTCTTCCACAACACAATGGTAATATGAGAAACTAGCAAGCACTTTCAGGTGACCTGCAGTGGTGGCCATCACCTGAGCTCGGGTTACCTAGCTGGCTACTAGCTGCTGGATCTTTGATGGCCTTTTTTTTTTTTTTGAATTTCTTAAGTAAAAGTCGTTAATATAGATATTTAAGGTTTTAATATAGATAATAAAGTTGTAAATAAGGTTCATCGGAGCTCCGACGGTCTCATATTTTGTTTTTAACTTTCTCAAGCAAAAGTCGTCAATTAGATGCCAGAGTTGTTACTATAGATACTAAAGTTGTAAATAAAGTCTACCGGAGCTACAATTGACATTATTTACAACTTTATTATCTATATTAACAACTTGAGTATTTATATTAATAGCTTTTTCTTGAGAAATTGAAAAAATATATGAGACCATCATAGGTTTGGTCAACCTTATTTACAACTTTAGTATCCATATTAATAATTTAAGTATTTATATTAAAGACTTTTGCTTGAGAAATATGAAACCGTCGGAGCTCCAGTGAACTTTATTTACAATTTTAGTATATTTATTAACAATTCAGTTATCTATATTAACGACTTTTATTTAAGAAATTCAGAAAAAAAAAAATAGGTTGTTGGAGCTCTGAAAACCAGCGGCATGTCGCCAGCTAGGTCATCGGAGCTCCAATGACAGCCGCCGCCATTGATCGTCTGCACCGGAGCTCTAATGACCAGCAAGGGGTTGAGGATTTTTAATTAAAAAAATCTAAGAGTAGTTAAATAATTACTCAAATTTTATAAGTTTTCAAAATTTTAAATCAGTCCCTTTAAAATTATTAAAATTCATTATACTGATTTATTGTTTTACTAATTTTGATTATATTATATTTTCTCTCTTATTTCCTAAAATTAAGAGGATTGATTTTCACGTAAAAGGCACGCGGATTTGTGAAGGCAACTGGAAAGCGAGATAAAAGGAACAAGACAGAAGCAGGGCCCACATGGTGATGCATAATGGCTTCTGTTTCATTTATATCCTCAAAACAATAACGTATTCCCTACACTTGAATATTGCATGTAGCGTGATTAGTGTCTGTATAACCAATAACAAGAGATTCAAATTGGTGTACGTGGTTGATTCTAGTTGGAGAATATATATATATATATATATATATTATCTACGTCCCTATATATAAGAGTTTTTCAATCGAATTGTGAAATTGTAAAAAACAATTAAAAATAGTTAAATGCAATAATTACGTAGAAACATTTTTTTGTCTTCCAAAAATGCCTCTATTTATGAATAGGTGTGAGAAAGTAATAATGAAAAAGGAGAATAATGTACGTAGTATAATAATTAATTGAGGACAACATAGAAAAAAAAATTATTTATTATGAAGACAAACTTAAAAGAAATATTATATTTAAAGACAAGCCTGGGGTGGGAGGGAGTATATGCATGAAAAACAATAAACACGCAGAGCAGTAGGGTGGGCGAGAGGTCCATTGATGAATTCTATTGGCCTGTGGAAAGGAATCTAAAGTTGGATCATTCACTCTGGATCAGACGCCACAATTCTCTTGTTGTCTTATAAAAGGAAAGGAAAGATGGATGCGAAATTTTGAAAATGACCAAAACTGGTCATAACGTGAAATTCAAAAAAAAAGAAAAAAAAAGAAAAATCAAGGTGGAGTGGGCATGCCACACAAACAAACAACGTACAACACAAACAAACAAACAACCAACAACATTATTATTGATTGTAAGAGCAAGAATATTTTGTTGTTGGTGTTGGATGAATTTTTGAGGTGAATATTACCTTATAAATTCTAAACGTTCAATATTGGAGTTTTGGAAGCATTATTAGGGATATCAAATTAATTGATAAAGGGAAAGAGCTCGAGGAAGCAAACAAGAAGAGAAAGGGATAGGGCTTCAATTCTCAGTCACAGCTGGATGAGACTGCCCACTTTGTGTTTTGTCTCTTTACACTCCCATCTCTATCTATCTATCCCCTTCTTTTTTATTTATGTCCTTTTTCCTTTTAGTGATATATATTCATCACTCCCAAGTAATTTTTAGTTAATTAATTAATACTTCAATTTCACCTCTTTTGCAAAAAATATGTGTGTGTGGATGGTTGATACATATATAAGAAGGTCTGGACCTTTACCTTTACTCCATCTTATTCCATCCTATTCATATGAGTTAGTGAGTAACTAAAAATGTATATTTAATGCTACCAAACAATTAAAAAAAAAGTATGTATGTTTAATATATATAAATAATAATAATATATAATACAATCTCGCTGCCTATGTGAGAATATCAATAATGAGTAATCAGTAAATATTTTTTGAGCCTACCCGTATGCTCTAGCTTTGTTGAGCTCCCAGTATTCAACTCACCCACACACACATATATATGTTTTTTTGTAATTGTGTATTTTTTTTTGTTCCATTTCTTTAAATGTTTTTAACATATTAATATAATTACAATGATTTCTGATTAAGAAATCCAAATTCATTTCAGATGGATTGTGATTGCTATATGTCTTGCTACGTAATATTGATACACTGTTTATAGTGTACTGATCACTAGCGAAAAATACTAATTTAATTATTTTATTTTTATGTACGTATGCCGCAATGTATACTTGACAAGGGAAAATTCTTAATAAATAACTTTAAAAATGCTAAAAAGATGAAAATGTGTTTCGAATATTCATAATTTTAGGGAGATGTTAGGATCAATTTGTCTTTTTTGAAATTAAAAGCAAAAGACCAATTTGCCCTTGCATACTTAATTTTAAAAAATTACCTTTTATTATATATACATTCTATGCTCATCACTTTGATGAACAAAAATGTGCTCATCACTCATCTTCACCATTAGATTGATTTTGAACGATCCAAATTTAATTTAATTTTTATATTTTAAATAAATTTTTATTTTATTATTTTCATAACTAAAAATAAAGATTATCTTATAATTATCACTTCTCATAAAAAATGAGTTTATCATTTATCAAATCACATATTAAAATTTTTAAATTTAATCCGTTTAGATTAAAATTTAAATGAAAGAGATATTACACATTGATGAAAAATTAATTGCCCGTCACTATAATGAGCATGGAATGTTGTCCCGTCCATATTCCTCTTGAATGTGCATAATTTCTTCCTTTCGTTAATAGTCCGTTTCGTTTGAAAATTTTTGCCGGAACCATTTCATTCAACAATTGAAGATTACTGATTGTGACATTAAATCAAATATATTTATTCATTTAGTCATTGCTACCAAAAAAAAAAAAACCATCATGGTAATATTTTTCCTATGTTTTTTTTTTTTTTTGTCATCGTTTCCAAGGTTGTTAAACTCGTATCGTAAACTTGTAAGAGTTTACTTTCACTAGTAAATAAGTATTAATAGTGTATAATAAATAATTAAATTATAAAAAAAATGACAACAATTTGATTTAAATATGTTTTGAATCCAAATAATTGAAATTAAATCCATCAATATTCAAAATTTATCATATTTAATACAGAATTTTCTATAAAACTCATATATAAAGCTGCTGAGCATGATCAAATAAAAAAAGTTAACACGAGTTTAAAGATAAATTAACATGGTTTTATAAGTTAGAAACGTAAAAACGGTAAACTCGGTGTACAAACTCGTAAGTTTAACCGAGTTTACAACAATCACGAGTTTACTCGTGACTCGACTCGATTTGGTAAACTAAAAAACGTAAAGACGGTAAACTCGGAGAGTCAACTCGCGAGTTTGACAACAATGCTCGTTTCTATGATCACTTACACAATACTACTAAGTGCACAACCATCGAATTAAATGGACTAAGTAAACAAATTATGGATGGATGAATCAAATTGAATGAAGATATAGTTAGAGAAGAAGTACTGAAAGTGTCTATTATAGTATTTTCAATTACCTGAATTAATATATAATCTCTGAGTTTGAATTACTTCAAATTAGCAAATTATGAATCTATTGAACCAATGTTGAGGCAATGATTGACCTCTTGGAATTTTAGAATAATACTACATCCGGTCCTAATTATAAGAGCTAATTGATTTTCTTTGGAGAGATTAAGGAAACTAAATAAGTTACTTAATCATTTCATATGTTGTGTATCCTTATATTATATATTAGTTTATTAGTTAAACTAATTAGTTTGAAGAAAAAAAATAAAAATACTCTAAAGTAATTTAATTAGCTTCTTTAATCTCTCCAAAAAAGTCAACTAACTCTTATAATTAGGACCGGAGGGAGTACAAATGAATGGCTCAATGTAAGAAACAGATAGAATGTTATCTAGTTCGATCCAGGCCTGTGGACACACTAGTTATATATAGTTATATATCTTTTTCCCCAACAATTTGTATATTTTGTACAATTTATTAGATTCGATTATGGTTATATATCTTGCATTAAAATAGTATTAGTTAATTAATTAATTAGTACATTTTTGTTGAAAAGTCTGTTCGCGCACATATTCTTATAAATTTTATAAGATATCGATAGACTAGATTTTTAATTTTAAATCGGCCAGTCTCATCCTCATCCTCATCCTCTTTTTTGGCCAGGACATCCTCATCCTCTTAATGATTGAATATGTTATAAATAAATTTATTTGATATTAAGATACTCCTCCTGTGGCCTGTACCAAGTTTACTGTGATTATTAAAATAATTTAGTTATTTATTAAAAAATATGTGCCAATTACATTTCACTAAATTAAAATACCATATTTAATTTTTTTATCATTGGAGATGTCCTTTAATATGTACAATTAATATGAATAATTTAGAAAAATATAAAATAGAGCATAGAGGGGGATTAAGGTTTTACAAGACAAAAGAAACTTACATCGTGCATTACTGGAGGGAGTATCTAATTTGTACTAAAAAAGGGGAAAATTGCAATGAAGTGCCAAATTATAGAAAATATAGCCAAAAGGTCCATTAAAATCTTCAATTTGTAGCAAAGTTGATAATATAATCTATTCATGAAAAGACCAAAATACCCTTGGTGAATTTGACTATAATATATTATATTATGCAAATATCCCACAGGACTTTGCTGCAAATTGGAGATTTCAATGGACATTTCTATCATATTTTTTCTAGTTTGAAACTTCAGGGCAATTTTTCCTTAAAAAAGGGGACTATCAAGATTATTCCTTATTTATAGGTAATAAAACTAAAAAAATTCTATATTTTATACACTATAAAAAGTTTTTTTTTTTTTTTAAAAAACATTTATAAGTGAACTAATCAATTAAACTCCCCTGATTATACTTTCGTTATCAAGAGGGACCTCTTTCTATCTTTTTTTGTCATCGATTTAAACTTTAATGATAGAAATAGAAATGTGTCCCAAAATAATGATAAAGATACAAAAAAATCAAACTTAAAATTTACTCTCAATCAACTTCAATGATGGAAATGGAGTAAAATTGAAGGATTATAGACGTTGAATTCATTTCCTAATTAACTTTTGTTAATTGTGATCAATCAGAAGACAAAAAAAAAAAAAAAAATATAAAAAAGGTCTATCAAGATAGGAATCAGTTGTGACGGCTTCGTTTCTCGGTTCACACCACTCAAAGTTGCAGGGGTCACATAAAACAAAATCTATAATCATATAATTTAAAGGAGTATGAGATAATATATTAACTAGTTTAAATTAATGAAAAAGAATTTTTTGCCCTAACAACCATAAATATACAACATATAAAATAGGGAAAATCTCCCTCACGGTCCAAATAACCAAAATATTGTTAGAAAAAGCCTTAGGGCTTTTTTTGATATTATTTCAGAAACGTTAACAACTATAAATATACAACATATAAAATAGGGAAAATCTCCCTCATGGTCCAAATAACCAAAATATTGTTAAAAAAGGCCTTAGGGCTTTTTCTGGTATTATTTCAGAAACATTAACAACTATATCAATACAATATTAATAACTAAATCAGCATATGTCAACAAAAATATCCTAACAACTAAATTTTAGTACACGTTAACAACTATATCAGTACAACATTTTCTCAATCAAAAGATATCTGACTTTTCTTTGGACATTTTTTTATAATATTTTGGTTACTTAGGCTCTGAGGGGGATTTTCTCTATAAAATATGAGTTAGTTACACAAAGTAATTTATACAAAAATTAAATTCATGCCTATCTGGACAACAATAAATAAAAAGAATAGTAATAATAACAATCTGTGACCAACAGGTGGCTGGTCTAGCAGAATGTGGCGCTGAATTCCCTTAAGAGGTCTAGGGTTCGAGCTGCGGGTTAGCACTTGTAATCCGCCTTATATGGAGCTACCTCTGTTGGGAGGGTCGTCCTTACTACTACAGAACCCAAATCCGGATTAGTCAGAACCGGAGGTTCTGATGAACCGGGTGGGATAAAAAAAAAAAACAATCGGTTTGTTAAACTCTAGAAGACTTATAAGCATAATTTCCCCTTAGACTTTTGGCCCAGCAAGGAAAAAAAAGAAAAGAAAGAAGATCAAATCAGCAAAGAAGCATTCCCACAAGTTGTGATAGAGATGTTATTTAAAAAAGTTACTGGCAGATTTTCAGATGTCTTTTTAGATTAAATTATTTGCAGCAACTTGCACGGGATTGTCCTATATAAATTTCGCACACATAAATTATCATCCGGAATAAAATAGTAAGAACAATGATGATAATGATAATTCCATTTCATTGGCAGTATAGATTGTCAAGCCTAATCGCTTTCTCATGCAATTTCAATCAACTTTTTAAAATAATTCACGAGTGAAATGACAACTAAAATTGATCCAACAACTGATAATATCCTGATGATTAGGACCCCCATCATAATTAATTAATACTCCTAACTAATAATAATTAATTTTATAATGTTAAACAATAATTTTCAACCTTATACTCATGAGCTACCAACAAAGGGAGAGAGGTTTGAGCAAAAAACAAAGGGAGAGAGGTATGCAGTGGGTCACGCAGTGCAGGCATGTGTGGCCTGCACTTTCTCAAGTTGGCAACTCTAACTCATAGTTGCGGGTTACATATTTATAAAAATTCAAAAACATAATTCATATTTTAAGAGGTAAAGTTATCAAATTTGCTATAGTTTACTGAAAAAAAACATTAAAATATTATAAAGCAATCAAAATATAATAATTTAGTTTAAAGAAGGAGGGATGGGGTCAAGATTTTTTCTCTTTAGGATTGAAAAGTACCAAGTGGGATTGAAATGTAAAATTATCATATTTTTTTAAAAAATGTGCAGGCTAACTTGCCAGCCTTACAGGCTGGTTCGCATCAACCCACAGGCCACGTGGGTCGGGCTTGTGTAGCCTGCACCTTTACGAGGGCTGAGAAATCTCCAACCCTAACCCTGTCAAAACCTGTGAGCTATGGGTTGAGCCCATATTACCGACTCTACCCCAGATACGCCCAATGGTGAGAAACATGATGTCTAATATTTAAGTGAATTTGTATCTCACTAAAAGTACGAGAAATCATATTAGGATTAGGGAGCAATGTCTTATTTATGTTGGGATTGCAGCCATTTGATTGAGAAAATAAGATAAAAAACGACTCACATGTTTACATAGAAGTCTCCTTAAATTCGCCTTTTTTAGTCGTCAAATTGAAAGTTGATCAAAAAGTTTGAAGCATGTAATTCTTCTTTTGTTTCGATCCAAAAGAAAGAAGAAAAATATGACACACACCCAAAGCGGGAACATTGGCAAAAGAGGCTTTGTGTCAATTGATCTTGTGATCATTGGCAACATCTAGTACTTCGTTTTTAACAAGTTGAATGATTGTAGTTCTTGGTTTCACTATAGTCTAGTCACGCGTTAAGGGGTTTCTCACTCTTTTTTTTCTTTTTCTTTTTTGGTATACAAGTGGTTTTTCACTTTAATGATTTTGATATCTCTTTATTGCAATTGTGCTATGTAATTTATAACATACATGTATTTAATTATCTATTGAGAAAATCTCATATAAAGCTACTTAAAATAAGAAAATTCTAAAGCAAATTGACAAATTCAACAAATCATTAATTGAGATAGAGCTGTCAAAATGGGCTGGACCCTATGGGCCAGCCCATTAAGCCCCATGTTTGGCCCCCATATTTCTAGCCCCCATATGATGGGGCCATTTTTAGCCCTAACCCAAAATAAGCCCCACTCTTTGGGGTTAGGTTGGGGCTAGCCCGTGGGCCACAAATCAACATTGTTTCCAACATTTAGAAATTGTACAAATCCATTTGAAACTACACCTCATCGCCTTCTTCAATCAAGGAATTGGATTCAATCTTTCAGGATATTTTAACAAATCTTTCAGGATACTGTAGATATTTAAAGATACTGTCCGACACTGAAGAAATACATCATGATCTTGAAAAATTATTTTAGGATGTTGAAAAAATATTTCAGGGTACTAACTGGTACTTAAAAAAATACTTCAGGATACTGACTGGTACTGAAAATATACTTAATGATCTTGAAAAATTATTTCGAGTCTTGACTGTACTTAAAAATACTTCGGGATATTGACTGAGGATCTTGACCGGTACTTAAAAATACTTCGGATACTGAATGGTACTGAAAATATACTTAATAATCTTGAAAAATTAATTTAGGATGTTGAAAAAATATTTCAGGGTACTGACTGACACTTAAAAAATATTTCAGGATACTGACTGGTACTGAAAATATACTTAATGATCTTGAAAAATTATTTTAGGATACTAACGGGTACTTCATGATCTTGAAAAATTATTTTAGGATACTAATGGGTACTTCATGATCTTGAAAAATTATTTTAGAATGTTAAAATATATTTCAGTCTTGACGATCTTGGAAAAATACTTGGGATGTTGGTCGAGGATCGCGGCATCTTGAAAAATACTTAATGATCTTGAAAAATTATTTCGATCTAAAATAATTTTTCAAGATCATTAAGTATTTTTTCAAGATCACCAAGATCCTCGATCAAGATCTTGAAGTATTTTTTCAGTACCAGTTAGTACCCTGAAATATTTTTTCAACATCCTAAAATAATTTTTCAAGATCATGATGTATTTTTTCAATACCGGGCAGTATCCTGAAGTTGATTGTTCAAGTCTAAGTTGATTATTCTAAAATGAATTTTGGCCTGCGGGCTGACCCTAACCCTTAGGGTTATATAATTTTTTGGCCCCTGCGGGCCTTTTAACATGCGGGTTTTTGGCCCTAGCCCGCGTAGGCTAGGGCCTAACGGGCCGGGGTGGCCCGTTTTGACAACTCTAAATTGAGACATTAACCCAATTTGAGATTTTAGAATGTGAATAAAATAACTTAAATGCCCTCTCCTAACTATTTTTTAAAGTAATTAAACTCTTTAAAAAATAGTTAGGCTTAAGTTATAAAGTAATCAAACTCTTTATGAAATAGTTAGAAGAGGGCATTTAAGTTATTTTACTCACATTTTAAAATCTCAAATTGGGTTAATGTCTCAATTAAGGATTTGCTGAATTTATCAATTTAATTTAGAATTTTATTATTTTAGATAGCTTTATATGGGATCTTCCCTTATCTATTAAGGATTCTTACAAATGACAAAATAAATTCCACTTCATATAAATTACTCCCTCCAGTCCTAATTATAAGAACATTTTTGTAATACAATTTACACTACAAAAGTACTTTTATAATTAGGACCAAAGGTAATATATAAATTACTGAGTTGTATTTTTCTCGTCATATTCCTCACCAACTTCATACAAGTTTTATGTATTATTAATAAGACGGGAAGTAGTAACAAGTTGAATTCATGTAACTTATTTTTAAATTAATATAAGATTCTTACTAATTTCTCATATAAACATCATAGTGAATATATGCCTGTGTGCTTTAAAAAAAAAGGTCCATGATAAGTGAATCAACTGCAACTGTTCACTATATTATATTTTATATAGAGGAGTATATATTTACAAAAATATAGAATTTTTTTGAGATAAACAATGATAAGAGTAAGACTTGGTAAATAATTCAAAATTTATTTTATGAGAAATACTAGATTTTACAATTTTAAAAATAAAAACTTTGTCAGTCTCCTTATATATTTAGCAGTTTTAAAAAAAAATAAATTAAGCTATGTCACCCCTATATAAAAGGGGTCATGTCAGTATGCTACGGGACAGAACAACTCTCCAACACACAATAATGGCATTAATACAAGAATCAAAAGTTTGATGTGCCTTGTGGGGTCTAGACTCTAGAGGAATGTTTTGGGTCAGGAATTGCTTGTACCCACTGGCTACTGCACAAGCACTAATGAGTAATGACAGAAATATTAGTGTGTGAAATTAATTTTTATATGAAATATGAATGGGAAAATTCCAGAATAATTGGTTTAAAATAGGAAAAACACAAATAAGAAAGTCCAACATAAAAAATACCAAGTCAGATCACGGAGAGGAATCTAGGATTTGAAAATATTTAAATGACCAATTTACCCCCAACTATCATATACAGAGAATAACAACTTAATGATCACAATTAACTCTAATATATAGATTGACAATTTGAACTCCTCCAAATGTTGTCAAACATCAATGACGGTTTAGATATAGAGAATAACAACTTATACATTGCAATTAACAATTTTAGTATATATATTGTTAACTTGAGCTCCCCAAATGCTAATAACCTTATAGGTAATATTTTGAAGTCATATATGTTGGGACTTGGGAGTCACTGGTTACTTATATTTAGAGAATAACAACTTAATGATCACAATTAACAGCTTCAGTATACATATTGACAATTTAATCTTCCCAAATGCCGTTAGAAGCCAATTGGTCTTTTGAAAATATTTTCAAATCCTTGATTCACCATACATATCTGACTTATGATTTTTTATATTGGACTTTCCAATTTATCCTTTTACAAAAATAAATAAATGATTTTTTGTGGAATTTCCTCATAATAAAAATCTCTAGGGCATATTATTTATATATAGGGTTAAAGTTTAAACATATATATGTGATTTTTTTAAAAGTACGTCCAATACTAAATGTTTTTTTTTTAAGTGTAAAAGTAATTATGTAATTACAAAAATGGAATAAAAGTAACATATTTTGTTATTTTATGCTGATGGGCCCTAGTCACTTTAACAGAATATGTGAATTTTGCTTTATTTTTGTAATAACATAGTCACTTTTGCACATAAAAAAACACTTAATGTTAAATACACTTTTGAAAAAACCACACCTTTACCTTTATATATGTTACGGACCTAGTCTAGGCTCATTATCTCACTGGCTAGTACAGGGGGCAACCCACTATCCGTGGGACCCAGCCATGACCTTGGACATGCACACACGATCTCGGACACGCACAACATGATCCCAGGACATGTACGGTGTGGCACCTTCTCCTGAACGCTTGTCCTATAAGCATACAGGAGGAGCACACAGATCCTATATCAATCTCCGGACCTTCAATAGGCCGGACATCTGAGTTCTGAACCAGAACAGTGGCGCCGACCGTGGGGATCAATAAACTTCAATTCCCGTGACCATGAGGATAAGCACTCGTGCTTCAGGCCATACCCTTCACTATCAGCGAGCGGAAGAGCGGGAGAAAAGACGGACCCACACCCTTTCCAGCGAGGACTGGGAAGATAAAACTTGGGGAGAGGACGACGACGACGATGACGAGAGCTCGGCTCATCGCACTGACAGGCAGAAGGCGGAAACCGTCAACAGCAGGAGGGCCAATAGGAGGAACCTAAACCGAGATGAAGAAGGTCGACCTCAGGCGAGGAACCATCGAGGTGATAGGACGATTCCTCCAAGTGGGTTCCAGCGACGGAGATATGTCAGCCAAATGCACAATAGCTTTTTCTCAAAGGAGATCCAGAACGCCCGATTCCCCGAAAAGTTGAATTTGGGTGAGTTGACAAAGTACGACGGCACACAAGACCCGACGACTCATTTAGAAGACTTTGACGTTCACATGTCGGTTAGAGGTCTCAAGGAACCAATCGTGCCGCGGATCTTCGCCGCGACGTTAAAAGGGCCGGCGGTGAAATGGCTCCACACTCTTCCTTTTGGGTCGATCCACAATTTTGAAGACCTGGCCGAGGCCTTTGACTTGCACTTCGCAACTAGCAAACGGCAACCAAAGTCCCAGTATTCTTTGTCCAAAATCAGGCAGCGGCCGGGAAAGCTGCTCCAAAGTTACCTTGACCGCTTCAATCATGCGGTACTACAGGTGCGCGGACTCAACGAGGACGTACACGTTCACTTATTGGTGGATGGCCTCGATAAAGAGTCCCGCCTGGCAGAATCTTTCTTGAAGGAGCGGGCAAAAAATCTCAACGACTTCATAACCCGTTCAAAGAAATACTTGGACGTCGAGCAGATGCGAATGGCAAACAATCCCATTTCGAGGCGGGACCAAGATAGAACCTCCCCTCCCAGAGGTCGAGACTTCTCTGATAACAGAAATAGGGATTCCCGCAGGAGGGGGAACGAAAACAAGAGCCGGGGTGGCAAGTCTGATCAGCGGAGCAAGTACGAGAAATATTCAGCCTTGACGGTGCCTCGGTCCCAAGTATGGAAGGAAGTGTCAAGAATCGAGATGAAGAAGGTCGATCGACCTCGTCCGTCCTACCGAAGATCCGGGTAGACCAATCTAAATATTGCTCGTTCCATGATGGTCGGGGTCATACAACTGATGAATGTTACGAGCTCCGTGATGCAATCGAACGATTTGTTCGCGAAGGCAAACTTCAACAGTATGTCATAGAGCATCAAGGAAAACGTGGTAAACGAAAGACCAAGAACCGCAGCAGACCCCCGAAAGTTCAAAAAGGAAGATAAGCGCAAGGCCCCGAAGTCGATGACGAATTTCCGAAGCTGAATTCGACTGTAACGTAATCAGCGGAGCAATGGGCGGAGGCGGAGATACTATGAGCCAGTGAAGGAAATACCTTCGAGAAGTCCTATCCGTCAGAGACCGACCAAAATTTAAGGAACATCACACTGAGGTAGCACGATCGCCTTTGTTTTTCACAAGTGACGACCTCAGAGACATTGTCCCTGGCCATCAAGATGGGCTAGTGATAACCGGGCGACCTCCGATTCACCCGGAGTCAAAAACGCCTTCAAGTCCGAAAGAGTGCGGTTCATAGTGGCCGACTTCGTTTCGCCCTACAACATAATCTTGGGAAGGCCAACCATTCACAAGTGGGACATGCTGGTATCTACTAAGCATCAAAAACTCAAGGTGATAGGCAACCAAGGAACCGTGGTCACGGTAACGGGCGATCAAAAAGAGTCTCGACAGTGCTACTTCGAAACCGTCAGAATTGGGGAGGGCGGATCTTCGTCCCACCCCAAAGAAGGCCTATCCGGACCGTTCGGACCGGGATTCACCGAACGACGAAGTTAATACGTGGAGTTAGACATCCGCGACGAGGAGGTACGCCAGAGCCGGCAGGAGACTTGGAAGATCTCGGTGGTAGGCGATCCTCTCCGCACCACTAAGATCGGCAAACACCTATCTCCCGAACTTAAAAGCAGTTTGGTGGAGTTCCCGAAGGAAAACCGGATATCTTCGCTTGGAATTCGTCTCGTACCGGGATAGATCCGAAGTTTTGTTGTCACAAACTAGAAGTTTATCCGGCTCAATCCCCGTGTCGCAGAAAGAGGAACCACGAACCGAAAAAGGAAAGCATTGGAGATTCACATCCAAGAATTGCTTGAAGCCGGATTGATTCGGGAAATTCAAGATACAACCCGGTTATCAAATGTGGTGATGGTAAAAAGCCAAACGGGAAGTGGAGAGTTTGTACAGATTATAAGAACTTGAACAAAGCGTGCCCGAAGGACTCCTACCCAATGCCAAACATCGACCAACCGGTGGACAACGCCTCGGGATTCCAGCTCCTATCCTTTATGGACGCATATTCGGATATAATCGATAGCGATGTACCCCAGAGGATCAGGAAAAGACGGCCTTCATTACTGAAAGAGCTAATTATTGCTACAATGTCATGCCCTTTAGATTGAAGAATGCTGGAGCTACATATCAAAGGATGATGAATAAGGTCTTTGCAGACCAGATCGGTCGCAATGTGGAAGTGTATATAGATGACATGATCATCAAAACTTTGGACCAAAGAACGTCATATACAAGACCCGGGAGCAGACATTTGCCAAACTCGAACCTACTGAATCCGACCAAACCGGCCAAGTGTGCTTTTGGCGTCCCACTGAAAATTCCCGGGTTTCATGTCGACTAACCGAGGCATTGAGGCCAACCCGACAAATGTAGGGCGGTGATGGAGATGAAGGCTCCAAGTAATAAAAAGAAGTCCAGCAGCTTAACCTAAGGTTGGCCGCCCTAACTGTGTTTTTGCCAAAGTCGGCAGAGAAGGCTTTGCCCATGTTCGAGCTCTTAAAGAAGGAGGCATCGGTGGAGTGGAATTCAAAGTGCGATGACGCATTTGAAGAGATAAAGCAATGTCTGGCCAATCCTCCAGTCCTCTCAAAACCCCAACCTGGCGAGAGTCTTTTCCTTTACTTATCCGTCGGCGAGGAGGCCGTCAGCGCGGCCTTAGTAAGAGAGGCGGAACACGGACAAATTCCTGTATATTTTGTCAGCAGAACCCTGCAGAATGCCGAGGTCCGATACCAAAAGCTGGAGAAAGTGGCATTCGCTCTGCTTATTGCGGCCCGTCGATTAAGACCTTATTTCCGTGGTCACCATATCGTTGTTAGAACAAGCCGCCCAATTCGACAAGTCCTACATAAACCGGACCTAGCGGGAGGATGACTAATTGGGCGATAGAACTCTCCGAGTTCGACATCACCTATGAAGCTCGCCATGCAATCAAGTCACAGGCGTTGGCCGACTTCATCAGAGAGCTCACCCCGGCTACTAGGGCAGATGATACGATGGCGGGCGAATGGAAGGTGTATGTCGACGAATCGTCGAACACGAAAGGAAGTGGAGCCGGAGTCATCATTGAGAGTCCAGAGGGGGTTACAATTGAGCATTCGTTGCATCTTAACTTCCCAACTTCGAACAATCAAGCATAATACGAGGCCTTGATAGCCGGGCTTTTTCAAGCCAAGGAAAATGGGGCCACAAGAGTTAAGGTTTTCACCGACTCCCAACTTGTGGCGGCTCAGATCGAGGGTACGTATCAGGCTAAAGGCCCACTAATGGCCAAATATCTCCTAAAATCCAAGGACTTAATGTCAGACTTCGATGAAGCAACCGTTACCCATATCCCTCGAGGAGAAAACGCAAGAGCCGACATTTTGTCAGAAACATGCCAGAGTTATTTGGGCGCCCCCAGCCGAGCTTCATTCCATCACGGCCCCTTGGCCATTTTACAAATGGGGCATGGACATTCTGGGGCCATTCAATACAGCACCCGGGCAACTACGGTGGCTAATCGTGGCGATGAGACTATTTCACCAAGTGGATTGAGGCCGAACCTCTCACAACGATCTCCTCGGCACGTGTGCAACGGTTTTTGAAGTGAATATAATTACGCGGTTCGGAGCACCAATGAGATAGTAACCGACAATGGAACTCGGTTCACTTGGAGTCGGATTTCGTGATTTGATTTATGAATACGGAATACAAGCATCACTTTGCTTCGGTGGAACATCCGCAGTCCAACGGGCAAGCCGAAGCCGCCAATAAGGTAATCCTTGAGGTTTGAAGAAACGTATGCCGGAGGCCGACACCTCTTGGGCTGATCAACTACCCTTTGTTCTTTGGGGAAACCGAACAACCGCTCGTACATCCACTCAAGAAACTCCTTATAGGCCGGCCTACGGATGTGAGTCTATGATTCCTGTCGAAATAGGGATGATGTCTTGGCGCAGGAAGAGCATTTTATCACAAGGAGAAACAACAAATAATGAGGCGTTAGCAGTCGAGATGGATCTGGCCGATGAGGCCCGGGTTACCGCCCATTGTCGGGATATTGCAATGAAGCAGCTGATCGCGGCTCGTTATAACAAGAAGGTTAGACCACGGACATTCCAGCCCGGGCGGCTAATCGGGACGGACCTTATCGCGTTCGGGAAACTCTTGAGAGAAGAGCCTACATTCGGAGAATTTGGATGGAGCCCCAATCAAGCGAACATGGAATGCGGACAAGTTAAAGGCGTATTTCGCTTAGGCTTATCTTTTGTTTGTCTTAAAGCATCTTTTCCATTATGTTCTTTGTTCGATGTTGGCTCGCCGGCTCTTCCTGCTTTGTCGAATATGAATGAAACTCTCGTTGGAGAGTATTTGTTGAATTCCAAACATTGTCGTTTTCAAGATTAAATTGTTACTAGCTTTTCAGCTGAAGAAATTAGGTTTGGATAGCTATCGCAGCCCAGACACGCTTATTTACTCCGGGGTATCAATAGAAAATGTCATGCACTCCACGATCGAGTTAAAATGCTCGGACGCTATCGGGACAAAACCGAACCCGGCAGTGGCAATTTTCGTTTGCCTTTGGATGACCGGTTACAATACCAGAATCTTATAAGACAAAGGCAAACACTAGCACTTTAAAACATTATGGTCTTTGACCAAGAAGCGCGTTCGCAGATTCGCTTACTTTCATATGACCTTGGCCCTACGACCGCAATAACGGTAAAGTTATATTCTTATGTGATGCATATGATTGTTAGATTACCATCTACTATTAATTGTAGGCAAAAATGGCCGATTGGCCAACTGTTCAATAAAAGTCAACGCCTGTAACACAACCGGACGAATATACAGAGTACAAATAAAGGAAATCAACCCACGAGCTTGGGGGCGGTTGAGACTTCCTCACCTGCTCGGCCTCCAAAGATGCCCACATCGCCATCTACTCGGGTCTCGGAGTTAGCAGGAGGTTCCACATAGGGGACAAACGCCCGTCATCCACATAAGCCCGAAAATGATGCCTGTAATGTTGAGCTCGACCCCGGGTTCGAGCCCGGATCCGGGCAAGGGAATTCTCAAACGCTCCACCACGGATCCCAGAAGCAACTCCCGAAGTCGGGTTATCTCCGCCGTCCGATGCGCGGCGAAGACGCCTCCCTTCGGCTTTGACCCTGTCCTCTCACTGTTATGGCTTTAAACCGCTCTTCGCCGCTAGCTTGAGCCGCTTTAAAGCCATCGATTATTACGTTGGAGTCGGCCAAGAGACCCTGGGTCTCTTTCAGTGCAAACTCCACTTTCCCCAGCTGAACCTCACGAGCCTGGAACTCGTTCGAAGCGATTTGCCATTGCTTCAGAGCTTCATCACGATCTGATCGGGCACGCTTCAGCTCCGCGGAAGTCTCCGCATATTTGTGGTGGAGGGTTAGAAAAGATTGGGTCAAACCAGCACCTCTTAGGAAAGCATTACCGGGCCCAACGTTGGTCGACTTGGGAGGCGGCGAGGCCGCGGTAGGGGAGGCTCGGATAGGACAGACAGTCCTGGCATCGCTTGCGGGCTTCGAGGACTCTCCGCCTTGAGCTTCTTTGGCTCGGCGCCTTCGATGACTCTCCGACCTTCAACTTGCCCGAGTCATGGGCCGACCTCTTTCTCCCCTTAGTTGTTGGCACGGGGATCCCGTAAAGATATTGCGGCTCTTTCATTTTGAGACCCGCACGAAACACGAACACCGTGTTAGCTACTAGGAAGGCAAAACGATGAATACTTTACTAAGACGCGGACCAACGCCGATAGTTAAATAGCGAAATATCATACTCGGCCCGACACCATCTCATCTCGACGCCGAGCCTCGGCCCGATATTGGGCTACCAAGGAGCCGGCCCCAACAAAGGCCGTTCGCCCTCACATGGTCTAGTATAGCGTCGATGGCTTTCCTTTCAGGCTTCAGCAGATTGGACCGCTCTACCTTATAGGCGCTAGGGGACACGTTGTGGTGATCTTGACACCAATACAAATTAAATTCCCAGTCGACTTTCGCAGAGTCCGGCCCTTTGAGGAACCAAGGAGTTGTGCCAGTTTTAGCGACAACTTTAAAAAAGTTGCTCTTGAAGCGTTTGAAAGAGTCAGAGACTGGGGTAAACAAACGCCGGTTGGCTATTCCCCGAATGGACGTCCGGCCCTTGAGCTCCAGCGGCTCTTTCCGAACGAGAGGTATGGGGGTGAAGAAATAGAAGAACATAGAGGTGGTGCAAGGCAGACCAAGGCTCATGCAAAACCACTCGAAGGCAATCAGGTGTAATTGCGAGGAGCTACACTAAGGAATTGGAGGGTGGCCATTTGAAATTCGGAAAAGGGAAAGCGAATACCAAGTCCGGTGAGGTAGTCCGCATAGAAAAGAAAAAGGAGTTGTGGCTCCCCTCCCTCTCGGAGCACACAGGCTCTTCCTCTTCCGGGAGACAGAGAGAGTAGGTGTTAGTATCTTGAACTGGGAGACCTTCCAAGTCTTCTATGGTCAGCTTTGACCGATAGGACAACACTTCGCGGGTAACCCAAGGGAATTGTTCAATTAAATCCTGTGGGGGGCTAGCGCGGTTTGCATTTCCAGACTCTGACTCAGCCGCGTGAGAAGAAGAAGACGACGCCATTATACCTAACACAAATAAAAATATAAACAAGATCAGAATCTTCCTAGCATACCTGATGTCAAAAATTGAAGGCGAGATTCCACAGTTGTGGAAAGATTAAAATCCAAGTCAACAGGACTCGGCGATGAAGCTTGAGGAGCCGGGACAATATTGTGTCGGCAGGAGCGTAAAATCAAGTCGGCTGTGGAGGAATCCCCGCAAGAAATAAGTCGTGAGCATTCGTACAAGCAGTCATAGCAAGGCCCGAGTAGGAATCAACCTCGGCCCTAGGACCCGAGCTGGCCACTTTGTTAGACTGGCTATTCGGAAGGCCCGGAGAAGCGGACACGTCGAAGCTCGGGTTAAACACCCTTGGATTGGGAAGAAGCGGGAAGGAAACATTCGGACTTCCCCTAACCGATGATGCGCCGTCTCGAGTTTTCGCTGGCCCACCACCAGAAGTTTTTCCCTTGCCTCCACGGTGATCGGTTAAAGCAACGGTTTGCGACGTTGGACGAGAAGATTCATCGCCCCAAAGCCACCAACGGCTTTTTCCCTTGACAGTTTGGCGTAGTTCAGCCAGTTCTTCGGGGGTCATATCCTTTATGTCCTTCGACATTGGGAGCCACTCTCTTAAAGGTATTAACGAAAAGGAAACGGCTCACTCGAAAAAGAGGGGGATTTTCGCATAAATGTGGGAACTAAAAACAGGACTACGCGAAAATTCACTCAATAAAGAAATCTACCCAGAACTTCAACTAAATACAGACGCAATCTTATAGGGAAACAGCAGATCAGAGCAGAACAAAAGAAAGAGGCAGGGAAACAATAATACCTACCTAAAATATGGAGATGATCGATGAAAGTTGTGGAATGAAGATGGTTCACGAGATGATTATCCTTCGGAAGCGAAAATCGTCGGGAGAGAAGTTCTTCAAAACAACTTGGGTAAAATGGCATCAAGGAGACCAGCGGGTATAAACCTTTCGAAACCCAATCGACGGGGCAAAAGCGCCTTTTCATTCATTAGCAAGGATGACGTGACCTTTTCATTTAATGCGCGTCTGTCGGCATTAATTACGCCAAGGGCGTATAGGCCAAGACCCCTCAATTCGGCTTCACGACAATCGAGGACGCCACCGGCAGAGGCTAATGATGACCTAGAAGAGGAATCGACAAGAGAAAGCGCCGGGCACAAGGGCACACACATCAAGTATCCCGGCCACCGGTTAGGCTAATCACTGAGAAAGGACCCACACTTGGAGGTTTCGACCGTGCAAGAGGCGAGCCGGACTCCGGATGGTCGAAGAACAACGAAATTTAAAAGCAAACATAACCCGGACCACATGTCCGGGGCAACTCAACCGAAGACTTATAACTCCGAGGTTGTTTGGAAGTTATGATAGACACCCTATCAAAGTAAAAGGGGGTGATACCAGCTCCGATACAAAATCAGGATTCAGCAACATGTCCACCCTGGTTGACCAGAGACCTAGACAACCCGGCTGGGGGGCAAGGATATCATGTTACTTCGCGATCAACAAAGACTCGGACTTCCGTACTTGATCAAACGAACATCTAAACTCGGTAGTTCGAGACCCGAGCAACCGAGCTTGGGGCAACTGTTACGGACCTAGTCTAGGCCCATTATCTCACTCGTGGGACCCGGCCATGACCTTGGACATGCACACACGATCTCGGACACGCACAAAGACGATCCCGTGACATGTACGGTGTGGCGGCCAAGGAACTAACTAACCAGTAGACTCTATATATACAGAGGAGGAGACGGCGCTGTGTACACAATCTCTTAGCCTTGACTAATCTACATTCAACACACACAGCACACACAGCACCCCTTAGGCGAAACGCCTGCTTGTGTACCGTGATCATACATTCTCCTGAACGCTTGTCCTATAAGCATACAGGAGGAGCACACAGATCCTATATCAATCTCTGGACCTTCAATAGGCCGGACATCTGAGTTCTGAACCAGAACAATATATAAACTATTTGAATCGGTTTAAAAATTCAATGCAATTTTAACGGATGTCCCCGGAGGACAAAAAAAAAAAAATCAATGAAATATTTTTTATTTTAAATATTTCTGAGCACTTTTAACTAGGCTGTGCATTATTTTTATTTTTATTTTTAAATGTTTCTACATGTTTTAATGGAAAACACATTAAAACGATTTTCTTTAGATATTTTATATAAAAAATAGATTAGTTTGACTGTTAAAACACTGATGCAAGTGGGGGCGTAAGTCACTTTCAAATGGGGGCTGATTTTTCTGAGGAAACATCTTCCAAGTGTCATTTGGTTTATGGCCAAATCTGGCTGGTCATTTTCAACTTAATTGCATTATTATTTCTTTATTTCACTAAGTAAATTAATATTTTTAGAAAAACATTTGTATTTGCTCTTTTTCTTATTTCATGAATATTTATTCGAGATTTTTATTTAAATTAAGAGTAATTCACGTTGTAATGTTCTGTTTTGTGTGCATCGATTGATACGTTTTACCAAAATGAGGCTTGCCCTTGCAAGTTGGGAAACATCGTAAATCACCAAGTCAATATACATAACTTTTTATTTTGTTTCAATTAATTATTTATTTATTACACATAGTTAATTATTTATTTTCACCAGTATTATTTGATGAAAATGAACAGAAAATAAAACAAAAGAGGTCATTTTCTGGACCATGATAATGAAATTAAAGCCAAGAAACCTTCCCCAAGAAGAAACCAAAGGTGGAGGTAGTGGATCTTGGAGAAAATGTTTGGTGGGGCCAAATGTATACTCATTAATTAATTAAATTATTTTATGATTATATAACATTTTTAAAATATTCAGATTTAAAATATTATATTAATTTTTTTTTTAAAGAAAAAATCTAAGGTTTATCATGATTTCTTGGACTTTTGATATTAGGGGTAAAATTATCATAATTTGTTGATTATTCATATAAATGATTTCTTAAACTTTTGATACTACTTATTCTTAATTTTGCATTGTAGGTGTTTATGAAGAAAATTTGAGATTTTGGAGGATCAGAATTAATATTTTGAGGACTGAGAAAAGTTCTCTGAATTTTTGGAAAATGCAATTAATGAAGAAAAGGGACTAAGAAAAATTACAGAAAAATACTCATATTTTTCAGAAATTATACTCCTCTCTATAGCGTTTTCAAAATTTATACTTTAGTCCCTTCTTGAGAACTTCTGAAAATTTCATATAGGTCCCTGGTCAAATCCTTGTTTGACCTGGACCTTCTTCGAGAGAGAGAGAGAAGGTCATTTTCTAGAAATAGAGGCGCAGCAGATTCAAACCAAAACGTGAAGAAAGCTTGATCAGAGTTTTGACTTTTGAGATGAGAGGAAAGCTTAACCGGAACGTATAGAACCACCGCAAGCCGCGACCTTTTTCTTCCTTCTTTCTCTCTCTCTACCACTACTATCACCACCAGTGACGGATCCAGAAATTTACAGAAGGGGGGCACAATTTGCGGGGGGATTCGGGGGTTCGGGGGCAGCGCCCCGGAAATTTTTTTTTTAAAGAAAATTTTCAAATATATTAACAAAATAAAAGAATATAAATGGAAAAATAAGGCTAAGTACGGTTAGAAATAGCAAAAGTGCTGTTAAAAATAGCAAGGCTGGGCACTAAATAAGTTCAAGCACATATATTTTAATAACAAAAGTATATTACAATAAAAATAATTACAATGTCATCCTTCTAAGCCTTATTTTTTGGAATTCCATAGTAATTGCCTTATTATCAATGCTATCAAATACATCTTTTCCAATATAAGGCATTAAACAAATGGCGAAAATTTGATTCAAAGAAGCTGACTATTTGATTCTGCGAAGAAGAAGTTTGATTCTGCGATACGAAAGGATTCTATAGTATTTAGATTTAACCCTTATATATATATATTTTAAATAAAACATGTCATTTTAAGGGGGGGCACTTGCCCCCAAGTCCTATACCTGGGTCCGCCAGTGGTCACCACCAGTGTCCTCTCTCTCATCTTCTTCCTTCATTTACGAATTTCTTGGGGGCATGGCCCCCCTTGTCTCTTCTAAGATCCGCCAGTGGGTGGAGGTACCATCTTTAGCTAGGAATACGGGCCAACCTGCGAGTTGCGCGATCCACACTTTCACAGGTTGGGAAATCGCCAGCCCTAGTCTGCAGGCGCACCAATTTTTTTTTTTTAAACTTTTTCCCCTTATTTTTTATATTGATCTTTCCTGTTTTTTCTGCTATGCTGGAATTGCCTTTTATACTACATTCTAATGCATATAATATAATGCAGAAGAGTCAGGTGCACGACGCGGGTCGGATCCGGATTAGTTAGGGTGATGTTCTTGATACCGGATGAGCAACAAAAAAAATAATGCATATAATATAATTTATATATAGGCCATCAAGGTTAATTACAAAAAGTCATAAAATTTACCAAACAAAATACATTGAAAGTGAAATGAGCTAGGGTGTTTTTACACTTTGGGTTAATGGACTTCACCACAACAAACCAAAGACAATTTCACAAGTTCACTTCAGCATTTATTTTATTTTTTTAAAAATATGGGCCAATCCATGGGTTAGACGGACTGACCCATGTAATACCCCAAAAATATGTATCATAATTTGGTAAGATTATACCTATAAAAAGTAGGTGAATATGAGATATCAAATAATAAGATATAATTATCTTATTTTCTAAGGAAAAATCTCTTGGAAATTAGAGAAATTAAGGGCCAAAGTGCCAAATGACCAAAATGCCCCTAAGGGACATAAATATTTAGGAAAATTGTGAAAAATCCTAAAAGTCGTTGAAATAATTATTTGAATAATGAAAGTATGTTATCTCTAATTAGGGTAATTTAATAAATTACAAACTTGGAGAAACTGAATAAAGATATTCAAAAGTATTGTAATGACTATAATGCCCTCACAAATTCTAAAATACTTGCGAACACGGGGAAACGAAATGTCGGTGTTATAATTATGAGGTAATGGGACATTCAGATTAAGAAAATTATCAACTAATGATAATAAAGTGATTAAGAAATTTCTAGCTAATTACTTAAGTCTGAGCAAAAGAAATTATGAAATAATTATGTAAAACTCAAAAATTAGTGGTAATTGGTTTAAAATTAGTAAAAATATATTTACTAATTAATTGAAGATTTTTGTGAAAAATAGTTGAGTTTAGGTATTTTTAAGCCTAAATACAATAATAGACCAATTAGGGAATTTTATGGAATTTTTAAATAAAAGTAAATTAAATAATTAATTAAGTAATTAAATAAATACATAGAAAACATTTACAAATCCAAACAATTTGGGGCTGCCGAAATTATGGACAAACAAATGAAGATAAGATCACATTTTTAATATCTTGCAAGTTGCATAATAAAATATAATATAATTTAATTAAAGTAAAAAGTATGAATAGTAATATTTAAATTAGGAAACGGATCCTATCTAGAGATCTAGGAATAGGAATCCCAAGGTCAAGGTAAAATATTGATCGGTGAGTTTTTACCTTTAAGTGACCTCTTCCTAAGTTAATTCCGAGGCCGTTTGTGCATTTTCCTAATAAAACAAAATAGGAAAAATGCATATAAGCATATTTTTGGAAAGAGGAAAATAAATTCTAACTCGATATTTAGGAATGGGTTTGAATTTATTTTGACATATTTGGAATCAGTGAATTTTTCGAAGAAGTTGGTATTTTGAAATGCGTTCAAAACCGGACGCGATCGGACACGTTTTTCGAGGAAACTTCAACTGGACAGTTGGAACCCTATATGGGATCAAAATTTAGGTTAACTTGGACATTTCTACTAAGTGAGAACATGTCTTCAAAGTTGTAAATCCAGAATTTTGGGAATTTTCCGAAAACACGCGAATCGGGTACTGATCGGGGAAATTCTATCGATCTTTGGCATAAAGCAACTTTGATTTATCACTTGGAACCAATCAATTGCTGCCAAATCAGCCAAGCATGTCGACCAAGGGAGAGAGAAAACTTGTTGGAGAAGTCTTCAAAGTGAAAAAGGGAAAATTACAACTTTGGACCCAAAATTGAGAAGGGAAAATTACACCTTAGGACCCAATCTTTTCCTATATAAAGGCATGAGGGGGTCTTGAAATTTCACACCATTTTCTTGCCCTTTGGCCGAAAATTAGAGAGAGGAAGAAGTAGAGAGAGAAGCCTGGGGAAGTTCTGCGAAGTCTTCAACGGTAAGTCTTTCGGTCTTTGGTTTTTAGTCTTTAGTTCAATAGTTAGTAATGCTAGAGTAGTCTTTATTTTTATGTTTTGATATTAGAAGGGAGGGCTATTTTAGTCATTATTTTCAAGAATCATAATTGCGTCGAAGTTCTGGCGAAATTTCGGGAAGAAAATTTGCTAGAGTAACGAAGTGCTGGCGAAATTCCGCCAATTAGGGGTATAGGGGCAAAATGGTAATTTTTACCTAAAATGCCAGTTATTGTGCCAAATCACTAATGGAAGTGATATTACTCTCATAGGACGTCAGAAATCCTAGTTTGTCAGCCGTTCTGTTGTCCGACGAGCCGTTGGACGTTTCGCCGTTTTTGTAAACGTGCCATTTCCGTCAAAAGTACCGAAGTACCATCAAACGAAGGTACGTTCGCGGACTGTAACACTGACTCTGATGCTTATAGTTTGCTTATATATGGTTCGGATAATTTCATAAGCCATGGGTGGAACTTTGTTCTGGGCCATACACAATGACTAAGGATGTTACACTTAGATAATCACTTACGACTTACGGGTTATACTTATAACGCCGTCATAGTTTTCCTAGCGCTACGGACACGACAAGACATCGTGGCACACATTTAAAGTGCAGACACATAACTTTGCTTGTAGGCGCTTGTTATTGAATGATCATGTATCATTCTTGTAATCATAGAAATATCTCGTTGAAACATAAAGTGTTATATAAGCATGAGGTTAACTGCTTACTCGAGATCCGATGAACGTTGGATCTCGGCTCTTACTATAGCATCACATCAAGGTCTGGAGAGAGACCATGGACGGAGGGTAAGAGTAAGCGAGCGACATCACACATGAAGATGAAGACCACGTGAAGACCGAGTAATGATCGGCCATGAGATATAAAGTCATAATCGATAATGTATTAATCTTTATGAACAGGCAGATACGCCACCATTATTGTTATAATCAGTTACTCAATGTTTTTATTCCGCCGATGCTCTACTCTGATGTTTAAAAAAAAAAATTTGGCTCTGAAATTGGGATGTTACAACCCACATTTTTTCGAACTTGAAAACCCCAACCCTAACCCTATCATAATTTGCAGGCTACGAGTTGAGCTCGTTTTACCAGCTCTAGTACCATCCACCTTTATGCGGAAAGCAGTGTTTTCGACTATGACATTGTGTAATACAAACACATTAATTAATCAAATAATCTTATTTCTCTGGAAATAGAAAAATCATGGCATCAATTGAAACTCCAACAAATCAATTTCCGACTACAAATTTATGAGGGATAATTAATCTGCAAGTCCTTATAGTTTTAACCAATTTTTAATTAAGTACCTATACATTTTTTTTCCTTTTTATCAGGCCCTTATAATTTTTCCTGTTTTTAATTATTTCCTTATAGTTTTTTTTCCTTTTTTATCAAGTCCTTTCTATTTCACTGTATTTTTAATTGGGTCCTCGTATGGATTTTAATTTATTAATTTAATTAATCAATGACTAACATTAAAATATAGTTTAAGAATAAAAAATTTAAATTAATAATTACATGATTAAAAAAATATATTTAATAATTAATTAGTCATCCTTAATAAAATATTATAATTCGATTCGATTTTTTGAAAAAAAAATATTATTATTATTATTATTATAATTCAGATTTTATATTTATAAATTAACAAAAATTAAAGTAAATAATAAATAATATATATATATATATATATATATATATATATATATATATTAATTAAGAATCATTAATTTATTATATTGATTATTTTTTTAATTATATAGTTTTTAATTTAAATTTATTGTTCATAAATTATATTTTAATATTATTAATTTATTTAGGTTTCAATTAAATTAAAATTTAAAAGAACCTTCAAGGACCTAATAAAAAATCTGATGAAACAATAAGAATATGATAAAGAAAAAATTTACAAGGACCTAATTGAAAACGGGTGAAAGTATAAGGACTTGATAAAAAAAATTATAAGAACCTACATATTAATTATCCCAATCTATAATATGCCTGTCAACATGTTCAAAATGCTACATTTAAAATAATAGTATATGGTAATCCATTATCAATTTTATTAAAAAATATCCAAATGCCTTCTTACGTGATAAAATCAATTATAAGTAGAGCCTGGACATTAATAAGAAAGGAGGCTCCACGGAGCTTCTTATTGTGAACTAGAGTTGAGATTATTCCATTACCCATTATCCTTGTGAAACACTGAAATGAGACTGAATTGCACGTCTTTCATTAATTGATGACATACACATATAAAATATTAATACCTGCATACCTAGCATAACTCACATCGTAAGAGAGGTTGAGAAACCTGACTCTGATACCATATAAAATTTTGGAAAGAGAAATAATTGTATGTCTTTGATTGATTGATTATAGGCATACATGCACACACACATATGCATATATACAATATACACACACAAGTATATATATATTGCTAATATATGCTTACCTAGTGAAGGATATTATAACGATCGCATCTCCATACTAATCAGTGGCGGTGTAGCCCATGACCGCAAGTGCAGACAGAAATTGCATTTTTTTTTAGATTTCGTCGGTGATCGATCCTAGATCTGGAAGCAAGCTGGACGATGTTGAGGGATGAAATTGTTGATTCGAGGAGCATGAGGCATAGCGCTACCGTGTCTGCGGCATCAAATAAAGTTCTAGTGGTCGTAAAGGCGGCGAGGGTGATCTGCAAGACCGCATTGACCTGTGCACTCACTCATGTCGTTCCCTCCAGTGATTGCATCACACTGCTGGCTGTATACTGTGGCGAGAAAACTGGTATACTCAAATACCTCACGCGAAATTCAGAATTTATTGTCCTTTCTCCAGCTGTTCAATTGAATTCAATAATCAAATTTCATGGGTTTGCCCCCTGGTTTTGCTTAAAATTTGAATGAGAAAGGATTTTTTTTACAATTGTAGGGTTACGGCAATAGCTCTGGATAATTACATTTGTACATATTGGATGTTCATTACAGGCAGAAGATTCTGGAAGCAGGAACCAGATTCTTGGTTCTAGAAACCACAGATGCTTTGCTAATTGAAGGATAAAACTTATCAACATTTTTAGGATGTTTGCTGCAGATAAAAACCCAACATAAAAATATAATTTACAACTTACTTTACATGATTAGTTATTTAGAAAAGTTTTCTCTACACGTTTTTCTATTGGGGAATGGCTAAAAATATTTTATGCAAGTGCTGTCTCTTGTTTTATATGAATATGATATGTTTTTTTATCCAATAATAGATTTAGCTGTATGACAAGCAAGAACATCATGAGATCATATGTAACATTCACTGCATGGGTGGTACAGATGAACTGTTGAATATTCTTTCTTTTTTTTCCTCTTTGTGATTTTCTCCATTTTTCCCTTGCGCTCTTGAAAGAGTTTGGTTGGAAGTGTCAAAGTAAGCACCCATTGTTCAATTTCTGGTTTCCACATTCATGATCTAAAGATCTAAAAAAAATTAACATTTTCTCAGCAAGTCAAGTGAATGAAGGTGAAGAAAAGAAAATTCATTTTCTGGATCAAGAATGAATGGTGGGTCCAAGCTGTTGGTCTCATTTTGAAAAAGGTAGTTTCAAATTTGGATTATGGGCGTTTTCCAACCCTGAGGAGCCATGGGAATGGAGAAAGAATCAATGACTTACAAAAAAAATTCCTTAAAAAAAATTCTTTTGTATTCTTTTAGGCGTTTTCAATTTATATTCTTTTTTTTAATGTATTTAATTTTTTTTTAAAAAAATTCGGAGGCGCTGCCCTCGAACCCCCGAATACCCCCACTAATGTGCGGATACAAATAATAAATCCTGGCTCCGCCACTGATACTAATACTTACCATATTAATTAATAAAATTATAATATTATCACAATGTTATAATATAAAATCATGTGATGTTCTCTTATATATATTGCCTTCAATCCTCATATTTTTTAGAGTAAATATCTTTTTTGGTCCTTTACAAAAAACGTGATCCCTATTTTGGTCCCTGACAAAAAAAAAAAAAAAAGTCTCGTAGTCCCTCACAAATTCAAAATACACTCAATTAGTTGACATTTTGATCTCTCACAAATTTTCAAAATGTCATTTTTAGTCTTATAAAAAGGACGAATAAGGATTAGTTTTTTTGTTAGGGACCAAAATGGGTCCTTGTTTTTTGTTAAAGACGAAAAATAGTATTTACTCTATATATTTTGTTCTATCATAGGTTGAATATGATTGGGTAATATAAATAGTAAATATAAAAGAGACACATCAAGTTGAATGCATAATCACTGTGGTTATTTTGTTTTATTGAGCACCTTATCTACAATAATATTCATCTTCCTATTTCATCGGTAGTACACATTCTCGATTGCAGTACAGTTTGAATCGTGAAAATTGACACCTGACAATGACTTTTTATTCCATAATTCATTGATAACACTTATTTCCAAACCACTGACACATGATGGTTTGGTAAAAAAAAAAAAAAAAACTGCCCACAAACCGTAAATAAAGGAAAAATGCTTGACTCTGAAAATTTACCAGCCAATTAGTTCATCTTAACACGTATTCGAAGCAGTTTGCAATTACGAAGTTTGATTTGGTTTGGATTTTAAACTGAATAAATAAGAGATACATTTGGTAGTAATTTATCAAAATTATAAAATATATATATATTTTTTTTATATAAAAATTTTAGGAAAGCGGTTGGGTTCACCCACAATCCAAGGGCAGGGCGAAATCTCCCTTCCACCTAGGTAATACCGATGTTGGGCAGGGCGAGTCGTCTATTACCCTCAGGCGTTAACCTAGGCACCTAGGAGTTAGGATGTCTCCCCCAGCACCTTGACCAACTCTAGGATCGAACCCCCTCCCTTTGGTGAGAGTGTCCAACCCCTTTGCCAGTTGAACCCAAAAACGAGGGGTAAAATTATAAAATAATTAATTGAAGTAGAAAAAGTTAAAAAAATTGTTGTCAATTGTGTGGGCAGACAAGAGTTTGTGAATGAATGGGACACAATCCCATTGTGGGGCATGTAATTAAACAGACATGCGTGAAGATAATATGTCAGTTCAATTCAAATAATTGAACCAAAATGTGACAAAACTTTAAAAAGGACGTGTCTCCTTTTTGTGAATTTTCTCATGAACATACTATTTTATCTCTGTTCATGAAAGATACAACCTCATGTTTTTTTCTGGAAAATTGTATTTAAGTTTCAGGTAAAAGAAAATATGACAAAATGATCAATTGAAATTTTAAAATTACATTTAAGTCACGTAAGACTTTTTTGCAATAAAGTTAAATTGTCAAATGACTATGAACTTGTTAGTGTAACGTTTATAGACTTGTCAATGGACGCCCATGGACTAGTCAGTGGACGCCCATAGACTGCTCAGCAGAATTAAAATTTATTGCAACAAAGTTTTATGAGATTTAAATGTAATTTTTAAATTTTAAGAGACCATTTTATCATATTTTCTCTCATTTGGGACCTAAACGTAATTTTTCCATATTTTTTACCTTATTTGTCGCATGCATGAGATTAAAGAGACAGCGATCCCTTTTAAGCAAATTAAACCATTCATCGTATTCAAAAGGGTCATGATAGGCATCCCCTCCAATCATCCATTAGTTATCACCGTTGTGGTTTATATATTTCTCCATTATAAAATCATGTCGAATTATTATTAAACCGTAATAATTATAAATTTAGTTAAAATTTATGAGTTTGCACACATGTTTACTGTTTTTACATTTATAACTTACAAAATTACGCTAATTCACTATTAAACTAGTAAAAAAAAAATTCATTTTGATAATGCTTAGTGCCTTTATATATAAGATTTATAGAATCTTCTTCGGTGAGTATGACAAATTATGACTGTTGAATTTAAAATACATTTAAATTAATTTTTTTATATTCTAATGATTTAATTATACACTCATACTTATTTATTGATGAAAATAAACTCTTACAAGTTCACGTTGCTATCATGAGTTTGTTTCAACACGTGAATTTAACAATCCTGTTTATCATTCAATCCTTACTCTTTACTCAGTTAATTCTACTCTTTATTGCTCAGTACTTGACTAATAAAAAAAAGATAATTTTTTATTTACAGAGAGTAATAGTAAAATTAGGCTTAAAACTTTCAAGACCTTGGAGTGTTTTTTGGGTAATGGATTAAATTTTGGGTCCATTGTGGTGGCTTAATTTGATCAAAACTCCTACAATTAGTACTAAACATCATTGTCACATCAACAACACGTCATTATTAAAATTTCTGATCCGATTTTAACACAGTTCTAAGGATTGGTTTCTTGATGAAAAAGTTTCAAAGATCCTAATCCAAGATGACTATAACTTTAAATACTAAAATGTATGCTTTCCATTAATAATTTTAAGAATATAATTTAAATTGCAAGATAATAGCTATGATTTTTATGCTGACATGAAAGGATAGCTACGAATTAAAAAGACACACACAAAAGAAGACAAATTTATACATATCTATGATTGGCAAATAATTTATTACCCTCGAGTCCTAAATATAAGACAAAGTCGACATTTTTTGAGATATTAAGGAAATTAATTAAATTACTTTAAATTATTTATGTTTTTTCTAAAAAATTTTGCCCAACATATAAATTGATATATAATTTAATGATAAACAACATATGATATGATTAAGTAACTTATTTTTCTTCCTTAATCTCTCCAAAATAATTCTACAATATTTTATATTTTATATTTGGAGAGAGTGAAGTTCACGAGCTTGTGCACATAATAAAGAGCAATGATTGAATAAAACTCCAAGCCACTAATTATGAAATGATGAGAGTGTGGATTAAATGAGGGAAGACTATTGGGAGTGCAGAAATAGATGACAATCGAATGGGCGTTGCTGATTTTTGCGAGGAGACATGATGAAGAAGATTACGGGCCCAGAGAAAGTGGCAAGTCAGAAATGTTAATTATGGAGATATTATGCGGCCGATATAGAAGAAAGTGACATAGATTAACATTATGAGACATGAGATTATGGCCTTGTTAGTACTAATTGGAAATGTGACCACATTTAAGCCGTCTTTGCACATTATGTGGCATAACTGATTTATCAGTACACGCTTTGCACTTTAAATCATGCATCAGTTGAGACTTGAGACACACCAAGTAACTTATTTTAATTATATTTGTTGTTTTGTTTTTTATGAGAGCATAAAAAAGGAAAAAGGAGTCATGATCAATGATGGGGTTATAGGCATATAAGCTTGCCCTGCAACACGACAAAGGTGGAGGCACCATCTACCTTTATGTGGAAAGGGGCTTGTGACAACCATCCCTGTTTCATTCATACCCACCAGTCTTCCTTTCATTGTTATGTCTATTTCTTCAACTCATCTTGTTTATGCATTGGAAGACTTAGCTACGTAGCTTATGACAATAAATTCATGTCACAAAATGAAGTCCCATTTTTTTTTTTTTTTTAAAAAAAAACTAATATGTAAGTTAAATATAGTTTTTATTTTATTTTTTAAATCAAGTTCTTGTACTCTTTTATCGGTCACTTGAAATTACAGAAATTTGATTGAAAAATTAAATGAAACAACAAGTATATGATAAATGAATAGGATATTGTCACTACCAATTTTATGTTACTACCACTTTTTCACCGTTAGATCATAATCTTATATACCTTTATCATTTCTCTCTCCTATTGAGATTCTGATCTAACGGTGAAAAAGTGGTAGTGACAATATCTTATCCCTATGATAAAAAGGAAAAATTATAGGGATCTGACTAAAAATTATGTGAAATTATGATGACTTGCATGTTAATCTTGATCTAGAATTACACAATACCAGGGCATGCTTCTCTACGGGCCGTCGTAGCGTTGTTGTGGGCTCTTCCATGCAAAGCCTATAGGCCCACGACTCAAATACTGGGCCTCTGCTTCTTTTTACGAAAACGGGCCACAGCTAGCCTCCCAACATGTCCTTTTGTAGAAAGAGGTACTGACTAGGCCTAAGCTTAATAATACATAAACCATTATCCATTTATCCTCACCTGACACTAAAATATGTAACTTCTGTCAACGGTTTAGATCTCTCAATGTTATGGGAAAAAAATATAAATGAGAGTGACTAAGCAATAATTTAAAAAAACATAAATCTAAACAATATATATGGTAGTATTATTAGACGGCGTGTGGGACGAGATTTTTATCCACAGCGTCTCGGATGAGCTTGAGGGATAGTTGGAAGTCGTCGCAAAGAAGATGAACGTCAGGAATAACGGTTGGATCCGCCGCCATAGAAAGGGTCATCTTGTTATAATAGCTCGGAAATGGATGGTTAGTGCCTGCAATCGCAACACACATACACAATAACGAATCTTAATTGACAAACAGCCAAAACGATATTGAAAGGGAAGAATACTACGGACATGAGGGTGTCCATATGTAGAAGGAGCAATGTAGGCCAAAGGATGGCCAAAGCGGCTAATTTCTTCCATGGGACCAACCACGTTAGAGAAGGCCATGGTTGTGTTGGAGAAAACTCTCCTTATTATAGTGAAGCCACCTGTCTCCAACACAATACCATAATAATTACTACACTAAGCGCAGATCATCATCATTGTTGGAGCAGGTTTTGAGTAACATATATATATATACCTTGATTCCGAGAAAGTTGAGGACCGGTTTAGCACAAGTAAAAGTGCGAAAGATTCTAGAGAGTGCTTCTTGCGATCGATCATGGCTTTGGCTTGACCAACATACGTAAAGGATCATCATCTTGAGAAATAATGGGAAGAGGTACAACAACGAACCCTAAACAATTACCCCATCCCCATCTTGCCTTTGATTTCTCTTCCATCATGTCTGCTGCTCTCCTGTATGCAATGCACTTAATATTATTGAAAATCATCTTCTTCATAATTCTTAGCAAAAGAAATAAAAGGAACGAGCAGAGGAATAAGGAATGCTCACCTGAATTCCTGCACTTGGTCTAACGTTGACCATAATTGTTGCCCGAAGTCGAAGTTTGCTGAGCTTATGACTATGATTTGGCCTTTGCTTTTCATATTCTTCCACAGCTCCTGTTCCATCATTTTGGTGCATACATATTCAATTTCAACTCTCTGATTCGGAAATATATTTATATGTATATGTATATATCAGTTTATAAGGAGACTCACCGTATGTTCGATTCAAGTAACGAGTCAGACCAGCTTGTGTTACTCCCAATAAAACGTCATTGATGGTCTAAATATCCCCCATTCATTTAACAAAATAGAAAAGTCAATCACAAAAGCCCGTTTCAGCTGCTTGAGCATTTTTGTGTATAGAATATATATACACATACTCTGGTATTTAGTATAAGATATATTTATCTAATTTGATTAGATTAAAGAAGTTAGTTGAGTTAGTTAATAATGACATGTATTTTTTAAAATGCCTAGTTATCTTTCTCAATTCCCCAATTCTCTTTTATTCTTGATTATGATTTATGGGTAAATTAAGAAAGGATAGATAAAAATGAGAACTATGCCTTATATTTAGGATGAAAATCATCTCTAGAATATGTTTTATATTAAGGACTGGAGTACCATTTTCATAGCAGTCTTGATGAGCTTGACGTCATCCAAACAGAGGTGACGGTGGACGAAACGCATCGTATGGACCTCCGCCCCAGCAGAGCACCTTTGAGAGGAGTATCTGAATCTCTGAGGAACAAGACAGTCAAAGCAAACATCACCAAGTCAACGAGAGTGTTCCAAAGCAACGTCACAATACCCCAAACGGCCAATAAGAACCGCCATAAGGAGAAGCCACCGGAAAGACGGTGGTGGTAGGAGGTCGTAGTAGTTTTGCTCAAGACAGGCACAGTTGGGAGGGCAAGTGGGTCGGAGGTTTTGCGAGAAGCAAGAAGAAGGGACATGAGAGAGGCACCATCTCCCAAGGAATGGTGGATTCGCATGACGCAGACAGCTTCTGATTCGGAGGTTTTAAGGTTGATGAGGAGGTGGATTTCCCACAAAGGCTTCGATATGTCTAATGGAGTTTTTGTAACGTTAGAAACGTAGTCTTCAAGGTATCGGTCAGCTTCGGGAAAGTCAAGGTGGGGCTCTGTTTCTGCAACTATGACGTGGTCTTCTATGTTCACTGTAGTTGGATTCCATCTCCATTTCCTTCCCTCCTTTACCTGTTCCCAGCAGGTTACAAGTTAGAACAGCCCAATGTATAGAATACTACAGTATATGTGAAATTTCCTTGCCCAGGCCATGGTTTTTATAGGAGAAACTTGAAAGTTTGAAAATCCTCTCATCATGTCAAATGCGGCTTATAAGGCTCGTTTTTATATCGCGAGAATAAGAAAACAAAACTCCCATATCTCTGGTCTTTGTTTCCTTTTAATCGTCCACGTCAAAGCTACCATAGTAAAGGGACTTATAGTTATAGTTAATACAAGAAATAGTTCTCCCTCCTACGTAATTATAAGACAACATTTTAGAGTTTGTTTTGGTCCTAATTATAGGACAACGTTCTAATTTTTATCAATTTCTTCCTAAAATACCACCATTGATACGAATGAGGGATTATGTAAAATCAACAAGATAATTAAAGTGCACAATTTATATAAGGGTATTTTAGACAAATGAGTAAAATTAACTAATTTAACTTCTATCCTTAATCTCTCCAAAATCTGTTAAATATGTCCTATAATTAGGACAGAAGGGAGTATAACTTTTGCAAGATAAATAAATAAAGTAACCAAAATAATTATTATATTACTTCCTTGTCCTAAATTTAAGATGAATTTTACTTTTTCAGAAAGATTAAAGAAACTAAATAAATTACTTAATCCTATTATATTTTGTGTATAATTAGATTATATATTATTTTATAAGTTAGATAAAATAGTTTAATGAAAAAAAATACCCGGGTAGTAATAAAAATTGTCTTCACCCCTATGACTGCAATTACATAATACTCGGCCGGGCGCGTGGAATATCCTCGATCCTGGACTCACCGCCTCCCCTCTCCCCTACCCATCGTCTTTCTTCGCTACACTTTCGCCTTTTCGAGCTCGGTTATGAAATGCTTCGTGCTCGAGTTACCAACTTGTGTTGCTTTATCCGTCAACGGGAATGGGAAACTACGCTTTTGTTGCGACCCAATTTTCGTGTTAGGCGGGAGCCCATAGGCACCGATCCGCCATTCTTTTTAGTGGCACAACGGCTAGAATCTTCGATCCAGGCCAAGTGATCATCGAAGAGGTGTTTTAAGATGTAATTTTATCAGACAGATGCTGAACTAATATAAAAGTGACCATGTGTATCCGTATCTGTGTTTTACCCTATCAGAAATGAAGAGAACGAGGAAAGCTTTTTGGTATACATGATTAAATTATATATTTGGCCAATTCCACGATTAAGTAGGGGTGTAGCTCATATGGTAGAGCGCTTGCTAAGCACGGGGTTCGATTCCCCGCACCTCCATTTTCTCTATTCGTCTTCAATTTTTTTGCACTTGCGTTTGACGGCCCAAAACACAAAAAAGTAGGACCATGGATTGTATTATTTTTATTCGGGCCCTTGTACAGATCAATCGTACGGTCAAAAATCCTCAGATGCCGACACGTGCTGATCGTCACACCCAACCCCTGTTGATCCGTGTTCTTCTTCTTCTCCTACTTCCTCTCGTCTTTTTAAATTTTGGAGGGTCCTCTTATGTCCCTTCATTCTTTCACTTCACATCGTTATGGCTCCCGCAGACACAGCCACACCAAAGCTTCACGCCTCCGACATCGGAAGCATCAAAGCCTTCGCGGACTCCAATGGAGACTCCCCAATCCCTTCCTCCTATTATTCTATCGTTGAAGCCAGAGACGACGTCGCTGACCACCTCGCTTCCTCCTTCCCCATCATCGATTTCTCTCTCCTCACTTCCCCCGACCCTCAGCTCCACGCCGACGCTGTCTCCCAACTCGGCAAGGCCTGCGCCGAATGGGGCTTTTTCATGGTAAAATTCCAATCCCTCTCTGTTTTTTTTAAACGTGGGGTTTTCAGTTCTGTCTCCAGTTAACGATGTGTAAATTGACTCAGCTCACAAATCATGGGATCTCGGAGAAGTTGATGAAGGAAGTGATGGAGAAATCTCACGAATTCCATAATTTGCCGGTAGAGGAAAGGAAGGAATTCGCTGACAAGGGTCCCTTGGCATCCATCCGACACGGCACCAGCTTCTACCCTGAATCAGAGTTGTTTCATTACTGGAGAGATTACCTAAAGGTCATGACTCTCCCAGAATTCAATTTCCCCACAACCCTCCTGGTTTCAAGTAAGTTCATCTTCAACTCTGTTTTCTCATATACTAGTTCTCGTCATCGTATAAGAGCCAGTTGACATGTTTTTAAAGACATTAAAGAAACTAGTTAAAAAAATAGTTCTTTTTCAGACTAATTTGCTTGACAGTGTCTGTTTTGATTAATGGTACAAAGTGTTTTTTCAACGTATATGAGTTAAGTATGTGAAATAAGTTTTATTTCGACTTATATGAACGTAACTGATATATAATCCAAATCCAATGTACTTGTTATAATCTTACATACACTATATAGACTATGACTCCGTAGTTTATTGAGTTAACATACAAATTTGCTTTAGAAGTTTTTGCTAGGAGTTACATTGCCCTTAGTTTCAATGCTATCTGAAAGTATTAAAATGGAGTAATGTTACTGTTAACTGTCCACGTCAATTTGTTAACAATCAACATTGCTCTTTAGCAAATACTTCCGGGGTAAATTTATACCTTAACCCTAGTTTATTTCGTTTCATTAACCCTAATAAATGTCAACTGGCCTATGATTATATATTAAGGACAGTACTTGGTTTAGGGTTTACACACACACACACACTATATTGAGGACAGTACTTGGATTGACCTTTGTATAATCCAATCTACGTTACTGTCCGTACAGGGAAGTGGCCTATGATTATAGCAGCAAAATAAGGGCGGTGGCGAGGACTTTGCTCCAAGGGATATCGGAGAGCCTTGGATTAGAAGCCAACGCCATTATAGAGTCCGCTGGTTTTGATTCTGGTTTCTGATTTTCGTGGTTAACCTTTACCCTCCGTGCCCTCAGCCAGAGCTGGCCTTGGGAATGCCTCCTCACACCGATCACGGTCTCCTCACACTCCTCTACCAAAACGGAATTGGAGGCCTTCAGGTCAACCACGACGGCAGGTGGGTCAACGTCAATCCTTTGCCCAACTGTCTCATCGTCAACACTGCTGATCAACTTGAGGTAACTTTGACGCTTCAATTTCCAAATTCTCACATACTCACAAACCACTATTTTTATGCATGGGTTAAAACATTGATATTGTTAATGAACTAGGCGTTGAGTAATGGGAGGTACAAGAGCATATGGCACAGAGCAGTACTGAACAACAAAGACACAAGGTTAAGTATAGTGGTGGCAAACGGACCAGACTTGGAGGAGGAGATAGCACCGCGCGGAGTTTGTTGGAGAGAGGGAGGAATAAGGTACAAGAAGATGAAGTACGGGAGTACTTCTTCAAGGTTCAAGAGTGACGAGGTTAGTGGACACAAGTAGATTGGACAAGGTTCGGATTAATCCTCAAAACTAATGTTGTCAACACTGCTACTAGCAGCTCATGTGAGTTGAGAGCGGCGTTTTATTGTTGTGTACGTAGGCTTTGTGGTTATTGGTTGGAATAGTTAGTGATTAGGAATTTAGGATCTCAAATCAACATTTTTTATTCTTCAGATTTGAAGTTATAGTACAATTCACCTATACAGAAAGAATCAGCAGACAATGGCAAATTTTAGGCTCTGCAATTTTAAGCTTCCACTGTCACCTCAGATCCTCATATCTTGCAGCATCCTTCGCGTGGCGATGGTTTCTCCACTCTTGAACGTTCTCAGTTGTTTTTAATAATTCTTCGTTATAGGGAATGCGTTGTTTCAACTTTCAAGTGATGCAAAACATATAAGTGGGTAAGCAATGATGCGATATTGATATTATGGGTGTTAGACTAGTATTAGGAGCTTCATTGTTTTTAAGAGGTCTAGGCTGTCACAAGATGGGCTTTTTATTGTCCAAAATAATGTTCCTCCGTGCTGGTTTACTAAGCTTCGTCCAATTTGAAGTTGGTTAAGTGAAAAAAATCCCCTTTTTTTGAGTGAAAAGGAATTCCATTGAAAAATCATAAAGATACAAAGGAATGGGAAACCAAGCCCAAAGCAGAAAAAAACAAAGAAACAACAGAGAAGCTTACAGAAACAGCAAAAAATGAATCTGGAAGCTTACAATAAGAGATTAAACTTTGAAAAGCAAGCCTGAGTGTGCATTACAAGGGATTTGACCATAACTAAAGTCTCCTCAAGAGAAAAAGAAGCACCAGTGAAGATCCTTTTGTTGCGAATTCCCCAAAGCTTCCAGCAAGTAATACATATACCAATCTTCCAGGAAGAGTCTAAAGATGGGAGACAGATTAAGTGAGTTAGCCAGCTTACTGTGTCCATTCTGAAGAAATCCGCACTCATATCTAGAGAATAATGGGCAAAAGTGAAAAACATTATTTACTTAATTATATATAACATGTTTGTTTCTTATATTTTGGACTAAATTAACCCTCTAAAATGTCCACTACATTCAAGATAGAGAGAGTAATAAAGATGGGAGGCAATATTATTTTTCAAATTAGAAAGATCTTATAATTATCTCATTTAAGAGGATAATTGTATGTCATTTTTCAGAATTATGATTTATTAAAATTGTAAAGATAAAGATGGATGAGAGGCAACAAGGCAAGATTTGTTATCCAAATCTGTGTGGTCGCTGTCAGACCCGACATGTTTTGTCTCAACCAACAAATATGATGCTTCTTCTTGCTGGTATCATCTTATTGGGTGGGAGCAAGTACTTAGGCCGAAACAAAATGGAGGCCTAGGATTTTGTAGAATGGAATATGTTAACAAGGCTTGTGGTGTAAAAGTGACCTGGAAGTTAATCATGGGAGTAAAAGGATTATGGTGTAAAAGTGACCTGGAAGTTAATCATGGGAGTAAAAGGATTATGAGCCGAAATTTTACAGTAGATGTATATGTTGAGGGAAGAAGATTCTCTCGTCTTATCATTCTGGGGACTTGAAAGTGTGGAAATTTATTTGCTCTAATAAGGAGCTTGTTGATTTGGGGACAAAATGACAAGTTAGGAATGGTTATTTGATCAGTTTTTTCAATGATTGCTGGCTGCTGGATGGTAGGTCCTTGAAGGACCTTTGCAGGAGATAGTTATCAAATGTAGAATGTTTTCTACTGTAGCCGACTGGGTTGTTGATGGCTCCTGGAACTTGGAAGGTCTCTCTGGTTTATTGTCGCCCGAAGTGCTCAGACCGAAGTGCTCAGACGGCTCATAGCGCAAGTGCCGCCTTGGGAGGAGCAGGATAGGATCTTATGGTTTCGAGTGCATCTAAGGATGGACAGTTCTCAATCAAGAGTGCATATTTCCTAATTGAGAAAACTCCTCAACATTTGAATTTTTGGGGTTTGAAGTAAGTCTGGGCATGGAAGGGAGTGGATAGAATAAAAGTGTTTATGTGGAAGGTTTTCTTTGATCGGCTACCAACAAATGTGTGGAGAAGCTCTTGGGGGCCAATTTCGGATTTATGTCAGTACTGTGGAAGTGTAGATGAGTCCATTTTGCATGTTCTGAGAGATTGCATCTATGCAAAACAAATGTGGAAGAAGTTGATTAAGCCTTGCTCCTCACAGGCGTTCTTTGCAGCTGATTTGAGAAACTGGCTAGTAATGAATCTTAAAGGCAAGTGTGGGAAAGGATTGGCTTCTCAATGGAGTATCATTCTTGGGGTTGTTATTTGGAAGTTGTGGGGTGGAGAAATTCTTCTCTGTTTGAAAGGAATTTTATGAAGCCTATGAACCCAGCTGATATAATTCTTCATTGCTGGAAGAATTTTGCGTTAGGACCTGATACTTATCGGGATGGTCCCGTGCAAGGGGCTTTCCAGTAACTGAGATGGTGAGAGTATGGACGAGGCCTTCGGATGACTGGATTAAATTGAATGTTGACGGTGTGGTAGTACTAAGATCTTCCAAGGCTGGGTGTGGGGATTATTGCGAGATAGTAAGGGAGACTGGTTTTGTGGTTTCATGAAAGAAATTGGTGTTTGTGATGCAAATGCTGCGGAGGAGTGGGCAGTTTTTGAAGGTTTGAATCTCACTTGGGATTTTGGCTTGAAGAAACTCATCTTAGAATCAGATGCTTTGGATCTTATCACAAGGCTGTCTAATGCGAATGTATACAGTGGAAGTTTGCTCTTGGTGAAAATCCAAGAAATGTTAAGACGGGAATGGCAATCGGATCGCTGATGTGCTGATGTACTAGCAAAGCAGGGTAGGGTATTAATAAAACTGCTTTAGTAGAGGAATGTCCTAGGTTCTTGCGGATATGGGTTGAGCAGGAGAGTATGGGAATTGTTTCCCTGGTGTTTAATTTCTATTTCATGTAATTTGGCTTTTAGCCATCCTTTATATATATATATATATATATATATGGGTAAAGGATTTCTACGATCATTGGAGATAGAGTTATCTCCAGTGACCCCAAAACTACGTCGTTTTGGATTAATGAAGGGTGTTTCTGTAATTTTGTTTATTTTTTAATCATATAAATTTTACCGAAACAGTCTTCATTAATTCACATAAAATTACTAACTCACCCTTCATTAATTCAAAACTACGTAGTTTTTGACTAACATCCAAGTTAACGGTCAACTAACGGCCAGTGGTATTTTTGCTCCCAAAATGTAACGTCGTGTGTACTTTTGCTCCTGAAAAAACTTCGTGGTGCTGGGCGCTCCCGGGGGTAAACTTCATGTGTAAATTTGCACCTTAACCCTAGTTTTTATTTTATTTTTTAAATCAAGTTCTTGTACTCTTTTATCAGTCACTTGAAATTACAGAAATTTGATTGAAAAATTAAATGAAACAACAAGTATATGATAAATGAATAGGATATTGTCACTACCAATTTTATGTTACTACCACTTTTTCACCGTTAGATCAGAATCTTATATATCTTTATCATTTCTCTCTCCTATTGAGATTCTGATCTAACGGTGAAAAAGTGGTAGTGACAATATCTTATCCCTATGATAAAAAGGAAAAATTATAGGGATCGACTAAAAATTATGTGAAATTATGATGACTTGCATGTTAATCTTGATCTAGAATTACACAATACCAGGGCATGCTTCTCTACGGGCCGTCGTAGCGTTGTTGTGGGCTCTTCCATGCAAAGCCTATAGGCCCACGACTCAAATACGGGCCTCTGCTTCTTTTTACGAAAACGGGCCACAGCTAGCCTCCCAACATGTCCTTTTGTAGAAAGAGGTACTGACTAGGCCTAAGCTTAATAATACATAAACCATTATCCATTTATCCTCACCTGACACTAAAATATGTAACTTCTGTCAACGGTTTAGATCTCTCAATGTTATGGGAAAAAAATATAAATGAGAGTGACTAAGCAATAATTTAAAAAAAAAAACATAAATCTAAACAATATATATGGTAGTATTATTAGACGGCGTGTGGGACGAGATTTTTATCCACGGCGTCTCGGATGAGCTTGAGGGATAGTTGGAAGTCGTCGCAAAGAAGATGAACGTCGGGAATAACGGTTGGATCCGCCGCCATAGAAAGGGTCATCTTGTTATAATAGCTCGGAAATGGATGGTTAGTGCACTGCAACGCAACACACATACACAATAACGAATCTTAATTGACAAAGAGCCAAAAACCGATATTGAAAGGGAAGAATACTACGAGACATGAGGGTGTCCATATGTAGAAGGAGCAATGTAGGCCAAAGGATGGCCAAAGCGGCTAATTTCTTCCATGGGACCAACCACGTTAGAGAAGGCCATGGTTGTGTTGGAGAAAACTCTCCTTATTATAGTGAAGCCACTGTCTCCAACACAATACCATAATAATTACTACACTAAGCGCAGATCATCATCATTGTTGGAGCAGGTTTTGAGTAACATATATATATATACCTTGATTCCGAGAAAGTTGAGGACCGGTTTAGCACAAGAAAAGTGCGAAAGATTCTAGAGAGTGCTTCTTGCGATCGATCATGGCTTTGGCTTGACCAACATACGTAAAGGATCATCATCTTGAGAAATAATGGGAAGAGGTACAACAACGAACCCTAAACAATTACCCCATCCCCATCTTGCCTTTGATTTCTCTTCCATCATGTCTCGCCACTCCCGTATGCAATGCACTTAATATTATTGAAAATCATCTTCTTCATAATTCTTAGCAAAAGAAATAAAAGGAACGAGAGAGGAATAAGGAATGCTCACCGAATTCCCGCACTTGGTCTAACGTTGACCATAATTGTTGCCCGAAGTCGAAGTTTCTTGAGCTTATGACTATGATTTGGCCTTTGCTTTTCCTGTTCCATCATTTTGGTGCATACATATTCAATTTCAACTCTCTGATTCGGAAATATATTTATATGTATATGTATATATCAGTTTATAAGGAGACTCACCGTATGTTCGATTCAAGTAACGAGTCAGACCAGCTTGTGTTACTCCCAATAAAACGTCATTGATGGTCTAAATATCCCCCATTCATTTAACAAAATAGAAAAGTCAATCACAAAAGCCCGTTTCAGCTGCTTGAGCATTTTTGTGTATAGAATATATATACACATACTCTGGTATTTAGTATAAGATATATTTATCTAATTTGATTAGATTAAAGAAGTTAGTTGAGTTAGTTAATAATGACATGTATTTTTTAAAATGCCTAGTTATCTTTCTCAATTCCCAATTCTCTTTTATTCTTGATTATGATTTATGGGTAAATTAAGAAAGGATAGATAAAAATGAGAACTATGCCTTATATTTAGGATGAAAATCATCTCTAGAATATGTTTTATATTAAGGACTGGAGTACCATTTTCATAGCAGTCTTGATGAGCTTGACGTCATCCAAACAGAGGTGACGGTGGACGAAACGCATCGTATGGACCTCCGCCCCAGCAGGAGCACCTTTGAGAGGAGTATCTGAATCTCTGAGGAACAAGACAGTCAAAGCAAACATCACCAAGTCAACGAGAGTGTTCCAAAGCAACGTCACAATACCCCAAACGGCCAATAAGAACCGCCATAAGGAGAAGCCACCGGAAAGACGGTGGTGGTAGGAGGTCGTAGTAGTTTTGCTCAAGACAGGCACAGTTGGGAGGGCAAGTGGGTCGGAGGTTTTGCGAGAAGCAGCAAGAAGAAGGGACATGAGAGAGGCACCATCTCCCAAGGAATGGTGGATTCGCATGACGCAGACAGCTTCTGATTCGGAGGTTTTAAGGTTGATGAGGAGGTGGATTTCCCACAAAGGCTTCGATATGTCTAATGGAGTTTTTGTAACGTTAGAAACGTAGTCTTCAAGGTATCGGTCAGCTTCGGGAAAGTCAAGGTGGGGCTCTGTTTCTGCAACTATGACGTGGTCTTCTATGTTCACTGTAGTTGGATTCCATCTCCATTTCCTTCCCTCCTTTACCTGTTCCCAGCAGGTTACAAGTTAGAACAGCCCAATGTATAGAATACTACAGTATATGTGAAATTTCCTTGCCCAGGCCATGGTTTTTATAGGAGAAACTTGAAAGTTTGAAAATCCTCTGTTACTGTCAAATGCAGCTTATAAGGCTCGTTTTTATATCGCGAGAATAAGAAAACAAAACTCCCATATCTCTGGTCTTTGTTTCCTTTTAATCGTCCACGTCAAAGCTACCATAGTAAAGGGACTTATAGTTATAGTTAATACAGTAAATAGTTCTCCCTCCGGTCGTAATTATAAGACAACATTTTAGAGTTTGTTTTGGTCCTAATTATAGGACAACGTTCTAATTTTTATCAATTTCTTCCTAAAATACCACCATTGATACGAATGAGGGATTATGTAAAATCAACAAGATAATTAAAGTGCACAATTTATATAAGGGTATTTTAGACAAATGAGTAAAATTAACTAATTTAACTTCTATCCTTAATCTCTCCAAAATCTGTTAAATATGTCCTATAATTAGGACAGAAGGGAGTATAACTTTTGCAAGATAAATAAATAAAGTAACCAAAATAATTATTATATTACTTCCTTGTCCTAAATTTAAGATGAATTTTACTTTTTTCAGAAAGATTAAAGAAACTAAATAAATTACTTAATCCTATTATATATCGTGTATAATTAGATTATATATTATTTTATAAGTTAGATAAAATAGTTTAAAGAAAAAAAATACCCAGGTAGTAATAAAAATTGTCTTCACCCCTATGACTGCAATTACATAATACTCGAAGCCAGGCGCGTGGAATATCCTCGATCCTGGACTCACTGCCTCCCCCTCTCCCCTACCCATCGTCTTTCTTCTGCAGACAGATGCTGAACTAATATAAAAGTGACCATGTGTATCCGTATCTGTGTTTTACCCTATCAGAAATGAAGAGAACGAGGAAAGCTTTTTGGTATACATGATTAAATTATATATTTGGCCAATTCCACGATTAAGTAGGGGTGTAGCTCATATGGTAGAGCGCTTGCTAAGCACGGGGTTCGATTCCCCGCACCTCCATTTTCTCTATTCGTCTTCAATTTTTTTGCACTTGCGTTTGACGGCCCAAAACACAAAAAAGTAGGACCATGGATTGTATTATTTTTATTCGGGCCCTTGTACAGATCAATCGTACGGTCAAAAATCCTCAGATGCCGACACGTGCTGATCGTCACACCCAACCCCTGTTGATCCGTGTTCTTCTTCTTCTCCTACTTCCTCTCGTCTTTTTAAATTTTGGAGGGTCCTCTTATGTCCCTTCATTCTTTCACTTCACATCGTTATGGCTCCCGCAGACACAGCCACACCAAAGCTTCACGCCTCCGACATCGGAAGCATCAAAGCCTTCGCGGACTCCAATGGAGACTCCCCAATCCCTTCCTCCTATTATTCTATCGTTGAAGCCAGAGACGACGTCGCTGACCACCTCGCTTCCTCCTTCCCCATCATCGATTTCTCTCTCCTCACTTCCCCCGACCCTCAGCTCCACGCCGACGCTGTCTCCCAACTCGGCAAGGCCTGCGCCGAATGGGGCTTTTTCATGGTAAAATTCCAATCCCTCTCTGTTTTTTTTAAACGTGGGGTTTTCAGTTCTGTCTCCAGTTAACGATGTGTAAATTGACTCAGCTCACAAATCATGGGATCTCGGAGAAGTTGATGAAGGAAGTGATGGAGAAATCTCACGAATTCCATAATTTGCCGGTAGAGGAAAGGAAGGAATTCGCTGACAAGGGTCCCTTGGCATCCATCCGACACGGCACCAGCTTCTACCCTGAATCAGAGTTGTTTCATTACTGGAGAGATTACCTAAAGGTCATGACTCTCCCAGAATTCAATTTCCCCCACAACCCTCCTGGTTTCAAGTAAGTTCATCTTCAACTCTGTTTTCTCATATACTAGTTCTCGTCATCGTATAAGAGCCAGTTGACATGTTTTTAAAGACATTAAAGAAACTAGTTAAAAAAATAGTTCTTTTTCAGACTAATTTGCTTGACAGTGTCTGTTTTGATTAATGGTACAAAGTGTTTTTTCAACGTATATGAGTTAAGTATGTGAAATAAGTTTTATTTCGACTTATATGAACGTAACTGATATATAATCCAAATCCAATGTACTTGTTATAATCTTACATACACTATATAGACTATGACTCCGTAGTTTATTGAGTTAACATACAAATTTGCTTTAGAAGTTTTTGCTAGGAGTTACATTGCCCTTAGTTTCAATGCTATCTGAAAGTATTAAAATGGAGTAATGTTACTGTTAACTGTCAACGTCAATTTGTTAACAATCAACATTGCTCTTTAGCAAATACTTCGTAAATTTATACCTTAACCCTAGTTTATTTCGTTTCATTAACCCTAATAAATGTCAACTGGCCTATGATTATATATTAAGGACAGTACTTGGTTTAGGGTTTACACACACACACACACTATATTGAGGACAGTACTTGGATTGACCTTTGTATAATCCAATCTACGTTACTGTCCGTACAGGGAAGTGGCCTATGATTATAGCGACAAAATAAGGGCGGTGGCGAGGACTTTGCTCCAAGGGATATCGGAGAGCCTTGGATTAGAAGCCAACACCATTATAGAGTCCGCCGGTTTTGATTCGGTTTCTGATTTTCGTGGTTAACCTTTACCCTCCGTGCCCTCAGCCAGAGCTGGCCTTGGGAATGCCTCCTCACACCGATCACGGCCTCCTCACACTCCTCTACCAAAACGGAATTGGAGGCCTTCAGGTCAACCACGACGGCAGGTGGGTCAACGTCAATCCTTTGCCCAACTGTCTCATCGTCAACACTGCTGATCAACTTGAGGTAACTTTGACGCTTCAATTTCCAAATTCTCACATACTCACAAACCACTATTTTTATGCATGGGTTAAAACATTGATATTGTTAATGAACTAGGCGTTGAGTAATGGGAGGTACAAGAGCATATGGCACAGAGCAGTACTGAACAACAAAGACACAAGGTTAAGTATAGTGGTGGCAAACGGACCAGACTTGGAGGAGGAGATAGCACCGGCGCCGGAGCTGTTGGAGAGAGGGGAGGGAATAAGGTACAAGAAGATGAAGTACAGGGAGTACTTCTTCAAGGTTCAGCAGGTGACGAGGTTAGTGGACACAAGTAGATTGGACAAGGTTCGGATTAATCCTCAAAACTAATGTTGTCAACACTGCTACTAGCAGCTCATGTGAGTTGAGAGCGGCGTTTTATTGTTGTGTACGTAGGCTTTGTGGTTATTGGTTGGAATAGTTAGTGATTAGGAATTTAGGATCTCAAATCAACATTTTTTATTCTTCAGATTTGAAGTTATAGTACAATTCACCTATACAGAAAGAATCAGCAGACAATGGCAAATTTTAGGCTCTGCAATTTTAAGCTTCCACTGTCACCTCAGATCCTCATATCTTGCAGCATCCTTCGCGTGGCGATGGTTTCTCCACTCTTGAACGTTCTCAGTTTCTGTTTTTAATAATTCTTCGTTATAGGGAATGCGTTGTTTCAACTTTCAAGTGATGCAAAACATATAAGTGGGTAAGCAATGATGCGATATTGATATTATGGGTGTTAGACTAGTATTAGGAGCTTCATTGTTTTTAAGAGGTCTAGGCTGTCACAAGATGGGCTTTTTATTGTCCAAAATAATGTTCCTCCGTGCTGGTTTACTAAGCTTCGTCCAATTTGAAGTTGGTTAAGTGAAAAAAATCCCCTTTTTTTGAGTGAAAAGGAATTCCATTGAAAAATCATAAAGATACAAAGGAATGGGAAACCAAGCCCAAAGCAGAAAAAAACAAAGAAACAACGAGAGAAGCTTACGAAACAGACAAAAATGAATCGAAGCTTACAATAAGAGATTAAACTTTGAAAAGCAAGCCTGAGTGTGCATTACAAGGGATTTGACCATAACTAAAGTCTCCTCAAGAGAAAAAGAAGCACCAAAGAAGATCCTTTTGTTGCGAATTCCCAAAGCTTCCAAGAAGTAATACATATACCAATCTTCCAGAAGAGTCTAAAGATGGGAGGCAGTTAAGTGAGTTAGCCAGCTTACTGTGTCCATTCTGAAGAAATCCGCACTCATATCTAGAGAATAATGGGCAAAAGTGAAAAACATTATTTACTTAATTATATATAACATGTTTGTTTCTTATATTTTGGACTAAATTAACCCTCTAAAATGTCCACTACATTCAAGATAGAGAGTAATAAAGATGGGAGGCAATATTATTTTTCAAATTAGAAAGATCTTATAATTATCTCATTTAAGAGGATAATTGTATGTCATTTTTCAGAATTATGATTTATTAAAATTGTAAAGATAAAGATGGATGAGAGGCAACAAGGCAAGATTTGTTATCCAAATCAGTGTGTGCATTGTCGGACCCGACATGTTTTGTCTCAACCAACAAATATGATGCTTCTTCTTCTTGGTATCATCTTATTGGGTGGGAGCAAGTACTTAGGCTGAAACAAAATGGAGGCCTAGGATTTTGTAGAATGGAATATGTTAACAAGGCTTGTGGTGTAAAAGTGACCTGGAAGTTAATCATGGGAGTAAAAGGATTATGGTGTAAAAGTGACCTGGAAGTTAATCATGGGAGTAAAAGGATTATGAGCCGAAATTTTACAGTAGATGTATATGTTGAGGGAAGAAGATTCTCTCGTCTTATCATTCTGGGGACTTGAAAGTGTGGAAATTTATTTGCTCTAATAAGGAGCTTGTTGATTTGGGGACAAAATGACAAGTTAGGAATGGTTATTTGATCAGTTTTTTCAATGATTGCTGGCTGCTGGATGGTAGGTCCTTGAAGGACCTTTGCAGGAGATAGTTATCAAATGTAGAATGTTTTCTACTGTAGCCGACTGGGTTGTTGATGGCTCCTGGAACTTGGAAGGTCTCTCTGGTTTATTGTCGCCCGAAGTGCTCGGGCAAAGTGCTCGGACGGCTCATAGCGCAAGTGCCGCCTTGGGAGGGAGCAGGATAGGATCTTATGGTTTCGAGTGCATCTAAGGATGGACAGTTCTCAATCAAGAGTGCATATTTCCTAATTGAGAAAACTCCTCAACATTTGAATTTTTGGGGTTTGAAGTAAGTCTGGGCATGGAAGGGAGTGGATAGAATAAAAGTGTTTATGTGGAAGGTTTTCTTTGATCGGCTACCAACAAATGTGTGGAGAAGCTCTTGGGGGCCAATTTCGGATTTATGTCAGTACTGTGGAAGTGTAGATGAGTCCATTTTGCATGTTCTGAGAGATTGCATCTATGCAAAACAAATGTGGAAGAAGTTGATTAAGCCTTGCTCCTCACAGGCGTTCTTTGCAGCTGATTTGAGAAACTGGCTAGTAATGAATCTTAAAGGCAAGTGTGGGAAAGGATTGGCTTCTCAATGGAGTATCATTCTTGGGGTTGTTATTTGGAAGTTGTGGGGGTGGAGAAATTCTTCTCTGTTTGAAAGGAATTTTATGAAGCCTATGAACCCAGCTGATATAATTCTTCATTGCTGGAAGAATTTTGCGTTAGGACCTGATACTTATCAGGATGGTCCCGTTGCAAGGGGCTTTCCAGTAACTGAGATGGTGAGAGTATGGACGAGGCCTTCGGATGACTGGATTAAATTGAATGTTGACGGTGTGGTAGTACTAAGATCTTCCAAGGCTGGGTGTGGGGGATTATTGCGAGATAGTAAGGGAGACTGGTTTTGTGGTTTCATGAAAGAAATTGGTGTTTGTGATGCAAATGCTGCGGAGGAGTGGGCAGTTTTTGAAGGTTTGAATCTCACTTGGGATTTTGGCTTGAAGAAACTCATCTTAGAATCAGATGCTTTGGATCTTATCACAAGGCTGTCTAATGCGAATGTATACAGTGGAAGTTTGCTCTTGGTGAAAATCCAAGAAATGTTAAGACGGGAATGGCAATCGGATCGCTGATGTGCTGATGTACTAGCAAAGCAGGGTAGGGTATTAATAAAACTGCTTTAGTAGAGGAATGTCCTAGGTTCTTGCGGATATGGGTTGAGCAGGAGAGTATGGGAATTGTTTCCCTGGTGTTTAATTTCTATTTCATGTAATTTGGCTTTTAGCCATCCTTTATATATATATATATATATATATATGGGTAAAGGATTTCTACAGTCACTGGAGATAGAGTTATCTCCAGTGACCCCAAAACTACGTCGTTTTGGATTAATGAAGGGTGTTTCTGTAATTTTGTTTATTTTTTAATCATATAAATTTTACCGAAACAGTCTTCATTAATTCACATAAAATTACTAACTCACCCTTCATTAATTCAAAACTACGTAGTTTTTGACTAACATCCAAGTTAACGGTCAACTAACGGCCAGGTGGTATTTTTGCTCCCAAAATGTAACGTCGTGTGTACTTTTGCTCTGAAAAACTTCGTGGTCTTTGGCGCTCCTGGGTAAACTTCATGTGTAAATTTGCACCTTAACCCTAGTTTTTATTTTATTTTTAAATCAAGTTCTTGTACTCTTTTATCAGTCACTTGAAATTACAGAAATTTGATTGAAAAATTAAATGAAACAACAAGTATATGATAAATGAATAGGATATTGTCACTACCAATTTTATGTTACTACCACTTTTTCACCGTTAGATCAGAATCTTATATATCTTTATCATTTCTCTCTCCTATTGAGATTCTGATCTAACGGTGAAAAGTGGTAGTGACAATATCTTATCCCTATGATAAAAAGGAAAAATTATAGGGATCTGACTAAAAATTATGTGAAATTATGATGACTTGCATGTTAATCTTGATCTAGAATTACACAATACCAGGGCATGCTTCTCTACGGGCCGTCGTAGCGTTGTTGTGGGCTCTTCCATGCAAAGCCTATAGGCCCACGACTCAAATACTTGGGCCTCTGCTTCTTTTTACGAAAACGGGCCACGCCTAGCCTCCCAACATGTCCTTTTGTAGAAAGAGGTACCGACTAGGCCTAAGCTTAATAATACGTAAACCATTATCCATTTATCCTCACCGACACTAAAATATGTAACTTCACAACGGTTTAGATCTCTCAATGTTATGGGAAAAAAATATAAATGAGAGTGACTAAGCAATAATTTAAAAAAAAAAATAAATCTAAACAATATATATGGTAGTATTATTAGACGGCGTGTGGGACGAGATTTTTATCCACGAGCGTCTCGGATGAGCTTGAGGGATAGTTGGAAGTCGTCGCAAAGAAGATGAACGTCGGGAATAACGGTTGGATCCGCCGCCATAGAAAGGGTCATCTTGTTATAATAGCTCGGAAATGGATGGTTAGTGCACATAATCGCAACACACATACACAATAACGAATCTTAATTGACAAAGACCAAAACCGATATTGAAAGGGAAGAATACTACGGACATGAGGGTGTCCATATGTAGAAGGAGCAATGTAGGCCAAAGGATGGCCAAAGCGGCTAATTTCTTCCATGGGACCAACCACGTTAGAGAAGGCCATGGTTGTGTTGGAGAAAACTCTCCTTATTATAGTGAAGCCACTGTCTCCAACACAATACCATAATAATTACTACACTAAGCGCAGATCATCATCATTGTTGGAGCAGGTTTTGAGTAACATATATATATATACCTTGATTCCGAGAAAGTTGAGGACCGGTTTAGCACAAGAAAAGTGCGAAAGATTCTAGAGAGTGCTTCTTGCGATCGATCATGGCTTTGGCTTGACCAACATACGTAAAGGATCATCATCTTGAGAAATAATGGGAAGAGGTACAACAACGAACCCTAAACAATTACCCCATCCCCATCTTGCCTTTGATTTCTCTTCCATCATGTCTGCCACTCCCGTATGCAATGCACTTAATATTATTGAAAATCATCTTCTTCATAATTCTTAGCAAAAGAAATAAAAGGAACGAGCGAGAGGAATAAGGAATGCTCACCGAATTCCCGCACTTGGTCTAACGTTGACCATAATTGTTGCCCGAAGTCGAAGTTTCTTGAGCTTATGACTATGATTTGGCCTTTGCTTTTCATATTCTTCCACAGCTCTGTTCCATCATTTTGGTGCATACATATTCAATTTCAACTCTCTGATTCGGAAATATATTTATATGTATATGTATATATCAGTTTATAAGGAGACTCACCGTATGTTCGATTCAAGTAACGAGTCAGACCAGCTTGTGTTACTCCCAATAAAACGTCATTGATGGTCTAAATATCCCCATTCATTTAACAAAATAGAAAAGTCAATCACAAAAGCCCGTTTCAGCTGCTTGAGCATTTGTATGTATAGAATCTGATATTTAATATAAGATATATTTATCTAATTTGATTAGAATAATGAAGTTAGTTGAGTTAGTTAATAATGATATGTATTTTTTAAAATGCCTAGTTATCTTTCTCAATTCTTCAATTCTCTCTCATCCTTGATTATGATTTATGGGTAAATTAAGAAAGGGTTGATAAAAATTAAATGAAAACTATGCCTTATATTACGAAAATTATCTTTAGAATATGTTTTATATTAAGGACCGGTACCATTTTCATAGCAGTCTTGATGAGCTTGACGTCATCCAAACAGAGGTGACGGTGGACGAAACGCATCGTATGGACCTCCGCCCCAGCAGGAGCACCTTTGAGAGGAGTATCTGAATCTCTGAGGAACAAGACAGTCAAAGCAAACATCACCAAGTCAACGAGAGTGTTCCAAAGCAACGTCACAATACCCCAAACGGCCAATAAGAACCGCCATAAGGAGCATCCACCGGAAAGACGGTGGTGGTCGGAGGTCGTAGTAGTTTTGCTCAAGACAGGCACAGTTGGGAGGGCAAGTGGGTCGGAGGTTTTGCGAGAAGCAGCAAGAAGAAGGGACATGAGAGAGGCACCATCTCCCAAGGAATGGTGGATTCGCATGACGCAGACAGCTTCTGATTCGGAGGTTTTGAGGTTGATGAGGAGGTGGATTTCCCACAGAGGCTTCGATATGTCTAATGGAGTTTTTGTAACGTTAGAAACGTAGTCTTCAAGGAATCGGTCAGCTTCGGGAAAGTCAAGGTGGGGCTCTGTTTCTGCAACAATGACGTGGTCTTCTATGTTCACTGTAGTTGGATTCCATCTCCATTTCCTTCCCTCCTTTACCTGTCCCAAGAGATTACAAGTTAGAACAGCCCAAAGTACAGAATACTATGTGTGAAATTTCCTTGCCCAGGCCATGGTTTTTATAGGAGAAACTTGAAAGTTTGAAAATCCTGTGTTACTGTCAAATGCAGCTTATAAGGCTCATTTTTTATATCGTGAGAATAAGAAAACAAAAGTCCCATATCTCTGGTCTTTGTTTCCTTTTATTCATCCACGTCAAAGCTAATGTAGTAAAGGGACTTATAGTTAATACCAGTAAATAGTATAACTTCTGCAAGATAATTAAATAAAGTAATCAAAATTTAACAACGCTAGCTAGAACAATGATTATTATATTACTTCCTTGTCATTTAAGACCAATTTTACTTTTTTTTAAGAGAGATTAAAGAAATAAAATAAATTACTATTGTGTATAATTAGATTATATATTATTTTATAAGTTAGATAAAATAGTTTAAAAAATACCGAGTAGTAATAAAAATAAAAAATATTGAGAAAAGTCAAAAAAAAATACCATTTCATTTTGAGATTAATAAGAACAATAAAATAATTAATAACTTTTTGTTGAAAAATCATCTATTTTTGAGATTTTGAAATTTAAATAATATTATTATTTGATTAGATTTTTCATAAAATTTTGGCAAGCATCTCAATAGGATTATGCATGAGATTATCTCTATTTCTAAGTATATATTCCCTCGAGTCTAAAAGAGAGAACCAAGTTTAATTAGGAGCATGACCCTTCCACAGACGGTGACAACCGAGAAACCGCACTATATTAGTCTATACTTGTAAAACTGTACATCTATTGACCAAGGCAAACTCCATTTTCAATAAAGGAAGGCACTTGTAAAATACTGTAGCGTTTAATCTGTAGGACAACATCAGATTGTTTTTGGCGAATCAGGGAGGGATACAAAGTCAAACAAAAACAAACTGAGAATTAAGGAGAAAATAGTGGTGGGTACCAGAATGCTGGAGAACCTGGGATGCTTGAGCAGAGTATTGATTAAGCCTTGCTTGACGACTTGAGGATCGATCCTTGTCTTCACCCCTATGACTGCAATTACATAATACTCGAAGCCAGGCGCGTGGAATATCCTCGATCCTGGACTCACCGCCTCCCCTCTCCCCTACCCATCGTCTTTCTTCGCTACACTTTCGCCTTTTCGAGCTCGGTTATGAAATGCTTCGTGCTCCGAGTTACCAACTTGTGTTGCTTTATCCGTCAACTGGGAATGGGAAACTACGTTTTTGTTGCGACCCAATTTTCAGGTTAGGCGGGAGCCCATAGGCACTGATCTGCCATTCTTTTTAGTGGCACAACGGCTAGAATCTTCTGATCCAGGCCAAGTGATCATCAGAAGAGGTGTTTTAAGATGTAATTTTATCAGACAGATGCTGAACTAATATAAAAGTGACCATGTGTATCCGTATCTGTGTTTTACCCTATCAGAAATGAAGAGAACGAGGAAAGCTTTTTGGTATACATGATTAAATTATATATTTGGCCAATTCCACGATTAAGTAGGGGTGTAGCTCATATGGTAGAGCGCTTGCTAAGCACGGGGTTCGATTCCCCGCACCTCCATTTTCTCTATTCGTCTTCAATTTTTTTGCACTTGCGTTTGACGGCCCAAAACACAAAAAAGTAGGACCATGGATTGTATTATTTTTATTCGGGCCCTTGTACAGATCAATCGTACGGTCAAAAATCCTCAGATGCCGACACGTGCTGATCGTCACACCCAACCCCTGTTGATCCGTGTTCTTCTTCTTCTCCTACTTCCTCTCGTCTTTTTAAATTTTGGAGGGTCCTCTTATGTCCCTTCATTCTTTCACTTCACATCGTTATGGCTCCCGCAGACACAGCCACACCAAAGCTTCACGCCTCCGACATCGGAAGCATCAAAGCCTTCGCCGACTCCAATGGAGACTCCCCAATCCCTTCCTCTTATTATTCTATCGTTGAAGCCAGAGACGACGTCGCTGACCACCTCGCTTCCTCCTTCCCCGTCATCGATTTCTCTCTCCTCACTTCCCCGACCCTCAGCTACACGCCGACGCCGTCTCCCAACTCGGCAAGGCCTGCGCCGAATGGGGCTTTTTCATGGTAAAATTCCAATCCCTCTCTGTTTTTTTTTTTTAAACGTGGGGTTTTCAGTTCTGTCTCCAGTTAACGATGTGTAGATTGACTCAGCTCACAAATCATGGGATCTCGGAGAAGTTGATGAAGGAAGTGATGGACAAATCTCACGAATTCCATAATTTGCCGGTAGAGGAAAAGAAGGAATTCGCCGACAAGGGTCCCTTGACATCCATCCGACACGGCACCAGCTTCTACCCTGAATCAGAGTTGTTTCATTACTGGAGAGATTACCTAAAGGTCATGACTCTCCCAGAATTCAATTTCCCCCACAACCCTCCTGGTTTCAAGTAAGTTCATCTTCAACTCTGTTTTCTCATATACTAGTTCTCGTCATGGTATAAGAGCCAGTTGACATGTTTTTAAAGACATTAAAGAAACTGGTTAAAAAAATAGTTCTTTTTCAGACTAATTTGCGTGACAGTGTCTGTTTTGATTAATAGTACAAAGTGTTTTTTCAACGTGGTATATATGAGTTAAGTATGTGAAATAAGTTTTATTTCGATTTATATGATTTATATGAACGTAACTGATATATAATCCAAATCCAATGTACTTGTTATAATCTTACATACACAATATACACTATGACTCCGTAGTGTATTGAGTTAACATTCAAATTTGCTTTAGAAGTTTTTGCTAGGAGCTACATTGCTATCTGAAAGTATTAAAATGGAATAATGTTACTGTTAATTGTCAACGTCAATTTGTTAACAATCAACATTGCTCTTTAGCAAATATTTTGGTAAATTTATACCTTAACCCTAGTTTATTTCGCTTCATTAACCCTAAAAAATGTCAACTGGCCTATGATTATATATTAAGGACAGTACTTGGTTTAGGGTTTACACACACACACTATATATTGAGGACAGTACTTGGATTGACCTTTGTATAATCCAATCTACGTTACTGTCCGTACAGGGAAGTGGCCTATGATTATAGCAGCAAAATAAGGGCGGTGGCGAGGACTTTGCTCCAAGGGATATCGGAGAGCCTTGGATTAGAAGCCAACACCATTATAGAGTCCGCTGGTTTTGATTCTGGTTTACAGATTTTCGTGGTTAACCTTTACCCTCCGTGCCCTCAGCCAGAGCTGGCCTTGGGAATGCCTCCTCACACCGATCACGGCCTCCTCACACTCCTCTACCAAAACGGAATTGGAGGCCTTCAGGTCAACCACGACGGCAGGTGGGTCAACGTCAATCCTCTGCCCAACTGTCTCATCGTCAACACTGCTGATCAACTTGAGGTAACTTAGACGCTTCAATTTCCAAATTCTCACATTTACTCACAAACCACTATTTTTATGCATGGGTTAAAACATTGATATTGTTAATGAACTAGGCGGTGAGTAATGGGAGGTACAAGAGCATATGGCACAGAGCAGTACTGAACAACAAAGACACAAGGTTAAGTATAGTGGTGGCAAACGGACCAGACTTGGAGGAGGAGATAGCACCGGCGCCGGAGCTGTTGGAGAGAGGGGAGGGAATAAGGTACAAGAAGATGAAGTACAGGGAGTACTTCTTCAAGGTTCAGCAGGTGACGAGGTTAGTGGACACAAGTAGATTGGACAAGGTTCGGATTAATCCTCAAAACTAATGTTCTCAACACTGCTACTAGCAGCTCACGTGAGTTGAGAGCGGCGTTTTATTGTTTTATACGTAGGCCTTGTGGTTATTGGTTGGAATAGTTAGTGATTAGGAATTTAGGATCTCAAATCAACATATTTAGATTCATGCCATTTTAAGCTTCCACTGTCACCTCAGATCCTCATATCTTGCAGCATCCTTCGCGTGGCGATGGTTTCTCCACTCTTGAACGTTCTCAGTTTTTGTTTTTAATAATTCTTCGTTATAGGGAATGCGTTGTTTCAAGTGATGCAAAACATGTAAGTGGGTAAGCAATGATACGATATTGATATTATGGGTGTTGGACTAGTAATGGTTTCAACTCTCAAGTGTGGAATAAATCAGAATGAATGAGAATGTGTGATATGGGAAGAGGATATTTTCCTCATCCTTTTTCTCCTTTTCCCTCGTCAGTCCATTTGGACCTTTGATTGGGAAGAGGAGGGAGAGGTTAAAACAGTATTGTGATTGATTGGATGGATATGATTTAGAAATGATGAGAGATAATGAAAAAAAAGATTAGGAGAGAAATTCAACACGTGTGATATGATATTAGGAGCTTCATTGTTTTTAAAAGGTTTGGCTGTCACAAGATGGGCTTTTTATGGTCCAAATAATGTTCCTCCGTGCTGGTTTACTTCTATAGCCTCCTCCAATTTGAAGTTGGTTAAGTGAAAAAAATCCCCTTGATAATAGAATTCAATTACTAGTTTCCTGAATAATGGGCAAAAGTGAAAAACATTATTTGGTTAATTATATATAACATGTGTGTTTCTAATATTTTGGACTAAATTAACCCTCTAAAATGTCCACTACATTCAAGATAGAGAGAGTAATAAAGATGGGAGGCAATATTATTTTTCAAATTTGAGAGATCTTATAATTATCTTATTTAAGAGGATAATTGTATGTCATTTTTCAGAATTATGATTTATTAAAATTGTAAAGATAAAGATGGATGAGAGGCAACAAGGCAAGATTTGTTATCCAAATATGTGTGGTCGCTGTCAGACCCGACATGTTTTGTCTCAACTAACAAATATGATGCTTCTTCTTGCTGGTATCATCTTATTGGGTGGGAGCAAGTACTTAGGCTGAAACAAAATGGAGGCCTAGGATTTTGTAGAATGGAATATGTTAACAAGGCTTGTGGTGTAAAAGTGACCTGGAAGTTAATCATGGGAGTAAAAGGATTATGAGCCGAAATTTTACAGTAGATGTATATGTTGAGGGAAGAAGATTCTCTCGTCTTATCATTCTGGGACTTGAAAGTATGGAAATTTATTTGCTCTAATAAGGAGCTTGTTGATTTGGGGACAAAATGACAAGTTAGGAATGGTTATTTGATCAGTTTTTTCAATGATTGCTGGCTGCTGGATGGTAGGTCCTTGAAGGACCTTTGCAGGAGATAGTTATCAAATGTAGAATGTTTTCTACTGTAGCCGACTGGGTTGTTGATGGCTCCTGGAACTTGGAAGGTCTCTCTGGTTTATTGTCGCCCGAAGTGCTCAGACGGCTCATAGCGCAAGTGCCGCCTTAGGAGGGAGCAGGATAGGATCTTATGGTTTCGAGTGCATCTAAGGATGGACAGTTCTCAATCAAGAGTGCATATTTCCTAATTGAGAAAACTCCTCAACATTTGAATTTTCGGGGTTTGAAGTAAGTTTGGGCATGGAAGGGAGTGGATAGAATAAAAGTGTTTATGTGGAAGGTTTTCTTTGATCGGCTACCAACAAATGTGTGGAGAAGCTCTTGGGGGCCAATTTCGGATTTATGTCAGTACTGTGGAAGTGTAGATGAGTCCATTTTGCATGTTCTGAGAGATTGCATCTATGCAAAACAAATGTGGAAGAAGTTGATTAAGCCTTGCTCCTCACAGGCGTTCTTTGCAGCTGATTTGAGAAACTGGCTAGTGATGAATCTTAAAGGCAAGTGTGGGAAAGGATTGGCTTCTCAATGGAGTATCATTCTTGGGGTTGTTATTTGGAAGTTGTGGGGGTGGAGAAATTCTTCTCTGTTTGAAAGGAATTTTATGAAGCCTATGAACCCAGCTGATATAATTCTTCACTGCTGGAAGAATTTTGCGTTAGGACCTGATACTTATCAGGATGGTCCCGTTGCAAGGGGCTTTCCAGTTACTGAGATGGTGAGAGTATGGACGAGGCCTTCGGATGACTGGATTAAATTGAATGTTGACGGTGTGGTAGTACTAAGATCTTCCAAGGTCAAAGTGGGGATTATTGCGAGATAGTAAGGGAGACTGGTTATGTGGTTTCATGAAAGAAATTGGTGTTTGTGATGCAAATGCTGCGGAGGAGTGGGCAGTTTTTGAAGGTTTGAATCTCACTTGGGATTTAGGCTTGAAGAAACTCATCTTAGAATCAGATGCTTTGGATCTTATCACAAGGCTGTCTGATGCGAATGTATACAGTGGAAGTGTGCTCTTGGTGAAAATCCAAGAAATGTTAAGACGGGAATGGCAATCGGATCGCTGATGTGCTGATGTACTAGCAAAGCAGGGTAGGGTATTAATAAAACTGCTTTAGTAGAGGAATGTCCTAGGTTCCTTTGGATATGGGTTGAGCAGGAGAGTATGGGAATTGTTTCCCTGGTGTTTAATTTCTATTTCATGTAATTTGGCTTTTAGCCATCCTTTATATATATATATATAGGGAAAAACACTTCTTATGTTGTAGGAGAAGTGTTTTCTCATGTCACACACACATGAAATGGTGGGACCCAAATATATATATAATGAGCATTATATATATGTGTGGGTCCCACCATTTCATGTGTGTGTAGGAAACTTTTTCTTCTCATGCAACATGAGAAGTTTAAACCCCATATATATATGGTATGAGAAAAGTATTTCTCCAGTTATTGGAGATAGAGTTATCTCCAATGACCCAAAAACTACGTCGTTTTAAATTAATGAAGGGTGTGTTAGTAATTTTAGGTAAATTAATGAAGAGTGTTTCGGTAAAAATTATATGATTAAAAAATAAACAAAATTAGAATCAAAATCATTTTTTTTAATTTCGTAATTTTTTTGTATAATAATATAATCGAATATTGATCTTGGTATAGTAACTTGATTTTTTTTTAAAAAAAATAGACTCAACTTTTTAATATTTAAATATTATTATAACACAATAAAAAAATACAAAGTACGCAAAAGAGAATAAAATGCATGAAGAATTTTACCATTTATAATTTATAAAACAGCTTATAAAATTTACATTTCATATAGACCAATGTATACGTTTGATCTTTTATGTTTGTATCAAGTTTTATATTAGTCCTTAAGTTTATAAAATGTATTTTTGTCCAATTTTTATGTAGACTACTCGTTGTATAGAAAACTACGTATACCAAACAGTCCAATTTTTACGTATACCAAACAGCCCGATTTTCCATTTCAACTTTGATAAATCCTGTCTCGTCTCCCCCCTCCTCTTCTCCCTCACGCAAACTCAACAGGTGATATTTGGAGTTAAACAACAGGTGATATCTATCTTCCCTTCCCTTTTCTGGTTCTTTAATTTTGATTTTTCTGCTGGCACTACTCATAATAATGTTAGGTGAATCTGAGGCATAGGCATTCATAGCCTCTATACGCTTCTTCGTCTTTTTATTTCCCTGTGGTGTGTGCCTGTGTCGGGCTTTCTGCAGTTTAGGGTGGATAGTTTACAGCTCATTCAATAAGTAAAAGTACTCTTTCACAAAAAGAAGAAGAAGTACAACTACTCCTATTTATTAAATCCTTTTCATTAATATTATTTTATTCAGCTACATCTTTCTAATGAATGTATTATTGTAGTGATTAATTAGGGAAAATTTTGATGCCGTTGGGCTTGTGCACGACTCCTTTGTACCTGGATCCTATTTTAATTTTGTTGTGATGGATTCAATAGTACTTTTGTAAACAGCATAATAATAAATAAATAAAAAAACAAGAGGATTTAGTCCTTTACTAACCAGGATTTAGTCCTTTTGTATTGGTTTTATGATGATTAATTCTTACTAGTGGCTTTAATTCTTCTAACCATGAGAGTTGCTATAAAAAAGTGGGTTGTGCCTTTTTATCATGGTTGATGCTTTCAGAGGAATAGTGAGTTCCTTTTAGCCACGAACTGTGTAATTAAACCTTTCACTACCATGGCTGAGTTTTACAAAGCCTTTATAAATAAACTTGCTTCTCTTTCTAGCTGCCAAGGTAGTTTTTGAATAGATTGTCTAAATTTTGGACAAACGACTCATAGTATTTCTTGAGATTCATCCTTATCCCCAAACAAACTGTAATTGATCCAAAATCATTTCAAACATTGGCAGATCAAACAAAAAGACTTGCAGAGAAAAGCATAAATGGCACTACCTCCGGTTCCAAATATAGGACATAATTTACAGTGCAATTTGCACTACAAACTATTGCATTACAAATTATATCCTATATTTAGGATTGGAAGAGTATTTGCAGAGAAGCAAGATTTCAATATTTCAGGACCAACTTATCTCAAATCCGTTGACTGGTGTGTCTATATATACATATATGTTCTGTTCAGAGATCTCCTAAAATCTCTTGCCACATAAAAAGTACTTAGGCAAACAGCAACAATATTTAAACAGTTATATTTATAATTTATTGTTTATAATGCATGCATGCAGGAATAACGCAAGCCACAGAAGGTGCGTGCTTGCAAGCTTGATTCAAGGAGTGTACGTTCATGAACACGACCGCCGAGAGAAACGGACCAAAGCCCAATGTCTGGCCTTACCCTGGTGGCACTTCTTCCACTTTCATCTCATTGAAACTCTCTTCGACACCTCAGACCGCTCCGTCATCGGAGCCGTCCTCGAACTCACCTCCAATTCCGTCAACGTCAACGTCAACGTCATCAATTCCCCCAAATATGTCATCGCCTTCCGAGGATTCATCACCGCCAATCTGGCCTCATCTCTTTATAAAGACACCCTCTTATGTCTCAGGTACTATTTCGGCACCCTCCACAACAGCACACGCTTCCGCCACGCCCTCGGCCGAGTTCAACACTGGGCCGGCCGCTCCCCAACGTCTGGCTCACCGGTCACTCCTTAGGCGCCGCCATATCTCTGCTTGCTGGCAAGGACATGGCCCTGTCAGGTTGTTATCTTCCCACCTACCTCTTCAACCCTCCCTTCCTTTCGGCTATGTTGGAGACGACGATAACTAGTAACAGCCCGATACTGCGTCAAGGAATTCACATTGCCTCTTCAGTGGTGAAAGCTGGAGTCTCTATTTATTTACGGGGCAGTGAAAAGGAAGATCGGTTTTCAGCCTTATGTGATTGGGTTCCTTGTTTGTTCTTGAATCCAGGTGACAATATTTGTCGTGGTTATATTGGGTATTTTGAGCAAAGGTTGAAGATGAAGTGGCCTTGCGCTAAAGCACTGGAGGATGTGGCCACAAAGCATACTCTTAAGAGCCTTATAATGTCTAATGTGTTTGACATAAATTCGGAGCCTGGCCATTTGATTCCTTCTGCTGAGTTGATCATCAATCAGGCTCACTCTCCTTACCCCAGAGTGGCTCATGGGATTCAACAATGGTGGGACCCTACTCTGCTTTATCATCCTGTTATATATCGTTACAGGTGATAATAACTTGACAAGGTTTTAGGTGAGGTGAGGCTTACTTGTTCATCCATATATAAGTGTGTGTGTGTGTTAATCTCTCTACTTCACTTAAAATGCTTTAAAGATGCATAGTATATAAATGAGAAAACCATGAACATGCAAGTCCTTGACATGGTCTAGAATATAAATCATTTAGTGATGGTACAAATCAAGTGGTGATTTGTAGAAAATATATTGTAAATATTGATTATGAAGTAGCAGATTTTGCTTTGCTAATCAATTTTTTTTGGTTGCACATCTAGTCTTCGGAACTCATTGATTCCAATTAATCCGAATTCGTCCTGTGTCGGGCCCACGATCGTAGTGGAAGAGCTTCCAAACCCATTTTTTCCATCTACATGACTCAAACCGAGGACGTGTTTAAAGGAGAAGAAGTCCCTTTTCACTCGATCTCGATGGGTGTTGGTTTTGCCAATCAGGACATAATTTATGTTCCAAAAGTTCAACGAGATATATATAAAAAGAGCAACATATTTAAGATCTCTAGGATTAAAAAGCCCAAGTAAATTGGTATACCATTAAAGGAAAGACAAGTTTAATTTAATTTCATCATGATGAAATGGATAAAAAGAAGAACACAAATTTGAATCCTAGAAAATATAGTTGATTGAGAGAAGTAAGAACCCTTTGTTCTTTAAGCCTTGAAGGAGAAACCCTTGATCAAATAAATAAATTTGGGATTTTTTTTCTTCCACTTCAACAAATTAAGCCAACATATACTGCTAGAATTATATGAGGGAAGGGTCTTGGACCCTCCTAGTCATGTTAATTATTGATGTTAACTTTCCTAAATTACAATCTTTGATCATTTGTACGGTAATTGACCCTTAATAAAAACTCAATTTATATGTACAATCAACCAAGATTATTTAACAAAAATTTATAAATATAAAAGATAACGAAGAACAAAGCCTTATAATTTAAATATTTAAATATTATTATAACACAATAAAAAATACAAAGTACACAAAAGACAATAAAATGGATGAAGAATTTTACTATTTATAATTTATAAAACAACTTATAAAGTTTACATTTTATATAAGCTAATGTATATTTTTGATCTTTTATGTTTGTATATATATCAAGTTTCATATTAGTTTCTTAAGTTTATAAAATGCATATTTTGTCCTTCAATTCTTAACATTGTTAGTTTTATCTAACTAAAAATGTTGACATTTATGAGAAATAACCTGTTAATGGAGTGTTGGTCACTTCCGAATTCCGATGAGTAGAAAAGGCAAGATTTGAACAAGACGCCGCTCATCACCCAATTAGAGTTTTCATGTAATAATACATACTCTCGGCTGCAATTTTTTTTTTTTTTTGGAAAAAATGTCAACTTGTTATTTTTAAAAAAAAAAAGAAAAAAAAAAGGAGGGAGGATGTCAAGTTAACTAGCAAAAATCTGCTTCTTACCTACTGTTACCAAACCTAATGGGGCTAAACTGCAAAAAAAAAAAAAAAAAAAAAAACAGCAGAAAGCTTCAGATGGAATCATACATTATCTAGCTTCAGTATTTCATCTTACCACAACATACGAACATTTAAGAAACTGATCAATGACATTTTCAATTACTGCTTATGTATGTTAGAAAGTTTAGTTGGTGCTTCAATTCCAAGGTCCATTAAGTCAGGCCTATTATAGATCTATATTAAGATGGTTTTATTTTCTTTGTGGTGTTTTAATTAAGGCTTGTTTGCTTCTAGTAATTATCTCTACCTATCCCAATCCAAATAAAGAAGGAGATTGTGTTAGGGCCTACAGCCAATGAAAAAATTTATCAAATATCTTATGACCATGGATCAACGACAAAATTGTGCTAATACTTGGTCATTGCCCACAACGAATTGTTGCTCGCGTACAATGACGAATGAGCAAGAGTCGCTGCATCATTAGTCCAAGAGAGCAAGATCTATGAAGATGGTAGGAGTTATGAAAAAGAGAAATATTAGTATCTTGTGCCTTCAAGAAACTAAAACTTGCATATTTCAAACTTTGGTTCACATGTCAAGTTATACAAGAAATAGGATTATTGGTATAATAATCATTGATGAAGAATGGAAGAAGATCATGAAAAGACTGCTGGTATTGAGAAAATATATGTGATGAGATTAAGGAAGATACAAGGGGTAGAAAGAGAAGAATCTGCTGGCTCAAAGAATTATTCTATGGCTCCAGAATATGAGGAACCAAGAATGATGAACTAGTCGCTCTTAGCTTAATATAGGGGTATGGGACTGCGTCGGGAGTGTGGAAGTTACTTTTTGGGATATATTGTTTTTTGGGTAGCTAAGACGATTTAGGTCTTATTTTTGGAATAGTAAGGTTGGGAGAGTCTCTGGCCACTCAAAAGCCAGACAAATTCCTCTTGTTGTGTGTTGAATCCTTGCTCTTTGATATTTTGTATTTTGCTATTGTATGTGATATTTTGTATTGTCTTCCAATCAGGGAATTGTTTGTTGTAACTCTGATTTGGTTTCTTGGAAATTAATAGCAAAGCCTAAGCATTTCCTCATTAATATGTTGTTGTACTTTGCGGTTCTGTGTTGGAATTGTAATAGTGAGGTTGCAACAGAATATGGTGGAAGTTAAAAGAGACGGGGACATAATCATATCCGACCAACGAAAAAGAAAAGTGATGCCAATTAAGTGTAGAATTTGGCATGTTGAGAATTACATGGATGACTAGGTTGATTATAAAAATGACTACTACTATAGGGAAACTGATATGTAGTCTGTAAATGTATGTTAGTAATTAGGTAATTAGGGTTAGTAATTACCTAGTTAGGGTTACGAATTGGGGGAAAAGTGTTGGCACACAAATGAGTCAATAAAGCCGCATTTAAGGAATTAGTTAGTTACTTATTGTTAGTTACTAGCCGATAGTTGGCTAGTAGCCGTTGCGAATTTGCCTAAGGTTTGATCCTATGTATATGTGGGAGTCCTAGGCTATTGTAAGTTGTTAATCATTTTGATGAATAAGAAATACTAAAGCCTTCTCTGTTCTTTCCTTTGTTTCTCGTCTCTTTCCTCTTCTTTTAATTTCCTAAATTCTTCTACACTTACCTTATCAATGGTATCATAGTTGATAGTTCCTTGGCCTCTCCTCTGTTTTTCACCGTTCTTGAATAGTTCTTACTCGATCCTAGAATTCAGTTGCCACCATGGCCGATCCTGTCGAAGCTCACTTCCAAACCGTCAAAGAGGCAATACAACATCTTTATGGATTGTTAGCGGTTGTGCAAGCTCTCTCTGATCGATTGGCATCATTAGAAACTGATCAAACTTAATTCTTAATGTATAAATTAGATAATTAATTTTCAACAATAAAAAAATTAATAGTTATTATTTATAAAAATGTGTTAATTGTTTTAAAATAAGCTCTTTAATCATTTGCATGGTAACCATTCATGAATGAAAACTCCTTTACTATATGCAATCAATAGAAATAGTTTTTTAAAAAAAAATATGAAAGACAAAAAAAAATTTTGAGATCTTACCTTTAGGACTAAAGTAAGCATTAGAGGGAGGTATTGCTCTTTAAGATGGGGAGAAGAGAAAAGAATTTTTTTTGCCATCAAGAAACTAATATATTTAAGAGGATAGTTGTATGTGATTTCCCAATTATAATTATAAATTAGACGCGCCTTAGGTTTTTGGTCATCCGTCTCTAATTTCCTTATAGTTCTCCTGTCATCTTTTGATTAAGTCTGTCTACCCTTGCTTCTCTAGTTATCTCTATTCACCTTCTTCCTCTGCTTCCTTTGGCCGTCTGACCTCCTATGTGCACCACCTTCCCCTTTGTTACTCTCTTTATCTTCCTTCCTCCAGTATCTTTGGCCTCCTATATATATATGTCTCTAGTTTCCTTCCCCTCCGCCTTCGTTTTGGTCCTAGCTTGGTCGTCTGACCCTTCTCTTTTTCTTGACTGTCCCATATCCACAAAGCTCATCTCCCTCTCGTTTAGTCACTCTCATCTCCTCCCTCTCATCAAGTTGTCCCTCTAATCAGCTTATAAATCAAGAGAAAGATTGCTTGCATGTGAGCACAAATATAAATCATGCCCTGACGTACGCTACTTATAAATAAATGGCCAATAATAAATATGTTAATTAATTGCTAATTATTAAGTTTTCAAAACGCAACATTTATAAAGGAATGTGAAAGATTACAACAATGTGAGGGGCTTTGTATGGACTATGGTTGTGCATTCTCTTTACCATGAAATTTTCGGTATTTAATAATAATTAATTAGTATTATTCCATATCTTAAATTAGTAAAGGGTTCACATTAGGTGTTTTTCCCTTATGTGCTTGTTATGTTCTTTTCCCTCTAATTAGAGGGATTAGACGTTTTTTTTAAATTTTTTTTATAAATTCTATTTATTTAGATTATATTATATATTGCATTGTGAAACTTTTTTTGCACCCAGTATCTCAAATTAATTAATTTTCAGTCCTGCATTCAGAAATATTTTTCCTGTAACTCCAAGTATCCTAGAAATTAATTAATTTGAGATACTGGGTGCAAAAAAAGTTTCACGATGCAACATATAATCTAATCTAAATAAATAGAATCTATAAAAATTTTAAAAAAATAAAAAAAATGTCTAATCCCTCTAATTAGAGGGGAAAACATATAAGAAGCACATAAGGGAAAAACACCTAATGTGAATTCCCTAATGTGACTTTACCTCAACCAAACAGTTTTGACAACTAATTCAACATTTGGGGGCTTGTTTCGTACGAGGAAATTAGAGTAAAAAGGAGGAGTTTATGAGTTGAATTTAAAAAATTAGAAAAGTGGGGTTGAAATTTTTTAATGTATTTTTCATACTCTTTTATCTTACATCTTCCCTTTATTAAAATTTGTTAACTCCACTTCTTCAATTTTTTTAAATTCAACTCACCAAAATTTTAATTTTCCTCTTATCTCTATGACAATGTTCCTCCCTTTGCAAGAGATTTGTGGCACAACGATTGTATGGGACCCAATCCCCCTCTAGATTCCATTTCTATATTAAAAAAAAAAAAATCGCTTTCCTCCTTTACGTTTTCATTCAATTGTAATAGTGAGTAGCATTCTTGACTCTTTTTGTGAAAAATTGTTTCTTCTCATGTTGTAGGAGAAGTGTATCCTCATGTCATAAAAAGATATGGGTCCCACCATTTCTGTGCTTGAATTTTATATATATATATATAAAAGATATAGGTCTCATCATTTCATGTGTGTGTAGGAATCTTCTTATTCCTATGCAATATGAGAAGTGTAAACCCCTTAAAGTATTAAGGTAAATAATTCAATGAAATTTATTAGCATTATTGGCCATATAATGTATTTAACAAATTTTGTGATAAAAAATATTAATGAAAAAAAGCAAACATTATTTTTATAAAAAAAAAAAAAAAGAAGAAGTAAACATTCTAAAGCGGAGAAAAAACAAAAGGACGCTGCAGCATTTTACAACAGAATTGTTCACCACAAAAATACCGTAAAATTGCTTATATTTAAACAGGTATTTAAAAGTAAAACGTGGTTTTAAGGTGGTTTATAATGTAAAAATGAAAAACAGCCAGATTTTGTCCGTGATAAATATTTATATATTTATATGAATATATGAATTTCTTATGAATTATTTTTAGTAATATAGTTTAATAATACACACACACATATGATCCCTCAAAAAATAAAACATAGAGGAATAACCTTATCTTAACAAAAAAGACCGCAGTAGATGCACCATGCATGTGATAGATTCTGATTAAAACAGGCCACGTTAATCTAATAAAAACGGTCGATCCTGTCTTCCTCTTCCTCAAGATCACGACAAGTTGAATGGGCCATCGCTGTTTTGATTTTTCTGCATCATACCCTCTTGTCTTTATTAAAAGTTACTTATCCTCATCGACTTCTTCTTCTTCCCTCAGGCCTTCCATGGATTGTCTATCTATTTATACATATCTCCCTTACCTCACTCATCACCCTCTCTGATTTTACATATCTTATTCCGCCAGCATGGCTCCACCACCTACAGTTTCCGTTTCCTCGTCGGAACCTCTCAAGCTTCACGCCTCCGACATCGGAAGCATCAAAGCCTTCGCCGACGCCAATGGACTCTCCCCGATTCCTTCCACCTACTATTCTATCGTTGAAGCCCGAGATGACGTCGCCGACCACCTCGCTTCCTCCATCCCCGTCATCGATTTCTCTCTCCTCACCTCCGACCACCCTCAGCTCCACGCCGACGCCGTCTCCCAACTCGGCAAGGCCTGTGCCGAATGGGGTTTTTTCATGGTAAAAACTGCAATCATGCGATGAATCGTTTTCTGTTGGAGGTTAACGATGTGTGAATATTGTGGCAGGTCACGAATCATGGGATATCGGAGAAGCTGATGGAGGAGGTCATGAACAAGGCTCACGAATTCCATAACTTGCCGGTGGAGGAAAAGAAGGAATTCGGCGACAAGGGTCCCTGGGCACCCATCCGACACGGCACAAGCTTCTTCCCTCAAGCAGAGAAGGTTCATTACTGGAGAGATTACCTCAAGGTCCTCACATCCCCACAATTCAATTTCCCACACAAACCTCCTGGTTTCAAGTAAGTTCATCAACCCTCTCTCTGTTTCCCCTGTTTCTTGGATTACTATAATCCACTCCATGATACTGTGTGTACAGGGAGGTGGCTTATGACTATAGCAGGAAAATCCGGGCGGTAGCGACGACTTTGCTCCAAGGGATATCGGAGAGCTTGGGATTAGAATCCAAGGCCTTGGTGGAGTGCACTGGTTTTGATTCTGGTTTGCAGGTTTTCGCCGTCAACTTGTATCCTCCGTGCCCTCAGCCAGAGCTGGCCTTGGGTTTGCCTCCTCACACCGATCACGGCCTCCTCACACTCCTCTACCAGAACGGAATCGGAGGCCTTCAGGTCAAGCACGACGGCAAGTGGGTCAACGTCAATCCTCTCGCCAACTGCCTCATCGTCAACGTTGCAGATCAACTTGAGGTAACTTCCTCATCGTCAATGTATATGTATATGTATATGTACATATTCACATGGTATGTGTTAAACATTAAATCTCAAATTATTAGGCGGTAAGCAACGGCAAGTGTAAAAGCATATTACACCGGGCAGTATTGAACAACAGAGACACAAGGATTAGTATAGCGCTTGTGAATGGACCAGAGGTGGAGAAGGAGATAGGGCCGGCTCCGGAGCTGGTGGAGAAAGAGGAGCCATTGTACAAGACCATTAAATATAGGGACTACTTCCAGGTTCAGCAGCAGGTCAAGTTCGCCGCCGACAAAAGTGCTTTGGATGAAATTCGACTGAATCCTCAAAACTAATTGATATATGTCATTATGTTTGTGTTGGGGCGTAGCAACAAACCTACCGATCCGGTTTCTTTCACATGCCCTTCTCTCATTATCCCTCCTCATCCTAATCTTGACCGTCCAAATTTGGATCCAACGGCCCAAAAAATTTTTGGTTCACACCGCATGGGCCGTTGGATCCAGATTTGGACGGCCAAAATCGGACTGTGAGGGATGGGGAGAGAGTGCGCCAATGAGAGAATCCCCTTCCCAAACCTACTCAATAATGCAGGATTTTAAATCCACAGTAAAATCCAAAAGATGATTCCTCTCAATATTGTATTACATATAGGTGTAAATATTATATTTCTTCTTATCTGGAGCAGCAGATTAATTATATAAAAAGAGCCACATCTACTCATATCCCATCGAAGAAAAACAAGTTTCACTTCTTTAATTTGTTTTTATCCGTGATATCTTTTGCCATGGTTTTCCCATATACGAGCTGATGAGCTAACAAACAGGGGTCTAGGAACTAGAATATATGCTAGCTAATGGCTCAAGGTTTAAAACGGATTGTTTTTATATATGCCTGAAAAGTACTGAATATACAGCTTTTGAAGAAACGAAATAAAGTGGGTGTATATTGGTACAAAGCTAAAACGAATGACAAGTGCGACAGAATGAATATATGTCAAGGCAGTGACATGTTGAGTGATAATGTCCTGTACATTTTTTGAAGAGGAATTTTTCATATATAGGCCTTTAATTTGGAGAACCGGAACTGGTTTGCCTGCTAAGCAACCTTTAATTTGAACAGCTTCGCTCACATTTTAAGGTAGGTGAGAGTTGGAAAACTGAGGCAGAGCAAGAACTTCATATCAGATCATGAAAACATGGATGAGAAAGAGGAAATAAAAAAAAATCAGAATTAATCTTGAAACTTGAAGATAAAAGAGATGGAAATTAAAAAGAATTAAGCTTTTCTAAATTTTGAAGCTTGAAAGAATGGAGGAAAAGAAAAGGACAGTAACTTTCACTTAAATCTAATAAACTTGTCACTGTTTTAAGAACCAATATTATTGTTCATCAACAACTGAGAAATGTGAGAGAAGCCATCATCATTATTGTTGTTCATATTGATTTGAACCATAACTTTTATATCCGATCCAATTCATGATCCAAAGTGTTGTTATGGATTCGGATTTAAGTTCCAAGCAACACCAAAAGCCATATAATTAAATATGACCATGCATTTTCCTTCCCTAGCAAAAGAATCACCTTTCAACTTGTACTATATGTTCCCAATATGGATTAGCGTGCGAAAATGCTTATGAACTTCTATTAATAGTGCGTCCAACACCATATACATTTTAGAGGTGTAAAAGTACATATGAATATTTAAAATAAGAGCAAAAATGCCAGTAATAAATACCTTTATGCAAATGCAAAAAGAGTGTAGTGCACACTATAAGAAGTAACAGTGTTAGGTCAAACTTAATGGTGCTGTCATTTTTGTTCATATTTTAAATGTTTAAGGATATTTTTGTACCTCTGAAATGTATATGGTGATGGACGCACCTTATATAAAAGTTTATGGATATTTTTGCACCTTCATCTTCCACTCAATCGCCAAAAGGCACAAAGCTATAGGTTGATTTGAATTAGTGTTAAAAAAACGCAAGACAAGACAAAACTCTTCTTGCATACTTATCACAAAGGAATAACCTACAACCCCTCACTTTAAAACGGGTGCTCAATGTCATTGTGGCACCTGAATGGATCAATCTTACCCACCTAATGTTAGGATATATTAAGAAGTCTCACATCAACGAATTAAGAAATGAACTGAAGGTATGTATAATGTTAAAGTAAGTTATATTAAAGTAGCTTTAGTTATTTTGAATAAAAGAAATGGAGGGTAACACAAAAGCATCATAGCGTTGGCGAAACAAAGAACAGTACACATGATGGTCTTGAAAGTTTGTCCTCGCCTGGAAAAAGGTGGGTTTGATGCCCAATCACATACATCCTAACTTCATCTCGTCTCATTCTTTTCAACAACATATGTAGTGGCAACATCACCACTAACAATAATCGTTCATATATATGTGTCAAGCGTGGCAACAAACCTACGTGTGTTAAAGCGGAGATGTGAGTACAGTTTGTGTGCGCTTGTGTGTATGTGTCGCTCCTATAGCTACACTCTGAGTATTGACAACAGATGTATATTACTATGTTTTTATAGGATCCGGATTTCCTCAGTATCCCTTCCCTCAGTATCCCTCAGTATCCGTGAATCCTGGCCGTCCAAAAATTGATCCAACCGTCCAGAAAGATACACATCATTTTTTCATCTGTACCACATGCGGTATTTGTACCGCATGCGGTGTTTTAAAAAAAAAAGCTCCGGACCGTTAGATCCTTTTTTGAAAGGCTAAGATGAGGACGCTGAGGGAAGAGGAGGGGCGCTTCTGAGATTATCTGCTCCCGTTTTTATATTGGTATGTGTCAGTCGCTTTTCACGGTCAAAGCTCTAGTAGTTGGGGCTAAGCATGCCAGATGTTGAGAGATTTCTAAAGTTTCAATTGGGTCTGACTTCTTTAAGCAAATGGTGATCCCTGATATCGTTTGCCATTGTTTCCCATAAGCGAGCTAACAGGGGAATAGGAACCAGAATGCTAATGGCTCAAGGGTAAAGCCGGAGCGTTTTATATATGAGACAGAATTCATTCCTTCACTCACACCTTGACCAAAAGAATAATATATGGAAAGGAATCTATGCTCATAGAACTCTATTTTGGACTTCAAACGACTTGAGATTCATCCATATCCCCAAACTGACTGTTCTATATAATCTCAAACATTGGCATATCAAACAAAGACTTGCAGAGAAGAGCAGAAATGGTACCAGAGGCGCACATTTTCAATATTTCAAACCCCTCGACTGGTTTATTTGTTCATGATCTCCTTAAAATCTCTTGCCATATAAAAACTTTAGCTTCTAGCCACAACATTTAAACAGTTATATTCATTGGTTCTCATGCATGCATGCAGGAATAATGCAAACCACAGAAGGTGCGTCCTTGCACGCTTGGTTCAAGGAGTGTATGTTCATGAACACGACTGCCGAATGAACCGGTCTGGACCCAAATCTCTGGCCTTACCCTGGTGGCACTTCTTCCACTTTCATCTCATCGAAACTCTCCACGACACCTCCAACAACTCCGTTATCGGAGCCGTCCACCAACTCACCTCCAAATCCGGCCACGTCAACATCATCAATTCCCCCAAATACGTCACCGCCTTCCGAGGAATCATCACCACCGCTCTGTCCCCACCTCTTTACAAAGACACCCTCTTATGTCTCCGCTCATCCTCCATAACAGCACCCGCTTCCGCCACGCCCTCGGCAGAGTTCAACACTGGGCTACCGTATGGCTCACCGTCACTCCTTAGGCGCCGCCGAGAACATGGCGTCGTCCGGGTGACATCTCCCTTCCTACCTTTCCCCTCTGCTTTGTTGGACAGGACAACGACTAGTAACAACCCGAAACTGCGTCAAGGAATTCACATTACAACTTCTGTGGTTAAAGCAGGAGTGTCCATTTATTTACAGAGCCAGCAGAAGAAGAAGAATCTCGAAAAGGAAGATCAATTTTCTGGCTTGTCTGATTGGGTGCCCTGTTTTTTCTTGAATCCAGGGGACCCTGTTTGTTGTGGTTATATTGGGTATTTTGACAAGAGGTTGAAGATGAAGCAGCTTGGAGCTGAAGCACTTGAGGATGTGGCCACAAAGTTTACCCTTGAGAGCTTTATTATGTCTAATTTGTTTGACGTCAGGTCAGAGCCTCGCCATTTGATTCCTTCTGCTGAGTTGATCATCAACCAGGTTCACTCACCTTGCTTCAAAGTGGCTCATGGGATTCAACAGTGGTGGGACCGTAATCTGCGTTCTCACCCTGTTATGTACCGATACAAGTAATTAATAGTAAGTTGACAAGGTTTTAGGTGAAGTGAAAAAGAAATAGACAATGAATAATACTCCGAGTGACCTCATTTCTGTCTCATAATTAACATCTCATGCACAAGTGAGGCTTACTTTTTCATCCCTATATACTTCTCTCTTTTCTTCACTTAAAAGATAGTACTCCTCGTTCCGAATACAAGGCATATTTATCTAATTTAATTATATTAAAAAAGTTTGTTAGCGTGATATATATTTTCTAAAATAATCTAATCATCTTCTTTAATTCACGCATCTACCCTCTTTCTTAATTATTGTTGACAAATTAAAACATCAATAAAGGCAAATAAAAAATCTGTGTCTTATTTCATATTTAAAATCAATATCAACTTTTTAAATATGTCTTTATATTAAGAACTAAAGCGGGTACTATTCTATCCTTAATATAGTCCAAGTTAACAAATCTGAAAAAAAAAACCCTAAATAAATTACTTTAAAGTATTTTATAAATGATCATATAATATATATTATGATTCAGTAATTTATTTAATTTTTTTTATTTTAGTTAACGGGGTCTTATATTAATTAAGTAACAAAGATAGTATATAATACTGTAATAAAAATAAAAGTAATCAATGAGACAGCTTGCTGAATGTGATCGTGCGTCCAACCAACAGTTATAGCAGATATGAATTCACATTAGGTGTTTTTCTCTTATGTGCTTCTTATATGTTTTTCCCTCTAATTAGAGGGATTAGGCATTTTTTTTAAAAAATTTTTTATAGATTATATTTATTTAGATTAGATTATATGTTGTATCGTGAATTTTTTTTTTCACCAAGTATCTCAAATGAATTAATTTCCAGGATACTGGAGTTACATGAAAAATATTTATGAATACAGACTGAAAATTAACTAATTTGAGATACTGAGTGTAAAAAAAGTTTCACGATGCAATATATAATCTAATATAAATAAATAGAATCTATAACAAAATTTAATAAAATAAAATAAAATTTCTAATCCCTCTAATTAGAGGGAAAAGAACATAACAAGCACATAAGGGAAAAGCACCTAATGTGAACCCCCCAAACCAAAAAAGTATGAATGATGTTGTTTTTGTGATGCCAATTTAAGATTGAGTAAGAAAAAGACAGCTCAAAACTCTCATACATATAATTTTGATGATCTTCCATCTGATGATGATTGGATAGCGAAAAATGAAGAAGATTGAGAAGATGTAGACGACTTGGATGTTGATGTCTATGATGAGGAAAGCTTGAGTGAAGTTGAAGTGAGAGAACCTATAGATGATCATGATTTAGACATTTCAAGTTTTGCAAATGAACTTGTTATAAGAGTAAGAGAAGATAACATTGAGGATATGCAAGTTGATGTGTGTTTAATTTGAATCAATTGATATAATTTAAGAATTGTTAAATTTAATTCTTTTGATGTTTTGGAACTTGGTTGTAGGAGTTGTTAAACTCCTTTTATGATTTTGACTTTTGTTTTATATAGTTATATGACTTATATCTTTTAAATATGAAGTTGTTCATTGAATTGAGTAGTGACTTATATTTTTTTGCACACACACACGCGCGCGCACACATACACACATAAAATATTTTGTATCTTGACCTTAAGTAATACAAATTTTACGTTTCGTGTTAATTTCTACGATTTACGTTTTTACCATCCCTTCTGTTTTTACGAAGAAACTTGATTTTGACAATATTAGTCTAGAGACTACAAAGAATCATTTAGAGATGGTACAAATCATAGTGCTAACCATGTAGAGAACATAATGATGGAATGAATTGTAAGATTTGGTGTGTTTGGTAATTTCAAAATCATAATCATGGTCCACATATGATATTGCTGTTGCTATTAATCTATAAGCTACCTTTAATTTTCTGCTATCAATGGTAATTGATATTGCTATTAAGCACATGTATGCATAATTATAGCTATTTTTTTATAATTTATTTAATTATCTTATCAAGGGGATTATATGAAGGTGAACTAATTTGGCTTGCAAGACAATAAATATGGGTGTATTTGGGATCACATTTGGAGGCCCAATTGTGCATTTCAACCGCCAAAAGCCACTTTTTGTTATGTTTGGATTAATGTTTTTTCAATTGCACTTTTGAAGAAAAAACTACTTTAAATCATAAATCAAAAGTTTATGCATTTGTCTTTTTCACCGTGAGAGAGAAGTTTCTACCATTGAGAGAGAAGAAAATAAATACCTCAGGAAGAAAAGGTATTGGGTATTGGATCCTGCCTTCTTTAATTAAAATAACAATATGGTTCTTATTATAAGTTTACTTATAGATGAAAATTTTAGTCCTAATTATATATGTCTACTTAAAGGTTAATAGTGATAGTATTTTTCCCCCAAATTTTATCTTTATTTATGAAAGCATCCAAAGAAAAATTAAATAAATAATAAAATTTAAGAAAAATGGGTAAAAACTCCCCTATTAATTAACTGAATAACTTTATAAGTTTATATATTCGAAGAATAAAAATACTCTAATTGAGGTTATTTTCACCAATTAAATTTTTAAAGGGAGAATTTTCTCCAATTTTCTTAAATTTTAAGTAATTTAAAATTTTGAAATTTTTACCAATAATATATTAATTGTTTTTGTTTTTATTAAAATCGTATTATTTTTAGTCATTTTATATCTAAACTTACTTTTACATTAATCATCAAAACAAGTTTCAGATTATCAAATTGATTTTTTCAAAAGTCAATCCAAATAAATTACACTACACAACCTAACTTTTACCTTATCTTACATTTACAAAAGTCATATTGGAAAAAAATGACTTCTCTCACCGCTAATTTAAACACACTAGTAATTTTGCCGTGTAAAACAATAAATAGGGCATTTAAAATTAGCTCCGTATTATCCTTCAAAAGTAAAAGAAATAAATAAAATTCATACTTGCAAAAAAAAAAAAAAATCCAGTTTCATTATTTTTTATCTCATTTCATTTTTCAGGCAGTCCCCAAAGTCATGTCTATATTCTATATTTCAGGTAAAAATATATATATTATAGAAATTGAAATTAATAATTAACTTTGAAGAAGTAAAACTAGCTGATTCTTCTGTCAAGAAAACAAAAGATGCTCGTGCGATAATTTATAAAGATCTAGATTCTTACCTTAATATTTAACTCAATAATTCATGCTCACGTGTGGAATAATACTCGTTACATTAACTCTAAACATTCCTTCCACCCAGGACTTCACAGTCGTTAATTTAGTTAATTACTATATTTAAGGAATAGGATACAATACTTTTTAAATTGTTCTATTTCCTCGCATATTTCAATTATTAATTATTATTCAAGAACGATTACCCTATTAAAAGCAAAATGATTAAAGGAAAAAAAAGATAGCCCGGGAATTGACAGAAATTATACTTAGTTAATTCTATTTACTTTTCTAAAAGAGTTAAGTACCAATTTTGTCCCTGAAGTACGCGTCCAGGAGCAATTTTGCCCCTTAAGTTTTCGGCGGAGCAATGCTGCCCCTGAAGTATAAAAAACAGAGCAGTGTTGCCCCTCCGTTAGAAACCCTAACGGTCAACGTTAGGTATGTTAAGTCAACTAACGTTGACCGTTAGGGTATGTAACAGAGGGGCAACATTGCTCCGTTTTGATACTTCAGGGGCAACATTGCTCCGCATAAAAATTAAAGGGCAAAATTGCTCTTGGACACGTACTTCAGTGACAAAATTGGTACTTAACCCTTTCTAAAATATAATGATTGATCAATGATTAATGGTGCTGAACAATATTCATGGACCAAACTCCGGTCTAGTCTTAACAGGATCCAGTGGGCCACATAACAGAGACAACCTCGCATCGCATCACTGTTTCTTAAGCTGATTGCTTTGGGCCCAACCCAGCCCATCATATTATTATACTTTATTTTAAATTAAACATTTTCCCACACATTCCATGGATATTGTATATGTGGATAGAATAAACTTGATATTACTTAATTACTAAGATCATCCTTAATACTTTGAGCAAAAAAAAAAAAAAAAGATCATCCTTAATATAACAAATATAAGAAAAATAGTTAAAGCTAATTTTTTGTAATAAATAGATTTTGGTTTTTTTGAATTACTCGTCCGTGAAAATTCCTTCAATATGTTGAATCAATAGGAATATTATGAACCAATATTTATTGGGAGTAAGTAGAAAAGGACTTGCTCTCTCATCATCATGTCCTCAATTCGAGGTGTGGGAATGGAGCTCTTCCCTTACAACCGTAGACTTGATGCGGGGCTAAATCCGGATTAGTTGGTGAACCTGGTGGGATAAAAAAAAAAAATATTTTGAGGCAAAAATTATAAATTGAGAGACAAAATATACTTAAATCTTATATTTAAAATCAAAACAAACTCAATGTCTAATTCTTATATTAAGAATAGCATATGAGTATTATTCATGCATAGACGATTGACTTACATACATACGAGATATTATGAATGAATTCATCATTAATAACTTATGAACAAAAATTATTACACATAATTCTTCTTAAAACATGGAATAAATAACATAATATTAACCAAAATTAGTAATATAAAATACTCCTCCGGTCCTAATTATAGGACATATTTAACCGATTTTGGGGAGATTAAGGAAAGAAGTTAAATTAGTTAATTTTACTCATTTTCCTAAAATGTCCTTATATAAATTTAAAATGACATAAGTGAAAGTAAATCAATAGCTCCTACCACATGTCTCTCCAACCTAATTTTTTTTCTCTACATGCTATCTAATTAAAATAATGGTTTTACTATATATACATATATGTGTGTGTGTATAGATACACAAACACATATATATATGTGTGTGTACATATATCGACAGACACATATAGACACACACACACTCACACACACATATAAACACACACACAAAGATATACATGTATATATGTGTGTGTGTTTATATTTGTACACACACACATATTGACAAACACACAAATATACATATATGTACACACACAGTACACACACCCACATATATGTGTGTGTGTGTGTGACTATATATATTTGTGTGCGCACACACACACATAAAATATATATGTGACACACACACATATATGTGCACGCACGCGCACACACACATACAAAATATATGTGTGTAGACACACACATATATACATACATACATATATGTAGACACACACATATATGTGTGTGTGTCTATAGTGTCTATAAATATTTGTGTGTAGACACACACATATATACATACATAGATACTCACACACACATATACATCTAAAAGTTTCGTTGACTGGAAGAGTATACACATCCACGTACATATACTCACAAAAAATCAAACACACTTGAGAGAATAAAATAGGGGTATTTTAGGAAAAAAATTGACAATTATTAGAATGTTGTCCTATAATTAGGACCAAAATCAACTCTCAAATGTTGTCTTATAATTAGGACCGGAGGGAGTACCAGATTTAATATCATATTTGCATTGGTTGATTTGAACATTGTCTTTTGGTGACCCTTCAAGTCTCGTTTGTTGAAACTTGTAACGGCATCTATGACCCTAGTGAGCAAGTGTCAACAATACTATGGTGATGAGGGGCCATAAACCTCGCGTCCTTTTGGGACTCAACCTTGAATAAATGGAGTCTACTACTTTTTATTTCAACAAGTAACAATGCCCCGCGCGTTGTGCGAGTGCAATATCTATAACACTTAAAATAAATGATGCCCTTCAATTCATTAACCTCCAGTCAACAAAGTTTTCCTGAAATCATGTATATATCCTGCAACTTTTTGTGCAATTATGAACTTCTTAGCTCACCAACTAATCTTTTGTAGCTCTAAGATAATTTACAGGAGAAAAATTTTTATAAAATAAATAATACCAGTTAAAAAATACAGTCACATATGTGCATTGAAGTAGCTAGATCACCTTTTTGCACCATATGTATTTGAATAAAATTATTAAAGTAAAACTGTCAGTTATCATAACATCTTTATACTTCATTATCCAACTATACACTTCATTGCTCCTATAGCTACTCGATTATCAAGCATACACTTAGTTGAGTCAAATTATATAAAATAAGATTTGAAAATTTTAAAATGTCAACTCAATGATCACTTTTCAATAAAATTTGTCTATCACTCAACAAATCTTCTTAAAATCCCCGGTAACAACCACCAACTTGAAACTAAATTCATGTTCTACAATGTCAAACTTCTCCATTGCGCGTACTGAAAAAAATTACTAACCCCTAAATCATGATCTAGACCATGAATTCGTACATACCATATCTTCATATTTCATTATGACCAAAACTATACAATTGACCACACTACCTCCATAACATAAAAAATCTATCCAATCTATAAAACCAAATATGTTCCATTTTTATCATCCTCGACTATAGCATATTCCATTAGTCATTTTTTTATTATTATCAAGATTTGAATCCTCAACTATGATCACTATTATATTAATTCACTTTCTACTTAACACATCTAATAATATAATTAAAGCCAACACTTAATTAGAAATCATATTCACTTCCATCACATTCATAGTAAGAAATATATATGTTGTCACATCCAACACTTAATAAGTATAACGTTTAAAAATAGGTTTTTTTTTGTTACAAGAAATATAATCTTCTGATAAGGTGAAACCTGCATTGGGTATACAATATTGCTTCTACTCCCACGTATTAAATCAAGGACGGACGGTTATGGGGAAACGTGCATTAAGACACATGTCTGTCAGCATTCCATTTAATAAGTATCACATTTGAAATTGGGTATACAAAATTGCTTCTTCTCCTGCGTACTGAAGCAAGCACGAAGCCCGAAAAAGCAATGGCTTGCAATATGAAGCCGACACTGTTTAAATAAATAGTATTTTGTGAGTGAGTGAATATTTGATGACTCATAATGCTATTACTATTAAGGCAGAGAAGTTTTGCTGCCTTTTCACTTAAAAATATAAAAGTTATCCAAAGGTTTTATTAGAGTATTACATTCTCAAGGAAGATAAACAGAGAGTGTACATGCTTTGGTACTTTAATAGCCATCAAGAGCTACCATTACAGAGTATAGGTTCAAAATTAAAGTGTAAAGAAATTATTCCTTGCTCCCATATTTCAAGGCTTAGTAACTCTTGTAATTTTGAAAGAGAGAGTTGTATGGAAAGTATCACTTCAAGATTAAAGATAAATAACTATACAACAATTTAATAGATATATCAATTTTAAGGCTGGCCACATTATTAAGATGTATTAAATGTCAATCGGTATGATTATATTAACATCCAATTGAAAGGAAAACGTCATATGATAAAAAGAATGATGATGGTCTAGAAGATTGTTTGTTCTAATTTAATGTTACTTCAAAGGAACATGATTCAGTTGGCCTTTGAATTTCTTGTTGCAATAGACCAGCAATCGTCTGCAACTAACAATATCAAAATGAGTCCAAGAAAATCAATCTTGAAGCCCCCTGCATATGACAATTAACAGCATGTATCATGCTGTTCCACAATACCATAATCATACCCTGCATCAAAATATATACCAAGCTTAAGCCCCCTTTTATGTACATAATCTGCAAGAGGTTTTCTTATTCTTAATTAAGTCACTCTACAATATTCAACTGAGCTTGATTCATGTGTTGCTGTAAATATGTGATGCCAATGACATTGTATCAGACAATGATTTTGCGTAGGACATTTCACATATGATGCTAAGATGTTGCCTCTCTTGTCCCCACTGAAACTATTTGGAATTCTATCAAATATGATACTAAAGTGGTAATGGAAACCTCTGTCAAAAAAACAGTCCAGAAAAAGCACAAAAACATGCTCCAATAGCTTCAATTAAAATACGAGGGAGGAACCTCCGATATAGAGCAAAGGAGAGCAACATACAGATTTTATATTGTGTGCAACCTCTTCAAAGAAAAGTAAGAATATTTACTCACATGCATGTTTATTATTGAAATAGTAATAGATATGAACTACGTGGTCCATGCATGCATTGGAAGTCACAAATCAAACCCATTTTCAAAAATACAAATATATGAACATCGTACAGACCGACACTTTCCTTGTATGGACTTCCAACTGTCACAGACATAGGGGCATAAGTGTTTTTGCATTGAGAAATGTTTTATAACAGATTGAAAGAGCAGTAGTTGTGATTTTTAATTTGTTCAAGGGGCAAAACAGTAATAATTTATATATAGTAAGGAATGGTAACTTCTGACCAATGTACTTGTGAAGGAATTGTGTGAGAGGGAAAACAGAAATGAAGAAAAAATAAGTACTTAGCCATAAAGTAAGCAAGACCATGTACATCCATAGTATTGAGGCTGAACAGTTATGGCTACGTTGATTTGCAAATGGAAGGAAAAATACAACGGGCCAATAAGCATTCAAAAAAAGACACTACAGAAAGGAAATAGAATGGAGTAGTATTTCAATGAAACTCTATCTATAATAAAGGATTCAAACGTACGAAGGAGATTTTCAATGAAATTCAATAGGTAATAAAGTCAACAAACTAACCATGCCTCTGTACAGTAAACTTACACAGCAGTCAGTGTGGAAGGATACACTTAAGTGACTTTGCATTGGGAAGTGTAAAATATTTAAAGAAACATAGGTAAATAATTTAAAAAGAAGCAGTAGGTGGTAGGGTAAAAAGGAGGAGGACACTGAATACTTTTGTTTGAAGAAGTGTGTAAAGTGACTTTTCATACCTACTTAAATATGGCAGGCTATGGACAGTGTACTTAGGAAGCAATCAGTCTGAAAAGTTACACTTAATTGACTATGCATTGGGAAATGAAAATATTTAAATAAAAGAAGTAGGTAGAAGTTTTTTTCTTAAAGAGATAGAGTCAGTACCTAATAATGCCTGACGAAGTATGGTCATGTCAGAATAATGTACTTACATAACAGTAAGGGTGAAGTTACACGCTTAAGTGTCTTTGAATTGAGAAATATTTTGTAAGAGTTTGAAAAGGCAGTAGTTGGGACATTAAGTTTGTTGAAGAGGGAAATAAGTATTTATTTATACCTACTAAGGCATGGTCATTTCTGACCAATGTACTTTTAAAGAAATTATGTAAGAAAGGGAAGTAAAAATGACCCAAAAGTAAGCACTTAGCCATAAAGGAAGGAAGCCCATGTACATCCATAGGAGTGAGGCAGAAAAGTTGTGTGACCGTGGATTGGCCAATGAAAAGCAAAAATGCAATGGGCCACTAATCCTTCAAAAAAAGACACTACAGGAAAAGAAATTGAATGAAAGACTATTTCAATGGAACTCTAACTATAACAAAGGATACAAAGGTACCAAGAAGATTTTCAAGTAATTTTTAATATGCATGGTAGAAGAGTAACAAAGTATGGAAACAGCAATGCACACATACAGATGCATGTCAAAGGTTTTGGAGGAGAGGAACACATTTTAAGGAAATAAAGATATATTCAGGGGAAAAAAACAAAAATAAGGAAGCACTTAGGCATGAAACAGGTTTGAGAGGGTAATTCTGTAATGTCCATGGAAGAAGTGTGTTACCTATTCATGTTGTTATAGTAGGCATACGAGATAACAAAAAAATGGAGGGTAATTAAGGGGAGGAATTGCAGTGAAGATATCAATTATGTAATTTTAAAATGGTTAAGTTTCTAGGAAGAGAGTTCAAATTATGATGAAGTCTCCAGTGCCCATTATTCCACAATGAAGGATAAAAGCGAACCAAGAAAAACAGCTATGATGAAAGATACAAACTCATGAAATAAAGCATCACCCAGCAACACAGATGATTTAAAAGCTAAGTGGGTATTTATTAACCATTAAAGGAAGAAATAGGATTTCATTGAAAATCTATCTGTAATAAAGCTGACAAAATTACCCTGCTGAAGTGTGAGGAAAAGATATGGCATATAATGTGCATGCTAGAAGAGTGTTACCTCTTGTAGTTTGAACATGGATATTATGAATAATGTTTGTGAAACCTGTTAGGAGAAGTGAGAATCAGTTAGACCACAGTTCAAATTGGCAATGCTGGAAGAGTAAAATAAGGTAGACACTACTATGGCATAAATTCTGCAAAGGTGGAAAAACAACTCCAAAAAAAATGAACCCAAACAAAATGTATTTCACAGAAAATAGAATCAACAGAAACACCCCAAGTCTAGGAAACTGCAGAGGCAACACTATAGAAAACATATGCTTAAAAATATAAGGACAACAGATACGATCCCTCTTTTAGATGATAATACGGAATACAAAAAAACAGTAAAAAATGGAGCAATAGTATACCAGCATATGTGAATTGAACCCTAGCTGATTTTGCACTTTCCAAAGGAAGGAAATGGAAACACAACTTTCAATTTTCAGGATTAAAAGTTACAACTAATGTCCATTTGAGTACATAAAATTCTTAATTGCAAGGTCACGAGCACCCATACTGCACAGTAATAAACTTGTTGTCAACAACTTATCAAGTCTCATGAATGCGAAGGTTCATTAAGGTAAGGAAATACCTAGTGTATGCTGAAATAACTTCATATTTCGTAAAACTATATTCTTCAGAACCAACCTCATGCAGATATAGACAATCAAGAGTGGCGCAATGCTGGTAAAAAAGATATCTCCACAATTAGAAGGATAATCAATTAAACATGAATCTGAAATACTACAAAAAAAAACGACAATTAGTAGCGGTTAAAATGACCTATTTGTAACGGTTTTTGACGTGACAAACGACATTTGTAGCGGTTAGAGGAACCGCGACAAAAACGCCTGTGGCAAGCCGATTTGTAACGGTTAAAAAAAAACCGATACTACATACATATAAACCGCTACTATATTCATGCGGTTATGATAAACCGCTACAAAATATTGAAAAATTTGGCGCCCAAATTTTGTAACAGTTGTAAACCGCTACAAATATTTAATCCGAATTTAAATTAAAATTTGTAGCGGTTGTTGTAGCGGTTTTACAACCGCTACAAAATATTGAAAAATTGAAAAAAAAATCGTAATTTGTGTCCATTGTTAAAATATTATATTGAATATTTTTATTATTTAAGTGACAAATTAAATGATAATAGTTAATATTTAAAAAACTGATTAACTTAAGTTAGATAAGTATAAATATTATGTAGGTATAATATTGAGAATATGTAGATAATAAGGATTTATTGTGTTGTCCACCTCGAAAAAAAATTATGTTGTGCATTAGATGATATTTGATTATATAAAGAAAGTTGATGATGATAGAAGGAATATTGAGGAAATATACTTAAAGTTCTGGATAAGGAAAAAAAAAAGTATCAGTATTATAAGAAGTAAAAAATAAAACATCGAAATCAAAGATTTTAGAAGGAGTGGGAAGAAATGAGAGAAAACGAGAGAGAAGTGAGTGGGAAGAAATGAATGAGTGTGTGAGATGAGGTGTGGTGGGGATATTTATAGGGATATACGTAACATTTGTAGCGGTTGATGTGACGGATTCCGTAGCGGTTTAATGTTTTGTAGCGGTTAAAAACCGCTACAAAAATTCATTAGTATTTTAAAAAATATATATAATTTTCAAATTTTGTAGCGGTTACACTAAAAACCGCTACAAATGAATGAACGTTAGCGGGATTTGAAATATTCAAATTTCAATGTTACACACTTTGTAGCGGTTGATGTAATTTTGTAGCGGTTCACATTTGTAGCGGTTTTTTGCGTTTTGTAACGGTTTCAAAACCTCTACAAAAATTCATTGGTATTTTAAAAAAAAAAATCAAAATATCACATTTTGTAACGGTTATACTAACAACCGCTACAAATATGAACATAGTTTTTAAAAAAAAATAAACTTGGCGGGATTCGAAATATTCAAATTTCAATATTACACACTTTGTAGCGGTTGATGTAACAGTTTTTGTAGCGGTTCACATTTGTAGCGGTTTTTTTTTGCATTTTGTAACGGTTTCAAAACTGGTGCCATATTTGTGACGGTTTTTATAAATAAACCGTTACAAAATAACCGTTACAAATTTGGCGCCAACTTCGCGCCATATTTTGTAGCGGTTAGTTTATGATAACCGCTACAAATGTCGTTATGAACCAGCGCGCCACTTGGCGCGAGTCATACCGCTACAAATTTGTAGCGGTTTCGGTATAAACCGCTACAAATTCGCATATTTGTAGCGGTTTATTTTGACCGCTACAAATTAACCGCCACAAAGTGGCACTTTTTTTGTATAACTTGCTCAATTTGTATCATAGCAAACAAACTAATACGCTTACAACTTTTAATCGCTTTCCTATCTTTCTTTGACGTTTCAGCATATAGAAAAGGCTAATATCTACTGGTTGAAAGTTTGATAAAACCACATTGATTAATTAGCAAAGGTGAAACAATAGGTTGATATATCATAAAGTCAAAGATGAAGGGGTTTTCTGTATTATAGCCTTCTATTAACATAAGCACACTTTAGAAAGCAACATCAAAGTTGTGATTTTTAAACAGCATGTAGAAGCCATCCATGACAATATTTTGTGGTTCTGAAACATGCCCTGCAAATGGCAATGGTAAAAAAACTATTAAGAGTGAAGCTAAACTTCCCAAGCATGAAAGGTGTATAAGATTAGCTTCCATTACCTTAAAGGTCTATCTACCCTCCAAGACAAATCCATGTACACTTTGAATAGACTGAATTGCTTCGTCTTCCTTTGAAGAAGTTATATACCTGAAACATAACCATGTCTTAAAAATAGAACCAATATTATAATAAGAGATACACTAGGGCATATAATGGCAAAATTGCATCTAGTCTTGTTGATAGCCAGCATTTCCTTTCCTTCCATTAATAAAGGAAAGAGGGAGAGAGAGGAAGAGTTGATAGATGAAATCTGAAAACATTAATAAATGAAAGAGGGAGTAAGCTTGTGGAAAGTCAAGGCATAAACTATTTATGCATGTTATAAAACTAAAGGAAATATAGGATAAGAAGACACACGGATACCGTCCAGACTTGCAGAAGATATGATCCTGAATATAGATAAATTAAGAAATCATTATCCAATGCAAAAGTAGGCAAGAATCTGAGAATAAATAACCCTTTGAGTTGGAACAGTGTGTTTATCTTTTGTACCAGCAAAACCAAATGATTCTGGTTGTCAGAAAGAATATCAAACAATTAGGGTGAAAACCATTTTATGAAGATGTTTCATTGTTTTGTCTCTTTTAACAGGTAGTATAGAACATAAAACTTTCAAAACTTTTGATGATAACTAACCATAGCAAAAATGTCATTAAAGAATGTGAGCAATTTTGATGATATTAAGTAGTTGTGCTAGTGTCCACAGACTCACTATGAGCAAAGCTATGAACACATTGGTCGCAAGACAGTTAAAGATGTTAAAAATTACTTCAAGTTGAAAGGAAGAAGCAGTGAAGTTAGGAAACATGATCGATAAACAAAGTTCAAGAAGAAAAGGAAGAGCACCTTTAACAAATGTCAAACTACCAAGAGTCGTGCAAATCCAGGTCCAAGTACCACGCACCTGAATGAATGAGAACATGACTTTTGATGAAAGGGAAGCAACTGAAAAACAATGAAGGAAAACTGGAAAAGGTCAGGTCCAAGTAAAACACACCTAAATGAATGAGAACATTACTTATGGATGTTTAAATCTGTTAAAATGGCCAACATTATGAACAGATTTAATTGCATAAAGTTGTGACTTTCAGATAGAGATTATGACAGTTAAGCAAGAAGATACATAGTAGAACTTACAATCTTTGCTGAGAAGAGCTCTATAATACCACCAATAATAGGGATCAAAATTTGAGTTCCAGTTGAATCCTGTCATAATATTGTTTTCTCAGATTTTGCATAATATATGAATACATATCACATAGCAATGCAAGTTGCATCACTTCAACAATTTCAGAAATATGTTTTTTATAAAGGAACAAATAGAAGTGATAGACTTGGAGGTTTTATACAACCTCAACTTGGTAGGCTCAAGGAAATATAGACTATAATCGACCTCCGTTGCCGACTATATCTGGTCTTAACTCTATCATTTCCGGCGACGTGAGGAAGGGAGCTTCATATCTGTGACTTGGAGGGAGACGAAAGCAGCACAGACGCGAGAAAAAAATAAAGAGATAGATCTCCATTGCCCTCACCACCACCATCGGACCTCCGTCACACTAGATCAGAACCTCTAGCTCTCAAACAATAATTTTACTCATAATAGAAATTATAGAAAAGACGCTGCCATGCAAGAGAAGAGAAGTTGTACCTCACAGAAACGATAATCTCTCCATCCTAAAAGACCAGATCTGCAACACAACTGCGAAGAACGAACAGATCTGAAACACAACAGTAAAGAAGAGGAGGAACGGATCTGGCGGATGAACATGGATCATTTATCGGAGCTGAGCTAAGGGTAAAGCTGGCAGAGCTGAGGGGCTCGAAGCTCGTAGATGGTCGAAATGGCTGCCAGTGTCGGTGTCGGTGGGTGGCGGTGTCGGTCGGTGTCGGTGAAGAGATGAGGGGTTTCTTGAAGAAGGAGAGAATGAAGAACGAAAAATGTTTCTTGGAGATGAGCTGAGGGCAAATATGTCGGATAGCTGAGGGTATAGGTGAGGGCAATTCGTGAAGAGTGAAGATGGAGTAAATGAAGAGGGTTTAGCATTTTTCGTTGAGCTGGGGGTAAATGAGGAGGGCAACTTCGTAAATGACACAGTTATGGGGAAACGTGAAAAGTCTGTCAGCATTTAATAAGTATAACGTTTAAAAATAGGTTTTTTTTGTTACAAGAAATATAAGAAATATAATCTTCTGATAAGGTGAAACCTGCATTGGGTATACAATATTGCTTCTACTCCCACGTATTAAATCAAGGACGGACGGTTATGGGGAAACGTGCATTAAGACACCTGTCTGTCAGCATTCCATTTAATAAGTATCACATTTGAAAATGGGTATACAAAATTGCTTCTTCTCCTACGTACTGAAGTGTGGTGGGAATCCAAAAGCGTGGAGGAAGATTCTAAATTTTAAGCTACTTTTGGCTGATTGTATGCTGGATGATATGGGATTTCATGGGTACAAATTTACGTGGTGTAACAATAGAGATCACCCTGAGACAGTTCGGGAAAGACTGGATAGGACCCTGGGCAATGTGCTCCTCCAGGAGCATTTCCCTAATCTCCAAGTTCTTCATCTGGAGCCATCTGGATCGGATCATCATCTTCTCTGGATTCAGTGTCACCCTGAGGGGTTTCGTCAGAAGCGGTTGTTTAAGTTTGAGGTATGCTGGACTAGTCACCCTCACTTTCTTAGGCTAATTAAGCAAAGTTGGCTTTCTTGTTCTGAAATTGCCGAAAGGCCCTAATTAAATGGAGTTACAAGGAGTTCCCCAATAATCTCAGTAAAATTGAGAGCATGAAGAACCAACTTGCTAAATTGTGTCAAGGAATCCGTGATGAATCATCTTCCCGAGCTATTGCTGGACTTAAATCGGATTTGGATCGGGTGTTTGCCCTTGAAGAACAGTTTTGGTGGCAGCGGGCAAGGGTTAATTGGCTTCACTTTGGCGATAAAAACTCCCGCTTTTTCCATTTGTCTACTCTCAAGAGGCGGCATAGAAACTCTATTCTGTGTATCCGTAATGATGAGGGCCTTTGGCTCACAGAGAAGTCATCCATTTCCCAGAACATTACATGTTTTTTCCAGGAGCTGTTCTCTACTTCTGCTCCGTCTGATATGGAATTGGTTTTAGATTTTATCGACACCAAAATTACTGAGTCTATGAATCATAGTCTCTTGAGTCCGGTGACACGTGAAGAGGTTAAGTTAGCGGCTTTTAGTTTGGGTTCCTCCAAAGCGCCGGGTCCGGACGGATTCTCGGGGATCTTTTATCAGAATGCCTGGAATGAGGTTGGAGAGTCTATCTTTATTATGGTTAAAGAATTCTTTGAGGGGAAATCGGTACTTGATGTTATTAATGAGACTAATATTGTTTTGATTCCGAAAGTGGAGAAGCCGGAACATGTTTCCCATTTTAGGCCAATCGGACTGTGTAACTTCTCCTACAAGATTATCTCCAAACTCTTGACTTCTAGAATGAGGCCGCTGTTGGATCATTGCATCTCTCAAAACCAGGGAGCCTTTGTTCCTGGACGTTGTATACAAGACAATATAATAATTGCTCATGAGGTGTATCACTATCTTCGGAGGAAGAAAACGGGAGGAAAATATGAATTCGCTCTCAAGATGGACATGAGCAAAGCATATGACCGTATTGAATGGTCCTTTTTGGAAAGGGTGGTCATGAATTGCATTAGATCGGTTAAGTTGAATGTTTGTGTGTCGGGGGAAAATATTAGTTCAGTTGCTCCAAGTCGGGGCCTTCGTCAAGGGGATCCACTATCCCCATATCTGTTTATCCTTGTGGCGGAGGTGCTATCTCTCATGATTGAGAAAAGTCAGCAGGCTAAGCTCTTGAAAGGAATTAAATTGAGTCATAGTTGCCCGATTCTCACGCACAGTTTTTTTGCAGATGACTCGCTGTTATATATGAATGCTAATAGGAAGGACTGTACTTATCTAGCCAAGATCCTTCATCACTATTGTGTTGCGTCGGGGCAAGTCATTAATTTGGATAAGTCAAGTATTGTATTTTCTGCGAATACTCCGGTTGACGTTCGGGAAATGGTTGGTGGCTCTCTTGGCATAACAGCTTCGGAAGATCCAGGAAAGTACCTTGGCATCCCAAGTATCTGGGGAAAGACCAAGCACCAAGCTTTAGCCTATGTTCGAGAACGAATCACTAACAAGCTTCAGAGTTGGGGCCTCTCCTTCCTCTCGTTTGCTGGCCGTGAGGTGATGATTAAGGCTGTAATTCAGGCTATTCCAATTTTCCCCATGAATTGTTTTAAATTCCCTATTAAATCTTGTAAGGAAATTCACAGTCTCATTGCAAATTTTGGTGGGATGGTAATGCATTTGGCCGCCGCACCCATTGGAAGGCTTGGGACTACTTAACCTCTAGGAAGGATCAAGGAGGTATGGGCTTTAGAGATCTTTGCATCATGAATGACTCTTTGTTGGCTAAGACGGCATGGAGGCTTCTGCAGCGTCCGGATGACTTATGGGCAAAAGCTCTAAAAAGTGTCTACTTTCCGAAGGGCAACTTTATCACAGCCATTAAGGGTTACAAGGCCTCTTGGTGCTGGTCTAGCCTAATTGAGGGTAGGGATGTTCTCCTGAAGGATCTCCGATGGGATTTGGGTTCTGGATCTTCAATTGGTATATGGGGGGAGCCTTGGATTCCGGGTGTCCCGTTACTGGAGCTGCCGGATAATTGTGAGGATCCTGATGTGAAACAGGGGAGAGTTTGTGATCTAATTGCGGATGGTGTCTGGAATCTTAGCTTGATTGCTCCAATTACGTAGATGATGTCAAAGAGGCTATTCTCAATATCCCCATCCCTATAAATGGTATGGAAGATAAACTAATTTGGCAATCAGCTAGGAATGGAGAATATTTGTGCAAACTGGGATATCATGCAGAAAAACAGAAGCGCTCAGCAAATGTCATTAAGGCTGGACCTTCTCTCATCGTTACTCCATCTTGCTGGAAATCAGTATGGAAGCTCAAGATCATTCCGAGGGTACAACAATTTATTTGGAGGCTGTTAAACAATGCAATTGCAACCAATGATGGTCTCTTCCATAGATGCAGATCTCAAACTAACATTTGTCCTATTTGCGAGGCATCAACGGAAACTCTGGAACATTTATTCTTCCAATGTTCATGGACGCGCTGTGTCTGGTTTGGTTGTCATCTTGGGGTCAGAATTGAGCTGGACAAAGTACTCAACTTTAAAGATTGGTGGATGCGGATTTCTGGTATGACCTCTTTAACCTCCCATGACTTAGCTTTAATTTGCTGGATTCTTTGGTACATTTGGAAACAGAGAAATGGGAAAGTGTTTAATTTTGTTGATCCGAATCCTTTTGAGGTTCTAGAGATGGCTAGGAGTAGTGCTGATGAGTTCCAAATGAATGTTGTCTCTGCTGGAATTAGGATTTGGTTTGCTGTTTTGTCTCCATCTTACTCGGCTCGTGGTGGCCGTATGGCTGATTATGTGAAAATAAATGTGGATGGTGCGTTTCATGTGGGTAATGGGGAGGCAGCCCTCGGTTTGATATGCAGAGATCACCTTGGCCATTTTAGGTGGGGTTTTGTTGATAAGCTGAAATCTATTTCTGCGTTTATGACTGAGGCACTGGCTCTTAAACGGGCTCTGCTGATTGCTGTTGATTTGGGGATAGATAAAGCTATTTTTGAATCTGACTGTCTTTTCTTGATTCGTTGTGTTGTTTCTAAGTCACCTTCTTCCTTTGATTGGTGTAGCAGGGGTATTATTTATGACATTATTGGTCTGTTAGCGTCCAAAGTTGGGTTCTCTGTTGCCTTTACTCCTCGTGAGGGTAATCGTGTTGCTGATCACCTTGCAGCAATTGCTTATAAGGGGGTGTGCCCTTTGGGGTGGGTGTCACAACCATCACTCTCCTTGATTTCTCTTCTAACTGTGGATGCACAACAGGCTTCTCTGGTCATGGATGATGCGTTTCACTCCAGCTTGGGGGGGGTGTGATGCTTATTTTGCTTTGCTGCTTTGTCTTGTTTAACTATTTGGACTAGTATTTTCGTTGTGTTTGCTTGCTTTGTTGATGTACCCTTTTCCTGAGTACTCTTTTGAAGTGGTTATATGATACCTTCTTCGATCAAAAAAAAAAAAAAGCAAGCACGGAGCCTGAAAAAGCAATGGCTTGCAATATGAAGCCGACACTGTTTAAATAAATAGTATTTTGTGAGTGAGTGAATAGTTGATGGCTCATAATGCTATTACTATTAAGGTTATATTGATCCTCCCTCCTATATATCTTTTTTTTTTCATAAATACAAGAAGTCTGGACTATTTGGATTAGCAGTAACAAAAGTAACGTTTTTCAATCTGATTTTTACAAACCTAAGGTAGGAAAAAAATCATATTGCAAATGAAATTTATATTTGGATTGACGCTAGTAAAAGTGACTTTTTTTCCAAACTAAAACTTGTTTGGATGATTATTTAAAAAACAAGTTTATATACAAAATGATTGAAAAAAAAAACATGAATCTTGTTCAATTATAGCCAAATATCCTAATTAATGTCATTTTTGTTTTTCCTATTATTTCTTAACAAGTCACTAAATTTGATTTTTTTTAATAATTTAATATTGCCCGAAGAAAAACAGAAACTGTAAATACAAAAAAAAATCACCTAATTAGACATATTTAATATGATTTTGGTATATATGACTAGTGAATATTATATATATATATATAGAGAGAGAGAGAGAGAGAAATTAATTAAATATTAATGTCTGAGGTTAATTGAGCTTGGGATGCATCACTCTCATAGTTCAATTATTAAATTTTTTAGGATATTTTTACTAATATCAAAATATTAGGTCTTTTGTAATAGTTTTATCCTCATATATATATAAATAAAAGTAGGTGGCATGCGGGAGAATGGCGCTGCTTGAGAAGGAAGTCTCTCTCCCTTACAGGACGAGTCCCTACGCTCGACCAAGAAGGTCCGAATCCGACCAACAGGAGTAGATGACGATGATGGTGACCAGCGGGATAGCCCTGATACTGAAATGGTGGACGAGAACGTGGTGGCGGCTTTACCCTATAGAGATAAGCTTTTGAACAAGAGCCAAGTAGGGAAGGACTTGCAACCTCAGAAGGAGATTGATCTTAGTGCTACGGATTATCAAATCAGCAGAGAGGGGGAGATCCCCTCTATCGTCTTTTCAGAGGCTGTTCGAGAATCGATTAGTAAAGGAATGGAGCGCATACTGATTATTAAACTCCTCGGGAGATCCATTACATACTATGACTTGCGAGCAAAGACTCAAGCTTTGTGGAGATTGAAGGGTTCTTTTCAGTTAGTCGATACGGAAGGAAGTTTCTACTTTGTCACTTTTGATTTGGAAGAAGACTATGACAAGGTACTTACGGGTGGTCCGTGGATGATCTTTGGAGCCTATCTCACGGTGCAACCATGGTCCCTGGATTTTGATGCTAGGTCGTCGGTTATTGCTAAAGTGGTGGCGTGGGTGAGAATTCCGGGTCTCTCTTTTCGATACTATCATAAAAGTACCCTAAGAACAATTGGGTCACTTCTGGGAGAAGTTGTAAAAATGGATTACATGACGGAGACCAAAGGTAGCGGGACGTATGCCCGTCTTGCGGTTCTGATGGATCTTCAAAAGCCCTTAGTGCCCTGGATTTTGGTTGATGGGAAGAGACATGGAGTAGAATATGAGGGTTTGCCACTAATCTGTTTTGAATGCGGACTGTATGGTCATCCCAAGGAGAGGTGTAAGACATGTGATCAGGCACTGAATGCTGTTAGCTCCCCTGAGAATTCCAGTTCTGGACATGTTTCGTCCAGTGACAATTCTGGTCAAGGAAGAGAAGCCACGGTGGAGCACTTACCGGAACCCTTACCGGCGACGTATGGGTCGTGGATGCAGGTGAAATATCCCAAGAAAGGAAATAAACAGGTTTGGGGAAAGAAGATGAAGTTAATGGGACCGCAGTTGATTGGGGGATCTCGGTTTAATGTTTTATTTGATGTGGAGGATTCCAAGGCGGAACATACGGGAGGGACGCGTGGTGACAACCCTGATTCTGTTAATAAATCGCAGCTGGGGAATCAAGAGCACTTAGTGGGCCGCGATAAGGGTAGTGGAGGAAGACGGGCCCGTGTGACTAGCTCCCAGCAAATGAAGCCAAATTCAGCCCACAATATCCAAGTCTATAGGAAGAAAGAAGCGCTGGAGGTTCCATCGGGTGGGGTGGCCCAGCATATCTCAACGAATAAAGGCCAAACGGATAATTGTGCCTCTCATATCACAATAGACTCGTCTAGCGCTGAGATGGCCATAGTTTCAGCAGAAGTCGATCCACCAAATGCCGATACACGTGTGGGTGGAAGTGTACAGATATTGGGGTCAACAGGGGAAGCCATTTCAAAGACAAAATCCATGTCATCGGAATTTGCTACACTTAGGCAGGAGTCGTCCCTGGATGGGGAAAAACATACGGTTGTCATCCTTCATAATAACATAGTAGCACTAGATGACGTAAGTATGCAGGTGCAAAATGGTATAGCACCCATATCAGAGATGGTGGATGGCGAATCAGCTGAAGGAGGCTTAGGGAAGGAAAATGCACTACTCAATGCTTCAAGAAAGAAAATAGGTACAAGGGGTGTAAAATTACTGACTAATTTTGCAAAATCCCTAAAAGTCAGGAAGAATAATCAGGGGACCCACGTCTCTAAAGATGCACTTAAAGTTATCAAGGGAGAGCTGGAGTTACCAAAGGAGCTTCATGTTGTACCGGAATGCTCTATGCCGTCACTGCCGGTGTTGCCAGCGAATGATGCTGACCCTCATGGGAAGGGTATGTCTGTTTGATTTTATCAATTATTGTATCCATGGTTTTACAGATTTTTACATGGAACTGCCAAGGGGCAGCTAGCACAAATTTCTTCCAAACTTTTATGCATTTTATGTCAGAACTTAGACCTGCCATGGTTGTATTAGTTGAACCTCGGATCTCTGGGGTTAAAGCCGACAAGTTTATAAGGCTCTCAGGGTTTGAACGCTCCTACAGGCTAGAGGCCCGGGGTTTCTCTGCAGGGATCTGGTTATTATGGAAAGAAGAACTAAATGTGTCAATTCTCTCTGTTCACCCTCAGTTGATACACTTGCAGATTGACACGCTGGGGGAGGCAGGGAATTTTGTTTTTTCAGCGGTATATGGTAGCTCGAATAATACTCTGCGGAAAGCGTTGTGGAAAACTTTATCTGAGATTGTGGATGATGTACAGGCCCCATGGCTCATAGCAGGGGAGTTTAATGCTATTCTTAATAGCGAAGATAGAGCGGGGGGTGTAGAACGCAGAGCCTGTGGTTTCACAGATCTTGGTTTCTCGGGGCCCAAGTTTACCTGGCGCAAGGGTACTTTATTTCAACGCCTTGATCGAGCTTTGGGGAACATTCACTGGATGAATAAGTTTTCCATGTCTTCGGTGAAGCATCTTCCAAAACTCAACTCTGACCACCGTCCCCTATGTATCCAGGTTTGCAGGGGTGATGTACATCCGCATCAAGCCCCTTTCAGGTACCTATCTGCATGGGCTACTGATGACTCTTTTGATCAGGTGGTTAATGAAAGCTGGTCAACAAATACGCCCCTCTCCAGCTCTATGGAAAGCTTTACGGCCGCGGCAAAGGTGTGGAACAAGGAAGTGTTTGGGAGCATCCTTCACAGGAAGCGTCGTATTCTGGCTAGACTAGGTGGCATCCAAAAAGTCCAAGAAACCCGGCCCTCCACTAGGCTGGAACCTTTGGAAGACAGTCTGAAGAAGGAATTCGAACTTATTTGTGAGCAAGAGAGTAGGACTTGGGCCCAAAGAGCAAGATGTGATTGGTTGAATTTTGGTGACCGTAATACAGCTTACTATCATGCAAAGGCAGTTCAACGAAGCCGCAGGAAAGCAATCAAAGCTCTTAGAAGTGACATAGGGGTATGGTGCTCTGATAGGGAGACCCTTCGTGGTTGGGCTTTTCAATTTTACGAACATCTTTACACCGTGGAAGTGTTGCAGGTACCACCTTATTCTGGGTCAGGGTTATTCCCATGTATGGATGTCTTTATGGCTGGATCCCTTAGTGCTGTCATTTCACTCAGTGAAGTTCATTCGGCCCTATTTCAAATGAAGCCGCTCAAGGCGCCAGGAATTGACGGGCTGCATGCTTCTTTCTTTCAGAATCAATGGAAGGTGGTGGGGCCCTCAATCTTTAATATGGTTACTCGGTTTTTTGAAGAAGGTATCCTTGAACCAAAGTTAAATGAGACCCTCATTACCCTCATCCCTAAGATCCCCTCTCCGGAGTTTATTAAGGAGTTTCGGCCGATTAGCTTATGCTCAGTTCCTTATAAAATTATTACTAAGATTCTTGCTAACCGTTTGAAAAGGTGGCTGCCTCATCTTGTCCTTCCCACTCAGACTAGCTTCGTGGCAGGAAGACACATTACTGATAACATTATTGTTGCTCAAGAAGTGATTCATACAATGAGATCCAATCGTGGTTCTAAGGGGTGGATGGCGATTAAAGTCGATTTGGAGAAAGCTTATGATAGGCTCAGGTGGGACTTCATTAAAGATACTCTTTTAGATGCCGGACTACCACAAAAATTTGTTCAGGCGGTAATGGTATGTATTTCGACTTGCAAAATGAGGGTAGCTTGGGAAGGTCAATGGTCGGATTGTTTTACCCCCTCTCGAGGCATTAGGCAAGGGGATCCCCTCTCGCCTTACTTGTTTGTCTTGTGTATGGAGCGCTTGTCCTAAATGATTACCAAAAAGGTGGTAGATTCTCAATGGCAACCAATTCATATGGGAAGAGGAGGCCCTCCTTTATCCCACTTATTTTTTGCAGATGATCTAGTCCTCTTTAGTACCACTGCTTCTTCCCAGGTTGCGCTCATTAATAATGTGCTTGAGGAGTTTTGTGTGAGTTCTGGCCACAAAGTCAGTAGTTCAAAGACCGCTATTTATTTCTCTAAAAATGTTCCCCTTTCTGATCAGACGTATGTGAGTACGGCTTTGGGGTTCAAGCGAACAGATGATCTTGAAAAATATCTTGGAGTCCCTTTGCTACACAAACGTGTCCGACTGGGACCTATGCTTATTTGGAAGAAAAATTTGTTAATAAACTATCAGGCTAGGCAGCGAAGACCCTTTCCCTTGCAGGTCGGATTACTTTAGCTAAAGCATTCCTCTTTTCCATTCCAGCTTTTACCATGCAAACAACCAAGCTTCCTCCTGGTCTGTGCCATCGATTGGAACGTCACATCCGATCATTTGTGTGGGGGGGTTCTGAATCTGGTCGTCGGACGTCCTTGGTTAAGTGGGAAAACATGTGTACTCCACCGAGAGAGGGTGGCTGTGGTTTCAAAAGACTAGATCTCCAGAATAAGGCCTTCCTTATGAAAATTGGTTTTATGGTGGTTTCTCAGCCTGATGTACTATGGGTGCAAGTGCTTCGTAAAAAATATGGGTGGACTGGTCTGAAAGACCCCCACAAACGAAATCAGAGGGTTTCCTTTCTATGGCGGCATCTGACAAATGTTTGGACGGATGTGGAAATGGGTACCAGGTGGGATCCAGGAAATGGCACAAGTATAAGTTTCTGGGAAGACAATTGGGTTCCAGAAGTGGGGCCACTCAGATTTCTAACATACAGAGACATTACCCTGGTGGAAAAAAAAAGCTCCCGGTAAGTCATTTTGTGACGTCAGATGGGCAATGGAATTGGGATCGAATTGGTAGGGATTTGCTCGACAATGTGATGCTGCGCATCGCAGGGTGCAAGCCTCCTACCAGTGACGATAGGGAAGATACCTGCTTCTGGGATCTATCAGCTGATGGTAGTTTCTCGGTTTCTTCAGCTTATGATCTTCTTAGGGATGACACTGATCCCAACCCCAACCCCCTCTGGAAGGTGATTTGGAATTGGCATGGTGCCCAAAGAGTTAGGGTTTTTCTTTGGCTTGCAGCTCGTTCAAAACTTCTTACCAATGCCGAACGCTGTAGACGTCATATGACGGATTCTTCTGCTTGTACGAGGTGTGGGGGGCTGGTTGAAGACATTGATCATGTAGTGCGAAGATGCAAATACGCTCAGGATGTCTGGCGTCATTTCATACCGGTTTCAGAAATGCTTTCATTTACACAGCTGGGGTATCTGGAGTGGTTGCGCAAGAATCTCAGTCAGACTATTTCAAGCCACGATAGCGGTAGTAGCTGGGCTACCCTCTTCGGCCTTACATGCTGGAAGTTGTGGGAGGCTTGAAATAAGGCTATATTTCAGAATTCACACATTCAGCCAGTGGCCCTTGCGAGAGAGGTTAGGTTGTTCTCGGAGTTTAGTTCGCTAGCAAAGATGTGTCCTGAAGGTCAGAGTAATAAGACAAGGAAGTGTGCTAGGATGATTTCCTGGTGTAAACCACGTCCAGGAACGGTTGCCCTTAACTGTGATGGTGCCTTGAAAAGGGAACCTTTGGTAGCACGGGCAGGGAGTATCCTTAGAGATCATGAAGGTCAATGGTTGGGGGGATGCTGTAGGAATATTGGTATATGTTCCTCTCTCCAAGCGGAGTTATGGGCGCTCGCTGATGGGTTGGAACTTGATTGGGGGCAGGGATATTGGGATGTCATGGTACAAATTGATTGCCTTGTTGCCACGGTCCTCATAAGGAAATCGGATGGAATGATAAATGCCAACATGGGCTTGGTTCGTCGTATTCACAAGCTTATGGCTCAAGATTGGAGGGTGAGTATTACCCATGTTTATCGCGAGGGGAACTGCTGTGCAGATTTTTTGGCGACACATGCTCTAACAATGAGTGTGGGCTGGCATAAGATAGAGGATAGTCCAGCAGGTTTGTTCTATGCGCTTCATGAAGATGTTGTTGGTGTGTCCCGCACAAGACTGTGCTGTTGTAATGACTGATCTATTTTGATTGGTCCTCCTACCTAAACAAAAAAAAAAAAAAAAAGTAGGTGGCATACGGTTACAGTACACTTTCTTTTATCGATGTGCCTCTTCTCCCTTTACTCTATTGACGTGGCTTTTTTCCAAAAGCAACAAAAAATTTGCTTCGTTTTTTTTTTATAATAAAAAGTTTTGGAGGGGTTCGACATCAGTCCTCTACCAAGGCTAAGGCACGGCCCCAGACTCTATGAGTACTTACTGGGGACTTACGAGATCGCCTACCAAAGGAGTAGGCGATGAGATGAACGAAAACTACATGAGATGAACGCTTTGTCAAATAGGTAAATAAGATAAAAGTGGGTTTTTTAAATAAAAAAAAAACTTCAAATGGGCTTTTGAGGCTGAGAAACATGATCCCAAACAGGCTTTTAAGTCATCAAAACTAAAGCATCAATACCATCTTTCAGCAAGTCGATGATTCAAAAAAAAAAAAAGTCGATGATTCAATCAGGTGGTGAACTCAAACACTGCATATATCCATGGATTTGGATTCAGTCTACTCTACTGCGCAAAAACAACAATGATCTCTCTTTCTCTCTCTTTTAATAAATATTTCAGGATATTGTAGGTACTAAAAAAAAAATATTTCAGAATACTGATCGGTACTAAAAAATATATCATAGTCTTAAAAAATTATTTTAGGATGTTGAAAAAATATTTCATGATATTGACTGTTACTAAAAAAATACTTCAAGATACTGACTGAGGATACTGGCTGATACTGAAAAAATACTTAATGATCTTGAAAAATTGTTTTAGATCCTAAAATAATTTTTCAAGATCATGAAATATTTTTTCAGTACCAGCCAGTATCCTAAAGTATTTTTTTATACTATCAATCAGCCCTGAAATATTTTTTCATCATCCTAAAATAATTTTTTAAGCTCATAAAGTATCTGTTAGTATTTTTTCAATACCGGTCAATATCCTGAAATATAATTTTAATACCTACAGTATCTTAAAATATTTGTTAAGAAGAGAGAGAGAGAGAGAGATCAGTGTGTTGGATGGGAGGTGCAATGGACTGAATCCAAATCCATATATCCACTGCCCCGCTGCAAGCCTCAGATTATTTTTTATGTACTTAGTCTTATATATGAGCAATAATTTAATGCATTTTTTTAATTATTACCTCCAATAATGCATGTCTCCTTTTCACTCATTCTCTCTCATCTTCCCCCCCCCCCTCTCTCACTCATTATCTTCACAAAGAAAGAAGGGTATGTTTGGAAAAAAAATTAATTAGTTTATACATTCACTGCTTTTAATTAATATTAACCACTAGTTCATTTTACATAATTTAGGTAGTTGTTACTTATAAAAACACAAAGACAATTACAACCATAGACACAATCTTCAACCTTTTTATATAAGAGGGTCTAACCCACAACCTCTCACTTTAAAAATTGGTGCTTAGTGTCATTTTGTCATTGGAGTGGATCAATCTCACTTTAAATTGGCTCTGTCTGGTATGAGGGTTTTGGAGGGGAGGGGAAAAAATTATGAGTTGGATCTAAAAAATATGTAGAAATGAGATCATAATATTTTAATGAAGAGAAGAAGTGATGAAATAAAATAATAAGAAAAATTAATTAAAATAATTTAATCTCACTTCTCTAATTTTTTCCAAACCCCACACAACTTTACACGTACTATTCCTATTTTTCCTCCCCAAACTGGCTACACACACACATTGTATGGTGTTGTGTATCTTGATCGTGGTTGTGTGTGTGTGGATGGATAATTTCAGTACTGTTAGTTCGATTGTCCAAATCAAGCTTCTATAATGCACTTTTAATAATGGACCAGGTCTTAGCTTAATTAATCATGATATATATATATATATATAGGAACTTCTAACTGATTTGAATTTGCGTAACTTGAAAAGGAGAGGGAGTTGAAAATTTTCGAGTGGGACTTGTCATCATCATGACGACTTTTTTTATTTGCTTACCAGTTAAAATTAATTAAGCTGCTGAATCAGCTTAGAATAATACTTTTATTGTATTAATCACTTTGATTAGTGTGGTGTTGTTTTGGTTCTTTTTTCTCTCTTTGCACTTTTTTCTCTTTACACGTCCCTTTTCTTGGAGTTTCTTAACAAATACGATTATTAAGGTCTGTTGAAAGGGAACAAAACAAAGTTCAACCACATTTGTCGACAATTAATTAAAGTGCTTGTATAATTATTTAGCTTTTTGAAAAATCGTTACTTGCATATGTGTTTGTGTCTGTGTCACTGTCAATTTCATAACAGTAAGTCAGTAACAGTATTGGAATCTTGGTGAGTCTTTGTTTTTGCAAACGCAACCATATAGCTTTACATAATAATGATATAATAATTTATTATGTATTCAATCCGAATAAAAAAAAAGTGATCTATTTTACTACGTATAATATAGTCTTCTTTATTAAATACAGTAATTAATTAAGGTCTACCGATTTACAAAATTCGCGTTGAACACAAATGCTTATGCATCAGAAGCCTGTTTACCTGTTCACTTGTTTTTAATTTTTTTGTCAATTATATTTCAGCAAAGAAGCTAGCTAGATCTCATTAGATTATACTACCTCCTGTCCTAATTGTAAGACCTAGTTGACTTTTTTTGGAGAGATTAAGGAAGCTAAATAAGTTACTTAATCATTTCATATGTTGTGTTTTATTAGATTATATATTAATTAGTTTATTAGTCAGACTATTGAGTTTGAAGAAACAAAATAAAAATACTCTAAGCTAATTTAATTAGCTTCCTTAATCTCTCTAAAAAAGTCAACTAAGTTTTATAATTAGGACCAGAGAGAGTACTTCACAGCCTGCACTAGTAAATTAAACGTAAGAAATTTAAATGCTCATTTTCAAACTAAAATATAAAGAAGAGCACACACACATAGGGTTTAAGGGTATTTTTCAATCGGAAGTTGCCGTGGAAGAGCTATGGGCATAAAAGAAAAAAATTTGAGCAATGTTAAAAGTTGAAAATTCGTAACAATGTCGCGTTGCCCCCAACAAATCCAAACGATCATCCATTAGTTGACCAATTATGTTGAGGTGACATGCTCACGTGGCATTCATATCATTTTTTTTTTTGTTTAAAGAGTATTTTTGTTCTGAAAGTTTTCAAAAAAGAAAAAGTTGTGGGAGGCAAAAAGTTTTTTGAAGGATAATAATGTTAAGGAATTCATGATTTTTTTTTTTTGTTGATTTATTTCTTACTGGAAATGCCACCATCAAGCACTGAACATAAAAAAAAAAAAAAAAAAGGGCTTTCTTACAACTTTCAGGATAATGTTATCCCTTCAAAAACTTCTTAGTGCCCACAGCTTTTTGATGGAAACTTTCTGAGATAAAAATGGCCATACCGATATGTACATGTAAACTTGGACTGGATTATGCTAGAATTGTATGTGAAAGACAGGGTACGTTAGAAAAGCATGAGAGTACGTATAGTTGATCGAAAAGTATATTTTGTGAGCAATGATAGATCGTACAAAAGGTATCAAATAAAAGTCTCTTTGTATTATGGATCGCTCTCATCACATGATGCCATCGTTTTCAATCATATATATATGAAGCACATACACACACAGGTCACATTCACACAGTACGTACAATATTAATAAAGTGGATGAGTTAATTAATCAGCAACAAATGGTATTTTAATTTTTATGATGGCCGCCGATATAAAATTAAAATAGCATCAAGTCATATATAATTGATGGTAATTATTAATAAGGACCCCATGTCAAAAAATTATTAAGTTGTAATTTATCCATAATATGAATTGGATCAGTAATATTGACAAATGTTCAATAATAATACTATCGACAAATTACATGTAACAAATTAAAACATATAGTTTTTTTTTTCTCCCTTTTTTTGAGGAACACTAGTTTTTGTCCCCCACCGTCAAGGAAAAGACCATGTGATCACACATTCGTTTGCCTCACTGCCCTATGGCTATCCCCCTTCCTCATCTTATTCCTCACTAACACACCTCGCGATATTATTGGTCTCTCTTGATTGGACTTGATAGCCACTATCCTATAACCTTTAAAATTGGATTAATTCAATGATGACACTACACGCGCGTTAATAACTACTTTATCTGATCTTTATTATAAGACATCAACTAATAAATGTATTTGATCATTTTTATAAGGTACTTATTTGTTTTCAAAGCGCATTAATTATTATTTTTTCATGTATGCCTATAATTAATAAAGGTAGTGGGTGAGAGTAATAATTAATATAATATTAGAATTTAGTGCAATTAGCTAGTAGGGGTAATATTGGAAGTTACTTAAATTGTAGGACAACTTTATTGACTTTAACTGTTTTTATTGGTTTGTAAGAATTGTTAGTTGGTGCCTTATAATAAGGAACAGAAGAAGTACCACTCTGGTCCTATTTATAAGTCCAGTTTGACTAAAAAATTTGGTCCTATTTATAAGTCCAGTTTCAAGTAAGAAATGAGATTGTGACAATTTTACCATATTAATTGCACCCATGAGGATGGAGAGAGAAGAAACAGTTGAAAAATATTCAATCATAAATGATGGCAAAGTTGAAAATTTACCCCATAATCATTGTGTCAACTAACTTTCATTGGTATGTGAGATTTAGTCAAACTGGACTTATAAATAGGACCAGAGTGGTATATATTATCCCACCAAAGTTTTCATTTTTTTAAAAAAAAAAAATCGTCATTAGTTATCTAATTAAACAACATGACTTCAACTATATCACGCCAGATTTCATTAATTATTGGGCGTTGCTAATTGGTTTGTTCAATTCCTTTTTCATCATGTAGGGCATAATTATTATATATAATTAAAGAAATCATACTAAGAATTTATACTTATTTGTTGACGACTTAATTATAATTAATTTACTGGAGGATGAGCCTAATTAAAGATGAGTTAATTAACTGGAACGTCATGTAAAGAAAAGGACAAGATGATCAAGTGATAGAGATTTCTGTAGCGCGTGATCGAGTTACAAAAATTCTATCAAAGATTAATTAATAAATAAAAGGAAGTCACTCGAGAGAGCCGATCGATGTGACATGGAAACTAACGTTACAGGCACGTACTGGTCCATCTTCTTCATGAGTCGTACTATACATAAATTGATCACACAACAACAGAATTTGCTAGTATATATATATAGTCATGTGCAACAAGATGAGCTTTAATTTAAAAGATTGAGAATATAAGATCCATTATGCATAATTATATAATAACCAGGACTGACTTAGCTCGTCGTTTTCATTTATATATATATATATATATATATATGTTAGCTAGAAGTAACAAGAAGCACATGGAAATCCAGGATGCTCCTTTATGAAAGCTTATTGCTTCAATAATAAAGACGATGATCTACGTGTATATATATGTGAGTTTGTGATAATATACACCACTGTGTACCACACACCATTAATGGCGCAACAGAATATAATTATCATCTATCTATGCTATACCTAAAGTAATGCAACTAGCTACTTGCTAACCACAACATCATTAATGGCCAAGAACATCTCAGTTTCATTCTTTAATTTAGTTATCCTCGTTCGATAGTGATTCTCAATTGCTTTTTGCTCACAAGTTCCATATATATTAATTATTATAACGTCACTATTATATTTTGAGGGTCCAATAATAACAACACTTCATCCACCTTTAGCTTTCTTCGTCTACACTCTTCTTATCTTCTTTCTTTTTTTTTTTGATCGAAGACACTCTTCTTATCTTTAACATATATGGGGATTACATCTTTTTAGATGTCGAAACAATTTGTTTCAATGTACGTAAGAAAACACACAGATTCGATGGAATAGTGTAATTTAGGTATGAGCTTGACGGCAGTTGGTTTCGACTGTACGGGACTACACGTACTAGCAACTAGCAAGAGCTATGTCGGAGATTCAAGTGTCACGTTGTAACTCTATATGCTTACGTTAACTGTTTTGGTACATAACTGAAAAAGATTCTTTATTTGTTTAAAAGAATCTTCTTCTATTTTCGGTCTGTTGATTGTTTATAAGGATATTTACAGTGTGTGTTTGATTTGAAGGGAGAGATAACTAAGAGAGGAAGTTTTTCAATCATCTTTATTAAATAGCCCATGGACACCACTAGAAACTAGAAATTTTTACCGAATTTCATCTAGCCCACCTGACACTTGTATGGTTTTTGTGGCTAGACCATGCAATTGTTGGAGAGAGCTCTATATACCCTTCCAGTCTTTAATAAAAAATATATTTACTTAATTTGATTGATTAATAAAATTATTTGAAGTAGTTAATATGACATGTAGTTTTCAAAACACTCTAGTCATTTTTAATTCTCTCATTTCTTCTCACTTTGATTATTATTAAGAGAGTATTAATATGGGGTAGATTAAGAAAATATTGATAAATATAAAAATTCTATCTTATATATTTAAGATCAAAATCAACTCCTCAAATATTTTTTATATTGAAGACGGATGGAGTGTGTGTCTATATATATATATATATATATTAACTTGTGTTTCTTTCTTCTTCTTTTTGGTCAAAATATTAATTTAATTTACTTGATTTGTGATAGAAAACTGTTCAGAGTCGTAGATTTAAAGTAATTTGATTTTCTGTAAAGATCGATATGCTCATTCTCTGAATCTCTTTACTGACACCATTTAATTTTTGTAGGCCTGGACAGCAGAAGGCATTAGACTGTTGTTTTCTTATTATATGCTTTTAAAATGTCTAGGGACATATGGAAGTGGAACTGTTGTTTTCTTATATGTAAGACACTGAATATTCCCGATTTGCCCAAATAAATTAAATATATATAAAATCTTGGACCATCAATCTGATTCGCCCTGCAAATCTTTTACATGTCTAAAGGCAATAATGACTTGAAACGATGGATATTCTCAACTTCGACTTTATATATTGGGTTTAGGGCACAAAATCACAAATATTTGGACTTTCTCGTACACGTATAGCTTCATAAATTTTTAATCTTTTTTTATATTTAGAGTTGGTAATTATATTTTAAAACATTGTGGGTATTAAATTATATATATGTGAACATTATTTCTCTTAATCACGATTTGAATCTTAATTCATTAAGTTGTGATGGACTTACTCTTTCCACTAAACATCTAATTAAACCCAACTCTCCTCGGTTCATTAATTTTTATTTCGTTATAAATATATATAAAAAAATTATGCCTTTTTTTAACATCAATTTTTTTCAATGGTATTGATAATTGATAATATTAACAAAGATATATACTACCTCCAGTCCTAATTATAATAACATTTTTGTAGTACAATAAGTGTTCTGATAATTAGAACCGAAAGGAGTATAATGGATCGTTGGGTGCAAAATAGGAAAGAAAAGACGGAATAAGGAAAAGAAAGCTCTTCATCGTAATTAATCATGAGGATACATCTTTCTAAGATAGTCCCTAGCTCACTCCGTCTCTTTATTTACCCGACATAATAAAAATGCTTTTACGCGCTTTTTTTCCTTTTAGAAAACTATTTTCATGTATGTAACATCCCAATTCTTTTCCAAATGTCACAACATAATCTTTTCGTCCTCTTGGCTATCTGGGCCTTTCTCAGAATTTCTCTATTTCGTCTTATTAGGAAAAAGCACAAACGGCTTCAGAATTAACTTCCGCAAGAGTTTAACGGAAGATAAAATCCCACTGATTAATATTTTACCTTGACTTTGGGAATCCCATTCCTAGATCTCTAGATAGGATCCGTTTCCTATTTCCCATTTTACTATTCACATAATTTTACTTTAATTAATTATATTAATAAAATAATAAACTTAACTTATCAACTAAGTTTTCTATTTTCATTTCTTATTTATTTATTTTTTTTTCGTTTTTTTTTTCTTTTTTTTTCTGCACTTTATTTTTTAATTAATTATTTAATTAATTATTTAATTAATTAAATAATTATTTTTACATAATCTCTTACAACATTTTCCTATTGGTCAATTCTTGCATTTAGGCTTAAAAATACCTAAACTCATCCTTTTTCCTTCAAATTTTCCAAGTAATTAGTAAATATACTTTTACTAATTTTCAACCATTCTCCACTAATTTTTGAGCTCTACATAATTATCTCTGAATTTTCCTTCGTTTATGCTTAAGTAATTAGCCCAATATTACTTAATTACTTTCTTATCAATAGTTGATAATTTTCTTAATTATAATGCCTCATTACTTTCATACTCTTGTATTAACATTGGTATTTTCATGCCTCTAGCATTTTTAGAACTTACAAGGGTATTATGGTCTTTTTATTACTTTTTGAATATTCTTCTACAATTTCTCCAAGTTTGTAACTTAATAAATTACCTAAATTAGGGACAATATCCTTCCCTATTTCAAATAGATTTTTACTTGCCTCCTTTATAGCTTTCACAGGGTATTTATAACCCATAATGTATTTAGGGACCTATTTGCAAATTCCCAAACGTTTTAGGGACCTAATTGCAAATTATCTAATTTCAAGAGAAATTACCTTAATAACAAGGTAAATTCAATACAAGGTGTTTGAAACCTCATATTCACCTATTTTCAATAGGTATATTTCCCAATTTTGGTATTTACCCTAAGTGTGATTTTTAGGGTATTACAATGTACCAAATGCAACATTAAAGTCCTATATAATACAAGGAATATAAAAAATAAAAGTAAAAAAAAGCCTACATTGTAGTGGGGTAAATGTTAAAACTTAAAAGAAAGAATTGCTGAAAAAAAATTCTGTTTTGAAATATTAATTTATCGTCTAAATGTATTTGAAAGTTGTTTAATTAAAAACTCAATTTTTGAGCGGATAAAAATTTATTTAATTATATAAAAATGTCTTTTGTTTTGTCTCTAAAATAGAATGGGCATATATAACTCATCTTCAGTGGATGTAATTTTTCTTCAGTTGTGTGTAATATACCTTCAACTATATGTAAATACTTTTGTCAATGAATATTTTAATGGGGATTTTTCAGCAATTTTCCCATATTAAAATGAATAAGAATAAAAAATGAAATAGTGAAAAAATAGGGCATTCTAACTTTAGCAGAGAACAGAGAAGGAAAAGGGAATAGAAAAAGAGAGAAGATGAAAAGTCACAATCGTAAAGGGCCAAAGGGAGGTGACATGTATGTTGAAAATGTAGAAAATGAATCTCTATTAATATTGTCGACTTCGGTAACTTTTTTTTTTTTATAAGAAAAGGTTTTGGAGGGGTTCGACATCAGTCCCCCATCAAGGTCAGGGCACGGCTCCAGACTCTTTGAGCACTTAATGGGGACTTACGAGATCGCCTACCAAAGGAGTCCCAACGACGGCAGTGGGGATCGAATATACATACCTTTGGGACTTAATCAAATCCCTTACTATCTATGTCAACTTTCTTTGGCTCGACTTCCTAACTTAAAACAACAAACAATGCCCTATAATTTAATCCACTCGCTGTCAAAATCAACTACCCTCACACTCACATCAATTTCTGCCCAAACAAATCTGTACGGTACGCCTATATTATATTATTTACCACCACATTCATAATATATATATATATATAAACTCAGCACCTATATCATTCTTTTGTAAATTCAACCTCGATCACGCATCTCAAATATTCTGCCACTATATACATGAATCTTCCTTTGTTTTTTTCTTGCCATCGGAATCTTTCACATTAAGCAACATAAACACATGCTCTCGCCGCTCTTAGTTATAAGAGTTGAATAACCAAATTAGGTGGTTCAATTCTGAGCAAAAAAAAATTAGGTGGTTCAAGAAAGCCATTAAGGTTGATTAAAAATAATGAGTATGCTTGAAGTAAACTTTATTTTTTAAGTATGCCCTTATTTTTTTAGGGGTAGGTAAAAGAGAGAAAAAATTTAAATATGTATATCGTCAACATTTTAATTAATGCAATACATATAACCAATTAAAAGTAAAAATAAGAAAAAATCATTAAATGTTCAAATAATTCTTATCAAGTTGTTTAAAAAAAGATAGGAGGGACTATATAATTAACAATGGCATCTAACTCCATTGTAGGATAGAGAAGGAAACAAAAAATTGCTATCGGCTGTGAATGTGACATAGAGTCAGGAAATCGGGTTGAATCTGTCAGGCCAGTCCATTTAAGCTCTGACCTTTTAAGGGTCGAGCTTAAAAATTAGAGGAGCTAAATGAAATTGGCCCTACAGGGCCTCGAGTTTAAAAGGGCCAGCTTATTAGGCCCTTTTAATTTTTTTTCTTTTAAAAATTACCTAGGCTACCTGGACTTAAGAGTTGAAGAATGAGAATCCTAAAAATTTCAATCTCGATCTCTCTTTCCTTTTTTTCTTCGAAAATCTCACTCACACTTGCAAACTTAAAGCACAATCAAATGTTTTTGAAATTCATGATAGTGGCAAATATGACAATGATAGTTATCATACTAATGTTGCTTAGTGGTATGCTTCTTATGTTTTATGTGAGTTATTTGTGACCAATAGTTTGCTTTTGAGTACGAATTAGTGAATATGCTTATTTATTGGATGATTCGTGTTGTTTAAATATTAATGTTAACAACATTTATTTGATAGATTAGAACTTTAACTATTGTAATTCACTTATTATATCTTTTTTAGAAAAAAAATGGAGAAAAAATAGTTAAAATTTGGAATAGTAACTTCTGGATCCTGTAGGGCCGACCCTGGCCCTGGTGCTCCCGGGTTAGGCTTTGAAAAACAAATATTTTTTTTTACCTTGGGCCTTGTAGGGTCGACCCTACTTCCCAGCTCTAATGTGACGTGTGCAAAGCCGGTGGTAGAGGAGTAGGACGGTTTGGTGGTAGGAGAGGTGTCTATTGTGGAGGATTTTCCCCTACTGTAAGAATATACTCTCTCCAATCCTTTTTATAAACAACTTCTTTTTTTATTGCGCAAAACAAACTGGTGGTTAAGATTAGTTAAAAACAATAAATGTGTAAAAAATGTCATATTTTTTTTCCAAATATGCCATTATTTATGAAAATAGCATGGGAGAGAGGATGAGTAATAAATGATTAAATGAAAGAGAATTAGTGGTGAGTATGAGATAATTAATATAAAGATATGTATTTAATAGGGGTATAAAATAAAAAAAGTAGTTTAACTTTTGAGTTTTGAGATATAAAAAATTTGTTTATATTAAATACCAGCTCCAGAGAAAGAAAGTTGTTTATAAAAAAAAATAGAAAAGGGATTACTATAAATATTTTCATCAATCCAAAGGAGTCATTTAATGCACGTATATATTATATCAAGTCTTTTAATAGTTGTCAATTTGTCATGTGCACCATTACGCATTTGATATGTTGAATTGAAGAGAAGAACTCCCTCCCTCATTCCATGCAACTTTCTTTCACTCATTTGATTATTGTGTGTGTGTGTGTTGATATTACTCCAAGAGTAGTTGATTCAAAGTATTTGGTGAAGTCTTTTTTATATGATGAGGCGCCCATTTAGGAATGAAAATAGGTTAAACCATGCCAGATTTTGACTAAACAAGTCTGAGCTTATAATGGGGTTAAAAGGTCTGAGTCTGAATGCATACTTTTTCTTAGGCTCAAATCTGAGCCTTTACAAGGCCTGGTCAGGCCTGAAACTTTTTTAAAGCCCTACTTACAATGTAGGCATTGGAGGCCATAAGTAGGCTTCATGCACTTTGAGCCTATCAAAATCTATATAAATATAAGAATGAAAATATAAATATTGTGTTATTATATGATATAAATATAAATATTTTATTTAATGTGTAAACAGACCAGATTTAAGGCTTACAGGCTAGGCCTTAACAAAATAGGTATGACCTATTTACATATATAGGCCTTTAAATATGTCTTAGTCTGACCTTTTTAACAAACAGATCAGGACAGACCAGGCCTTAAATAGACCAGATTATAGACCACCTGATAGGGACCTGGCTTATTCCCAACCCTACACCCTACACCCATTAAGAGAAATTGTTAATTCTTTTTATAAATCACGATAGGGCAATTTTAAATGTCCGCTCTATTAAATGTTTGTTGGAGAATGCAATAAGTTTTATTATTATTTTTAAATTAAAATATATGAATATAAACATGGCAAACCACATCATTAATTAATTTTGGTCAAAAATTAAGAATAATCGTGTAAACTGGACAGGTGGAGTATAAATTTTGAGAGTATAAAAACACACTTCTAACTATCTCACAATAAGCAATAAGAGATGGTTAAGTTATTAATTTTATTTAAAAATAAAATAAGTTTTTATCTTTACCCACATTTCTCATAGTTTTTCAATTTAAATGAGACTAATGTTGAAAAAACTAATTAATATCCTTTACAAAAATAAAAATAACATGGATGATATGTAAACTATCAACTTAACATATTTGATAAAATAACGTTTAACGGTCAAATTTAACTGGGATAACGGCCAAGGCGAAATTGCTATATTTTTCAAATTTACATGACAAAATTGTTCCCCAAAAAAGTCTTAAGATAAAATTATCCTTCAATAAAAATTTGTAACAAAATTACCTCTTAACCCAATAACTTATGACAAGGATTATTACTTTCTTGGTTAAAGACCATTTTTATCTCGGAAGTACACGCCAAGGACCAATTTGCCCTGAAAGTTTCTTTGGGAGCAATGTTTCCCCGAAAGTATAAAAAAGTAACAATGTTGCCCCTCCGTTAGGGTTCTGTTAACAGCCCTAGGTCAACGTTAGTTGACTCCGTTATGTTGACGTGGATTGTCTACGTGGCATCTTTGTCTTTTTTTTTTTTGGTTAAGTAACAATTTTGCCCCGGAAGTACACTCGCAGGAGCAATGTTACCCTGAAACTTTCTTTTTGGTTCAATGTTACACCGGAAGTCTAAAAACGTAGCAATGTTGCCCCTCCATTAGCAACCCTAACGGTCAAACGTTAGTTCCCCCATAATGGATTGTGTCATTAAGAGTGTGTCTATAAATTTGCTTCCTTTCCTCCTTTTTTATTTGCAATTTTCCTTGTTTTGCAGCAAATTTGCCTTTGAGACTTAAAGGTAGAGAAACCTTAGCTGAGCTCCATGTCTGAAATTTTGAGATGAATTCTAAGTGATTTAAATAATTAATTGTATTTGACATTTTTTATAAGCTTTATTCTCTCAGTCATCTCTTTTTACATTGCACTAGAGGTTCGTTAGTCGTTCGCGTAGATAATTTCGCAGGTGAGTGATTATTGTTTGGAAAAATTTGTTTGAACTGCCTGCGACGTAGTCGTTTTATCTTTTGGTCGGACAAATTCGTTCTTATTTTTTTGTTTGATTTGTTCAAAACATTTTTTCTGGACAAATTCTACAGGCGAGTGATTATTGTTTGATTGGGGAATGCTTGCGATGGAGGACGCTTTGGGGAAGAAGGAGTAAACTATGTTTACTTTTTTTGAAATAAAAATTAATTGCCATCCATACTCTCTCCGTCATAATTATAATTATAAGACTAGGTTGACTTTTTTGAGACATTAAGAAAATTAAATAAGTTACTGAATCATAGTACTTCCGGTCCTAATTATAAGACCAGGTTGACATTTGACCGTTAGGGTTTTAATGGAGGGGCAACATTGCTACGTTTTTAGATTTCCAGGGCAACATTGAGCCAAAAAGAAACTTGCAGGGAAAAATTATTCTTAGGCGTGTACTTCCGCGGCAAAATTGTTTAACTCATAAAAAAAACTGACAAAGATGCCACTTAGACAATCCACGTCAATATAATGGAGTCAACCAACGTTGATCGTTAGGGCTGTTAACAGAACCCTAACAGAGGAACAACATTGCCACGTTTTTATACTTTCGTGGTAATATTGCTCCCAAAGAAATTTTCAAAGTAAAATTGGTCCTCAACGTATACTTCCAAGATAAAATTATACTTAACCCTTATTTTTTCAGGAGGCGTCATATCATAAAAAAGGCAAGAGGGTATATTTTTTTGTCAAAAAGTTTTGTGCATTTGGCCACTAACCACTAGAGTGAAAGAAAGGAGCATTGAGCGTACTTTTGGGTACATATGGATTATGGACCCACAAAGGGCTGTCGGTGGATTCTTGTAGGCCCCACCCTTCCTTATCCTTCCAACTCGCTTTCCTTCTCCGAATCATGTCCACTTATTTTTTAATTGGGCCACATCTCATCTCATGACCCTTATGTTTGGTTTGAAGGAAGGGAAGAGAAGGAGAGTGGAGGGGAGGGAAAGTTAAGAGATAAGTTTCTTCTCTCATTTTTACAAAATTATCCATATATAATTTTTAATATTTTTAAAATATTCTCTTAGTAAAAGAGAATATTCCCTTTATTAATGACAAAATGATTATTATCCTCTCAAAATATTTTTTTCCTCCCCTCCTCTCCACTCAAACGAAACATACTCTCACAACAACATTACGTATTTCATCATCATTTTATTATTACTCCTAATTCTACATACACATACTCTTCACTATGCCTAGTTTTGACCCACAAGACCCAGTAACAATTGGCCACTAGGAACAAGAAAGGAAAATTAGGAGAATTGAATTAAATAATTGAGCAACACGTGTCCAGCTATTAATTAATCGTGTGTTTTTGTTTTGTAGGCCGAAGAATCATATAGACGCCCCAAGTTTTCCTAGATGAAGAACAGTACACATAACATATTAAAAGCGACCTCAAAGTCCGTGATGCCTAGTTCAAGTTGTTGCGATGGCCTATACTGTTTTGACATCATCCCTGCTAGTTATGTTTGTTTGAAATAGCAATTCAATCTTCTAAAAATAATTTTTAACTGTGATTTATAAATATAAGATAAATATATAAGAAGAGTTTTAGTGGACGGGTTGGAGCTCGCTTGGGCACAGGGATTCAGGGATATCATGGTGCAAGTTAATTGCCTGGTGGCTGTAACTACGGTACAGAACTCAGGCGAGCAGGTTAATGGTAACACGAGTTTAGTTCGGCGTATCCAGCATCTCTTGGCACAGGACTGGCGAGTAAATATTACTCATGTCTACCGCGAAGGGAATAGGTGTGCGGATATCTTGGCGACTTATGCTTTGTCCATGGATGTGGGGCTTCATATACTGGATGATCCACCAGATAGGCTGGTAATCGCGCTGCAACAAGATGTTGAAGGGTTTGCTAGTGCTAGATTATGCACATGTACTGACTGATCGTTGTGATTAGTCCTCCTGTTTCTGAACCAAAAAAAAAAAAAATCGCCAAAAGTGATTCTAAACAAACATAATCAATTTAATAACCTTGTGCCGCAGACTATTTATGTACTCTCTCCCACTATTTTCTTTAATTATATCTGGTCGCATGGTATTGTGCTCCAGAAAAAAACGAGAAAAAACTCTCATATCATTTTTTCCCCCTAATTTAAGGAACTCTAATTTAAAAGTGTTTGGTTTCTCTCATCGTTCTTTTCTAATAATCCCTCATAATCTCTACATCATGTCTTTTCAATTAATTTGAAAAGTAATAATACTACTTTGACTTTTCTCTTATCTTTCTAATTAACAGTCAAATAGACTAATAAGAGATACTAAGAAAAAGGGTAAAGGTGCAATTTTACACATGTGCTTTATCCTGGGAGTGCTCAGCACCACGAGCTTTTTTCTGGAGCAAAAGTATAAACGTGGTTATGTTTTGGGAGCGCCCAGCACCACGGCGGTTAGTTGACCGTCAACTTGGATGGAACGCTGACGTGGCGTGACGTGTCGCTGATTTGGACTGACAAGCTTATTTGGACTCCGACGTGGACGCTGATGGTAAGTAAAGAAAAAAAGAAAATTACCATTTTGCCATTAGTTTTAAATAAAAATTACCCTTTTGCCCTTAGTTTTAAATAATAATAAAAACTAAAAATGCCCCCTCCCCGGTGGGCCCCACCACCGGCCACCCCACCGCCGCGGTGGGGCGGTAACTCTGGCTGCGGTGGTGGGGCCCATCGGCAGGGGTAATTTTTGTTTTAGTTTTTTTTAAAAAAAAAACTTAAGGCAAAAGGTTTATTTCACCTAGAACTAAGGGCAAACGTGTAATTTCACTCGCGTTACTGTTCATTTCCATCCAAGTTAACGGTTAACTAACCGCCGTGGTACTGGGCACTCCTAAAACGTAACCACGTGTATACTTTTGCTTCAGAAAAAAGCTCATAATGCTGGACGCTCCTGAAGGATAAAACACATATGTAAAATTACACATTTACCCTAAAAAAAATGAAGAGAGGATCTCCAACTAACTCACTAAACCTTAAAATGAAGAGTAGTGGCGTCCCATATGATGACGTCAGAGCATTGCTGAAATTATTATATGTTCTGCCAATAAGCGGATAAAGAGTATCTGTAATATTTTTTTTTGGTCAAAAGTATCTGTAATATATTCCTCCTCAACTTTCTCTCTCTTGATTGATTCTTTTTATAATAATTTTTTTCTCTTGTCTCTCAAATCTAAAAAACTTTTTTCTTTTTGTTAAATACATATATTTATATTAAGTATTCCCTATTCATAACTAATTCTCTTTCATTTACTTATTTATTATATATTATATCTTATGTTTTATACTAATATTCTCTCATATCTGTTACTTATTCTTTCTTATATGTTCTTTTAATAAATAGCATATTTAGAAGAAAATTGACATTTTTATTATTCTTAACTAATCTTAACTGATTTCATTTTGCAAAATAAAAATAAAAGCCGTTTATAAAAAAGGCCAGATGAGTACTTGCTATTTTTTTTTTTTTTTGTGGGAAGTTAGAATTCAACCACGTGTGTTACTTTTGAGGTTCATAGTAAAGTAGGTGTAATACATATAAGCTTCCAACCGTATCTATTTGTGTGTGTGTGAACAAAATGGGGGTTTTTTTTTTTTTTTTGGCCAAATAAACCAAATGAGTTGAGCTGGTTGAGAATTGAGATATACACAAAAAAGTTCCATTAATCCAAGTATTGGGATTATTTAAAAGTTACAATCAATAATCAAAATATAAAAATCGTAGTAGAATATGATAGATCTCAATATTTTGTCTCAAACAATGGTCCACTTATCTCAAGCTGCCAACTCACGATGGGCTTCATAGACACACAAGGCTGTTATCATAAATAAGGTCATGTTTTGATTTAATAATGATGGGCTAGGAGGTTGACTTTTCTAAGCAAACATGTAGTTAAAAACACACTCACTCCCTCCCTATTTTAATATTGGAGTGAATTGACTAATTTAAGAAAATTTAAAAGTTTTTTATACCTTTTTTTTTAAAAAAATAAATAAATAAATTTAAGTTAAAATTTTTTATTTATCATTTTTTCTCAAAAATAACTTGTCTGTAATGGTATACATAAATATTTCAGCTAAGATAATTTAACATGTGTGCATTATACGGATGCAATTTATTTAGTATTCTCTATCTCTTAAATTAACAACTAACTTTTATATTAAGGATAAAATGAAGTATAAAATAATTTCGCTTGTACTATGATGGCCCCTCATTTTGCATGAGGCCATTTAATTTTGTATGGCTTGAGCTGAGAAATAAGAATATTGAGGGCAGGGGATGCCGGATGTCCAACTAGTTGGATGGCTTACTTGTCAACCAGGGCAGCTGTTATCATACTCCTCTGTGTTATTCATCAAATAAAATTGATTTTAAGTTAATTAAATTACTTTAAAATATTTATATTTATTATTTTTTCTTTAAACTGTTTTGTCTAACTTATAAACTAGTATAATTAAATAATTTATTTTGCTTTCTTAATCTCTCTAAAAAAACCAATTTTATCGTATTTTTAAAATCGATATACTACTATCTTCAATTGTGAAAAGATAATAATTTGTAGTCCGGGTCTGTTTGGAGAGAGCTTTAAGTAGCTTAAAGCCAGAAAAAAGTAGTAATAGAGAAAAAGTCAGAAGTAGAGTGTTTGGGTTGAGTTTTAAGTTCACTGGCTTTTTTATTTTTTTTTTAAACTCTTAAAAGTCAGTTAAGGAAAAAATTTTATGAAGTAGCTTTTTTTTTTAAAAAAAAAACTCTTAACTTTTTGACGTGAGCCCCACCATTTCTACCAATATCAATCCAAACACAAATCATATTTACAACCTGACTTTTTTTTTATCGAACTTCTAAAAAAATCATATAGAAAATAAACCATCACTAACTCAAACAAATCCAATATTTAGTACCAGAGTGAGGACCTTACCAGTTTAATGTCGTTGGTGGGATTTCATTTCAATTCTAATTCCCGTGTTTCGCACTCACACATAGTGACATAGCCATCCAGTGGGCATTCCTCAGCTGCTGCTGGAAGTAGCAGCCAGCTCATTCCTCTGACATTGACCTCCCTCTTTCTCCATTGCTTTCTCAATTAGCCATACAAAATAGATATGTATTATCATAGTTACTTACTTAAAAATACAAATTTCTTTTCAAAAATATTCTCTTTCATCGATGTTCCAGTGTCACTGTAGCGGTGGTCCTCCCTCGTCTATGGGGGTGGGAGATTTTGTCTCGACATCTCTTTTGATGGTGGCCTCTAGCTCGTCGGTGGTCTTCTGCTGGCCGGTGACCTCCAGCTCGACGACGGTTTCGGTAGAGGGATGTCTCTTCTTTCCTTTTATTTTTATTGCTTTATGTTTGTTTTCTCTTCTAATGTTGTGGATTTGGGTATTTATGGTGGTGTTTTATGTTGTTGATTGAATTTACGTTTTGGGGAAAGGGATTTATCAATGACTAATACTATTATGTGCTTTACTTATGAGAGGACCATTGTTAGGATCGGTCGATGGTGGCGAATCCATATCTTTAATGTTAGACAAACTTTGTTCAGTGGGTGGTTGATGTCACCAAATTTGCTTCAAGGGAGGAGCAAAAGTATTCTTCAAGACCTCACTTGTCTTTTTTATTCTGAGGTTGGGTGTTCTCTGTCCTGTACCCCAAGTTGGGGCGATTATGTAGCTGTTTTAATTGTAGCTTATGCTTATAAGGAGGTGTGCTCGAGTGGGTTGGTTTTGCAACCAACACCTTCCTTCAAGTCCTTTCTAACCTTGGATGTTCAGGAAGTCGATAAAGCCGTTGAAAATACTTTTATTCTCATTTGTTTTGTGGTGATAAGCTTTCCTTACATTTGGTTTGTTGTTGGTGTATTTGTTAGTCTTCTTGTTCTGGCTTGTTTTCGTTTAGTGTCTGTTGTAATCGTTGCTTGTAACTTTTAATATTGGTATTGATATAAGTTCCAGTTGACCAAAAAAAAAAGTGTCACTGAGGCTAATTTTTTTTTCCTACACTCCATATCCTATCAACATAAAAAAAATAAAATAAAAATCAATCTAATTAATAAGTATTCATTTTTAATGAGAATATAATTTTCTTCTCAATAAATATTGCATTATAAAATATAGAATCATGAAAATCCTTAAAAAATTACTTATAAAAAGGACATAAGTACTAATTCCTTACATAGTCGTTCTTCCTTACTCCATCTTTGTACCTCCTCACTTGTTCCTCGTTCATTTCCCAACTTCCTTCTCCATAGCAGCCAATCTCTCTCTCTCTCACTGCCAATGAACTACGACAGGCTCCAACCCTCCCAGCCCGGCGGCTCCTCCCGCCGCTCCGATGACGCCATTCCTCCCTCTGCATCCCCCCGCAGCAAGAAGAAACTCATCTTCCTCTCCGCACTCGCTCTTGTCCTGATCGTCGCTTCAGCCCTCTCCGCCGTCCTCCTTGTTCGCACCAGACCTCGGTCTACGCCTCCACACGATTCCGGCGTCGGCGGCAAGCCCACTCAGGCCATTTCACGCACCTGCGACAAAACTCTGTTCCCTTCCCTCTGCGTTCAGTCCCTCCTCGAGTTTCCGGGTTCCGCCGCCGCATCGGAGCAGGACCTCGTCCACATTTCTCTCAACATGACATTGCAACACCTAAGCAAAGCCCTCTATTCCTCCACCGCCATCTCCGCCGTCCAGATGGATCCGCTTGAACGGTCCGCCTACGAGGACTGCCTCGAGCTCCTCGAGGATTCCGTCGACGGGCTCCTCCGCTCCCTCACCTCGGGAGCCACCGCCGGCGGATCCACCGACGATGTGCTGACGTGGCTCAGCGCAGCACTCACGAATATAGACACGTGCAGCGAGGGTTCGCGGACACGAGCGGCACAGTGAAGTATCAGATGGCAAGTAATTTAAAGGACTTGTCCGAGCTGATTAGCAACTGTCTCGCCATATACGCCGGCAGCGATGCCGGCAACGATTTCTCAGGGGTTCCGATTCAGAACAGGAGAAGATTAATGGGAGAGAATGACAATGGCGACGTCTCAGGCGAATTCCCGGCCTGGTTAAGCAAAAGAGACAGAAGATTGTTGGCCACGCCGGCATCGGCAATTCAAGCTGATATCGTCGTGTCGAAGGACGGAAGCGGAACCGTTAAGACCATCACGGAGGCGATAAAGAAAGTGCCTGAGCACAGTAGTCGCCGGATTGTTGTGTACGTGAAGGCAGGAAGGTAAATAGTGTGATTCAGTGGGCTTTTGGTAATTAAACGATTCTTTTTTAGAGAAAAAAGGGGAAAAAGTGTGATCATTATTTAACTTTCAACATTAACTAACCAAGCTATCATTGTTATGGAACGAAAATATTTTGTGATCATGTGAGTAAGTGAGAATTTTCAAATTTCAATCAACAGTGGTCAATTAATAATCATGCATGCCCGTGAATATATATTTATTTAATGATAATAATTATTTTCTCTGTTTAGCTACTTTCTTCAACACCAAATAATAGTGTCCTCCATTAGTTTTGCATAGTATGGCTATATTCTTAATACTCAGTATACAATATTTGCTTGGATAATTAATTAAGTAGCCAATGTTCGAGTTTTTGTGGTGAGATGAGCTAGCAATAATTGAAAAGCAATATTATTGTGGGCGCAATAAAATGGTTAGGTATTGATAGGGGCAAGGTATAGAGCTGTCCTTTTATTCTATAATTAATTAAATGATAGAGAAATATATAGAGTGTAATTAAATAAGTATAAAATATTAATAAATTTAATTAAATATATCTTAAAATTTACACTTATTTAATTATAAAATATATTTATCAGCTATGAAGAGGAAAATTTGAAGGTTGGGAAGAAGAAAACCAATGTGATGTTCGTAGGTGATGGGAAGGGCAAGACAATCATCACAGGCGGCAGAAATTACGCTGAAGGCACCACCACCTTCCACACCGCCTCCTTCGGTGAGTTCCTTTTTCACACCTTTTTTCTTTTTTTTTTTATGAAAAGAGTTAAAAACCTAATTTACATAAATTAATAAAATTAGTTAATTTAGGGAGAATGACATTCAAGTTCCAAACAAAGAAAATAATTAATTAACAAGTCCCATAAGTTGTTAATGGTAATTATTGCACTTGTTAATTTTCCCTATTCACTTGTTAATAAAAACTTTTCTGACATTATTTTCTTTAGTTGCGACCTCAATGTTATTCTCCCAAAATAGTCTCGAGCCTTTAATATAAGACCCACTTTATAATTTAATTTTTTCATTAAAGTGAGTCCTATATTAAAATTCAAAATAAGTATATCATTTTTAAAAATATATTTTTTAATTATTTGTATTGAAAACTATCTTATAATATAAAAACCCTTTTAATATATGTGGAGAAGGTTTTGGAAAAAAGTTATAAAATATAGAGAAAGAAAGAGGGAATTGAAATATTACATTTAAACTAGCTCTTATATTTACTCTTCAATAATTTTGCCCTGCATTTTTTCCTTTTTACCATTTACATTAATTCATAAAAACTACTAAAAACAAAAATGGGGAAAGAGCCAAAAACTGGAAAACAAATCACATGTGCAGCGAAGGGGGACCAGAGTAGAAGTTAAAAATAAAAGGGAAATTTTCAAGGTCCTTTTAGCAGGAAAAATTGTAAAAAAAGTCTCAAGATTCTGACAATCCCAAAAAAATCTCAGGACCTTTTCTAGAATTTTCAGAATTCTTTGTGAATTGTTAAGGGGTAGGTCTTTTACAACTAAATCAGTACCTTTAACAACTATATCACTACCCCGTTAACAACTCACCCAAGAATCTGAAAATATCAGAAAAGGCCCTAGGATTTTTTCTGGGATTGTCAGAATCTTGGGGTCTTTTTTACAATTTCTCCTGTTAAAAGGGCCCTGAAGTTGATTTTCCCAAAATAAGATGTGGCCTGTCAGGTTTAATTTAAGATTCCCACCTATTATCTGCTTGCACGTGTACTCCCTCTTCACGCGTTTAGTAATTGGACCCCACGCATAAAATTGCAGCCTTCCCTCATCCATCATGCTTCAACAAAAATGTATTGAACTTGAAAGCATAGCGTAAGGCCAAGTTTTCCCAAATTAATAGTAGCTACCAGCCATTAAATTATTGGTGGTGGGGCTATGCACCCACATAACCTTATTCATTTTTGTCTCTAACGAACCGAAATTTCCGCCACCAACCAGGTTTATTCTGAGCTGCTCTATCCGGTCATAATTATAAAATCGAGTTGATTTTTTTTAGAGAGATTGAGAAAGTTAAATAAGTTAATTAATTATATCATATATTATATATTCTTAGATTATATATTAGTTTATTACTCAAACTAATTAGTTTAAAAAAATAAAAATAAAAATATTCTAAAATAATTTAATTAGTTTCCTTAAATTCTTCAAAAAAATTAATTTAGCCTTATAAAATTAGGACAGGAGGGAATACTACTTTTCCTAAAAAATATACCATCTTAATATATCGTTTTCCCAAATTCATAATTTTTTCCCTAAATTCATAGAAAGAGAGTTTTTATTTAAAAAAAATAGTTACAGTACACATTATTAGAGATTATGGTATTTTGGGTTAAGAACACCAATTTTTTATAAATATATAATTAACTTAATTAATTTTTTAAATATCTATAAATTAATTATTTATCTTTTATATTAAAGAATAAATAAATTTCTTTATCATTACTTGATTGATTGAATGGCCTTGCAGCTGCTTCTGGGGCTGGTTTTATTGCAAAGGACATGACATTTGAGAACTATGCGGGGCCCGGGAAGCACCAAGCAGTGGCGCTTCGTGTCGGAGCCGACCATGCGGTGGTGTACCGATGCAGCATCGTCGGATACCAAGACACATGTTATGTCCACTCCAACCGTCAGTTCTTCCGGGAATGTGACATTTATGGAACCATTGACTTCATCTTCGGCAACGCCGCTGTGGTTTTCCAGAGCTGCAACCTCGTATCTCGAAAGCCCATGGACCAACAGAAGAACACCATAACGGCCCAAAATCGAAAAGACCCGAATCAGAACACGGGTATTTCCATTCATAACTGTCGGATCCAAGCGGCTTCGGATCTGGAGGCATCCAAGGGAAGCTTCCCAACCTATCTGGGCCGTCCGTGGAAGACGTACGCTAGAACCGTCTACATGCTATCCTCCATGGGTGATCACATCAATCCACGTGGTTGGTTGGAGTGGAATGCCACAGCTCCAGTAGACAAATTGTATTTTGGAGAGTATATGAATAGTGGGCCGGGTGCAGCTGTTGGAGGCCGGGTCAAATGGCCAGGGTTTCGGGTTATAACATCCGCGGTGGAGGCAAGTAGATTCACGGTGGCTCAATTCATAGCAGGGTCGTCATGGTTGCCGTCAACAGGGGTGGCATTTGTCGGAGGACTATCTAGCTAACTGAACGAATTCAATTTCGCTCAAGGTATATCAAGTCTAGTGTATCTATTTTTATGGGATTTTACCATGTAATTGTACCAAAATATAGGTCTTCCTGGTATCGATTTTTTGTTTTTACAAATGTTATAATAAAATTATATAAAGTTGTAAACAATAATAATTGTTGATTTATAGTGATTATTCTGTGGGTGCTGATTGGAGTTTGCTTGGAGATAGAGGTGGATAAAGTTCTCTAACTAATAAAAGCGAAAATCATTTTATATACACCTTAACTTTTCCTCAATTTTTAATTCGATACCTATGTAATTTGGGCTAGGTGATCTGCCTACCCTTATTTTACCTACCTCTCTCAATACCGTTAGATTATAATCTCATCCAACAACGGAGATTTGAGGGATAAAATAAACCCTTTTACCTATGTAATTTGAGGGAAAAGGATTATCTCAGTATCCTTCCCTCATTTTCCCTCAGTATCCTAATCTGGGCCATCCAACAATGAATCCGATGGCTAGAGAGAGAGTTTTAACATGAAGCTAACATGTGCTAGAGAAGGTTATCCAACACTGAAGGCAAGCATGTTGGTGAAGTATGTGAAATCAAATCGAGGAATACATCATCATCACGCATAGGGTGTAAAGCTTGTCTTAAGGCTTCTATCAATGGAAAAACAAACATGTGGACAATTACATATTTTGACGACAACCATAATCATGGTTCGGTTACTCTGAAGAGTGTTCCATATATAAAATCATATAGGCAAATGCCTAGTGTTTCTAGATCATTAGTTGAAAAATTCAGTGAGTCGGGCTTGCCTACTAGAAAGGTGGCCATCATCCTCAGAGGCCATGATTTATTGTTTGATAGTCGAGATTGTTATAATCATGTGAAAAATGTTAGGAGGAAAATATATGACGCTGGAGATGCACAAGCCATGGTACGTTATTGTGATAGACAAAAATCAATGAATCCAAATTTCTTTTATTCAATCAAGTATGACGATGATGATCATATGGAAAGCTTTTTTTTGGATTGATGCGAGGTCCAGATATTCCTATGAGCTTTTAGGAGATGTCATCACTTTTGACACAACATATAGGACTAACAAATATGTATTGCCTTTTGGACCCTTTGTTGGTGTGAATAACCATTTGCAGTCAATCATTGGACTCAAATTATAGCTTTTGAATTCCTAGTTTCAAAATGAACCAAATCATTCGTTTGAACCCATCTTTTCCCTGAGAAAATATTAAACGAAATGCTTTCATCTTTTAATAGAGCACAACAAACATGATCATCGCTGAGAGAAAGAAAAGAATCTAGGGTTCCAAACCAGAGATTAGGTATATTGAACTGCAAATGGAAAATTATAATCTAGGTTCCAACGAATGTGAGAGAGAGAGAGGGGGGTGGGAGGCAATGGGAGAGAGGAAGGGGTAAACGGGTTTATTTTATCCTTCAAATCTTCGCCGTTGGATAGGATTATAATCTAACGGTATTGAAAAGGGTAGACAAAAGTAGATAAAACAAAGGTAAGCAGAATAACCCATCCTATGTAATTTTTTCTTCTTAATTAAATCCTTCAATGTTACCCTCAACTGTTAGCCCCAAAACTTTACTTTGTTAACTCGGTCAACCTCTATATATGAACTAATTGTGCTAACAGAGCAAAGTTAAGAATTTGATTTAAAAAATGTATGAAATTAAAAATTAAAGAGAAAGTACAGGGACCAACAAAATGGTTGCCCATGAATAAAAGACTGAATTGGTGGACTCGCCAAAACTTTATTTATCCAGAGTAGTAAAGTGAGAGGGTGAGAATGATATTACAAGAACAAGTCCTCCACAACTCCCTACGGTCTATATACTATTTTCATGTTTCACAAACACAACACACAAACATAAGGTGATATACTTCATTCTGCAACACAACCACACGAGTACGCGATACGAGATAGGAGATAGGAGATAGGAGATAGGAGATAGGTGATAGGAGTATGGGTGATAGGGGATAGGAGTATCATCATATGCTATAACAGTAGTAAAATACGTATAAGCACTGTTAGTATTTTGCTCAAGGGGCTAGCCCATCTATATGATCATCTATGAGCTCTGAAACAGCATCAAGAAAGGCATCTTCACTTGATCCAGCAAGTGCAGCTTCTTCTTCTGCTTTCTCAACAATCTGCTCAATCACAGATTTCTTCTTCAGTGTTTCTCTGCACAAGATGCTTCCGATGCTGAAAGGAGTGAGTCCTCTCTCACAACCTTTCTTCAGAAGCATAGTGGATATGCGAAGGATTTGGGCACATTTGGCAGGAAGATCCCATCCATGGAACTTCAAAAGCTTTATATCTGCTTCAGCATCCAGAGATTTTATGTAATCAATGGTTTCTGCAGAGTAAGGTTCTTGAGCTTGTGACCAGTACAACCAGTCAAATGTGCAGTCTTCAAACTACCAAGAGAAGGAAAGGCAACATGAAGCAAAAGAAAAAGAATAAAAGAAATAGAAGTAGCAGCAGCTTTAAAACTTTAGCAGCACAAGTAATAATAGAAATACAAAACATAATTACAGCATCAACACATTTGGATAGTAGTGGGACTTACGGTCTCAGGTAAGCAATAGCCATGATCAATTGGAATAAGCACTATTCTACCATCTTCACCATCCTGGCTAACCAAAATGTTTCCAGCATGCCTATCTGCATTTGCCAATCTGATATCCAACACTGAGATCTTGTGCACCTCCTCTACCGGGAACGCGAGAGGGCCCATATCTTCACAGCTTCCAATATTCTTCATAAACATCTGAAGTGACCCTATTTTTATATCACCTGAATCATATTTACATTCCTTTGGATGATGGAATCCTTTGTGCAAGCATTTGACCATCGCCGTTGGAGGCACCCCAGCAAATCCCTCCTCCTCATTATTACAACTAGAAGTGCGAGGTCCGTTCCTAGGATGATCCAAAATGTATGCTGCAACTTCTCTAAGAGCCCCGAGTCCTACTCGTGTGCCTTTCTTCAAGCCTTCTCCATTCACAGAGACTGGAAGTCCTCGAGGATTATTAACAGCCATTGGTTCCTCATCAATAGGCTTGAAAACAGAAACATACTTAGAACCAGATGAATCTTGCATGAGATAAGCACCTCCAGATCCCTCTGATGATCGAATCGGTTTATTTCCCCTCTCTAAGCCCTGTGAAGTAGCTTTGATAAGCTCCTGGATCACCTTTGGAATTTTGTTATTGGAGTTAACAGTGATTGGTTCCAAAAGAAAATCTCTTGTCAACCGCTTCGTCTCCGGGAACTTATTGGTCACAAACAGTGGCCCTAAATGTTCATTACCTGAATTTACCGCCTTCTCATGTGTGTATGATGCCTCAATTGACAATTCAAAATCCTTCTCAACTGCTTTAGTCCTCACTTTGGCAGACCTTCTCACCAACAAATGAATTACAGCATCATCATCCTTACAGATATCCTCGATGAGTCTCTGGTCCTCGAGTGCCTCACCATCAAATATCAGTTCTTGATCCTTGAGGTTTACAAATCCTTTGCCCTTCCTTTCAATCTGCTGCTTTACATAACCCACGTTTCTATTCTTCTCAACATAAAACTCAAACTCTTTTCCACATATAGTCCTAACTGTAATAGCTTGAATATCAGAGAGCCTTAGCACCAAATGCAGCACATTCCCATCAGTTACACCATAATCACGAACACAAGAATAGTTCCTAGCCAATTCCCTCCCCTCAAGAACCAATTTCTGTTTCTTCACAAAGAAGCCTCTAAAGGTCTGAATTCTCAGCTTCACTGAGGCAATTGAATCTGTCTCCATAATACGCATGGGAATCACAGATCCACCAACAGTTAGGTAAATCAAAATAAAGTCCCTCGTTTGAGGACTGCAGAAATTGGTAAATTTACCCGGGGAGTTAAAATATTTTTCGTATGTTGGACTAAGTGCCACACTAGCCATTGTCCACTCAAAGGTTCAAAACCTTGCTGGCTTAAAAATGAACAAGTAATGAACCTTAAAACCACTAATAGAGTGCAAGTGTTCTATTTGACAAACCCATCTGGCAAGGAAATACAGAATAGGCAACCTTGACCTTTTCTCTTCCTCCACCTCTATTCTGGACACTAATCCAGCAAAAGCAGCCGATGCAACCTAACCAGTAAACAAAGAGTTTACGCACTAAACATGTGTAGTCTTCTTCCAGCGGTCAGAGATCCTAGCTAAACGAAATCATTCAAGGACACTCAGAGAAATTAAGATGATCTGAATCCTTGAATTGATTCATCAGAACTGATTACATTTCTGCTTTTCAAACTTAAATGACCCTGTTTTAGCTACGTTGTTGGTAATAGTATAGCTACTTGGAAAGAAAAGAGCACCAAACAACGTAATAACCCTGCAAAAAGAAAGAAAATCATCAGAGTTCAGTCAAATAATAAGGAATCAGTGAGAACAGGGGGGAAAAGTAAATCAGATACATACTAACAGGTAACACAAAAAGAAAAACATAAAAATAAATCAGTCAGCCCTATGAATATCTACCTTCGATCAGCTTCAAATTTTCTCCTATAATTTCCAAAGAAAATAAGAAGAGAATTGTTCTTCCAAATTATCATGCATGATTTGAAGGGAGAAAACTAAGGAGCGTGATCGAAATACAGTAAGCAAAGGATTTCATCTTAGCTGAGCGCTATTTTTCACGTGTCAGAACTCACTGTCACAGCATCTATGCAAGAGTTGCAAAAGCTATGGACAGAAATTTCAGACATTGACAAATATTCATAGAATCGAAAGGATATCCGCAAATGGAAAATAGATTAGAAGAATAATAAAATTCGTTTTATGCGATTCAAGGCAAGCGGAAAAACATTTCGACAAATTTCTTCCCGATTTAATTTCGATGAAGCCAAACAATCTAAACTGAGAAATGACAATCTTTAAAACGAATCTTACAGAGAGACCGATCAGCTTACACAGTGAAGTGAAATCGAAGGAAATCAGGTAGGATGAAGATGATACGAGATAATTGAAAAATGTAGCGCCATTATCCTCGTCGTGTGCGTTTCCTTCGTCTTCTTCCCAGAAGAATCGGAAATTCTACTCTCTTTTGGTTTTCCCGGAAAGCGAGAGAGAGAGAAGAACGAGTAATGGAGTGTAATGTGGGAGGGAGCTATTTATCAGGACCTACCTGACGCCATGACCCCGAGCTCGGGGGCAGAGTATTTGACGTGGGAACGGACGTTACTTTGTCGGTCATTTTCGGATTTTCCAGATGTTACTTGTGGGGCATTTACAATAGTAGTACAATAGTACTTTTTGTTTTTGAAAAATGACTCCTGTATTCTGGAGTATTTTGATGGGACCCCTTTAAAAATTTAGATTATATCTATTATTATCTAAGTGTGTGTTTAAATCAGCTTTTGAAAAATAGTGTTTATAATTTATAAAATAAATATGTAAGAGAAGTTTTGTTTTGACTAGTGAAAAAAGGCTTATAAAACCATGGTTCCCGAGTTACCTAAATGGATAAAGGATTTCTCTAGTCACTGGAGCTGAGTTATCTCCAATAACCTCCAAAACTACGTCGTTTTGGATTAATGAAGAATTAATTCACCTAAAATTATGGAAACATTCTTCATTAATCCAAAACGACGTAGTTTTAGGGTCATGAAGATAACTTATCTCCAGTGACTGGAGAAATAATTTTCCCTACCCAAATACTCAATATTTTAAAATTTAATTTTTCTTTTTTATTATCATGTTAAAATAAAAAGTTGATTTTTAAAATACAATCATTGATGAAAATTTTTATGGCATTTTAAGAAAAAATGTAAATATAATTTAATTATTGATAAAGATAAATAAAATATATTTTATATGAGGAAAATGATTAGAAAATATCGTTTGAACTTAGAAAACCCAAAATGTCATATGAAATAGGGAAAGGATAGAGATGTGATGTGGTAAGAATTCGAGATTTTAAAGCTTTAGTGTTTTTATTAAAATGCTTCTCACATTTTTTTTAGAAAAAAGGGCAAGAACCCTCGATGGAGCCGGAGCTCTATTGGTCGCTGACTAACAAGGGTATGTAAATTGCCATACGACGTGACTACTTAGACATAAAAAATAACAACTTAAAAATCACAATTAACAATTGGGTTATGCATATTGACAACTTGAGCTCCTCAAATGTTAATAACCTTACAGGTCATATTTTTAAGTCACACCTCTTAGGCGACATAAGTTACTTAGGTATAGAGAATGATGACATAAGAATCATAATTAATTATTTGGGTATGCATATTGACAATTTGAACTCCCAGATGTCAACAACCTTATAGGTAATGTTTTGAAGCCATTCCGGTTAGGTGACGTTGACTACTTAAAATATAGATAAAAACAACTTAAGAATCACAATTAATAACTTCGAGTATGTATATTAACAACTTGAGCTCTCCAAGAAAATATCGCACCAGAGCTCTAGTAGTCGGTCGACAGAGTGTTGCTGGCAACAATTGGAGCTTCAAGTAGCGAGGGTTCTTACCATTTTTCTTAAAAAATGAGAGGCATTTTAGTAAAAACGCCAAAACATCAAAATACAATATTCCTACTATAACACTTATCTATCATTTTTCTATTTCATATGACTTTTTTGGATTTTCCAAGTTCGAATGATATTTTCTTACCATTCTCCCTCTAATTTTGATTGAAAATTAATAAGAAATGTATAAAAATGTCATTTTGGAAGTTGGTTTGTCATTAATTTTTGACTTTTGGGAGAAGAAAAGGGTCGAAGTGGAAATGTCTTTGTAACGAACTAACGATCGATAACGGGCGTTGAATCGAAGGGGAACGAGTACTTTTGGGCGATATTTTTGGTCAAGTCTTCTTTTTGAATAAATTTAAAACTTGGCCTCCAAGCCTGTTCCTACGTAATTACGCATACCACAACCCAATAGATTTCTGCCACGTAAGAAATCTTCGTAATATTCATCCAAACTTCCTGGGCTTCCATCTTGTTTTTTTTTCCCTTGGTGAAAAGGTTTCCTTTTTGTTGTTCATAAAAAATACTGCATTGTTGTTTATCCTCCATCGATATGTGTGTGTGTATATATATATGGCCAAAATCAAAATAAATATATAAAAAATGATAAAACTTTTCTTAAATCACCAATTCTACAGTGTACTAATTTATTAAGGATCAGAAATTCAAATTAAAACTTGTGCTAAGCTTGGCAAGTTTATCAGCGAAAGCTTTTCCCAAAGTTGCTCTCAGTGTTCCTATATATAAAAATTGATAATTTAATTTTAATCGTTTATTTAAATGACAAAAACTTCTATAACTTACATTAATTTTATTTCGTAGTTCTAATATTTCTTATTGTTGTTTCAGATGAAATTCCAGTGTCATAATGCTGGTTGGTCACCATACCAAGCAATCTGTTAAATTATTTGTGTTTTATTATTAACAAAGGTAGGTTTAATTAGGAAAATTTTAACCTATAATTTATAAATTAGTGTGTAGGAATGATTTGTATATACTTCTGTAAGTGTTCTCCTAAGAAAATAAAAAGAAAATCATATATAATGTACTACCTCTGGTTCTAATTATATGAACACTTTTGTAGTGTAATTTGCACTACAAAAGTGTTATTATAATTAGAACCGGAGGGAGCATGATACTTATCTTGGAGAGGCTAATCCAATGTATATGACTAATTTTAAAGAACATCTTGGCACCAATGCGTTTCACTTTGATGTGGCAATAGTTTATTAAAATAATACCTCAATAAGTCTCATAAGTTGTTAATAGTAAATGATTTACTTGTTAATCCTCACTGTTCACTTGTCAACGAAGACTTTCCTGATATTATTTTCCTTTGTTGGGATCTAAAATTCATTCTCTCTAGTTTATTTTAGGTCGTTAATACCAATAAATTAGTGGGTGATGGTAGAGGCAAATCAAGAAAATGACTTTCACTCTCCATAATTTAAATTTTCTTCCCAGCTATGAACAACCTCGACCTAATCTTCTTGTTTTCTTATTTTTCCTTTTTTTACAACACAACCTAATCTTCTTTTGATTTGCTTTAAAACTACAGGTCATGTTTGGCGAGCATGAAAGTTAATTCCATGAAAAGAAAATGAGGGAGAAAATTCTTCTTCTTCTTTTTTTTTTTTTAAATGTTTAGTACTAATGATTAAACTTGGGGTTAAGGTGCATTTGCCAACCAACTATTACCCGAGGAGCGTCTGACACAAATAATAATTGAGGGGATCAAAATTGTCAATCAACAATTAAAAAGTGAAAAAAAAACACCAAATAACTATTAAAAAAAACAACTACCACAATTAAATTAAAATATGAGGCACTGACGTAGGACGGTGGCGGAAACCCTGGAGAAAAGAGCAGTTAAGCCTTCTTCTTGGATAAGGAAAACACCAACAGAGATGGGACCCATGGGAGCAGGCGTTGTGGCAGCGGCGGTTGCTGCTTGTGGCATAGGAGGGATGGAATCAGGGTGCAAGGTGCGTGCCAGTCGAAAGCTGTGGACTGCTGGATGAGTTTAAGAGGGTGAGTGGAACACTCAACAACAATGGAAGCTTTGGAAACGCCGACGTCGCCGACACTGTGACAGTCAATGGAAGACGGAGACACCAAGACAGTGACGGGGTAATAGTTCGTTGGCGAATCTACACCAAATTGTGTTTTTTTCACTTTTTAATTGTTAATTGGCAATTTTGGTCCCCTCAATTGTTATTTGTGACAGACGCTCCTCGGATAATAGTTGGTTGGCAAATCTGCACCTTAACCCTTAAACTTGTTATGAAACTCATGCTTTCATTTCATCAATTAATTGTCAATCAATTATTATGAGTTTTGACTATATACAGTCACTTGTTGAGATGCAATTTTTTTTATTCTTTTTTAATGATGAGATAATAATGTTCCGAAGTTCCTCACACCAATAAATTTCCAGCCTTCAGGTAGAAAAATAAAATCCCAGCCTTATTAATCCTTTTTTTTATATACAGAAATTTTAGGAGAGGGTTTGGCTCACTCACATTCCAAGTGCAGAGCGCTTGGAACTCACTCTGTAGGGAATTCAAGACTACACATGTCTCAACCTTAGCTTGAGTTACCGTTGCTTTGTAGACCTTTAAGATGCCTCCTCCAGCGCCTTGACCAACTCCAAGATCGAACTCCTTCTCTTTTGGTGAGAGTGTCCGACCCCTTTGCCAGTTAAACTTAAGAAGGAGGGGTCCGGCCTTATTAATTCTTTAATAAGCAAAAGTTGTGAGTTGTGGAAATGTATGATTAAGGTTTAAAATCCACCTGCACTAACAATGTCAAGTTAGAATTTATAATTATTCCATTTAAACTGTGTGTTCTTTTTAATTATTATTATTAATATAACCACATCGCCGAACCCACTGTATAGGGTTTGCTATCATAGTTTTCTGAGAAATGTTGGTTGCCTAGTTTCAAAGAGACATGAGATTCCTGTTAACTACTCCCTCTAATCGTACACGTTGAAAAAAATAATTAATTTGAACGTATTAAAAAATCTGGTTAAACTAGTTATTTGTAAAAAAAACCATAGGTTGGTTTCTCTAAAATATTTCTTTTAATCATTTGCATTGGCAATAATTTTCTGGATGTAATACCCTTTGATATGTGTAATCAATAAGAAAGTTGTAAATTTGGGAGATGGATCGAATTGGGATCTTAAATTTAGATATAAAATAAGCTTCTCTACTACTAGCTCTTGCATTTATAACAGACAGGAGGATATTAAGTCTGTGCATGAACAGAGCATGCTTACTCCATAACTTTTATAGGAAATCTCACTCTGCAGCAAAAGCCCCAAAAAGCAAGTCTTGGATCACTAACTCTTTGCTTCACCTTGGATCCATACTCCTATTGCATGAATCAATTACGCATGGCTTGCATTCCAAGGACTGAATCAATTAACTTTAGTTAACAAGTTTATTAAGCATTCATAGTGTTAAATTACTTTAAGATCTCGTACGCTAATTGACACCAAAAATACAATAGTTGCATTAAAAATTAGTTAAAGATGTAGTGACTAAAATAAGAAATTAACCTAACAAATTGTGATAATTCAATTGCATTACAAATACGGGCTAAGGTGCAGATTGGCTAATTAAGTGTTACACTAGAAGCACCGGGCACAAAAATGTTTTAAAGGTATTAAAAATACCAATGAACAATTAAAAGAGAGCAAAAATATCAATGAAGAATTTAAAATTCCAGCAAATAGACCGAAACGAGGATTGTGCTACTTTCATCGGAATTTATTTCTTCATTGGTATTTTTGCTCCCTTTCAATTGTTCATTGGTATTTTCGGTTCCTTCAAAACATTTTTATGCCAGGTGCTCCTAACGTAACACTTGGTTGGTTAATCTGCACCTTAACCCTATAAAGACTGCTGAATGCCATTCTATGCATTAGTGTCTCAGGTCTCAAATATGCAATTTTGGAAAGAAAGAGCAAGTGATGTTGGCATGAATAGTCTTCTAATGAAGTGTTTTCTATTAAAAAAAATAAAAATAAAGGTTCCATTTTCAACAATTTGTTTCTTATAATATTGCTCCAGGTTTCACAAAATAATCAAATAATTTGTGGTTCGTTGGTTCATGATGATTGGCACCTCAATATTTTGAAGTACCGCGTTAATTTCACATGGCAAAATATATTTGATTATTAACAAGAAGAAGGGACATAAAGGTAGCCAGCCTCCCAAAAATTTGGATCTTGTCTGCTGAAATATGATTTTGCATGATTTAGGGACTAGACACTTTTCATTAATTCACGAACAGAATTCAACTTTATCGCACCCCAAAAATTTATACAACTACAATACATTAATCTGTCTTGCTACATTTTCCCTGCTTTGACTACATGCAACTGACAAACTCTAGGATCCACAGCTAGTTGCTTAGACAAGGTAAAAAGATTTGAAAACCTCTGCTCAAGGCTGAGTTACTTTCAATGGGCTATGTAAGTGAGACATTAACCATGTACTTACTTGCAGAGTGCGATCTGGCAAAGACCGTATGGGATCGGAACAACCTCAACCCGGCCTCGCCAAACAGAGTTTTAGTTGAAGCAGAGGGAGTTATCAGAGGCCCTCAAGAAGACCATGTTCTGTAGAGCAAGTAGAATTACAGGGCATGTCAAAGCAAAACTGGGTAACAAACTTGTGACTCAGCTCATCATAACTCATGACTAGCCAATACAAAACTGACGTTCCAGACTGGCTAGCTAAACCATGTTTATCGTGAGGTCAATAGGGCAGCAAATTTCATGGCTAATCATGCTCTGAATCTTGATTTAGGATTTCACATTTTCTATTTTTTAGCCAGTAAATTCTAGGAAGAGGATTCTAATTGGAAGATCCTTCCATAGACCGTGTCCACGGAAAATAAAGACAAGCCCAATACTCTAGCTAGATGGATCCTAACTTTATCTCTTTGTAAACTCTCTAAAAATGGAGGGAATCCATAATGCTATGATAGTGGGGTTTAAGAAAAGGAACAGACCCATCAGCAATAGGATCCGATTATTTCCTCTGGAATACTTTTGCTGTCACTAAGATAAGAATTTCTTCTGGATTGCTTGGTTTTGGAGGACAATTTGACTGTTTTAATGTTCGCATTGCTAGTTGTCAACTATCGAAACAACTCAGGTAGCTTATCAGGTAAAAGAAAATTCTAACCTAAGAAAAAGAGGGAGAAAATACAAGCCCAACTCTTGCCTACGAAAACTTAAAAAAAAACATACTACCTCCAGTCTTAAATATAAGTCAGTTTATAATGCAATTTGCACTACAAATTTAGTTCTATATTTAGGACAGGATGGAGTAATTTATTTTTCCATCTAGAATAGAATCAACGTAATCTTATGCCGCCCCGCCAACATTAAACAACAAAGCAAAATACAGAAAACTTATCTTACAGATTCCTCTGAATAAAGTCCCATATCCTTTCTTCCAGATATAGTCGATCTCTATGCCGTCGTGGCATGTGACGCTCATCTGGGAAAATTAATAGCTCATATGGTTTTCGAGCAGCCACAAGGGCATTGACAAGCCTTGCAGTATGCCTAAAATGTACATTCTCATCAATCATTCCATGCACGAGCAGTAAGTGTCCTTTCATCTTGTGCACATGATGCATCACAGAACTGCTTTCGTAGGTAGATCTGTTCTCATATGGCAATCCCATGAACTTCTCTGTGTAGAATGTGTCATAACTGTCCCATGATGTAACAGGGGCACCAGCCACAGCACACTTGAATGTATCTGGATATCTTGCAAGTGCCATAGCAGATAGATATCCACCATAGCTCCAACCATATAATCCGATGTGGCCAACTTTAGCGAGCCCTTGTTCGATGAGCCACTCAGCTCCAGTAACCTGATCATCAGCATCAGCTTGACCAAGATTGTGTTTTGCATGGCTTTCAAATTTCAGCCCCCTTCTAGCAGTCCCTCTGTTATCTAACTGAAAGCAGGAAAAGCAATACTCAATCAGAAAGTGATGAAGCAAAAGTCAGTTTTTTCATACAGGATAGACAAGAACAATGTGTGACTGAATATATTTCTTCATATAACAGAAGTTCCATGATGTTTAGATCTGTCAACATTTTCAATGTACTACTATTAGATCAGTTTTGTGTTTCAATCATGTTACCATCAAGTTTCTCATGCAGATATACGGCAAACAATCCAGTGCTCCTAATTTAACCTTGTCTTCACAACTCAAGGTATGATGGTCAGAAGAAAATATTATGTAATTAAATATTGCACAAGTTCCTTCATACTGTTGCGTTTGGATAATATGAAGCAAGAAACAAAAACATTTAGAATAAACCATACCGCCAGATCAAAAGAAAATCCAGGTACTGACCTTCCAAACTAAGATGCCTTGATTTCGCAAATACTGTGCTCTCATGTCAATTGAAAGAACCCAAGAATTACAAACAAGTTGTACACTTGGACCACCATATACATTGATCATGGTTTTGTAAGGTGGAGGCCCAAATCTTGATACATCAGGCTTATATAGAACCCCAAACAAAAGGGTACCATCTTTAGCCTGTATTTCAACTATCTCTGGCGTCTCAAGTTGAAGCTTTTTGAATCTTGGAATTGTAAATTGCTGCTCAAACAAAGGCAAGATCACACTTCCATCTTTTAATGAGCAAAGTAACACCCTAGGAGGACAATCAAGGGACTCATGGATATCAATAAACCTTTGCATACGATGATCAATGACCACAATGTGCTTCCCCTTGCTTGGGGTAAGTCTGACAGGGGCCTGCAGTGGTTGACCTCCATCCGTAAACAATTTAGCACAATATAAGTTGGATTCCATTGGCCCATCTAAGGTCCCAGTGAAATATATTAGACCTGTAGCTTCATTCACACCAGCAATTTGTTCAACCATCCACTCACCTTCAGTGATCGGTCCCAAACAAGTCCCACTTACATCATGAAGATAAAGATGCCTAAATCCTGTTTTTTCACTAGCCCAGATAAATCCCCCAGAAAACTTGGCAACTCCTTTATCAAGAGACATGAAACAGTCATGTAAATTGATCCATGTGTTGTTTTCTTCTACTAATAGAGCTTTCCTCTGACCATTTCTAATATCAAATTTTAGGAGCTTAATTTTGGTGTGGTGCCTGTTCAATACCTGAGCAATAAGAATGTTTCCATGAATCCAATTGACTCTTGCCAAGTATTCTTCCTCGTTGTTATGCTGATCCATCCCCCCACATTGAAGATCCATCCAAGTAGTAGAACCTTCAGCTACCGAAACAACCCCAAGGCGAACTTTTGCATTTGAAGCACCAGCAAAAGGATAAGGATGGTCTTCCTGTGCCTCTAAGCCAACTGAGCTTTTACCTTCATGCATAATTCTAAAAAGTGGTATTCCAGAATAATCAACTTCAGTGAAAGCAATATGTTTACTATCTGGTGACCACCAATATCCAGTTTTCCTATCCATCTCCTCCTGCAATCAGAAAACTATAAAACATGAGGAAAATGTTAATTATGCTCACAATGACAAAGGAAAACGCATAAATTTCAGAATCTAGTTATAATCTAACTTGGACAGTTCAAAATGTGGAAGGACAATTCTAAGTGAAAACTCACCTGAGCGATATACTCAGCAAGGCCATGAGTCTGCAACACCAAAAAGAATGTCATATTTCCGAAGAAAAAAATGTCAAAAAGTAGCAAAGTTTAATATACCAAAAATGAATTTAATATTCATATACTATAACAAGATCAGATAAAAGTTCAAAAACTACTAAGTAGAAGCCAAAAGGCAAGGGGTGATTTTCGAGCATTTAAACTCTTCGAACTTCTCCTTTTATTCTGTGTTTTTTTTTTAATAAAAAACTAAACAAGGGGGAAAAACAGCCATAGAAGCCCTAAAAGAGATTGTTCCATATATTGTATAGCAAGCTAATCAACTATCCATTGACAAACTTTCATGATTCAGGCCAAAGAAAACAAGAAAATAGATTAACCAATACAAACCACTAAAACACTCAATAAAAGAACACAATTACGTACAGCATACTTGAAACACACAATGGACAGATGATTTGAATTAGCAGGGACTTGGGATATCATTAGGCTTCAGTTAGAAAGATTAGTTTAGATTAATCAGATTGATAGAGCACTAAGGAAATTGATTCATTAATTCCCTTTCATAGGACTCACGCTTGGTGAATTTTAAATTTGTTTTTAAAAAAAGATACTGAAAGAACTTCTGGAACTCACCAAACCACTTTCCTTGGCACCATGTGTCAACTGCTTGAGTTCATTACTAAACATATCCAAAGCATGCAACTCAGAATCTCTTACATAGGCAAGCATTGATCCATCAGGGGATAGATGTGGATCAATAATTGGTGAACTTGGTATACTCGGAAGCTTCAGCTTTGTTTCTGAATAGTAAATATCATGGATATAAATCTGTTCATAATGCCCAGCAAAACAGTTGCAGTTAGATAGAATTTGGAAATATATGTATAGGCATAACAACATTCTAATGTGTGAGAGGTGGCATAAGCCAGGTGGATAATGAATGATATAAAAATGTAGAAACTATCATAGCTGGCAATGCCTCAAAGGCTCAAACATCAGGTACAAGAAGCTCAATTCTTAATAAAGAAGAAGTGGCAGAAAATTAACTCAAGACAGATATTAAGGGCTTCAGTCCCACTCAGAAATGGTCATTAGATGCGTTTCAGCTTTTGATTCAACTCTAATGAAGAAGCTATTTTTGCATGCGTTCCACTCGATAAGATATCTAATTAACCGTTTTACCCCAAAAAAAATGTGTTTCAAAATCCACAGCAAATAATAATAAGAAAAATTTCAATTTCATCATAGATATTTGAGGGATGGAAGGACTACTAACCCCAGCAGGCAAGGGGACCATAATTGCTTTCTTTTTGGAGTTTGTTGTCTTCATCCATTCATACTGTGTCACTCCTAACCCACGCTCCCTCAGCCTCTCCCTTCTTAACTTCTCTTCTGGGGATATATTACTCTCATCAAGCCCCCCATCAGGGGGACTGAATATCAGATCTGGTTCAGATGTCTTGAGATCAACACTAAAAACCTTCTTATTCAATGTTTGATCTGGACTAAACAGATAAGCAATAAAATTATCATCAGGACTGAAACTTATTGAAGATGGAACCACACAGCCAGGCAATGGGTATTGCACTATCTCCTCAATGGGGAAAAAGACGCTGTCATCAAAATTTTGCACATCAGTCAAATCTGTCACTGGCATTTTGGGAGACGGCAATCTTGACTGCTTCATTTTCCTCTTCTTGTTCTCATCAGTTGATTGCATTACAAATACACCAATGGTTGTGAGACTCAACTGCAATGGAGCATGGCTATGGGAGCATTCCTGTAAGAAAAATAATAATTCTAATATAATTTTTACCTCTGAGACAATCAAGCTAGTAAGTAACGTTGCCACCTAGGTTTGACTGCACAAAAAATGACAAATAAAATGAAAGCATTTTTCGGAATTTAACTACAGAAATGAATTCCTCTTCGATTGAGCATGGCAACTACAGAGATGAATTCCTCTTCGATTGAGCATGGCAACTACAGAGATGAATTCCTCTTCGATTGAGCATGGCATGAAGACGATCTTTAATCTCAAGATTACGAAATTTTCAATTTTCTTCCCATCAGTTCTTAGAAAGAGGCATAAACTTATCACAAACTGTATCTATGTTGTGAATCCAAATACTTTATAATTTTATTTATGCCCCAACTTTACCTCTCATTCTAGAAAAGAAAAGACAAAAATAACGGAAAAGGTTGAATGGAATCGCATTAACTGAACCAACTTTAAGCTTGAGCTTCTGGTTAATATTAATTTAAAGCAGCAGATACAAATCATACGAAATGAAGGATTTCGTCAAACCATCGGGTTCTCTTCGTAAGAACGCCAAAAGATTTAAATTTACATATCCATTAAAGTGCCCATCTCATAATCTTCTCCTCCAACCATTTTCAACCAATTCCTTTCACAAAATAATAATAATTGGGAAGCAATAATCAAATACAAGCATAAGCATAACCATTTCCAAATGACAACCAGAAAGCCTAATCAATAGTCGCTACCGTCTCAGAAATTCCACACATAAGCTCCAACACAACTCTCAAAATCTAGTGTCCAATTGGATCCAATCGCAAACAATGGAATACAATGAAATAACATCAAAAAAAAAAAAGAAAGACATCTGCATTAATCGAAGTTCACTGAAGCTAACCCGATTTCTTTATCAAGTATGGTGAATAGAATCTGACCTGGGCAGAAGACAGAAACGGTTTGCCATGAAGAACGAAAGAAACGTTAATCTGATTACTTTTTTTTATTACCAGGTGTAGATGGAACGAATAGGTTTTTGATAGCGAATTAAAATTTGTACAAAAATTGTGGTTTCTAAAACTGAAAAGCTCGGGGGAGCTAAAGAAGGAGGGAGAGCTTCAAGCACTTCACTCCAATAGAGAGGAGAAGAGGACAAATTAAGGATGGCCCCAACCTGGATCTTCTTGTATTTGTTGAGTAGGATGAATCAATGTTTTTGGATTTTCTTCAGTTTTAGAAAATATATTTCGAAATAATGAAATTGATCGTGCTTGTCTGTTGTCAGGCTCATATCATATACGCGCCAAAAGGCTTCCGTGGAGTAAGTAACTAAAGCTGAAAGGCGCGGTCTTAGTCTGATTTAACATATTAATTAATATATCGATAATTTAATCAAAGAAAAAAATTCAATGTTTATGAATAGTGAGCTAGATACGTTGTCTTAACCTACATTATTGACTGACAGCGACATCCAAACCCCAGTTTTTGATGAATCATACTAATGCCTCGTTTGGTACAGTGAAAGAATTTTTGATGGAGGTGGAAATGGAAATAGAGGTGCAACTAGAAGTGGAAGCAAATGTGGAAAAGTTCTATAGTTTGTTTGGTATGTTAATGGAAGTGAGGAATAAATTTGTATTAAAATAATTATTTATAATGTAAAATGACCAATTTATCCTACACCCAAAATGCCTAGCCACCAACCCATACAGGCACAACCATCACAGAAGCAACGGCCGGCCGCCATAGGACACAATAGCCATCCCTCAAACAATCAAAAACCTTCATTTTTGCACAAAATATCAGCCATCGACAATGCAACCTATGAAGCCCCGATACCGATACATAGGAAAAAAATTTCAATGTATCGGATATGCGTCCATTCTGAGCAAAAAAAAAAAGATATGCGTCCCATATCAATACAGATATTGTCGTCTTGGATTGCTCAACAACATCCAATAAGGTCAAATGGAATGTATCTAAGGGTCATCTCTACTCTTTCGGCTCTTTCGTAATACAACACAAAGGTAGAACTGCGAGCGGTCTAACTCGAAGGCCACTCCTCTAGTTACAAGAGCTAGAAACCAGCATTTCACCGCCAGCGATGAGGGGTTCCAAAGGTTTTGATGTTGGCCGTTGATGCTCTCGAAGCTTCAGCTCCAATTGCTCTTTTAGGTAAGTCGAAGACTTGAAATAGGGCAAAGCTAGCTCTTTGTGCTTATGATCTATTATTTGACCGTATGGATAATCTATTATTTGTGTTTCTTATTTTTCTTTTAATATATTTTATTAATGTGAAATACACTCTTCATATTAAAAATATTATTTAATATCAAGACATATCAGAACATATTGAAATATTAGTATTTTTGAAATAACGTATCAGAAACACGTGTTTTGGAGTCGGTGCACTCATACTCGAGAAAGGAAAAAGAAAGAAAGAAAAAGAGATCAACAAGCAAAAATCGCAACCCATCAGAATCTGTTGTCTTCTTCCTCTGAGGCACCATTTTGAATACCATATTCAATGAAAGCCAGTGCAACTAAGCCATGAATCTATTGTTCCAAAGCTTTACATCAAATGACATGAATGATTGAAGTTTTGATTTGATGTTAACTCCTTTGAACAATGAAATCAACTATACGGCGATAGAATGACGCTTGTGCCCAAGAATCATAGGATGCCTTCGTCGGCGATTTGCGCGAACACATCCAGGTGTTGAGATGATAAAGAAGGAATCGGTGTTTAGATTTCTTGGATTGATAAAATTGCAGATCTAAGGACTAAGGAATTCTTGGATTTGAGTCAGTGATAGGGTCATGATGGGAGCCATCGAGGACCTCACAGTCTTTTGCCGTTGTTGTAGCTCGTCGTCACCAACTCACTATTAGGGCAGAATAATTGGCAGGTTGGGCAACTGATGCCAAACTTATAGTCCGCTCATTTAACTTTAAATGAGTATAAGTTAGCTTATATCACTACCTCAACTCATTTAAATCTGTGTAAATGAGGCAAGCACATAAATGGGCAAGCTAAACGAGTTTTGGGTAACCCATATACATTTGACCTATTTATTTGTTTGGGAAAAAAAACATATATAAGCATTAAGCATCAATCCAAATTCATTATTCTAAATTCTAAAATCTGAATCTTCAAAGTTCAATAATAACAATTCACACAAAACAACATAAATTTAGACAAGTACTATTATAACATAAATTTATTTAGGATAGGGAGTCAGGGAGGGAACGCATTTACCTTATGCCAGAATGCGGAATGAGATGTGTAGTTAATAAAAAAAAAACATTAAATGAGCGGGTATGGGTAGCCCGTAGGTGTGCCTATAACCCACCCATTTAAATTTTAAATTGGTGAGTTCTAGCTGTCTCGTTATAAGTCTTTTTGAACGGACTCAAAATGACTCAATTACTCTGGGTTAAGGGTGGGCTCATGGGTTATGAGTTTTATACTCAGCCCTACTCACCATATAAGGGAGGGAGAGGGAGGCTGTGAGTGGTGAAGAGAGAGATGAAGTAGGGTCAATGATCAGGAGGGGTAAAGTTGTCAAATAATAAAATGCATGTGAATATAATGATCTCATAGTTTCACCAACAAATTCACTTCCATCATTTTTTTTGGAAGTGAATTTTATGGGGAAATGGGTCCCAACATACCAAACAACCCAATTTCAAGATTCCACTTTCATTTCCCCTTCTCTAGCTTCAGTTCCCATGTGCCAAAAAGGGCATAAATCAATAAGATCCATGGATTTTTTACCACTAGTTTTTTTAATTGAAATTAAAAAAAAGACTTACCTAATATGGAGAAGCGTATTCATGTACAACAAGTACCTTTTTTAAAAACATGAATGAAGAATAAAAAATTAAATTTGCTTATAAATCATGAGCGAAACGAACGTGTCCAATCTTGGTATGCATTGAGCAAAATGGTCTGTAAGATGGAGTCACCTGTTAATAGGAATAATTAAGGAAAATTAATTACTCCCTCCGGTCTTAATTATAGGAATACTTTTGCAATACAAATTGAACTATAAAAGTATTCATATAATTAAGACTGAAGGTAGTATTAATTTACTTAAATCATGTGAATACATATATATTTGCCTAATTCAGGTGCTTAGTCTAATTTGGTCGTATTAAGTTGGGGTGCATCAAACAAAAATAATTGTGGATTAGATTGGTTCTTTGGGTCAGTTTGGCTTAATTCAACTCGATTAATCACATAAAAAAGTTTTATAATTCAAAATCAAAATATAATTTTACAAGAACTCTAACAAAAACCATATTTTAAGGTGAGAACCCAACTTTAATATTGATTCATTATTCATTATTAACAGAAGGTTATATAATAGAGACCCTAGTCGTGACTTAATTTGGCTTAAATTTATACTAGTAAATAGCCTTACAAAGTTACAATATACTACCTCCGGTCCTAATTATAAGATCTAGATGATTTTTTTTTGGAGAGATTAAGGAAACTAAATAAATTACTTAATCATTTTATTTTTTGTGTATCCTTAGATTAAATACTACCTCCGTCCTTAATTATAGGAGCAATTTAACCGATTTTGGGAGAATTAAGGAGATGAGTTAAATTAGTTAATTTTACTCATTTTCCTAAAATGTCCTTATATAAATTTAAAATGACACAAGTTACCCTAATTATAAGTGTTTCTAATTTGTCTTACGTTAGATATCCATGACATATTAGTTTATATATATATATATTAGTTACTTTTTATATAGCCATGTGTATACATATAGATCTAATTTTCTTTCCACACGCTTTCTAATTGAAATAATGGTCTTGCTATATAAACATATATGTGTGTGTGTATATGTGTATACATATGAATCTATCTACATACATAGAGACACATACCCATATATCTACACACACATATATATGTTTATATATGTGTGTGTGTTCACACATATATATATTGACACACATAAACACAAATATACATATATATGTAAACACACACACACACACACACACATATATATATAATGCTCCTAATAATAAGTATAAATAGGGGTATTATAGGAAAAAAAAATTGACAAAAGTTAAAACTTGCTCTTATAATTAGGACCAAAACCAACTCCAAAATTTGCTCCTATAATTAGGGACGGAGGGAGTATTAGTTTATTAGTCAAACAAATTAATTTGAAGAAAAAAATAAAAATAAAAATACTCGAAAGTAATTTAATTAGCTTTCTTAATCTTTCTAAAAAAGTCAACTAGATCTTACAATTAGGGTACTCTGTATCTTAAGGACATATTTAATTATTCATACATTTTCTTCTCTTTCGCTTCTTCCTCTTACACTGAAATCCAAATCCACGCATCTCCAAACACAAAAAAAAAAAAAAAAAAAAACAGCAACTAAGTATGATGCATGCAATTAGGCCTAACAATTCATGTTAATACCAGTAAGACTCAACTCAATATGCATCTTTATATACACATAGTGATAAAATAATTGTCTTAAGGTGGCATTACATCTTCTCAAGATGCTAAAAAAACTGTGCATGAATCCTGATAAAAATGATTTGTTTGGCCAAAAAAATTCCTGATAAAAAAATGTCTCTGAATTATACCATAACAAGAAAATTAAAATAATAATAATAATAATAATCAAGAAAACAAAGCGAAGGAGTCCATCTTCCACATATCCCGCGTCATGCCATGTGTGGCCACAGAAAAATTCTAATAAAAAACACTATCTACATTCTTTTTGTTATCATTCACCCGATCGAAGGAACTTACCATCCATCAATTATCAAGGATAAACTCGCAACCTCATATTTAAGAGAGCTTTAGCAAGGTGTTTGGTCAGTTAAGTCAGATGATGAATATCTTACATTATATACACAATAATGCGAACAACAAGAGAAAATTGATTATAATCATCAATTGTACCCGTTTGGGTTAGCAGTAGAGGCAGCAGCTTTTTCAACGTCATTTACAGGTTACAGGTTACGAGGTAAATGTGTGAGAGGAGTTTTATCTCAACTTGCTTGAATGTGCTTCTAACGCCAACTCAAACATACACAATCCAGCAATGAAGATACATTCTTGATAGCTGTAGAATCTTAGGAGGTAACGTTGTTCAGAGTATGAATCAAACCGCCCTCATACGAATCCTGATACTGCAAAACCATTAATTGCACCACGCCATTTTTGTAGACGGCGAACTAGATTCAGCGACAAGAGCTGAAGCGAGGCTTACTTGATAGTTGTACAATATCAGATATAGTTTCATGAGATTTGCAAGGTTCACAGATGAAACTCATCACACTACCCAGGAAAGGTCTGGCCTTATATGATCACCACGTAACCATTTCTGGAGACAAAAAGCAAGCACAGTGAAATCCCTGAATTTCACGTCTCGAAGTCTTCCATGTCTGATTTTTCAATAAAACTAGGAAATGCCAAGGTTATATCCCTGAAAGAATGAGAAGACGTGCATTATTAATATAATGAATATTCTGAAATTGTCCTCCATGCGAAGAATAGATAAATTGATGAAGAGCTTATATATACCCACGTTAGATATGGTAGAGTCATGTTCTTCAATAAAGATGGATGTTTGAACACAAATTCTTTCCATTCCTCTTGATCAATCTTTCCATCACCTTTTGTATCAGCATCATTAAATGTCTGCGGAAAAAAACAACAGAAAAATTACTAAATCTGGTTTAAAGATCCGAACGTAACAGTGTGTGTGTGTGTAGATATATATATATATAGATAGACAGACAGACGTATTGACACACACAGAGATACAAGTATGCACCTTATCCACTATGGTTTCGACGACATCATCAGAAAGTATGAGATCAGATTCATGCAGTATTGCTGATATCATCTCTTTCAGCTGCAGATAAACATTACCATGAGCAGAAGAAAATAAAATATAGATCCAAATCTCTAATTTATTATGAGCAATATACGCATAAAATTGGCACAACCAAACCTTCAAAATATTACAGTCATGGGAAGTGAAGGAACATCATACCTCCTGTCGTTCAATGTACCCCGTCTGCCTCAGATCATGCAACCTAAAAGCAACTGCAAAATAGTTATCCCCAGCTTAATAGATGATCAAGTAAATTGGTACATAACTGAAAACCACTCGTGAAATTCTTGCAAATAGACTAATAGAGGAAAGTACAAAAGCATTAGCATGAAAACTATCATAGAAGAATCTATCTTACATTTGATTTTGTCTTCTATAGGTGCATTTGGGTGAAAAATACCCAGTGATCGAACAAATTCCCCAAACTCAATAACCCCATTGCGCTTGATATCAAATAAATCAAAAGTCTATAGCAAGAAGTCACAAGCGTAGATTAATATCAGTGTCAATGGATATTAGCTTATTAAGGTCAAATCATTCATGAACTACAGAAAAAGGGTCAGATTGACGCACCCTGTCAGCAAACAGATTCCTTCTGTTCCTATTATTGAAAAGAGCAAGCTGGAATTCTTCCTGCAGGGTGTTAAAATAATCATTAAGTTAGCTATCTAACAGATATTAAAAATCCAAGTTCATGTGATCTTACTAAAAGCAGAAGGAAAACTTACAAGCACTCAACTAACCTTGTGAATAAGTCCGTCTTGAATAATTGTGTTGCTCAATTTCTGAAAGAGAACGTGTAAGGCCTCTACTTCACTTACAGAAACTGTGAATAAGGAAAGATAGATGCAGTATTCTTTTAATTAGCTGTTAATATTATCCATAATTGCAATGAGTTATTAAATGATATAAGTTGCAGGGAAATCCCCCAAAATATTAATACCAATCAAATTATAGGGCAAATGAGTGGGCATGATACAGTATATCAAAGTAAAGGAAACAAAAGCATTGGTGCTATATCTTACTTTGAAACCATTTACTTATCATTTATCACTTGCAGAAGTCAGATATCAGTGTATGAACTGTAACCGAGAGGACCATGCAAATCAAATGAACTTGAACAGAAGTGTTAAAATCAAACTATCCGTTTATTGAAATGAATTCAGGGGTGAAATGCTTTAAGATATTGACATTTTGTGTAATGGAGTCATAAAAACATGGTCGCAAGATCCTTATACCACTAATCCAAAGGCAGAGAAAATTCAAACAGCAACAATCCAGATTGGTGAAGGATACTTACAAGGTGTCTCAGCAGCAAGAATGGCGGGATCCTCATAACCACGTGATTTAGGTAGCTTCGAACCATAGCAACCCATCAAACAGATTCAGAATTAATTTCCCAATTTCCTGAAAAGCGATTGATTCATTTAGATGAAACCACTAGGAGAACACCTGGCTACATAAAAGATAAAAGAATAAACGAAAGTTTCAATTGACAAGCTCCCCTGCTTAAAACTAAGTCGCAATAAGAGTTTATGTACGACCAAATGATAAATAAATCATAAGCCAGATGTCTCGTGATTATTACCAGGATGCAAAAAGCTAGAATAAGGTCAGAGAAACAGATTAGATAATGTTGGTGATTTTAAACACAGTCTTAACTACTGCTCCATGAAAACAACTCATGTGCTTCTGGAGACTGCATATCAGTTTGTCTCCCGCAGATAATTGCGAACATTATTTAAACATAAGCACATCCTATCTAATTACAAATATCAGCACAGATAGCTCATTTAAACTATTGCTATTTTTGGTTCTAAAAGGGATCAATTCAACCATGGGTCAAGAAATCATCGATATGTAGGAAAACAACATAGTCACAGACAACTGACGTATAGCACACACGAGTTTAAAAAAACGATGAAAAATTATATCAATGGGCATCACTTGCTCGTGTCAATAATCCTTTGCCGTTAAGGCAAGATAACTGCTAGGTTAGGTTACAAGACGAACGAATCAATGAACAAACCTTACGACCCAGCCTGTGGACTGCCTATAGAAATGAACAGTAAGTTAATTATTTAATATCTTGACAATGTTTTTATGAACTATTAAACCAGGATTGTTCACTGCAGATTCGAGAGGAGGTGAAGGAAAAGGTTTGTGGAATTTATGAAGCCTCTGTCTCTGTTCTTCTTGATATTTGCTCTTTTTACTCTGTACTATAACGGAACGGTTTTTCGGATAGGTTGAGAGAGCTTGTCTCATCTGGATCGTACAGATGAGATTTGGACAGTCTAGATTTTATATCTTATATTTGATGTTTTTTAAATTAAAAAATCATTTTTTTTAAAATATTAGTTGAGAGATTATCTTTATTTTAAATTCTCTACCTATTAAAATAATTTTTTTTTAAAAATAAAAAGTAAAAAAAAAATCTGAAAAACCCAGATGAGAAATGCTCCCCTGCAGGGAAACTGATTCCGGGGTTTAACTTGTTGGCAGGACCCACTCAACCCAAACTTCGTGGGTTTAGTTGGGAAAAATAAGGACCGTTTCGATGCAGGTTTTTTTTTGCCTAAATCTATATGGACCCAACCTACGGCGAATTAGCCCGATGGTTTGACCTGTTTTTGTTTTCTTTTTTAAAAATAAAAATCCAAATATCATGTCGTGTTATACTAAGATCCTAGTCACTCATTAATATTGTAATTTTATTTAAAATAAGATTTTTCTTAAAAAATTGAGTTGAAGTGGCCACCAAAAAAGATTAAAATAATATAACTTAATGAGTTAACATTTTCCATTATATTAGACTAACGGCTAACGACCAACGACGTCAGAATTAAAGGATTAAAAATACTATAGTTTTAGATTTATAGAAAAGAAAAATTCAATGCATTATTAAAAAAAAAATTGAAAAAACGCAGTATAAAAAAATGTTAAAAAAAGAAAGAAAATAAAACGGGGTGGGGGGCTAAGGTTGTGGGTTGGATTGGTTAAATGTCAACCTATATCTATATCTAGATATGGGTCTTTTTTGCCAAACTCATACTATGATTCATAACCCATGATGGCCGCCCGAACCCGATGAATCGCCCATATTACCAACTATACTGTGTACCACCTGATCACTTTCCTACTTCTGGTTAAGCTTCATGGATCTACTTTCTACCCAGTGCGGAGTGCCTTAGTCCTTGACAACCATTTAATAATTGGCTTGAATTCTATCTAGCTTATGGAGAATTGCTAAAAGTCTCAAATAGGGAAGGTGATCACTAAAAAATTCTAACATCAAATAATTGTCATTTGGCACTTAAAGTTTCTGACTGCATCTTACTCACTTGTTAACGGACTTTTTAGTGAATCTTTTCTTCAGATGTAAGGTGATTTTTTCTAGAAAACATGAGTTAAAAATTTTCTTAGATCGGACAAAATTGGAAAGAAAAAAAAATCCTAGATCGGACAAAATCTTTTTTTGCAGTTCGTTGAAAATTTAAGATAATTCTAATTTTATCTTTTTTTGTTTGTTTGTATATTTTCAATATATATAAACTGAAAGGAGCCTGAACATCTTTGTAAGAAAGAACCCAAAGAGACGGAGAAACGAAAAAAGAAATAGTAGTAAAAGAAAAGGAAGTGTTCATTGTTTAAGAAATATTCTTTTGGACGAAGAGAGGGATGATCTTTTTATCCTAATTACAAACTACATCATCAAAAAAAATTTCAAACGATATACAACGTATATTCAATTAATAAAACCGGAGAAGCACTCACAAAATAATTATAATAATATAACTTTTCTTTTTCTTTCCGCGGAAAGCAAACGGAATGATTCCACCGGCGGAGGAGGAACGTGAATAAAATAAACACCGATCGGACACAATTTACGATAAAACCGAATCCATATCGATGATTAAAGCGCAGGCGCACATGGAATTTGAATATTAGAGAGAGAGAGACTGACCTGTCTGGGTCTTCAAGGGTTCCGTTCAACTTGTGGAGACGAATGTTGAAGACAAGATGCGAAAATCAAAGTTCGGCGTATATTTGCGATTTAAAGAAAGAAAGAAATAAAAAGGAGGAAGGTTGTTTGAAGATTGTGGATTAAATTAAAAATTGAGAGAGATAGATTTGGAAAAATGGAAAGATGAGGATTATAGATCTGCGATTTCTATTGAGCAAAAAAAAAAAAGATCTGCGATTTCTCAAATGGAGCCGGAGTCAGAAGTTATCGCTTTCATACTCTCAACGGACGCTGCAAATTATGGCAATTTATAAAGGAAGGGTAGAGAGGGTGATGTCAGGGATTCCTTCACGAGTTTCCGCTGGTGGCATGTATCCATTAAAGTAAGGTTTGGTCCCACCGGATCCCCCTTCGCCCGATTACTCCTAACAACCTCAAAAAAGCAATACTCCCTTGGGTGCACATTAGGTGCACATAATTAGGTGTCTAATTATGTGTTCTATAAGCTTTTTTTTTTTTTTAATTTTTTTATATATTGTATTTATTTAGATTTAAATTATATGCTACTTTCTGGAATTTTTTTTGCACCCAGTATCTCAAAATTAATTACTTTCCATGATCCTCGTGTTACAGATAAATGCAGAACTGGAAGCTAATTAATTTGAGATACTGGGAGCAAAAAAAATTCCAAAAAATAGCATATAATTTAAATCTAAATAAATACAATATATAAAAAAATTAAAAAAAAATACTCATACCTCTAATAGAGGTATGAACACATAATTGGGCACCTAATTATGTGCACCTAACGTGCATTCTACTCCCACTAGTCCTTGTAGTCTTTATTATAAGACACCAACTAATAAGTTTATTTGGTCTTTTTTATAAGGAACTTGCTCATTCTCAATGAGTATTAATTATTTTTTATGTCTACCCATAATTAATAAGGATAGTGGGTGAGAGTAAAAATGAATATGATATTAGAGTTTAGTGCAATTATTAGGGGTAATATGAAAATTACTTAGATTCTAAGACAATTTTATTGACTTTAACTACTTTTATTGGTTTGTGAAAAAAGTTAGTTGGTGTCTTATAATAAGAACCAAAGGGAGTATATTTTTATGAAGGGTAAATGTGTAAAAATGCACATGTACTTTATCCTCAGTAGTACCCAACAATTAACGTTTTTTTAGGTGCAAAAGTACCTATGAGATTACAAAATAGGCGCAAAAGTCACAGTCTCTGTTAAAAAGACAAACGTTGACCGTTAAAATGAAGATTTTGACTAACAGTGATGACATGGATGCTAATTTGGCAGATAAAGTAGTATCTAGAGGGGAAAAAACCACCATCGAAATACAGAGGGGGCGAAAGATCTGATTAGAGGGCGCCGTAAACCACCGATTTTGTTGCCTCTTCCACCGGTTTACTGCGCCACCATTGCCTCTGGTAGAGATTGTCACCGATGTCCGCTGCCTTCCGCATCTGAGAAGGATTGAAATAAAAAAAAATGGTGACAGAGACAAAAACACAAGAACCAAAATCTAACTATTCCACCATTGAATCACTACAAGCCTAAAATCAAACCAGAAAGAAGAAGAAGCTTCCATTGCAGAAGCAGAGTGGCAGTAAGCAGCATCCACCAAGCATGACGGCATGGGAAATTCTCCCCAGATGGCTAAGAAATTCAGAGATTTTAACAATACTAACCAGATTTCACGCTCGCAATACGAACCAGATTTTCACAATACGAAGCACACCAGTTCTGGGATGAAAAACGCACAAAATTTCCAGATTTGAGCGAGAAACAGAGGTTACGAGATCCGAGCAGAGAAACAGAGGTTCTAAGGTCCGAGCAAAGAAACAGAGGTTCCGAGTTGGCGACATACGACAGTTTGGACTTGCGAAACTCGCGACGAAATCGACTGACGGGCGGAGGAGCATCTGACGACTGGTCTTGCAGAAGCCTCCGGCGTGGCGTTTGATCTTCACCTCATCACATCTTAGACTTGCAGAATCTTCGGCGAAAGTGACGGCTGAATGAAGGAGCCTCCGGCGACTGGTCTTTCAGGAAGCCCTGGCGCAGCGCACGCCCTTCTCCTCGTCACTACCTTCTACGAAAGCCATGGGCAAATTCCACATTCAAAAATAGACCTATAGCTTAGTTATCTTCCACGGTTTCTTCTTGGGAATCCTGGTCCCTTTTCCTTTCCTATTCCAATGTTGGGGACTCTTGCCACGTTTAAAGCACAGATAACACCTGGCACATTTAACAAATCTAACGGACCTAACGAACGTCCCCCTCTATTAACGTTTTATGTGACTTTTGCACCTATTTTATAATCACATGGGTACTTTTGCACCAAAAAAAAAAACATTTGTTGTTGGGCACTCTTAAGGATAAAGTACATGTGCATTTTTACACCTTTACCCTTTTATGAATACATTTTGTGGTTGTGTGTTTTTAGCTACACAAAGTCTAGAGCATATGAGTTAGTGCATCTTTGATTAGCCTTTGGAAAATATTTTTTATCATTTATGAGGTAAGTATTTAATAGGAGTTTTGTCTCGACGTACGAAAATTTCTTCTGAAACCATAATTTTATTGTTTCCCAAACATGAATTAGCTTCTCAAAATCTTGAGCTTAGATAGTTTGAATGTAAAGAGAGTTAATACATGTTTAAGTTAGTGTTATAGAAGCACGTTCATATGAGTCAAAATAAAACTCTTCTAATATACTTACCTCATATACCATAAATCATGTTAGAATAATAACATCTACCACTAATCTAAAAAGACATTTATCCCAATAGGGTGCTAAGTTTTTCTTTAATTCACTAGAAATAGGCTTTTTGACCCAAATGCTGCCCACACTAAAAGAAATGGGTTAAAGGCCTAATTTGTCACAGAAGCTATGCTAAGGGAGCGCTCAGCACCCGGAAGTTTTTTGGGTACCAAATTTGCCCCGAAAGTATGAAAAAGGTACCAAATTTGCCCCGGAAGTATGAAAAAGGTACCAAATTTTCCCGGAACTAACGGAAGGTCAAACGAACGTTTGCCACGTCGGATTTTTTTGGGTTAAATACCTAATTTGCCCTGGAAGTTTTTTTTGGTACCAAATTTGCCCCGGAAATATAAAAAAGGTAGCAAATTTGCCCAAAACTGACGGAAGGTCCACGTAGGTCATTAAAATGTCACATGGCTAGGAAAGAAACACAGTGGAGGGTGAGTAATATGCCATATCATATAACCACGTTAGCACCTCATTCATCTCTCTCTCTTCCCTCTCGCTTTGGTGCGTTAGCTTCCGAATTTTCTTCCACTCCTTCACCGACCGGTATGCCAGCTTCCACAACAATGCCTGCCAACTCTGTTTTGCGACCTTCCTCTGCTTCAGATCCGATTGGTTTCGATCCCCAGAAAATTTCAAAAGGGATGTTAGATTAGCTCTGGATCTGCAAAAGCCATCAGTTAGAGATAATTCCTAGAACAATTTTGTATTGCCATTGTACTCTAAAAAATGCTCTACCAAGAAACCAAATAGTTCTCCGAATCAAGATAAATAAAAAATCACCAAATTGTAAAATTTCAAAGAAGCAAAATAAGGGAATTGGGGGAGTGAGGAGGCAGTACCTAAATATTTGAGAATTGAGAAATTGTAAGGGTCTAAGGGATAAAATCGTTTGGTATGAATTTGCCACACCGCCTGGAAGGTCCTCAACCCCACATCAAAGAGCCATGTTGTTCACAATGGTCCCACTAGAGCCGGGAAATCGGGTTGAGCCCATCGGGCCGGCCCGTTTAAGCCCTGGCTCGTCAAGGGCCAGACTTGAAAAATGAACGAGATATTTGAAATTGGCCCTGTAAGGCCGGCTCTGGAGGGCCTCGGGCTTGAACGACCTACGTGGACCTTCCGTCAGTTTTGGGCAAATTTGGTACCCAAAAAAACTTCCGGGACAAATTAGGTATTTAACCTAAAAAAATCCGACGTGGCAAACGTCCGTTTGACCTTCCGTCAGTTTTGGGCAAATTTGCTACCTTTTTCATACTTCCGGAGCAAATTTGGTACATTTTTCATACTTCCGGGCAAATTTGGTACCCAAAAACTTAGGGTGTTGAGCGCTTCCTTAGCATAACTTCCGTGAAAAATTAGGTATTTAACCCAAAAAGAAATTATCAAAATGCTACTACTCTGATCCTATTTATAAGTTTAGTTTGACAAAAAAATTTGGTCTTATTTATAAGTCCAGTTTCATGTAATAAATGAGATTGTGACAATTTTACCCATATTAATTGTACTAATGAAGATAGAGAGAGACAAAACAGTTGAAAAATATACAATCATAAATGAGGGCAAAGTTGAAAATTTACCCCATAATCATTGAGTTAACTACCTCTACTTAGTATATGAGATTTAGTCAAAATAAACTTATAAATAAAAACAAAATTGTACACATTAAAAAATATTTATCAGAATAGAATACTACAACTGAAATGATTCTCTTAAAGAATGATTTTAATTTTGTACAAAAATGTGGCGGTGGTTTGCCTTTCCACTCAAAAATAAATGTGGGGATGTTTGAGGAGAAAGGGAGAAGAGCGGCTACCAAGGTTGGCTTGCCGCCTAGGAGCCAACCTAGGAATAAATAAATTATTAAAAAATATTATAGGACAGAAGAATGTCGAAGAGGATTCTCACCCGTCAGACTTCCCATCATCCTTTATTGTCTTTTAATTATTGTCGTCCAATATTGATCCTATGTTCTCGAAAGAGACACAAAATCTACTTTTTTAAAATTTTATCTCTACCTCATGCGATAATTTGAAATAGATGATTGTCTATTTCTAAATGCTTAAATCAAATATTGAATGATTAGGAATTAAAGATAATGAAAGACAATGAAAAAAAGATATAATGAGAAGATCCAGATCCAAATGAATGTGCTTCATCAAGAACCCTTTTGTAAGAAAATTCGTCATGACTCATGACATTGATGTCTTTATTTATTTTTGGATTTTCATTTGTCAAAAATGCTTCATCATGCTTCTGATTTTAGAGATCACTCCCTAGACCCTAGTCCTCTTGAGTTACCAGGGCCTCTTCGAGAATCTGACGAACAACCTAAGCGGAGCAGGGACAGACCTAGAAAAATATTGAGGGGAAGATATTGAGGGGGACATAATTGGTAGGGGATTTAGGGCCACGCCAAAAAAAAAAATTTAAAAAAAAGTTTAAATGTATTAAAAAATAAAAGAATATAAACAAAAAAATATTTATGAAATCAATTGAATATTGATCATGTAATAAGAGATGCAATTATTTTACAAACCTGTCATTTAGAAAAGTAAGGCTAAATGGTGTTAGATTACATAAATTACAATGAAGGATGAGCACTCAATAAGTTCAAGTACATATATTTTAATAACAAAATTATATTACAATAAAAATAATTACAATGTCATTCTTCTAGGCCTTATTTTTTGAAATTCTATCATAATTGTCTTATTATCAATGTTAACAAATACATATTTTTCAATATAAGGCACTAAACAATTATTCAACCATTCATCTATAATCCGATTACGAAGTGCAGTCATGATGTATTAAAGATGAACACTTAATTTAAGGGTGAATAATCATTCAAACATGTATTAATTTTTTTTATAAAAAAAAAAAATCCCATATTTTGGGGCAGGTCCCCCCCCAATCGTGGGTCCGCCTCTGAAGCGGAGTCAATTCTCAATTTTACTCGGTTAGTCATATAAATAAATAAATAATTTTCTGTTCAACAAACAAAATATAATTCACTTCAGCATTTGCAGGTCAAATCAGATGAGAAGAGGATCAGGTTATCCGATTGAGGCATTCAGCAGGGGGCTAGACATGATGGATTGATGGGAATGCAAAGCTGATGTTAGAGCCCGTTTGAATAAAATAAAATATTGGAAATGAATCGAATGGAAAGGAAAATAATAGAATAGAAAGGAATAGAAAATATTTTGCTGTTTGGTTGACATTGAAAAGAAAATGGGTTTATAAGAAAAAATTTGTTTGATTGGAAGAAAATGAGATAAGAAAATTAGCTAAAAGATATTTTTGCCCCTCGTTATAAAATATTACCTCCGGTCCTAATTATAATACCTAATTAGCTTTTTTTGGAGAAGTTAAGGAAGCTAAATAAGTTACTTAATCATTTCATATGTTGTGTATCCTTAGATTATACTGGTATAGTAGTTTATTAGTCAAACTAATTAATTTAGAGGGAAAAAATAAAAATATTCTAAAGTAATTTAATTAGCTTCCTTAATCTCTCCAAAAAAATCAACTAAGTCTTATAATTAGGACTAGAGGGAGTATTATTTAAAGGCTGATGTTTTCGTTTTAGGAATCACTTCAAATAATTCCCCTACAATCGCAGCTTAACCACCATAGGCTATATGTAGTAAAAATATAGAAGAAAAAACCTTATTTGCCCCTTATTTTCATAACGTAACAGAGCAATTAACCATTATATACCCATCACATGCACATGGTCATAGTCACTTTCTGTGGTCTTATTTTGCTCATGGGTACATCATGGTTGCGAGATGGTTATCTAACTTTACTTTCAGATGTTGTGCAACCATCAATCACACATGGTCAACATCACTTCCCTTATGAGGAGTATCACATATTTAACCACATTCACCACATGGGTACTTCATGGTTAGTCATTATTTCATCAAATTTTCTTTCAGCTATAGAGTTCCCACCACCTCCTTCTACTCATATTTTTGGCAAGGACTAGGTTTCCATAGCTTTGAAAATTCAATAAAAAAATTTAATACTCTTACAATTTGTCATGTCTTTCTCTCGGCGGTTCTTCTCTCTCTCTCTCTCTCTCTCTCTCTCTCCTCTGTGTTTTTCTATCTGCAATTTTTTTTTTGTCTGAATTTCTCTTTTGTCCAACCTCTTTTGCTCTTGAAATTGACATATACTTTATCATCGACGATGGGTGCATCACATTCAACACCAATTGGAACACAACAACCACAACGATGGAGAAGAAGGAACCCACTTGTTCTTCGTGATTGATCAGATGCCACGTCGTCACCTAAAAAGCCTCTTGCCCTCTCTGTTCTTCAGATCCCTCTGTTTTCTCTTGATCCGGCTGTGTGAATTGCCCTAAGCTCCTTATCAAATCCATTATCACATCAAGAGCATTTGAGTCCCTTTTCCTTAGGCGTTGGAAGATGGGTTCCCACCAATTTTAGTGAAACCATTTTTATTTTAACGCTGGAAGATGGGGGTTGACAGGATATGGCAAACCAAACCGCCGCCCCTAATGGAAAAATTGAACTTTCCCTTTCCACCCCCCATTTCCCTCGATTCTAACTGGCCCAACAAGTAGTAGGCCTCTCTCACTTCTTTTCATCTGCCAATCTTGTGAATCTCTCTCTCTCTCTCTCTCTCTCTGTGATAATTATTGTTTTCCTTTTTCTCATTTCTTTTTTCGGCTCTCTAAAACCAAACCACACACTCACTATTCCACCAACTTCGCTTCACTTATCCCACGTGCATCCCAAATCCCACCCTTAAAAAAAAAAAAAAAACCCTCAAGCTTGTCACGGGACATTTTAATTCCTACCAGTACTAGCTATGATTATTTTGTAGTACTTTTTGTACTAAATATAAGACACAGTTAATTATTTTTGTGAGATTAGTGAAGCTAAATAAGTTATTTAATTATATCATATGTTATCTATCATTAAATTATATATCATTTTATAAGTCAAACAAATTAGTTTTTTTTTAAAGTATAAGTGTTTGACAGTAAATTATTTAGCCTCTAAAAAAGATTAATTAGGTCTTTATATTAAGGATAAAAAAAGAGTACATATTTTCTTTAGGTTAAAAGTAAGGTTCCTAGTTCCTCTTAAATGCGTAATGCACTCCGTCATGCACGACGATGATCTCTCTCGTTCAAAAATGCGTCAACAATCCTGCATCACAATCTTCACTTTCCCTAACAACACATCACCTTAGCCTGGAGCTGAGTCACACCAATTGGCTCATCCCCCCCTCCCCACAGTGGCAGAGCTAGAACTTTAAGTTTATGTCCGCATAATTAGTGAGGGGAATTTGGGGGTACAGGGGTAGCACCTCCAAAAAAAATTTTTAAGAAAAGTTTTGAATACATTAAAAAAACAAAAGAATATAAATAAGAAAAGAAAATTTTAATTTAACATAGAAAAATAATAATCAAGAGTCAACTAAGCAATTACAATAGAACGATTATAAAAAGCATTCTTCGATTATTCATTCCTTGAAAATATTGCATTATATCTTCATCATCAATCTTATCAAACACATCACGTTAAACATAAATTAGCACATATAAGTTAAACCAATCATTACTTATCCGATTGCGCAACTTATCTTTAACAAAAGTCATTACAAAAAAAAAAAAAAAGAGATTTTTCTAAACTACACAACCCAACAAAGCAAGTGATTTTTCCATAGAACATCTTATATAAAAAAAAATGAGAATCTATGAAGGCTAGAACATCAGAGGGACAATTGAACACGTTTATTCCCTTAAACCAATCAGCACACAAATTAATTTATTTTTATTCTTATTATGTGTGTATGAAACAATTTATAATTTTTCTAGTTTTTGTAAAATGGTTTTCTCCTTTCTCTTTCTTCTGCTTCAAATGTATTTTCTTTCTCTCCCACACAATAACACTATATGTCTATATCCTCCTCTCTCTCTCTCTCTCATTCTTCCCCATCCCTCACCCACCACTCATCGCCTCCGTCCTCTGCCATGGGCCTACCGCCTCATCACCGTCTTCTCCACCGCAACGCCCATCACCAGCAGCAACACAGCCACCGCCTACCAACCTTCATCACAACCTTCACTTTTCTCTTAATCTCTTTTGCTTCAGCGATGGCCCTCCCTCCACTCCCAAGTAAGTAAGAAAAAAAAAAAACAGAGACACACAAGTTTGTGTCTGCAAGTACGGACCTTTTGCCCCAACGTGGCTTCGCCACTGCCCTCACACACACTCACTCCCTCCCGTCTTGGGTTATTTTTACTACAATACTTAAGATTACATTCTACTTATCTATGTCCTAATTATTAAGATTTTGAGGCTTACAAAATAAACAAATTTAAACCGTGTGGTACTATGGAGATAATGGCAAGTAGAAGAGGAAATAATGAAAAGAAAGGTGAAATTGCAGGTCAATATATATTAGCGGATCCAGAAAATTAATGAAGGGTGGGTACCAGTAACAGACACAGGGGGCTAGGGGTGGCCCCCACCCCCCTAATTTTTTTTTAAAAAAATATATAAAGAATTTAATTCACTAATAATTATTCCGAGTCAAGTCGATTAGTTTTGCTTTCATATGTATTTATACAAAAATAATATAATAATAAAGAGTTGGGCGCACAACCTTTAATATATCTCAACCTTGCTTTTTTCACTTTTCTGAAATCCTCTTCGTCTTTTTCCGTTATGACTCGTCTGCCATTCTATTTAACAACTTTTGATAAATTTTGAAGATCAATAAGGTACTAAAATCACTTCTTTTTATTAAATTTTCTTTATGAATTTTTGTATACAGGATTTTATCTTTATAATAATACTACTTTTATACTGATTAGAGAATATTTTAGAGTTAGGATTTTGAGCAAGTTTTGAGTTTTGCTAAAATATGGCTATAGAGATATAGATGATGACTAATAGCAACTACTGAAAGATTTTTTTTTCCTGCTATGAAGATAATTAAGAACAGACGTCGAAATAGAATAAAAACCAATTTCTTGATGATTCTTTGGTTACATACATTGAAAAAGAAATTATTTTGAGTTTTAGTACGGATTGAATTATAAATGAATTTAATAATATGAAATAACGTAGAGTAAGAGTCAAGTGAAGTAATCTTAATTTATGTAATAGATTTCTTTCAAATTTTTTTATATTAGGTCCGTATCGTATTTCAAATACTTTTGTTTATGACGTAGCATTTTTTATTTTCGCCCCTCGTCAGTAAAAATTCCTCAGTCCGTCCTTGGGGGACACTCAATAAGTTCAAGTACATAAATTAATGAAGGGTGAGTACTCAATAAGTTCGAGTACATATATTTTAATAACAAAAATATAATACAATAAAAATAATTACAATGTCATCCTTCTAGGCCTTATTTTTTGGAATTCCATCATAATTGCCTTATAAAATGCCTTATTACAATGTCATCATTCAGATTTCAAGGGTGGGCACTTGCCCCCTTCTTATACACGTGCGTCCGCCTCTCTATATATATGTGTGTGTGTGTGAGGTTAATGTTGCTCCCTTATTATTGAGATTTTTTGGTGATTTTCTTATCTCATGGTTATTTTCCCCACATGTTACTTACCACTAGAGCTAGGAAATCGGGCCGGCCCATTTAGGCCCTGGCCCGTTAAGAGCCGAGTTTGACAAATGAATGAGATATTTGAAATTAGCCCTGTAGGGCGTCGGGTATAAACGGGCCGGCCTTGGAGGGCCTCGGGCAAGCCCTGCAGGCCCTTTTCACTGTAGCTTTTTCTTTTTTCCTTTATTAATTTATATATATTTTGTATTTGTTATAAAGTTATTTATCCATTTAACTACAAATACATAATAACTATACTATAATTTTATGATTTGGTTTATTATTTGTTGCAAATAAAATTACTTTTATGTTTAACAAATTAAATTATTTGTTACAATAATTGTCATCGTACTAATGTCGCTTAGTGGTATGCTTCTTATGTTTTATTTGAGTTATTTGTGAACATAGTTTGCTTTTAATTATGAATTAGTGACTGTGTTTATTTGTTGGATGATTCGTGGTGTAATTTACTAATTATATTTCTTTAAAAAAACAGAGGAAAATTAATTAAAATTTGGAATAATAATTTATAGGCCCTGGAGGGCCGATCCTGGCCCTGGTGCTCTCGGACCGGGCTTTAAAAAACAAATGTTTTTCTTACCTCGAGTCCTGTTAGGCCCTGGCCATTCACGGGTTGGCCCTGGAGGGCTAGGCCAACCTTAATTCCCAGCTCTACTTACCACACTCATCTATTGTTCATTAGTTCTAGTGCTTATTTAATTTAGGGAGAATCCTTACCAAGGCCCAAATAAGGCCCAAAAATGCAAAAAGGGCCCCAATAACTTTCCTCTATCACAAATGGCCCTAGGGCCCTAATAGCTATTTGATGAAAGAATGGAATGACATTAATAACCTTAGATTAATAAACAAAGAAAGAGAGTCTGCAGATGGTTTTGGCGCCCGATGAAAAAGCTGAAACTCTGAAACTGAAACATAACAACGCAGGGAGAGACGCAAGGCAAGCAGAGGGTTCTGATCGTTTATATCTGCTCAACGCAGGGAGAAACTGATGTTCATTCTCAGATTGTTCCCACGTGTGTTCTGACCATCTACTGCATTATTCTGAACTCAGTTGGTTTTTATTTGTTCTTGAACATATTTTTCCACTTAGAAGGTCAGCTGGTTGAAAGGTTGGAGCTTGGCCAAATTTATGCTATTATCGGCTTGGAGATAGGTATGAAATACTAAGTTTTTCATCAAGATATCATCATCACCATTCTAGTTGGACTTTAATCATTTTAGGGTTGGGTGGAAAAATGTTGCTCTGTTTTTTGGGTTGAAAACGAGAGGGAAAGCTGTGTTAATGGGAAAGGGATGAAGTTTGCTTTGGTGTAAAAACGCTGAAAAGGGATAGTTGTTAATATGACTGTTATAGTTGTTAATATGACTGTTATAGTTGTTAATATGACTGATATAGTTGTTAATACAAGGTGAATGTAAAAACGTTGTAGGTTCTGCTTGTTTTTGGGCATGGAAACAAAGGGAGGTCTGTTTGTTAGGGGAATGACCGAATGTGATAAGGCTGAAATGAGATTGTTGTAAATAGCTACGGTTTAGTTGCTAATGTGATTTGTTAAAGTTGTTAATACTAACTTTATGTTGCAGATCATAATTAAAGATGGCTAGTACTTCCGGAAGAATCTATTATGTTTCTTCCATGTGGGGTAACATTGTTTGTGGGGAAGGACAAGAAAGTGACTATGTTGGTGGAAGGGTAAGAACAAAATGCATTAAAGAAGGAACAACATATCGAGTTGATCGTAATCATAGCGTCTTTAAATGGGAATGAAAGTACTGACATTTGCGTGAAGTTCTAACTAAGCATGGATGCATCTACATTTGTTGATCTTGTAGATGATGAAGGGGTTGAACATTTAATAAGGTATAATGAAACATATTGTCATGTGTACGTTGAAGAAAATGGGGTTAATGACAATAGACCGCAACGAAGGAATGTTCAAATGGAAGAGCAAGAAGTGTAAGTCTTGTTGTGTTAAGAAATATATTTTGTTCCTATATAAATTGTCATTACTTGGTTCTCATTACTTGCACTAATAATTGTTGTTTGTCGCAGGAGGGATGAAGTCTTTGGAGGTGCAACTGTGTTGTCTATGTCCCGCCTGAAATGTTCATCAAACTCAAGACTTGCTATCATTGCCGTGTTCTTCACAAAGTGTACCATCAAGCATGCCTACAATGAATCATTTGAAATGGAAGGATTTGATCATGGGAGAAGGACAGATTTTTGCAAATGATGTCACCCTCCGTGAAACGTTGTATAAATACAGCATTGCACACAAGTTTTCCTACAAATTTGTGAAGAACAAGCTCAAAAAGATAATAGTGAAGTGCAAGGTTGATGGATGTCCCTGGTACATGGGTGCGTATTCAGCGGGAGAACGTCAAGATACCGCTTTCCTAATCATCAGACCCCTGATATTGTCGTAAATGACCCCAGATATTGTGGTAAATGACCCCTGTTATTGTTGTAAATGACCCCTGATATTGTCGTAAATGACCCCAGATATTGTCGTAAATGACCCCAGATATTGTGGTAAATGACCCCGATATTGTGGTAAATGACCCCGATATTGTAAATGACCCCGATATTGTCGTAAATGACCCCGAGATATTGTGGTAAATGACCCCCGTTTATTGTCGTAAATGACCCCGATATTGTCGTAAATGACCCCGATATTGTCGTAAATGACCCCGATATTGTGGTAAATGACCCCCGTTATTGTTGTAAATGACCCCGTTATTGTGGTAAATAACCCCTGATATTGTGGTAAATGACCCCAGATATTGTCGTAAATGACCTCAGATATTGTGGTAAATGACCCCTGATATTGTCGTAAATGACCCCAGATATTGTCGTAAATGACCCAGATATTGTGGTAAATGACCCCTGTTATTGTCGTAAATGACCTCAGATATTGTGGTAAATGACCTCAGATATTGTGGTAAATGACCACTGTTATTGTTGTAAATGACCCCTGTTATTGTTGTAAATGACCCCTGTTATTGTTGTAAATTACCCCTGTTATTGTTGTAAATGACATACACTGACATACACTTACAGAGTTTCCAGTAACAAATATGTAGGAAAAAATCTCATGACAATCAGATATAGTAAACAAGTAACAGTTGACACATTGAAGCTTAAGACACTTTTGCCTCAACTTTTCACTATTATAGACATAATTGTCAAACCTGTTTTGTAAAGTTAACATCGTAGGAACTTTGCAAAACAACAAATGAAGGTCATCCTAATAAAATACAAAAGGAGTCATCAATATTCATGTGTCCTAACAACTATGCATCCTAATGTCTTTTCTTTTGTTTCTGGAAGTTCTCCATCAACGACAACACTTTTGCTTGATGCTTGTTGCTAGGATGGGTGACTAGCCACCACAACAACCCGACCTTCAATTCTCGAAGTTCTTCGTATGTGTAGAATGGTATTGTGTGCCCATCATCCCCTTGCACTGAGCCATCCCACATTTGTAACCATGTAAGCACATGAACCCCACAAGAATGCCTGAAATAAATTAGACAAATGCGTTCTAGTCAGATCAGCTATCAAACTCATAATAATGGGTCGAAAAAACACCGATAATAAGTAACATACGTGTCCGTTTGGACATGGACTTTAGCCCAGGTAACATCTTTGGGGATTTTGTGGTCATCTTGTAACAACTCCGGCTTGAGCGTTCGGAGTATAGTCAAGAAATGATTGCGCTGAAAAGGAAGTTCAAACAGTTAGACATGTTTACCTGTTTACCAAGAAATGATTATGCTAACAACTATACAAACTATACAAAGAATAAATGATTATGCTAACAACTATACAAAGAAGCAATAAGGAATTGAGCAGCAAATAAACGTTGGTAGTCGTTACCAATCCTCCTGAAGGCTCAAATCAAAGAAGACAATAAAATGCGAGACATCTCAATTGAACTTACCACTTTATTTGCCATAAGGTCCTTAGACTTCTCCAGCTCTGTTTTCTTGTTTTTCTTGGTTGTCTTAAGCGTTGGATTCTCCTTTTCATGTTGCATCCGATAATAAGTTCTTTGCTCAACCAAGGAGTCCAGCGCGTAGAAAACCATTGTTCTTGTATCCAAAGACATAACAAAACCAGTGATTAATGAAGAGTGTGGGGCCAAATATGAAATCACAATACCAATGTTGTATCCAACATTTTCGGAAGAATTTCCGCAACATTGGCTTATTGTCCATGTTCGTTTAGGATTAATCATTTTTCCATAAATGAGGTTGTGAAAATATGTCTTTTGACAACACCACCATTCTCTAATTGGTCGCCCACCAATGTCTTCGCTACCATGCTTATCGCCTTCATATGGGAGAAATAAACCAACAAAAACATATGGTCATGATCATAAACCAACAAATATAGGAAAAGTTTATAAATCCAAAAACTACTTTTGTTGTTTAGTCTTTTATTTTCCCTGTTATGAATGCTAATAATTACATTTTTATTAATAAGGTGGATCGGAGGGAGATAAGGATAAGGATATAGTTTGATAACTAAAGGGGCCGTACCTTGTTGTTAATCCAACTTCTTGGATTCAGACATTGTAGCTCTTTCCTTGTGAGGAAATAGTGATGCATATCCACAAATTCCCTAAATTAACAAATATGACAATGTTAATCCAAATTTGCATTTTGAGAAATGACAAGTTAGATTTATGAAACGGTTACTGAAACTTACTCATCAGCCTCATCTCTCGTAACGGACTTTGTGCACATCTCAAATAGGGTGTCTTTCTCATCGTATGTCCTCTTCCCCTTGGACTTCCGCTTTGGGTCGATCCACGGGGATTTCAAGACGCTACTAGGAATTACTACCCTCTGAGACCGCCTCAATTCCAGTCCGGGTTCTTTCACCTCCTGTTCCCCGCCAATACCACCATCCGCATGAGTAGGTGTCTCCTCTCCACATTGAGGGTCTTCTTCAATGTCAATAATGTCATCTCCTCAACTATGTGTTCTCCTCCTCTATGTCATGTCCATCCCCATCGTCATCTCCCTGAACTATGTGTTCTCCCTCCTCTACGTCATGTCCATCCCCATCGTCATCGTCGACTCGTCGGAGGTAATTGGGCGATTGGTGGCGGCATCTTTTTTACTTTTTTTCTCCAACAACACTCTCCTCTTCACATTTTTGTCGGTCCAAAAGGCCATAGGCGACTGATGTGGAGAGGGTATAACATCACCCAATGGGAAATGTTGGAAACAGAGAGTCAGGGAAAAACGAAATCAAACAATTAGTAACAACAGTTATACATTAATGAGTCTGCTGAACTTGCAAACATAGTAAAACACAACTTACCATGAGGAAGTATAGGCAACCGCCCACAGTTCTGGTTTTTATTGTCTTGGACTTCTGGGAATCCTTCTTGAACTCTTGTATCTCTTCGCAGAGTTCTTGAATTATGAAAGAGGACCAATCAAAATGGGCAATTGCATCCTTAGTAACCACCATCAGCTTCAAAAGACGGTCACTAACGTAGACGGATGCACTGGGCGCCAATAGGGTACCCAAGGCGAACAAGACAAACAGAAACTCAAAATTTTGATCCAATTTTTCTTCTAACCAGTCTCCAATTTTTTTGTAAGCAATACTTTTGTATACACTCCTAAGGTCCTTGAAAATGGAGTGCTGGTCGTTTATGTTTATTTTTATGGGCTCCCCCCCACAAGGAAGACCCATCAATTGATGGACATCTTCTGCCCTAATCACTCGAGTGTCCCCCCTAATGCACACTTCCTTTGTAGGGGGATCAAAGCAGTTCATATACTGGGCACATAAGGACCGGTTGATCTGTCGACAACTAAGATCAACCAACCCATCAAACCCGATCACCTTTAGCCTTCTCATTGCCTCGGGTCTTCCTTTCAAGTTGTTGCAAACTTGGAAGAATGTGTTTGGGACACATCTAGTCTGAAAGGGCACCAAATACTTCTTCTTCTCGTTCACCGGGCTCTCGGTTCTTTAGCCCTCTTTGTGTATTCAGCCTTTTCTTTACCACTTAGCCTCTTCCGTGCTTCGTCACTTGTACACTCAATTCGCCTCTTAACTTAGCCTTTCCCTTGCCCTTACGTGAGGCCGCATTTTTTTTGAAGAATTCTTCCGTGAAAAGGTTGTACCCGAGAGAATCTTCGATCCCTTTGTTCTAATTTGGACATTTTTTGCTTCTAATGTTACACCTTGTTGCTCAAATACCTACAAAAATTGTAAACGAAGTTCATTTAAAGATAATAGGGAGTATTATAAAGGAATATGATGCAAGTTAAAGACAATACAGATCAAAAGTCAAAACTACCATATCATGATCCCAACCTAAAACTGAATTACAAACAAATATATTCCAATGTTGCATAGTTTTGCTGTTTTGGCAACCAAATATATATATATAATCATTAAAACACAGACAAAATTTGGGCCAAGTTGATTCCTTGATGACAAGTAACCGGTAATATCATTCTTTAGTCATGTGATCTCCCATCCCTAATCCAGTTTTCTCCAATGTTTGAATAAAATTCAGCATTAACTTACTTGAATGCTTGTTATATGCGAATCTTTGTGGCCAAAATAATATCCATGTGTGTGAATAAACCACAATTTCATTATTGATGTTGTTATTTTCGTTAACAAAAACCCAAACTACAAGGACTTGCATTAGTTAGAAGTATTGAAGGACAACATCAACTAAATAAAAACCAATGGAACAAAGCTGAAGCTTTTGAATTGCTATCATTTTCATTTAGAGAAAAAAAAGGCAGAGGGATCTCAACAAAAAGTTCAAGATAATGAAGGAAAACAAAAAACCAATAAGAGGTTAAAGAATTCTACAAGTAACCTGGATAAGAATTCAAAGCCTCAGACATAGAGCAGGAACTTCAAGACTATGTTTGTGGGGAGTTGTAGAGCATATGTTTCCCTTAATTGCAAAAATTAGTGCTTCATTGCAAAAATTCAGTTGTCAAACAATATGACAGCACCTCTTATGAAATTTACCTATTCTTCCTCTTATCTTTTCATTAGAGGAACCCATATAGACTTTAACAAAACTTAGGTTCAGTTATAACCAAGGCAAGACCCTAAACCACATACAATTATCCAAGACTTATGGTTATAGTGAGTCAATGCTTTTCTTTAAGGTTGTTGAACAACATTCCATTTCAATCTGAAAATTTTCTAGATTCATAAGCATCATCCCAACCATCACATACTGTATTAATTTATGTTTCAATGATCTCACATACGCGTTTAACATTTGGGGCATTAAAAAAGTTAAGTTCCAATCAATTCCCACACCCCAAATAACAACTTTTAGCCTTTAGGAGGTTTAGACAACGGTATGTTATGCCTCATTAAATATTCCCATTCCATAAAAATCATCATCTTCATGACCCAAACAATATGCAATGACTTGATAAATATCTGCACAACATTATAGCACTAATTTCATGGTTATTGAAAGTTTATACTATCCTAAATCTCTTATTGAATGAATAAGATGCCACACACACCGAGATACCGAACACGAACATCATAAACCAAGACTAATCACACATTCAACATATACATACTCAAAAACAAAGAAGCCCTTAGTTCGGTCAATACAGCAGGTAAAACCAAACCAACAGAAATGCCAAATACAACAGCTTACAAGAACATTTCCTAATAGATTTTGATTCACGTGGTTATAATTTTAGAGCAAAAGTCACACCTACCGTCAAAACACCAAACATCCGTTCACCATCGGAGATAAAAAAGAAGCAACAAAAAACAGAGCAGAAGCGCCGACCTTCAAGACGCACAACGAACGGCAAGCAGAAGTGGAGTGCAATTAAGAAAAATGGCCTCCCTTTTTTACAACAATTAAGGATGAAAACGAAAACCTACTTTAAGCTTAGATGTACTCCATTTTGGGAAGGGAGTGCGTTTAAGAAATAGGGAGAATGGGACCAAAAGAATGGGACAAAAAAAACCTAATCCCCAAAATCTTACCTACCGGCGAAATAGGACGTCAACGGCGACACACAGGAGCTTCAGACGGTGGCCGGAGCAAAGCGAAGACGGCGACAAGGCGGCGAGCGAGCGATCGTGCGAGGGAGATGACTGCAACCGAGAGACCGATCGAGCAAGGGAGAGAGCGATCGAAGCGAGCAAGGGAGAGATTTTCGAGTGTGCAGAGTGCTATCGAGCAAGGGAGAGAGAGCGATCAAGCCGAGATTTTCAGAGTGTGCAAAGTGCTTTTTTTCAAAATGTAATTTGGGTTTTTTGGTCATTTCGCTTACACATTAAATATCAGAAAGGGCCCTAGGACCATTTGTGATAGAGGAAAGTGGTTGGGGCCCTTTTTGTATTTTTGGGCCTTATTTGGGCCTTAGTACGGATTTTCCCTTTAATTTAGTGGTAGAAGTTACTTTTTTGAGTGTTTGGGTCACCCTCAAACTATGGTTTCAAAAATATTTTTTCGCATGTCGAGATAAAACTCTTCTTATTACTTCTTCGTAAATCGTAAAAGTTATTTTTCAAAAACTAATTCAAACACATACTTACAGTGTATAAGGTAAATATATAAAAGAAATTTTATCTACGTGAACATCATTTTAAATGCCAACTGAAACTGTCCCTTTAGCAATATGATTTATTTAGTCCGAAACTTAACGGCCAATCGGCTACTTCTCCAACAATTAAGCTGATTTTGTTTTGGCCAACAACAATTAAGCTACTCTTCTAATTGTTATATACTCCTTGTAATGACAACGTGACAAACATTTTTTTTTTAACAAATAAGAATACGAAAATCATACTCTTTTTTCTATTTTTTACCGAACATATTCTTACGTTTGGGACAAATGATTCAGTATGTGGGAGCGTACAACGAACAAATGGTGTAGATAAATCCTCCTATTTAAGTAAATAAAAGACGCCACATGAATTTGTAATTTACAAATTTATAAAAAAATGCAGAAAAATACTACATTCGGTCCTGATTATAGGAACACTTTTGTAGTATAATTTGCATTATAAAAGTGTTCTTATAATTATGATAAGAGTAGGGATGGAAATAGGTCAGGTTTTGACGAAATAGATTTGAGCCTGTAATGGGCTAAAAGGCCTGAGTCTAAATACAGACCTTTTTTTAGGTTAAGGTTTGAGCCTTCATATGGCCTGGTCGAACCTGAAGCCTTTTTAAATGCATACTTACAAAGTAGGCCTTTAAAAAGTTCTCATTTTGCAGGCCTTAAATGTCATAATCAACTAATATAAAAATATAGTTAATACTATAATTAATTAATTATACTTGAAATTAGAATATAAGAATAAAAAATTAAATATTTTGTTATTTATATGATATGAATATAATTATATTTATTAAATGTGTAAGTAGGTCAGGTCTTAACAAAATATGTTTAACCTATTTACACATTAGAGACCTTTAAATAGGTCTTGGTCTGATCTTTTTAATAAAGACGTCAGGTCATACTAGACCTTAAACAGGCCAGGCTATAGGTCGCCTGATAGAGATCTAACCTATTCCCACCCGTGGAGGGAGTATCATTTTATAAATAACCCTGAAAAATATAATTATTTATGATGTGATGGGCGTGTTTTTACTTTTTAGGAAAAAGCAGTCCTATCAATTGGCTTTAAAGAACCTGTACTTTTGACCCCTAAAAGAGAAAAAGAAAAAAGAACTTGTACTGTGACCTTGAATCATAAAAGCACTGATGTTGAGGGAGTTGCTTTTATTTGCTGTGATTGATGTCAGGTCAGGTAAGACAGAGAGATCTTTGACAAAAAAAAAAAAAAAAGGTTAGACAGAGATCAGATATGAAAGTGGGGGAGCCCATCCCTGTTTGCTTCTCCGGCAATTTGATTCCATTCCAATAATGGACTTATGGACTTGTGTTGCTCATTTCATATATATTTTTTAATATAAAATACATTTTTTATCTGCAAAAATTGTTTTAATAATACTTTTGAGGAAAGGTGTGTTTACGCCCTAAAATATTTTTTTAAATGTGTTCAATCTATTTAAATAATTTATAAGGCATTCAATACTCTAAAATATTTCTTAGGTGAGTTTAATACCCATGGAATATTATGTAATGCAATCTTACCATTAAAATATATTTTTTCTCCCATAAAGTGTTTTTTTAGAGCAATTTAAACTTTGTCATCAACTCTTAAAAGTCTTTTAAATGAAAGTGTATCTAATAATATCTTGAAGTAGTAACTTTATAGTGCTATATTACACAAAATATTTTAGGGTGCTAGATTTACTTACAAAAATACTTTAAAATGCTAAATGTATTTGCGAAAATATTTCAGAGCGTGCATCATAACTTACTCTTTTTAGTCTTAAATATACAACAAAATTGACTTTTTAGGAGATATTAATAAATCTAATTAAATTATTTTAAAATATTTATATTTATCGTTTTTTTCTTCAAACTATGTTGCCTCACTTATAAATTGACATATAATCTAATAATACACAATATATTATATGATTAAATAACTTATTTAGCTTTCATCGTCTCTCCAAAAAAACCAACTACCACTTTAATTCTATTTATAAATTCATTTTGACAAAAAAATTTGGTGCTATTTCCAGATATGGAGCTTAGTTATGCAATGGGGGGCCATGGCTCCCCAAAAAAAATGTGTTCAGAATTTTTTTTTTTAAAATGATATAATGTAAAAAGGTATGTTATCTTATATATTAGACTTGTTAAAATACTTTTATTATACGTTTTCCCCCCAATTTTTTTTAATTAGTTAATGAGTATACATTTGGCTCCCCAAATATTTTTTAAATTAATTAATGAATATATATTTGACCCCCAAATATTTTTTTTCCAAGATCCGTCACTGTCTATTTATAAGTACAATTTCATGTAATAAATGTGATTGTAACAATTTTACTCATTTTAATTGTACTCATAAAGATAGAAAGATAAGAAATAGTTGAAAATTTGAAAATTTATTTTATATTCATTGAATTAATTATCTCTTTTTAGTATGTGAGATTTAGTCAAAATAAGCTTATAAATAAACTTAGAGTGATATATCTTATATTGATAGTGGATAGGGTGGGGCACACACCTTTAACTCAATATTTTTTTAATTATGCTTTCTCAAATCTCCAATGAAAAGCAATTTTCGAGCAAAAAAAAATGAAAAGCAATTTACGAGGCAGTCATGAAATTTCGTACCTTGAAGGGATAAGAATCGGGAGTCATGAGATTCCGTACCTAGAAGGGATAAGATTCGGATCATCACGGAAGTTTCATTGTTTTGATGAAAGGGAACATTAGTGCAAAGCATCTCCTGTTTCTTTTATTATTTTTCAGCCTTTTTAATTTGCATGCCTTCCCATATCAGTATCACATCGCATTTCTCTCTGTCTCGCTCCACTTCATTTCTTTTGCTTTGCATTTTTCTCATGATTTGCTACCACTATTATTTTCAACATGATTAAGATGCTGAAAATGAAGTTATTGACAGGCACAGATTCAAAATTGTGACTTTTATCCAATTAAACTCTATATTCAAATTGGGATAAAAATTAATTAGTGTAATTATAAAAAACTTAGGAAAAAATCCCTATTTGAGAATATATTTTTGTTTTTTTGGTATGAACGAGGCCATCAGCCTATCTTATTCCTGAACAAAGATGTATCGTGGGTGTGAGATACCCACTCTGTCACTGGCTAGCAAGCCATTAATACACAAAGGGGGACAACCAAAACAAACATATACATCCCTCTGGTCAAAACTACAGTTAGCTAGTGCATCGGCACATATGTTGCCTTCTCTATACGTGTGCACAAAATTGATCCGAGCAAACCTGCTAGTTGCCTCCTTGATTCGTGCCACCAGCCTCATGTCCTCCACTGTATTCTCCTGCAGATTTTGCAATAAGGACACCACCGCAGTGCTATCACTTTCGACTATAATATTGTAAAGCTGCCTACTCAACGCCAATTCAAGCCCTATGAGAACTGCCCACAACTCAGATTTAAAGGCAGAGCAGATCCCCAATTTCTTTGTAAAACCACAAATCCAGCATCCATTAGCCCCTCACAGGAGCCCTCCACACCCAGCTATTTGTTGCCTTCCTCTAGATGCCCCATCAATGTTAAGCTTCACCCACCCCTCACAAGGCGCTATCCACTTTATATCAGCTTCTATTCTCCCTTCACAGATTCTGCTAAACTCAACTTTCGCCTTCCTTATTTCCTGCACATACCAATGCACAACTGCACTACGGTTCACCGGCAAAACAAATCCAACCTCAAATTTGGTCTTATTCCTCTACGTCCACAACAGCCAGCAAGCCACACCAAAGAAGAGACACTAGTCCCCTCTTTTCCTTGCTAAGTTCCAACAGATCCAATCCGAGCGCTGCTTCCTCCTAAAACAAGGGTCAATGTCACCATTGCATAAATCCAACCACAGCTCCCAAGCCACACCACAATCTCTCAGAACATGCATTAAATCCCTATTTGAGAATTTAATCAATAAGAAAAATCTAAATCAGAGTACCAGTATTATGTATGTACAAAATTCAGGGCACTAGCACTCTGTGTTTATAAAAATTTATCACTTCTTTCTTACTGATTAAGTTTTCAATTGGGGATTTCCCCCCATTTTCCTAAAAATCTATTAGTATGACGATATGTATGTTTTTGATAGCCTTTTATAAAAAAAGTCATTTTGATAAAGACTTTTAGAGCCGGTTTGGATGGGCTTTTTTAAAGAAAAAAACACACTTTTTTTCAACAAAAAATGTGCATTTTTTTTATATTAATTTATGTGTTTAGATGATAGTTTTTTTAAGAAAACAAAAGTTACAAAAAAAAAACCAAAATCCTGCTCTCTTTTTTTTAAACTCCAATTTGGAGCTTAAAAATAAGCAATAAAAAATAATTTTTCTTAAAAAGTTCATCCAAACGGGTCCTTATTATTTGAATGATATATAAAAAGTTAAATTTAAAAGGTTTAAATTAGAAGGAAAAATAGAAATCAAAAGTAAGAAGTTGGAAAAATTACTTCAAATTTTAAGTGACTTTTTAAAAAAAGTAAATTACCCTAATACTAATAATCATGCCAGAGATTATTATTATTATTATTTGTATGAGGATCTTTAACTCTATCTCAAATAAACCCTTGGGAGTTATTAGTTCGTCTGAAATCAAATTAGCGTAAAGTTATTAGTCATGATGAAAGTAATTAAAATTAATTCAAATATATAAAGATATTGTACATGACAATAAAAAAAGTAACATTTAAATAAGGGTAAAGGTGCAATTTTACATATGTGTTTTACTCCTGGGAGCGCCCAGCACTACGAGCTTTTTTCTGGAGCAAAAGTACACACATGGTTACACTTTGGGAGCGTCCAACACCACGGCTGTTAGTTAACTGTTAACTTGGATGGAAGTGAACAATAATGCGGGTGAAATTACACTTTTGCCCTTAGTTTAAGGTAAAATTACCGTTTTGCCCTAAGTTTTTTTTTTAAAAAAAACTAGAAATACCCCCTCCCCGGTGGGTCCCACCGCTGCCGATCGGTGGTCGGCCGCCGACGGTGGGGCCCACCGGGGGGAGGGGGTATTTTTAGTTTTTTTTTTTAAAAAAAAAAAACCTTAGGGCAAAAGTTTAATTTCACCCGCATTACTGTTCACTTCCATCCAAATTAACGGTCAACTAACCGCCGTGGTGCTGGGCGCTCCTAAAACGTAACCACGTGTGTACTTTTTCTCCAAAAAAAAGCTCGTGGTGCTGGGCACTCCTGGAAAAAAAGCTCATGTGTATTTTCGCTCCTTAACCCTTTAAATAAAAACATATTAATATGCAAGTAAATAGAATATTTATGCATAATACACCGTATATAAGTTATAAAAACAATATATAAAACATAAATATGATGAAGTATTATATCTTTAATTCAAGACCACGTTATATCAAGATTAACAATAATAATTAATCTTGATATATCAAGACCACTTCATTTCATGTACTTCTTCCTAGGCCACCAATGATTTCCACAAAATGACAAAGTAAAAATATCAAGTAGTCAGCATAAAAAGTTAAAAAATAATCATTAATAAATCTCAATGTCACGTCCATGTGTAATATTTATATTGTATATCAGATATTTTATAATTAAACCCTCTTTTTTTAAAATATCTCTTTTGATAGGCTGCAGTCATCCGATCAGAAGTCAGAACCCTGTTTTTCATCTAGCGTGCATATAACCCCCGTATGTTTTTACGACGGTTCACGGGGAGATGTTTGTGTCCGTACGATACATCTTTTAAAATCATTGTCTCTTTTGCTTGTAATATTAAACAAAATCAAGTTGGGTGTCGTGACTCGTGATCACATGAGTTTCAGGATTTCAATATTAATTTATTAATTAATTAACGATGCCCCGGCCGCTTGTTATCATCATTCTCATCTGTTTTGCTTCATTATTTTAATTTTTACACATATTTGGAGTTATATGTTTTATTCTATGATTTAAAATTTTGGCTTTTATTTTAGTTTCAGTAGCAAATCAACCTTAGAAGTATACGTTTAGGAGCAATATTAAAGTTTTTTCAGATTCAATATTGTCCCAAAAGTTTAAAAACATAGTAATGTTGTCGTTTTCTGTTAAAAACCTAATGTTGACCGTTAATTTTTAATAGAAAAGGGCAACATTGCTATATTTTTATATTTTCGGGACAATATTAAAAAAAAAACTTCTAGAGCAATATTACTTTTAGACATATACTTTTAATACAAATTTACTACTTAACCTTTTATTTTTTTGAAATGTGGACACAGTCTGGGCCACCCCACCTCCAGTTTACATCAATAGTCAACGCGTTTTGCGTCCCAACTTGCACTTCGCTTTCAGGATATTTTTAGATAAGTCATAAAATCACTGTCTTACTCTTATTGAAGATTTTAGTCCTAGACTATCCTTGTGTCAGGGATAATGAGTTAAATAACTAATTTATTAAATTAAAATTTTTAAAATTAATTTAATTAATTAATTATTAAAAAAATATGTGTTAGTTTCGGCTCTTTTACTGTGTAAATTTTCTGAGATTTGAATTTATATTCCTCTTGTAATAAGACGAGCCCAGTCGACTCCACATGAGAGTGCAACATGTATCCATCGAGTGGTATCAATCTCTTCTTATTAATAAAAACTGAATATTAAGTAATACCAGAAATGTCATAATAAGCTTAAAAAGCATGTGGTTTATTATTCTTATTATTTAAATGTATCAATATGTTTTATCAAAAAACTTATATCTATATATTATTCTTATCATATACACAGTAGTGCGTGGATTGTGAAATGATGTGCGTGTACATAACTCTCTTTTGCGGCCCCATACGGCGGTTGATGTTGGCGGATATATTATATTCTTTTTTAACACTGAGTCCATGGTGGTTCGAATATTACTCTGGAAAATTTTTTACGATAGTTCATCCACATATTATATATATTTTTAAAGTTCATTTGTAAGTAATAAATCACTTGCAAAAATATTTCAGCTTAATGAACACATCATAACTTACTCCCTCCGGTCTAAAAAAGTTGACTTTTTTTGGAGATATTAAGAAAGTTAATTAAATATCTTTACAATAGTTATATCTATCGTTTTTTCTCTCAACTATGTTGTCTAACTTATAAATTGATATATAATATAATAATACACCATTTATGATATGATTAAGTGACTTATTTAACTTCGTTATTCTCTCTAAAAAAATTGAATCAGTCTTATATTTAAAATCAAAAAGTGTACTTTTGGATTCTATGGATTCATGTGAGAAAATACCCCCTAAGGTAACTAGTGCACCTTAACTCAATGTTTTTTTAATTCTACTTTCTCAAATTTCCCATGAAAAGCTATTTACGATTAGACAAGAATCAAGTTGAAGAATCATGTATTATTACAGAAGAGTAACATACTTATACAATGAGTAATCCTTATAGTTATCTCTAAAATCTCCTAAACCTATTAGAATATTCTTTAAGAAAGACCAAGTTAATTTTCTTAAAGAGTGAGACTAAGTTAAGTCTTTATTGGAGGGATCAAGTTTACTCCCTCTTTATATATGGTGAGGACTTCACATCAACACACATATCAAAATAGTTAAGATCTTCTATATATAAACTAAACTAGGCCTAACTAACTATCTTTAATCTCACCTTATATTTCTAAAAAGCATCTCCTGTTTCCTTTATTCTTTTTCAGCCTTTTTAATTTGCAACCTTTCCATATCACATCGCTTTTTTATCTGTCTCTCGCTCCACTTTATTTCTTGCTTTGCATTTCTCTCATGATTTGCTACCACTTATATTTTCAACATGATTAAGACACTGATTTGAGTTCGTGGGAGGCACAGGTTTAAGATCACTTGTCTGGATTAACATTAAAAATTGTGACTTTTATCCAATTAAATTTTATATTCAAGTTGGGATGAAAATTAATTAGTGTAGTTATCAAAAAAAGTTTGGAAAAAATAGGGGAAAAAAATCCCTATTTGAGAATTTATAACTGATAAGAAAAATCTAGATCAGAGTACCAGTATTATGTATGTATAAAATTTTCAGGGCACTAAAAAGTAATTTTGATAAAGACTTATTTGAATTATATGTAAAAAGTTAATTTTAAAAGGTTGAAATTAGAAGAAAAAATAGAAATCAAAAGTAAGAAGTTGGAAAAAGTACTTCAAATTTTAAGTGACTTTTTTTAAAAAAAAGTTAATTTCCCTAAAAAGTCAATTTGATAAAGACTTATTTGAATTATATGTAAAAAGTTAATTTTAAAAGGTTGAAATTAGCAGAAAAAATAGAAATCAAAAGTAAGAAGTTGGAAAAATTACTTCAAATTTTAAGTGACTTTTTTTTAAAAAAAATTAATTGCCCTAAAAATTCATTTTGATAAAGACTTATTTGAATTATATGTAAAAAGTTAATTTTAAAAGTTTGAAATTAGCAGAAAAACTAGAAATCAAAAGTAAGAAGTTGGAAAAATTACTTCAAAATTTAAGTGACTTTTAAAAAAAAGTTAATTGCCCTAATACTAATAATCATGGCAAAGATTTTTTGTTTTTTGGGTATGAGAATCTTTAACTCTATCCTAAATAAGCCCTTGGGAGTTAGTAGTTCATCTGAAATCAAATTAACGTAAAATTAGTCATGATGAAAATAATTAAAATTAATTCAAATATATAAAGATATTGTACATGACAATAAAAAAAGTAACATTTAAATAAAAATATATTAATATGCAAGTAAATAGGAATATTCATGCATAATAAACCATATTGTTCTGGTGTAGAACACAGATGTCTAGCCCTGATGGGCTAGTATATTGATATTGATTGGGACTTGACCTAGGAGCAAAGCCTAGGGCCTACGTACCCTGAAGAGGGATCAAAGTCCACGTAGTTCGAAGATACTGGAGGCGTTTAGTCAAGGGGGTGATGTGTGTGCTCTGTGTAGGCAATATAATAAAGGAGAGAGCTTAAAAGATGTATACCTTTAGGGTTTAACTCCTATTTATAGAGTGTACCTTAGGGTTAGGGTTTGGACCTGTGGGCCTCTGTGCCTCCAAGCCCAACTGACGTGACGTCATGTCTGTGCCACGTGGATTGCCCCTTGTTGGGCCATATGTTGAATATGGGCCTTATGCAGGTCCGTAACAGTTGCCCCCAAGCTCGGTAGTTCAGGTCTCTGAGCTGCCGAGATTAATTGTTTGATTGACTGCGAAATACGGACTTGGCCGAGATATACATCTGGGTTGTTTGGGAAGAAATAAGATCCCTTGCTTGCTTTCGTAGCAATTTTTCCCAGGATAATTATATTCCTGCATTTGATAATACGTAAGCAAATCACAATATTTGAAAAATACTTACTATGCGCAAATCACTTAGTTTGCTCATTTCGAATGCTTGTTCGAGTTTGCATTAATCCCAGTTATTGATAACTGTTCTGGTGTAGAACACAGATGTCCAGCCGCGTATATGGGCTGGTGATTTGATATTGGATCAAGGGTCTCGGCCTGGGTGTGTATGTAGAAACACACTGGCAGAGACGAGATCACTGAACACAACCAGGCTCTTAGCCGAGGGGGTGGGGTGTGTGCTCAGTGTGGCAGTATGTAAAGTAGTCTAGGTTTAAAGCGTGTGTACCTTAGGTAGGTTTGACCGTGTATTTATAGGAAGTACACAGGGCGGCATTCGCGATATATATGGCTTATAATCTGAACCGCCTATCTCCCTACCGATATGCTCCTATAGCCGGGGTGTATGACATCTTGGTTCACACCATCCGAGGTTTTGCCTTCATCCGATGTTTATATCGGACGTTTAATCTCTGGCTCCTTTCCCGAATGGATGGTGCTGTTGCTTGACCCAATGATCCGGGGTGCTTAATGGTAGCCTAAGGGGATCGAGGTATTAGCCTACGGTCCTAAGAATGCCGTGGTGATGACCGACGACGTAGGGATCCGAGGTGATAACCTCTCCCTTCCTTTCTCTCGATATAAACTACTGGTGTAGTTCATTTTACCACTTTTCCCATTTGCTCATCCCACTCCTACGTGAAATCTCTTATGTGCAAGGTTTTCCTGTCATCAGAGAGTGTTGGTTCCTTCTTGTATCCCAGGATTTTCTGGTTAGTCAAGGCTTCTCCGGATTCTCCGTCGATCCTCGCTGTGCTTGCTTCAGGTATTTATCTTGCCTTCTTCGTTTTTTATGCCATTTCGGTATTTAAATTCTCCCTCCTCCTTTTTCTTCTCGTTCTTTGGTGCGTTTCGAACTTGGGTTTCTGTGTGGAGTGCGGGTGAGTTGAGTTATCGAACCCATATGTATTGTCTTCTTGAGTTCCTGGTTTTCCTTATTTTGGTCTTAGTTTTCCCCTCTCCTTCTTATCCTTGTGTTGGTTGTATAGGTTTGGGCTTTTGATGGATAGGGGAAGTTCGTCTTCACGTCAGCCTTTAGGTCCTACCGACGATGAGGCCCTTCGTGAGCGTTATCCCTTTTTTAGTTATTGGCTGCTAGGAAACTCTTTAACCGAGGAGGAGAAACTGTCTTTGGCCCTCCGTGGTCGGTCGGGCGCACGGAACGCTGGGAGGCCCGGCCCTGTGGTTCCCGGGTCCGGTCGGTCGAGACTGGCCCGCCCAGTCAGATTCTCATAGTTTGGCAGTTTCTGAGCCTCTTCTAGTCGAGCCCATAAACGCCTATCGAGTGCATCGTCCGTCCGAGTCGGGGTCATTACCGGTGGTTATCACGGTCCCCTGTTGGGATTGTGTTGCCGAGAGCTCCTCCCTTATTGCGAGTGGGCAAGACCGTATGGCTGAGGTCGTCTTGGGCTCATGTCGGCATAACTCGTCGATTGAGCCCGTGTCCAACTCCAAGGGTCCTCCTTCCTCGAATCTGTCTTCATCGGTACTCTGCGTAGTTCTGACTTTAGTTTTATTTCCTTTTGTTGTAGGTAAATGGAGTCTACTTCTTCGCCCCGTCCTTCGGTTCCGATCCGGAGGCGGACTCGGTAGTCCTTCACCGACCCTGCGATCCAAATATCCGTGGGTGACGAGCGAAATGTTAACCATGCGCTCACTGATGACCGACGCGGATGTGGCGAAGGTGGGGTCTCCGGGTCATCAGGATGTTATCTTGCCCCACCGAAGAGAATGAGCCGATCTGCGCCACTCGGGAACCAGCGTCCCCAACTTCTTTCTTTTCTATCGGGATTATATGACCCGCTCGGTATTCGCTTTAGTTTACCGGGTTCCAAATGTCCGTTCTCCACTACCTTCATCTAGCTCCTTCTCAGCTTCATCCAAACGGGTGGGGTTATCTGGCGGCGTTCGCATATCTCTGCGGGACGATGGATCCCGCCATTTCGTGTACCGCCGCCCTATTCCTTCATTTTTTCTCCTTTCACCCCTCGGTCGGGCAAGGAACCGCCCTCTTTGAAAGGGCTAACTTCTCTTCGTGCGAGGCGGACCGGAAACTTATGAATTCTTTCTCCGACTCCTTCAAGCATTTCAAAATGCTTTCTTTAAAGTTGTTGCAATCCCCAGGGAAGTGCCACGGTTTGAAAGCCGCCGAAGGTCCGGGCGTTGAGTGGCGCTTCCCTCTTTCTTGGACCTCCGAACACCATAATTTCTCCTCTTCCACGTATCAATTCTCGGCCAAAGATCTCTGAGGAAGAGAGGGAGTATGCCGCTCGGTGGCGTCTTACGTTGCCGAACACGGCGTCAAAGAGCGGCCTTCTATATCCAGAAGGCCGGCGTGTCGTCCGGCTCGGCCTCTAGTATGGCATTGTTGATGCAAATTCGTTTTCCTATTTGCCTTTGGTTATCTAACTAGCTTCTGACTTTAGATTTATTGTTTTTGCGGATGTTGGGAAGCCGAAAGAGAAAGCTCCCAGGAAACGCCCAGCTGCCGAGCCTCTTAAGAAGCAAGCTCCTGCTGCCTCTAGGATCCCAAAACCTTCCTCGGCGAAGAGGGCCAAGGTCGGGGATTCCGCTGCTACAGCTTCGACTGTTCCCGAAGTAGTACCTTCGTCTTCTCCGTCATTGGTAACCGCGGCGGAGGTAGTGCCTTCGTCTACTCCTGCCTCTGCTGCTACTGGAACGCCTCCACATTCCGATCCATCTCCTCCATCCTTAGAAAAGGGGAACAAGTTCTCGCCTCGATTCTGTTTCTCCCTTGTGCCCATTCTACCGTTCCTCGACCTAGTGGCTTCAAACGGGCCGGCCTGGAGTGGGGACGTTTCTGAAGAGATCGGCATGGCCTTCTTTCCGCCACGTCGGTTTTTGTCTCCTCAACCTCTTTCAGACGAGGACCTTCATGAAATCCAGGATGTATCCGGTCGTCTTTGCAAGGCCGTTGGATTGTCTCAGGCCTACCCGCATCTCCATGGTTACTATGTTCGAGCTTCTGCGGAATCCCGAGCTCTGAAGCAAAATTTGGAGTCGGCTGAGGAGAAAATTAAACAGCTAGCAGAAGAGAAAGAGAAGGCTGAGGCTGAAAGGGATGAACTGAAGACGGAACTTAAAAGTTCCCAGATTGCTGCGGACAAAGCCGGCGAGGATCTTCGGTCGACCCACCGAGCACCGACGCAAGCCCATACCGACTGAGGCGGACCCGGGATTCCCACAGCGGAGGTTAATCATAATCTGGCCGTGCCAACTCTCGTCTCGGCGAGGCCAACGCTAATCTCGACCGAACCGAAGTCCTCGCATTCTCTCGTCTATGGATGCGGTCAAACGGCTTACGCAGGCAGCCGTAGCGAGTTGTGCACGCAGTTGGAGCAAACCGGCGACTCGGAGGAGGAGGGCGCCCATGAGAAGGCGGTGGTGGCGGTAAGGAAAACCGCGTCGGATTGCTTCGCGATGGCCCTTGCCCAGATTGAGTACTTAAACCCAGGCGTGAAGCTGAACGTGGCTGGGTATGGATGTCGCTCCCGTTTTCAAGATGGTGTTCTTATTCCTCCGCCTCTATCTCTTGAAGATAGGTCGGCTTCAGTAGGGGTGTCTACATATACCACGCTACGAGGTTCGGAGTCGTTATCCGGGTTTTTAACCAGGGTAAGGGCAAATTGTCACATGCTCATCCGCGGTCGTCGTCAGGACACACTTTGACCAAGTGGACACGATCGGGGTCGATATGACTATTCGCCTTCTTACTTAGGTGTCAATTTCGATGCATCAAAATATTTACCGGGTGTATAGACCTCGGTGACTGTCTGCTTATTTAGCAAATCATTTTGATCCTCTTAAAATTGAACATTTGGTCAATAAACCATTTATTTATTCAAGAGATGATTAGCTTTACAAAGCCGACAATGAAAGGAAAATTTGCGAAGGGAAATGATCGAAACCAAAATAAGCTTGAAATAATAAATCAAAACTTAATTCGGACACGGGGTGTCCGTTGTGGCATCCCGGTTGTGGATCGGGCCCTAACTATAGTGGGCCCTTAGTTTGTCACCATTCCAAGTCCTCTTGACGGGTTTTCTTGTCAATGTTTCGAGAACATATGCTCCTTTTTCCAACTTCTCCTTGACTCGGTGCGGTCCTTCCCAATTTGCGGCGCCTTGCCGTCACAGGCGTTCTTGTTCACCGATGTCGGCCCTTCTTAGGACCAGAGTCACCCCGGTCAAATGCCACGGGTTTGACCTTTCGTTGTGTTTGGCCGCCATCGATTGCTTGGCCGCTATGTCTCGGCGGTGGGCCGTGGTCCTGACTTCATCTACCAGCTCCATCTCGGTTGCCAACGCCCTCGAATTTGATAATTCTCCTTCCTCCAGGGTTCGAAGCCTTCTCCATGATGGCTGACCCACTTCGACTGGGATCATGGCTTCGCATCCGTATGTCATGCGGAAAGGTGTCTCTTGTGTAGCCGATTGGATAGTCGTGCGAATTCCCCACAAGACATTATAAAGCTGTTCGACCCAGCATCTGGAAAATCTTATCGGTGAACTGGGTGCCGTTGTCCTTTACTACCTCGGCCGGGATTCCGAGCGGGAAAAGATACTGTTGGATGAAGCGCGAGACCCTTGCCGAAGTGATGGTGGCGGCGGCTCGGCCTCAATCAACTTGGTGAAGTAGTCCACCGCCACGATTAGCCATCGAAGTTGTCCGGGGGCCGGCTTAAATGGTCAGAGTAAATCCATTCCCCATTTAAAGAAGGGCCATGAGGCGAGATATATTCCATGTCTGATGGAGGGGACCAAATGATTTTGCCGTGTTTTTGGCAACTGTCACATGTTTTCACGAATTCGTTCGCGTCCGCCTGCATGGTCGGCTAGTAGTATCCGGCCCTAAGTGCCTTTCTTACTAATGCTTTCGCGCCCATGTGTTGCCCGTTGATTCCTCCATGAATCTCGGCGAGGACATATCTACTTTCGTGAGCACCCGGGCACCTTAACATTGGGGTATGCAAACCTTTTCGGTAAAGTTGATCGTCTACCATGGTGTATACCGCGGCCTCCCCCGTATCGGTTTTGGGCATTCGTTAGGGGGACAATTCCTCGCTCAATGTAGTCCTCGGCGGCTTCCTCCAATCGGTGGCGTCGGATATGACCATTACGCAGGTCGGCTCTTCGACCTTTTCTTTGAATGACGGTTCTATGGTTGGTCGTCCCTTTAGTCTTGGCCGGTTTGGACGGGATGTCGGCTCGACATTTTCCCTCTTGGTATATGGGTAACCTCACTACTTCGAATTCAGCTGGATTTTCTTGACTTTGCTAAGGTACTTAGCCATTAGAGGCCCTTTAGCCTGGTATGTCCGTCTATCACGGCGACGAGTTGCGAGTCGGTGAAGGCCGAGACTCTTTGGGCGCCGAGCTCCTTGACTGCTTGAGTCCGGCCAAGAGCGCCTCATACTCGGCTTTGATTGTTTGACGTCGGGAAATTCGGTTGTAGGGAGTGTTCGATCGTGACTCCTTCGGGGCTCTCTATGATGATTAGGCTCAAGCTTCCCTTGGCGTTGAACGAACCGTCGACGTATACCTTCCGTAAGTCGATATTGCCGGGTCGTCCTTAGTTGGAGTTAGTTCTCGGAGGAAATCGCGAGCTTGTGACTTAATAGCATGTCGTGCTTCATATGTGATGTCGAACTCGGATAGCTCAATGGCCCAACGCTGATCATTCGGCCTGCCAGTCCGAAACATGGAGTACTGTCGAATGGGTTGGCTGGTCCGAACCGTTATCTTGTGAGCTTGGAAGTACGGGCGCGGTCTCGCGCGCCGTCATTATTATGGTGAAGGCCAATTTCTCCAACTTCGATATCTTAGCTCCGAGCTCGCAAAGCTTTGCTCACGAAGTATATTGGTTCTTGGCCATTCTTTCCTTCCTGGACAAGAACCGGAGCTTACTTGCTTCTCCCAACCGATAACCGGCGGAGTGGCCAGGCATTGCTTGATCTTTAAAAATGCGGCGTCACACTCCGGGGTCCAATTTCCTGAGGTGTCCTTTTTAAGCAACTTGAAGAAAGGCAAGGCACTTTCTGGCGATTTGGGCAAAAATCGGTTAGCGCGCCAACCGGCCCGTCAATTGCTGGACTTCTTTCTTGTTTACGGGGCCTGCATGTCTAATACGGCCTTACACTTATCCGGTTTGCCTCGATTCCTCGGCTGGTGAGCAAGAAACCAAGGAATTTTCCCGCCGGTACTCCAACGCACATTTCAGGGTTCATACCGAATCGATGCGCCCTTAACTTGCTAAATGTTTGCTCTAGATCTCGGATGTGATCGTCAGGATCATACGATGTGACGATCATATCGTCGATGTAGACCTCGATGTTATGGCCTGTAGCAGGAATATGCGTCCATAAACGACGAAGTTGATAGCCGGATGAGTTATCTACAAGTTGATCAATATTTGGCATGGGATAGGCGTCTTTAGGACATGCTTTGTTTAGGTCGGTATAGTCAGTGCATACTCTCCACTTGCCACTTGGCTTTAAAACCATCACCACGTTGGAAAGCCACGTCGTATATTGTACTTCCCTGACGAAACCGGCCTCCAAGAGCTCGTCCACATGTTGGTTCAATGCCACCTGCCTATCTGGGGCTCTCGTTCTTTTCTTCTGAGCTACGGTGTTGACCCGTACTGTATGGCCAATTTATGACGGCGAGAAGTTGGGATCTATACCGGGTACCTCGGCGCGCTCCATGCAAAAACGTCTCGATTGTGGGCCAAAACTCTTCTATCCTCAATCGCGGGTCTGGGGTCGTGGTCACGCCTATTTTCGTACTATGTAGTGCTGGATTGTTTCGAGTACGAGGTCTTCCGCCCTCTCCTTACGGGTCTCGCCGAGGCTTCCCTTTTCTTCTCGTAGGTCCAACTCGATCATATTAATCGGATTTTGCATCTTTTGGTATTCGGATCCATTGGGTCGGATTTTGCTTTTACGTTGATTGTTTCCACGTAACCTTTATGCGGACTCTTTCGATCGCCCTTGATGGTAACGACTTGTTCGTTATTACCTATCATTTTTATCTTCGATGCTTCGTAGATACCGGCGTGTCCCAATTGTGGATTGTTGGTCTTCCCGAGGATGATGTTGTAAGGGGATGGGAAGTCGCCCACAATAAATCTTACTCTCTCGGTTTGAAACCTTCCTTCGTTCCAAGAGTGAGTCGGAGATCCATATATCCCTTTGGAGGGGATAATTCGCCATTAAACCCCACGAGAGTGGTGGCATGGCTTCGGGTCCTCCTGATCGAGGTTCATTCTTTTGAAGGCATCCCAGATGATGATATCTACCGAGCTCCCTGAGTCTATAAATATCCTCTTGACTCGGCAGTTGACCAGGGTTCCGGTAATTACGAGGCCATCTGCCTGATTTTGGATAAGGTATACTGAGACTTCGGCTGTTTCTTACTAGTTGCGAATTGCAATTCGAAAGCCTTTGCCAAGTCATCAAATTTAGTTATCGACCCTGGGGTCAGGGTTTGTAACCATTTTAAGTCTGGTACCTTTAGGGTTGTGGCGAAAACCCTACTTATAATGGGTTCTCCAAGGCCTCTACACATCATGATCGTTTGGAAATCGTCTAAATGAGTCGTTGGGTCCTGCGATCCGTCGTACTTGCTGAACTCGGTGAGGTTCAACTTCCCTGGGAAACGTGCCCTGAGGATCTCGGGTGAAAAGGGGCTGCTGGCTTTGCCTTCGGCGTATCTTCCTTGCCGAGAATCATGTGGGGGAGGCCGGGACGACCCTTCGATCCGGGACGACTTCTCCCTTCTTGATTCTTTGGTGGAAGAAGTGCCCTTCTTGTATTGTCTATTGTCCTGCCGCAGTCGGAAACTATGACCTTCCCGGTCGGGTTCCCGTGTTTTGTCATCCCGATCATAGGGCCGGTGTCTCTAGATTCCTTCTTCGGTCCCGCTCGTCCATGCGTTGAAATTGAATAGTATAACGTTTGTCCGTATTCTCGATGCGTTTGATCATGGCGAGTCATGCGTTATGGAGTGCCAGAAGTCCGGATTTTAGGCTGGGCCTCCCGATTTACATCTGGGTTGGATTTTGTGGTTCGCGGCAATGTCCTCGCGGCTGCAGATGAACCGTTTCGGACTCATTTTCTTTTTCGAGGTTGATCGTGATTCGGGACATGAGGATCCTCAGCGTTCTTCCTAGTTGCGATAGCCGGTCTTCGTCTGCGTCCTGTTCATTACCACCGATAGGGTTGGTCGACTGCTCGGTGTGTTGTGGTTGCCGAGGTGGTTGACGTTGTTCTTCGGTTGTTCGAACCATCTCAGTTGCTACGGCTAGTACTGCGGCGTATTAACCCTCATTGGTCACGGGAATTGAAGTTTATCGGTTCCCACCTGTCGCGCCACTGTTGTTAGTGTAGAACACAGATGTCCGGCCGCGTGTATGGGCGGTGATTTGATATTGGATCAAGGGTCTCGGCCTGGGTGTGTATGTAGAAACACACCGGCGGGACGAGATCATTGAACACAACCAGGCTCTTAGCCGAGGGGGTGGGGTGTGTGCTCAGTGTGGCAGTATGTAAAGTAGTCTAGGTTTAGAGCGTGTGTACCTTAGGCTGTTTGACCGTGTATTTATAGGAAGTACACGGGCGGCATTCGCGATATATCGCTTGTAATCTGAAGCGCCTATCTCCCTACGCATACGCTCCTATATTTCCGGGGTAGTTGAGATATCTTCGGATCACTGTTATGGCGGATCTGATATACTTGCCTGCGTTTGGGCCCTATCGCGATTGGGCCTTATCCAGGTCCGTAACAATAACTATATAGTAATTGCCCCCCAGCTTGGTAGTTCAGGTCTCTGGGCTGCCGGGTGGATCTGTTGTTGAATCCGGATATGGTATCCGAGTTGCTACCACTCGTTTGATTTTGATAAAGTTTCTGTCCAAATTTTGACGAGCCCCGGATTTACTTGTATTTTGATTGAATTGCCCCCAGACATGTAGTCCGGGTTAATTTGCTTTGAACTTCGCTTGTTTCTTTTTATGATCGTTAGGATCTCTTCTACATCAATCATCCGGGTCTCCGGGTTTGTTTTTTGCAACACCGAATTCCCCAAAACTGAATTGTCCTGAAGAGGAACGGACTGGGTTTTTGCTTATGTCGCTGACAGCTTTACAGTGTCATACTTGTTACCCCCAGCCTGGCAGTCAAGGGCTCTAAGCTGCCGGGGTGTATTGGCTTTTTAACCTGGATCTCATGTCTGAGTTTAGTCTTCATTTCAACAATAAGTTGATTATATAAATCCAAACATGTGTTCGGAGTTCTATTGATTGGCCGGGCCAGAGTCTTAGTTATGTAGAGTCCGCTTGTACTCCTCTGGTGTTATAGACCAGGTGTACGGGTAGGGGTTTTCGAATTAACCACACTACTGGGTGTCGGATCCGTTGTCTGGTATCTTGACCAGGATAAGGGCAAACTGTCACAGGCTCGGCCGTGGTTGTAGGGACGCACATTTAAACATTTCGACCTGATCAGGGCCCGACATGACTATCTGCCTTCTTATCTAGGTGTCAATTTCGATGCATCAAAATATTTGCAAGGGCTGATAACAGCGGCCTTGCGTAGTTTTTAAGGACCCGGGCTTGTTGGCCCCGGTGTTAGCCTTGTACCCGTGGTTGGAGTATGACTGGGTCGAGCAACCCGAGTCTTGGTCCAATTCCTTGTAGGTACATGGCATGTCGTTAAATGTCCCAAATATTTGCAAGGGCTGATAAGAGCGGCCTCGCGTAATTTAGAAACCGGGCTAAGTCTTGGAAGCGACCGAGTTGCGAAAGCTTATGGTGACGGCTTCGCTTGACTGAAAAATCGGGTTCGATGACCCTTGCACGGAGGCCGAACTTTAACCGTATTAAGTGTAACCGGGGTCCGCCTTCTTTTTCTTTTGGAGGTGGACTCTTAAGGAAAAATTTCTACAGAGCATGGATTTTAACTATATTAAGTGTAACCGGGGTCTGCCTTCTTTTCGCTTTCCGCGAAACCTTACACGGAGCCCGGATTTTAAATGTATTAGTTGTAACCGGGCCGGTTTTAACTGGATTCAGTGTAACCGGGTTTAATCTGTTTTGGGTGTCGTAACCCAAAATTCATTAGTCCAATATGGGTGTCGTAACCCTAAATTCGTTTCTCCAATATGGGTGTCGTAACCTTGAATTCGTTTGTCCAATTGTGGGTGTCGTGACCCTGAATTTGTTTATCCAGTATGGGTGGCATAACCCTGAATTTGTTTATCCACTTTGTTGCCCCCCAGACCGGTAGTTCAGGTCTTTGAACTGTCGGGGTATGTTGATTTACCAACCCGGATCAGACTATTCGTGATTGTCGGGATTGCTTGCGTGCTGACTCGAGATTCCGGGTTTATTTACTCTAACACCGAGATTCTGGGTTATATACTCTAACACCGAGAGTCCGGGTTTTAACTTAACACCGAGATTCCGGGTTTACATACTTTAACACCGAGATTCCGGGTTGAGATACTCGAACACCGAGATTTCGGTTTGATATACTTTAACCCCGAGATTCCTGGTTTATGACTTTTGAAAATGGGTTTGTTTACCCAGAATTCAATCATTTAAATAGACTTGGTGGTCGTAGCCGTCTTTACACGAAGCCCGGATTTTAACCATATTTGGTTTAACTGGAGTCCGCCTTCAGAACTTTACACAGAGCCGAGATTTTAACCAGATTTGGTGTAACCAGGGTCCGCTAGCAGGATTAATGCTTTGTTGGGCATAACCTGATTCAAAGTTTAACCACTTATTTGAGAAAGCAGAGTCTTCCTCGTGAGTTTCTTCAGTAGTCGGGAAACCACTAGGTATACTGAAAAGGCAAATCATACTCCAGCCGGGATTGCAACCGAATAGGGAAAACAAAGATTGCAGGAGGGAATATAAATTGTAGGAGAAGTTGAAAGCCTAGCTTCGGCTTTTCATCATCTCAGCCTCGGCTGTCATTCATTTGCTCGTTTGCCTGCCTCAAAACAATTTTGATTGAAGAAATAATAGTTCAATGAGATCAGATGCTATTGCTATATGTTTGGAGGGTTTTTGTAATCCACCGACTCTTTCTAATGTAAATAATATAGAAAAGACAAACACAAAGCAGATATAGATATAGCAAAGGCAAACATAAAGTATTGTGCTCCTATTTTTGACCTCCCTGCATCCCCGAGTCGTGAAAATATTTGAACTAAATAGCATGGAGAATTCAAATGTTGTGATTGCTTATGATCCAAATAGGGCATCTAAATTTATGCCAGAACTGAAAAGTCTGGGTTCCCAAGAAGAGAGGATGACGATCCTGGATTCTCGAGGAGAGAGGATGACAATCCTTCATACTATCTTCTCGTCATGTGGACAAATGAAGATTTAAAAGATGAACTATGTGAAGCAGCTCAAAAGCATAGTCGTTGCTCAAATCTGGGTTCCCAAGGAGAGAGGATGAGGATCCTGCTCAAATCTGAGTTCCCAATGAGGGAGGATAAGGATTCTTCATACTATCTTCTCGTCATGTGGACACATGGAGAATTAAAAGATGAACCATGTGAAGCAGCTCAAAAGCAAAGTCGTTGCTCAAATTTGGGTTCCCAAGGAGAGAGGATGAGGATCCTGCTCAAATCTGGGTTCCCAAGGAGGGAGGATGAGGATCCTTCATACTTTCCTCTTGTCATGTGGACACAACCCAATTTCCCAACTTGTCCAATGAGAGGAGAATGTAAACATTTTCAAAGCGCAGTTGCAAGTCTAACACTACTTGCCGTACCTCAAAACACTGCTGATGGAAGGCCTAGTTCAATTACTACTAAATGTTTGGATGTTACAAAAAATTCAACCATAATGCAGTGTGAACCTATTATTGATCTAGAAGAATCTTGCATGGGTGACGGTAACTTTGAGGAGTTCTCAATATTAGAGATTGATAAAGAACATTTGAAAGAAAGTGGCAATTACTTTGAACTAAATGACTTGGAGAGTTCAAATGTTGTAGTTGCTCATAATCCAAGCATGGCCTCTAAATTTATGCCAGAGGTGAAAAGTGTTGCTCGTTTAAGGACTAAGCGTATGGTTCATATGCTTCCTGATACACACCCTCTCTTAAAAGAATTCCCAAAGAGAGATCCTGGTGATCCTTCCAACTATCTTCTCGTCATGTAGACACATGGAGAGTTAAGAGAAAACCCATGTAAAGCAGCTCAAAACCAAAGTCGTTGCTTAAAAACCATTGTTTCTCTGAACGGTTTTTGACTTTGTTGCTGCGGATTTTCAGGAACTGCCCGTGTAAAGGCATCTGACTGCTGCTTCTGGTATTGACCATCTTTGGTCGTAGAATCGAAATTTACGGTTCCCCACGGTCAGCGCCACTGTTCTGGTGTAGAACACAGATGACTAGCCCTGATGGGCTAGTATATTGATATTGATTGGGACTTGACCTATGAGCAAAGCCTAAGGCCTACATACCCTGAAGAGGGATCAAAGTCCACGTATTTCGAAGATACTGGAGGCGTTTAGCCAAGGGGGGTGGTGTGTGTGCTCTATGTAGGCAATATAATAAAGGAGAGAGTTTAGAAAATGTGTACCTTAGGGTTAGGGTTTGGACCTGTGGGCCTCTGTGCCTCCAAGCCCAACTGACGTGACGTCATGTCTGTGCCACGTGGATTGCCCCTTGTTGGGCCATATGTTAAATATGGGCTTTATGCAGGTCCGTAACACATATATAAGTTATAAAAACAATCATTAAAACATAAATATGATGAAGTATTATGTCTTTAATTTAGGGCCACGTTATATCAAGATTAACAATAATAAAAAGAAAAATAGAAAATCTAAACTAATCAACCGCGTAATCCTAACCTCCATATCATGGCATCCCAAAACACGTCGCATTTTTGTTAATCTCCACTTCATTTCATGTACTTCTATGACCATTATTGTTAAAAACTAGTGTAAAAGCTTTTTACGTTTTTATGTGAGTGATACGTGTTAAGACACAAGTAAAAACTGGTAAAAACTACGTTTAAAAACTTAAAAACAGCCATTTTTACTTAAAACAAAATTTTTTAAAAAATAAATAAAAACCCTATTTTCGTTTCCACAAAATCAAAAGCTATGAATAATGTTGTTTTTGTGATGGCCAATTTAAGATTGAGCAAGAAAAAGAAAGCTCGAAACTCTCATGCATATAATTTTGATGATCTTTCATCTGATGATGATTGGATTGTGGAAAATAAAGAAGATGGAGAAGATGTAGACTCTAGACAACTTAGATGATGCCCAATATGAGAAAAACTTGATTGAAGTTGAAGTGAGAGAAGTTATGAATGATCAATGATATGAACATTCCAAGTTTTGGAAATGAAGTTGTTATAAAAGTTCGAGAAGATAACATTGAAGACATACAAATTGATGTGTGTTTGATTTGAATCAATTGATATAATTCAAGAATTGTTAAATTTTATTCTTTTGATGTTTTGAAATTTGGTTGTAGGAGTTGTTAAACTCTTTGTGTTTTTGGATTTATATTTTATATAGTTATGTGACTTATATATTTTAAATATGAAGTTGTTTATTAAATTTTGAGTAGTGATTTATGTTTTTTACATGCATACACACACATATATAAAAGTATCGTATATGTGTGTGTATATTGTATATATATGTACACATATATACTTATATAAAAAAATTATATCTTGACCTTTAGAAGTAAAAATTTTACATTTCGTTTCGTTTTTATGATTTACGTTTCTACCACATTCTTCTATTTCTATGTAAAACCTAGATTTTGACAACGTTGTCCAGGACACTATTGATTTGCACAAAATGACAAAATAAAAATATCAAGTAATCAGCATGAAAAGTTAAGAATTAATTATTAATAAATCTCAATGTCACGTCCGTGTGTAATATTTATATTGTATATCAGATATTTTATAATGAAACCCTCTTTTTTTAATAGTATCTCTTTTGATATGCTGCAGTTATCCGATCAGAACCCCAGCGTGCGTATAACGGGACCATCTTTTTTTTTGCGATGGTTCACAGGGAGATGTTGGTGTCCGTACTATACATCATCTTTTAAACAAAATCAAGTTGGGTGTCGTGATGGCATTAGTTTCAGACTTTCAGCGAACTTCAATATTAATTAATCAATTAATTAACGCATCATTCTCATCTGTTTTCCTTCATTATTTTAATTTTATACACATATTCAGAGTTTTTTTTTTTTTTTTTTTATAAAAATATTTGGAGTTATATGTTTTATCTGCGTCCGATTTCTCTCACTGGTAGGTCTCTCATCATCCTTTATTATTCCTGCATCTAGACCGTTTAAATTTGATTTAAGCATTTAGAGGGAGATATTTTTTACCGCATACTGTAATTTAAAATAGATGATATGTTTTCTTTTAAATAATTGGATCAAAATTGGACCTCTCTCATCATCCAGTTTACATCCGCCAACATCATCCGTTTAATTCTATGATTTAAAATTTCGGCTTTTATTTGTTGAAATGTGGGCACAGTTTGGGCTACGGGCCCCACCTCCAGTTTACATCAATAGTCAACGTGTTTTGCGTCCCAACTGGCACTTCGCTTTCTGGATATTTCTAGATAAGTCATAAAATCATTGTCTTTACTCTTATTCAAGATTTCAGCCCAGTGCCCTTCGTCCTTGGGTTTAACTGGTAAAGGTGTCGGACACTCTCATCAAAGGAAAGAGGTTCAATCCTGGAGTTGGTCAAGGCGCTGAGGGAGGCATCCTAAGTGATGTGAAGCAGTGGAAACGCTGGGAAGAGGTGGATGCATGTATATTCTAACCCAGTATGCCCTGCAAAGTGGAACCAAAGCACCCTGCCCTTAGATTGTGGGAGAGCCCCAACCCTTTCCTAAAATTTTTTTATAAAAAAAAAAAGGTTTTAGCCCGGTGATGTCCTTGTGTTAGGTATATGAATTAAATAACTAATTTATTAAAATTTTAAAAAATTCATCTTTTATTAAAAACATATGTGTTAGTTTCACCTCTTCTAACTTGTGGTTTTTTTAAGATTCAAATTTGTATTTATATATTATTCTTATTATATACCCAGTGTGAAATGCGGGTAAATAACTCCCTTTTGCCGCCTCAATACGGTGGTTGACGTTGGCGGATATAGATTCTTTTTCAACACTGGCTCCATCGTGATTCGAATATGACTCTGATAAAAAATTTTACGATAATTTCATCCACTTATTATTATAGATATTTTTAAAGTTCATTTGTAATTTGTAATCCTAATTCTTTTAAAAAATCATGTCCGGTCCCAAGCTGGTTTTGACGTACATGCTTGTACAATTGGGATATATATTTAACATCACATCACATGACACCTCCACCCAATAACAATAATAATATGTTTATTAATATTGCGGGATTTTTTTTAAAAAAAAATTAATATCCAGTATATTTAATTAAATTTGGGATGTATTGTTACTGTCTTATCGTCTTTTTATAATTCTTCTATTTATCCTCGTTTAATTAAAAAATTTCCACTTGCATCGTTTACAGTATCAAAATATCTAGAGGGGGCAAAAAAGGAGGGGGAAAAAAGAATAAACACAAAATATCTTAAATCAAAGTATCAAAATTCAAGCATAAACAGGAGAGTTTTGAACTCGTTATCAAGTCAAAATCGAATGCTTAAAATGTAAGAGCAAGAGTCGTTGGGATTAGCTGGAGAAACAAATATATGAAAATGCAAGTAGGCATTAAATAGTATATACAGAATTGACTTCAACTAAATTATTCAGAAGATAATTAGAAAAGTTACATCAAGTCTCTGGGACTCTGGCTTCCAGCCTGGGGATTTTGTCTGATAACTTGATAAGTTGTTATAGTGACTAGCTTTGAGGTTGTCCACACGTTCATTTTAAACCTCATTCTTCAATTCCATCACTTTCCAAAGTTTGCCCCTTTTTACTTTTTTTAATTATAAAACAAATCAAGTTGTATTACGTGACGTAACAGTATCGAATTTTAGCTAATTTAATAATAATTAAAAATTTGATGTCCTTATCAACTACGGGGTCAAAACTCAAATGCAAACCTAGATGAGGTTATCGTTTAATCTCAAAAAATCTCAATAACAAGTGAGTGATAGATATCAAAAAAGAAAAAAAAGGTGAGTGATATAGACCGGTAATTGTTTCAAAAATTAGAATTTGTAATTGCATGCGGCTTACCTGAGTGATTATATTTATTTTTTTAAAAAAATGGGTTAAATAAAAAAGGGGTCATACTATGTACAGTGGATTATGGAGAATCAGAAAGACAACTTGATCAACTTGAGGCCCAAAAGAACGTAAATGGGCCTCAAAAGGCACCACTTTACACTTTTAAGGGTGGGTCTGGTATCTGTATTCTGTAGTAAGGAGAAAATTGTTAATTGTGTTTGATGACATTCTATTAAAAGTAACTACTTAACCATCAGCTCTTGGGTTCGATCCCGAGGGAGGATGGGAATGGAGTGTACTTTCTTGGGAGACCTCACCCCTTAACTGGCCCTGCAGTAGGTCGAGGGATTAGTCTCATGGCTGTCGGCTGTGGGGATACCTTGCATAAGCAAGAAAAAAAAGTAACTACTCATCATTGGCCCTGTTGGGAACTCTCCCATCATAATCAGGTGCGCGATGCGGGTTGGATCCGGATTAGTTAGGACGAAGCTCTTGTGAATGGACCGGGTGGGCAACCAAAAAAAAAACTACTCATCATTGTGATGATAAGTGGACCATTCAAATATAATTCGAACAGCCTTAGATTTAAAGAGTTTAAATTACGAAATTTGTAAGTAATAAATCATTTCTTATAGAATTGCAATCAACGGATTAACTTTAAGTAATATTCAATCTGGACCTTTCAGTTTTAAATTCGACATTGCCGATTCCAACGGAGTGAGGGAGGATTGAATATGCTTCCTCTACAATTAATGAATCTTGAATCACCTGCCAGAGCTGTGACGAGTTTTCTGTCAGGTTTTTCTTTAAACCTCCCCACCCCCCCCCCCCCCAAAAAAAAGAAAAAGAAAAAGAAAAGGAAATTGCCATGGAATTGCTTAAATTGCAAGTGAAGGAACATTGACAACTGAATATAACATTGTAAAAAAAATGGACGCAACCTAATTGGACGGCGAAAGTTTACCCGACAATAAGCCTTTAAACCAGGTAATGACAACCCAAAGAAGATACATGAGACCTCATATTTAAGTCTCAACTTGACAAATTTCATTATGGGATATGCAAGCATATTTAAGGAAGAAAAATCTTGTTTGTTACACTTACACCAACCCCAGACACTGGAAATTTGACTTCATCTATTAATAACTTACATTGGTTTGGTGTGAATACAGCACACAACAAAAATAACCTCCAAAAAACAAATCAAATCAGCTACAAAGATTCGGTATGCACACCCCAGCATCAGGATTCTGTTGTTCCTTCCAAATTCTTCCTGTAACTCTAAGCTTGAGTTCCTTCCTATCCCCACCAGAGAAAAATAAGGCCATGTTTCGTTGGATAATAAGGCCATCATGGCTATCCCTGACTTTCCGGTGGCTATCACGGATACTCCGGGGAGTACCTTCCCATATAAGTTTCCTACCATTTGCCCCAACCTCTAGGCTATAACTGTAGTTTCGGGCTTCATTCTCATCACCCATAAAACGAAGAAATGCCATGTACACAGGAGCCATGCCAAGCTGAAAAGCTTCAAAATGAAGGCAGAAGTACTGGCCAAAGCAATGAAAGACCTAACAAAGATAAAGTATGCTTAGAAAAGACCATCATAGCTCCTGAATAATTTACCAAAATACTATTGTGTTTAGCAGTTTTCCAACATTGTGAACAAAGTTGATTGTTTAATTGGTGGAATGAGCCTTAAATATGTTACATTTTCATCTGTATATAGAAATCCATTTGGGACTAAAGTATTAAGCTGCTTTCCACCATAGCATTGATTTCCTTCCAAGTGATCTCTCTCCAGAACTTTATCACTAAGTAAAGGTTTATGAACAAATGGTAGTAATTAGACAGTACTTTACATACGTTGTATGTCAGTTATCTTATAATTAAAAGGACGTATTAGTTTAACAGGAAAAACATGACAAATCGTAACAATCAACTACCCAGCTGAAGGAAAAAATGCAAGTCTTACAGTGAGCATCCAAGTAGCATTCTCTACTTCACGGGGATTTGATTTCACGTACCGATGATTGAAGGTACAACCTGTGTGCATATCTACCTTATGATCATCCCTCAAATGAGCAACAAGAAATGACATATCCCCAGCTACAGAGCATTCGGAACCAGCATAAGGACAATTGTATGGTCTGAAGTTGCAGACTGCCTCATGCTTGAGTTTGCTGTAGTAAGGAAAGATTTCCGGGCATCCAAGGGAATAATACTTGCATGGTAACTCAAGTGATTCAGCCACCTTCTCAAGTGCTAGACACCTAATATCTCCAAGTTCTTGTCTACAAGTTGGACATCGGTTGTGAACTCTTGTTTTGCATGTGGAACACAGTGTGTGCCCATTGTGGCACTGCAAAGAAGCTCATTATTAGTTGCTACTTGCTACCTTAAAGTTTTAGACAACCAACATATGAACATGTAAAATATAAAAATCTAGTTGTGCGAGTCAATGAAACAATTTTCATAAGATTAATTACTAAAAACTAATTGTTCACCTGAAATGAAGAAACAGAGACAAGAACTGGGATAAAAGAAAAACAAAGCTTTAGAGACAGGAAAGTTGTGGCCTAAAACAGACAGGAAAGTTGAGGCTTAAAACAGAGAGACTCAACAGCTTTAAGAACTATTATTTGAGTTTCTTGGGTGAACATTACACTTCCACATAGAAAAACACACACACAAACACATTTATTAAAGTAAATTTGAATGCCATAAGTAATTTTTTGCCATTTATTGAATATCTACAGAATAATTTCTCATGTTGGTTAAAATCTTGTTAAGGATCTGACAGAGCAATTGTTAAAAGCCAAAATGAAAAGCAATCCTTACTTTAGTCTGTCTTTCTCTTTTTCCCTGCTGAGCATTTGTTACCCAGAAAATACAGTTATACAGATAAGTCACAAATAAGTTTGAGGGCCACAATGACGAAGTGTTCACAAATAGTACCAGCCAGTCCAACCTTAATACAAACTCAAATGACTAAATATTTCACTACCGGCATCAATACCCAGGATGCATGCTAAGGAGAACATGGAGAATGAAACAGTATTGACCCTATTAATGCTGCAGATATACAAAGTCTGTTTTTATTTTTATTCAGAAATTTAGACCATCACTTCCACTCTTCCAGACCTTTCTCTCTCATATCAACAACATCTTCTAATGTTTGTAAGAGGGATCTGCACTCTCTCATATCAAGAACATCTTCTAATATTTGCAAGAGGGATCTACACCTTGCAATATTTAGTATACACTCGTGCTTCTGCATCTATTTAGCCATGGGAAAGAAGACATTCTAAATGGAGTCTCCTGTTATTGTGAATCTCTGACCTGTCCTTTCAAGTTTGATATAGTCTCCAATTTGAAAATACAACTTACTCCAATCTTTCTCCATAGCCTATTAGAGAATACAAATACGAAACCCCTAATGTTGATGACGGTATTGACTCAAAAATCAAAATACATGGATCAAGGCCATCGGTGAACTATATAGTGCTGTTATTATAATCCTTTCATGCCTATAATTCTACCTGGGTGAATACTAATATTCAATCTTCTCTATATAATTCCCTGGTCTAACTGAAACTTCAAGCACTAAGACATCTGACCAACACGCAATCACTACGTGAAAAAGAAAAGGCTAATTTGCAACATAAGCTTTACCCTTGCCCATATATCTGTTAATCATGGAAATACAGAGGTCAAACTAATTGTACCATGTTAGATATCTTAACTTGTTGCCTTCCGTTGCAAGTTTTCTCACAATTCTCCAAGCATCATTGCTTAACTGATCCCTTCAACCTAACTCTTCTAGACATATAGTGCTCTCCCCACAAGAACCAAATCCAACCTAGGAAACCGAATCTAAGGAGCATCAAGACCAAGAGATGCCACTAAAGTTACCTGTTTCTGTAGTTCAGGAGACCTCTTCAACAAAATCTACTCAACCCCACCTCAGAGCCATCAAATTCAGCAAACAAGTACATAAAAATAAAGGAGTAGTGAAAAGGAAACAAGCCCCTCCATGGCTCCATCGATAAAAAATTATGCACGTAAGTAGATGCAAGAGAATACAATCGAAACAGAAATCGTTAAGGGAACTAACCTGATGAATTGGTGGATACATTGAATTTGTACAGACAGGGCACTCCAGCAACTCGTGGACACTGGTTGCGGGAGCAATGGCCGTAGGACCCATAATATTGTTGTTATTGGTGCCTCCATTACGAGGCTTGGTTGAAGAAAACTCAGAATGAAGATGAGGGTGAGGATGCAGACTATGGCGTTGGATCTCATCCTCATCCAAACCATCTGAGGACGAAACACACTCGATGCTGTCCAAGTCCATCACTCACCGAAAAAACCCTCCGAGTGAAGCAAAATTAGAAAGAAAGAAACACCCAGTACTCAAAATCACAAAATTTCCCCAAAATTTATCTGGGCATTTCCTTCTCAAAATCTTCTTCCCACAATTCTCTTTGTTCTCACCTTTTTCCTTTGATTTTCCAGGAAATTTACAAGGGGAAAGAAGAAAATAGGAGAAGGAAGATGGGGATTTTCATGGATCGGTGAAGCGGATGAACGCGTGGATTCCGACTGGGCAAACTACTTTCTCTGGAAGAACAGGTTCCTTTCTTGGCTGCTTCTCTCTTTCTCTCCAGAAAAGAGAAGAGTGGTAACCGTTAAATTTCAAGAAATTAACTCGCAGTTGGATCAATCCAACGGTGGCTAAATTTCAGTTATATTTTTATTTTTTTATTAATTTGGATTTTATTTTGTATTTTTTAAATCTTAAAGTTGGTTAGGTAATTAAAGCGAAACAATACGGTCCGATGTTTTAAAGTTTAAACAATGACTCCCGCCCGGCCTATAATGACAACTAGATTCTCCACGTGTCCATGTCTTTTTTTTTTTTTTACAAACCAAAAAAGAATGTACTTGTACATTAAAAAACCAATAAAATATACTTACTACAAAGTTGGTGAATATTTTTAGAAATATTGCACTAGGTGCCAAGGGTTAAAAAAAAGTACTACATTCGGTTCTAATTATAGGAATATTTTTTTAGTATAAATTGTACTATAAAAGTATTTCTATAATTAAGATCAGAGGTAATAGTAAAAAAGTTCTATTGTAGATTTCACTATAAAAAACTTCATAAGGACTGTAGTGTTATAAATTTTGACGGTTAAATTACTTTCTTATATTTTATAATTGGTATTTGAATATTATATTACATAAATTATATGATTTGATGCAGGTACTTGTCAATGGTTACTCTATAACTTGTTAATAGTTAACATAGATGAGCTTGTCAATGACTACTCTATGGCTTGTCAATATAGTCACGCACTTGTTAACGGTAACTGTTTTAAATTGTAATAGAAAAATCACAATAGTTAATTAACATAGATGAGCTTGCTGATGACCATTCTTTGACTTTTCATTATAGGCTGTCAATGTGTGTATTTTGACAAGTTATACGTTGGCAAATGTATGTTATTGTTTTGATAAGTTTATGTGCTTATAATGGCAAGTTATACATTGGAGAGTGTATATGTCTCTTTTGACAAGTTTATGTGCTTATTTTGATAAGTTATACATTGGAAAGTTCATATGCCTATTTTAACAAGTTTATGTGCCTATAATGACAAGCCAAAGAGTGTTATTGACAAACTCATCTATGTTAACTATTACTCACTCTGGTCCTTATTATAAGACACCAATTAACAATTGTATTGATCATTTTTATAAGGCATTTGTTTTTTTCCAAGAAGCATTAATTCTTTTTTTTTCTCATATATGTCTATAATTAATAAGGGTAGTTGGTGAGAGTAATAATTAATATAATATTAGAGTTTAGTGCAATTAGTAGGGGTAATATTGAAAGTTATTTAAATTGTACGACAACTTTATTGACTTTAACTATTTTTATTGGTTTATGAGAATTATTAGTTGGTGTCTTATAATAAGGAACAAAGGGAGTACCATTTTTCCAGTACAATTTAAAACAATTCTCGTTGACAGGTGGACGTGACTATATTGACAAGTCATAGATTGACCAATGACAAGTTCATCTATTTTAACCAAAAAAGCTCATGTTGACAAGTGGATATACCTATATTAATAAGTTATAGAATAACGATTTTCAAATACTTGCACTTAATTATATAATTTAATATCTATCCAAATATCAATTACTAAGGGCAAGAATGTAATTTCACGTTAGAAATTTATATCGTTGTAGTCCCGAGAGTTTTTATAGGGAATTTACCATGAGACTTTTTGCTATTTTTTCTAGTATTTGAGATCGAGTGTGATTTTCCCAATATTTTTAAGAGAGCATTTAGTATGAGGTCTTTGAATGTAGTAACAAAAATTTCAAATAATGAGTTAGCAAAATGGATCTATAGTTATTTTTTACATCAAAATTTGTTATTACATGCTGTTCCCATGTAAGAAGATTAATTACAGGTAAAATTTAGGTCAAGTTTTGTATATTTATTATAATCAAGAACTCAAATTCTTCAATCATATACATGTCTATCAACCTTTTTTTTCTTCTTCAAAATGTTATTGTTTACTATAAATAAATATGAAAAAAATAGAGCACATGATCTTGTGTAATAAAAAAAAAAAAAATTTGACGTAACAAATACAAGAAATTTGTTATATGTTATTTCTCTCAATTTTTTACGGTAGACACGTGCACCACGGTCCCTGTGCATTGATGATTTTGATTTGGGCCATTTTATGAAATTTGAATAGTACATATTTTTATTTTTAATTATATCAAACAATTTTTATCTGAAATATTCAAAATGTATAATGTTATGGACCTAGTCAAGGCCCACTATCTCACTATCACAACCCACTAACTGTGGGACCCAGCCATGACCAGGGCGGTTTGCACGATCCTTGGACACGCACAACGTGGGAGCCATCTACATATAGAGCGTGAACCTAAGAGATCGATCGATCTATTATCTTCGACATCTATCTTCTACAACGGTCTACGCTCAGGCTATTCGCATACAAATAGTCACGAGCATACGAGACCCCTTTAGGCTAAACGCCTCCATCAATACTCGAACTACGTGGACTTTAATCCTCTTCAGGGTACGTAGGCCTTAGGAATCACTCCTAGGTCAAGTCCCCATCTACACCAACATCCTAGCCCCTCAGGGCTAGACAATCTGTGTTCTACACCAGAACAGTGGCGCCGACCGTGGGGATCCGTAAACTTCGATTCCCATGACCAGAGATGGTCAATATTGTTTTCATCAAAGAATCCATGATCCTGAGAGTTATTGCGCAAGGAGTTTAAAGCGTTCGTAGGGGACCAGTTACGAATTTGGGGATCGCAGCCAACTGATGGTGGCTTAAGATTATTTTTGTGGTCCCGTCGTTGCATCACAGATGGTGACGGTAAATCTGGCGCTTTCTCAACGCATTACTGATTGAAGGCAGTAGATCAAGGTAGAGAATAAAGCTTTGAAAATTCACAGCATTTGTCAGGATTCTTGACAATTCACTGTCTATTGCCTTCTTCTTCCAAGATCCACCGTCCAAAATTGTTTAAAAACCAAATTGTCGGATGAACCAAATTGTTACTCGATATGGTCAGAAAGATCCAAGTATTCATTCGGAGAAAGGGGTTTTGAGACCAAAAAGAAATTATCTCCCAAATTCGACCATGTCCGGTCATCGGAGTCCATTCAACGATCTCTTCAAGAAGAAGCAGTTACCTGGTTCACCCTCACAAACCGACCCCGCGAGTTTCGTGCCGGGGCCACTTCATGACGGTAAGGCTATGGAATACTCGCTTGCAGAGTTAGCCGAAATGAACAACAATTTTATAATTAGGGCAACCCAACCTCCGTTGTAACCAACGAAGCAAGACGTGACTCGAGTGGTGGGTCCGTTCGTGATCCTGTTTCTCCAATGTCCCCAGTTTTTAAGCACTGTGAAGCAATAATGTATCTGACCCACCATGAGTTTCGAGACTAATGAAATACTTCACACGAACCAGATCCATGTTGAAGCCTCTCCAGAGACCGAAATCGTGGATGCAAAGAATTGATTCTAATTTATTCTTGATGCATTGTCAAAGAGGAAGTTTCTCACCCATGACGATGCAAATTAAGGAGACGAGAGGTAGCGGACGAGAGGTGGACTAGCGCACGAATAAATATGTGAAACCATCATCACGATAGGGGAATTCTGTGTATCACATCTGGTCCTTCACTTCAGAAAATTTTCTGGGTTTAATGCTTTTGGGGATTTCACCGGTCAAGTGGCAGGAAGACATCTCAAAATCCTTCAAGTTTGGGAGCTTCAGGAAGCTAGAAGGAAACCGTGGAGCCATCTGGTTCTTCCAGAATAAACAGCATGGAGAGAGGGATGCTCGTTCTTAATATGGTTACACTTAAGGCTGCATGTTCTCATTTGTCTAAGTTCTTGAAGGAGAGGTACTTTGGAGCACCTCATTCATCATCATCAACATTCATTTGGGGTTACCAGAAGCAGTAGCCAAATGGCCTTGTACAGGCTCTTGTCCAAAGATTTGTTTCTATCATCAATTCTGAGTTTGTGGTCTGCATCTCTATTCGTTGGGAAATACTCAAGTGTGCGCATAGCCTTCCGTTGGTTTCCAAGTCCGGGTTGGACGTCTCTGGAAACCTGGTTTTGGAATCCATAACGATATCTCGGCAACTCGACCTCAAATTGATCTCGGGTAGTCGATTGCCAGAATTTGTGTGTTTTCGTCTCTATTCAGAGCAAACGTTGCGGCTTTCACAACACCATTTGATCTACCTAATTCATATGATCTACACTCTGAAGATATGCTTAGCGAGCCTTGTACTCCACAACTAATGTCGGTAAATGACACGTGGGAGATTGACTATGCCGAGATAATGAGGAGGTGATGGAGACAAAGAAATGTATTATGTGCCGAGATGAGCATGCAACAGGTGCACCGAGCTATAATGTCGGATGTGGTGGAATTTTATTATTATTTTGCAACTCGGCCAATGCGCCTCGGCTCCTGCTTGGTTTAGATTGTGTTCAGATCTCGGTTTCCATTGTCAGAATGCCGAGAAAGGTAGATGCCAAGGTGTACAATTGATAGCATCCTAAGAACGCCGATATACCGAGATGTCGAGCTGCGATACAACGCCGAGATACCAGGCTGGCTTCTGAGTGGGGCTGTTTCGGTGAAGATGAACGTGCTTCTTTATGTTCCACTCTTGTTGTTGCTGATATCAGTTGGATGCTTCTTACGTTAGCTCTGTCACCAACTATGGTATTAGTATAGACTATCTTGGCTCAATCAGAACTTGAACAGCCCAAGTATCTATCAGAACTTGAACAACTTTCAATGGGCTTAATGGCATAAAGATGAAAAAGGTAGAATATGAAATATATGCAGAGGGACCCACCTGCGTTTTGCGAAGTTGTGAGGTTTCTCATTGCTTCAAGGGATACACAGCTCTTGATTTGCCTGTAAGAAGGCAATGGAGAATTTCTTGTCAGTTTCGGGCACCTGTTTTGTTTGCAAGGCCCAAATTTATTAAATGCTTGGGAATAACTTGGGACAATCTTCAAGGATTAAAGCCTGTACATCATTAAATATCCTCGGGTTCGTACCTCTTTCTCCACTACGTTGCTATGCTGCACCCAATTTATTTATTGGAAGGAAAGATGGATGGATATTTCCCGTAGTATATGCAAGGATATATTTGGAAGATGGTGATAGTTGTATATATATGCAAAACTTCTCCAAATGATCAATTCTTCCAACAAGGTAATTTGTACTTGTTATAGCTACATTTACTTTTGACCTATCTTATTCAGTTATATGAAAAGAATAAAATGTTGAGATGGCAAGGCAAATTGCCAAAGTGGAAGATGACGCTCCTAATAAAGAAACTATTATTTCTATGCTTGGAGCTTCTAATCAAATCTTGACATTGCCTCAAAAAGAAAAAGAAGGCGGACCCCGGTTACACCAAATCTGGTTAAAATCCTGGCTCTGCCAAAGTTCTGAAGACGGACCCCGGTTACACCGAATCTGGTTAAAATACCGGCTCCGAGTAAATTTGAAGGCGGACCCCGGTTACACTGATCTCAGTTACAACCCGGGATCCGCGTAAAGTTTTGCGGAAAGTGAAAAGGCGGACCCCGGTTACACTTAATACGGTTACAACCCGGGATTCGTGTAAAGTACAATTGCCTCGGTCACACCTAATACAGGTGTAATCCGGGTCCGATTAAAGTACAGTTAAGTCCGTGATAACTCCGGATTGTAAAATGTAAATAAAGAAACTCTCAGTCGAGAGCATTGATTCGAACGTTTGCAAATTGCACTAATTCAAATACGAACTGAAGACCAAAACCCGGCTTTTCAGTCGGAGGGAGTTGTCTCCGTAGAGCTATCGCAGCCCGGACGCTTCCTAACTTACTCCGGGATATCAAGCGGAACTGTCATGCCGACCCTGATCAGGTCAAAATGTTCGGACGCTTTGGTGAAAAACAAAACCCGGGCAGGTGACAACTTCCCTTTATCCTAGGATGACCCGGTCAACGAACCTGAAATTATACGAGGCAGTTTGAATACCGACCCCTCACCACTTTACGGTCTCAATACCGGATGCACTTTCGCACTTTCGCAGATTCTGCATATCACGTCTATGACCCTGGCCCGGTCACTCCATAGTACTCCAAAAACAAATGTGAGTTCACTATATCAGTTCATCGTGGACACGGATGAAACATTACATTAATGAAAAAGAAGCGGACCCCGGTTACACTTAATACAGTTACAGTCCGGGCTCCGTGCAAGGGTCATCGAACCGGCTTTCGACCAAGCGAAGCCGCCACCGTAAGCTTTCGCAAGTCGGGCGCTTCCAAGACTTAGCCCGGTTTCCAAATTACGTGAGGCCGCCGTTATCGCCCTTGCAAACAAACCCGAGACCCGGATGATCAAAGAAGAAGATACAGGCGATCATAAAAAGAAAGACAAGTTTCAAAGCAAAATTAACCGGACTACATGTCTGGGGGCAATTCAATCAGAAGACAAGTAACTCCGAAGTTCTTTGAAACTCGGATAGACACTTTATCAAAATCAAAATCAAAATCAAACGAGTGGCAGCAACTCCGATACGATATCTGGATTCAACAAATCCACCCCGGCAGCCTAGAGACCTGGACTACCAGGCTGGGGGGCAATTACTATACAGTTGTCAATAATCGGGATTAAAGCAAACTCGAACAAGCATTTGAAATGAGCAAACTCCACAGTTTGCGCACACTGGATATAGCTCGGCCAAGTCCGTATGGCGCGATCAATCAAACAACTAATCTCGGCGGTTCGGAGACACCGAACTACCGAGCTTGGGGCAACTGTATGGACCTAGTCAAGGCCCACTATCTCACTATCACAACCCACTAACTGTGGGACCCAGCCATGACCAGGGGCGGTTTGCACGATCCTTGGACACGCACAACGTGGGAGCCATCTACATATAGAGCGTGAACCTAAGAGATCGATCGATCTATTATCTTCGACATCTATCTTCTACAACGGTCTACGCTCCGGCTATTCGCATACAGCCGTCACAGAGCATACAGACCCCTTTAGGCTAAACGCCTCCATCAATACTCGAACTACGTGGACTTTGATCCCTCTTCAGGGTACGTAGGCCCTAGGAATCACTCCTAGGTCAAGTCCCCATCTACACCAACATCCTAGCCCCTCAGGGCTAGACAATCTGTGTTCTACACCAGAACATATAACAATATTAAATTTATAATTACCAATTTATCAAGTAAATATCCCATCCACATCAAATCCAAATCCGGACATATATAGTGATTCTATTTTAACTCAGGGATATATGAGTCAAATTATGAGTTTATGAATGAGATTCCATCCATTTATAAATTATTTTATTAAAAAAAAAATTGATTTTTTTCCCTTAAAAAATGATTTCCATATTGAATTCTTCGCAGAGCTAAATTGTCGGAACACAAAAGGCCAAGTATTAATTATTAGAGTAAAACAGACAAACGTTGTGATCGTAATATATGGAGATTTCTTGTCACAAAGTAATGTTTTTGAAAAAAGCACAAGAAATAATGGGAGGCGCCTTAAATATGAATAGCGAGACGTCAAGTCGATGTCACGTAAATACCAACTGAAAATTCTTATAAATTAATAAAAATAGTTAAAGTCAATAAAGTTGTCCTACAATTTAAGTAACTTCTAATATTATTCCTATTAATTGTATTAAACTTTAATATTATATTAAGAGTAAATACCCTTTTTGTCCTTGACAAAAAACGCGATCATCATTTTAGTCCCTGACAAAAAAAAAAAATAGTCTCGTAGTCTCTCACAAATTCAAAATACATTCAATTAGTTGACATTTTGATCCTCAAAAATTTCCAAAAGACCGCTTTTAGTCCATAAAAAAAGGACGAATAATGGTCGGTTTTTTTGTAAGGGACCAAAATGAAGATAACGTTTTTTGTCAAGGACCAAAAAGGGTATTTACTCTTATATTAATTATTACTCTCATCCACTACCCTTATTAATTATAAACATACATGTTACGGATTTATATAAGGCCCATTAGCGATGCGGCCCAATAATAAGGGGATCTATCATGATCGCCAACAGATCAGATAAGATCATAACCAACCTACAATCAAGGAGAGAATCAAGGGAAATCTCTATCACAAATAGAGGCCCATGAGCCCAAGACCACCAGGTACACTCTATATATACGAGTTAAACCCTAAAGGTACACATCTTCTACGCTCTACTCTCTCTCAATTGCATATACTGCACACAGAGCACACACCCCACTCCCTTTGGCTAAACGCCTCCAATATCATCGAACTACGTGGACTTTGATCCCTCTTCAGGGTACGTAGGCCCTAGGAATCGCTCCTAGGTCAAGTCCCAATCAACATCAACATCCTAGCCCCATCAGGGCTAGGGTTCTGGTTCTACGCCAGAACAGTGGCGCCGTCTGTGGGGATCGATAAACTTCGATTCCCATGACCAAAAATGGTCTATACAAAAAGCAAAATCTCCCAAGACAAAGACGCAAGCAAATCTGGTGCGGTGGAAAGTCAAAAATTAAGGGAGCTATTCGCATCTCTATCTCTACAAAGCGACAATTAGAGAAGAAGAAGCAGCAATCAAATCCCTTTACACAAGGGGAAGGAGAAATAAATTTTCTCGAAAATACGTCCAAAACAAACAAAGAGAAACCCAATAAAGCAATATATGTACATTTAGAAAAGAGGGGTTCAACCAATTATGAATGTGGTTAAGCCTGGCTGCCGCAGTGACGGACACGAACACGCCGGCGGGATGAATGGCAACGTTAGGGCTATTTCTCATCTCTGCACCGGTTACCCCTTACGCATTTTCCCTCGTCGCCACCTTGTCCAACGGCAGCTTTGAAATCGCATCCTGCAATCAATCAATTTATCAGATTAATGGAATTGTCGGTCGACAGAATCACCGAAAAGGGAGACATAATTATTTACTTTGAGAATATCAGCGAGTGTGGTCTTTTCAGCTTTGTCTGGGAGGCGGGCATTGAGGGTGGCCGCAGAGGCGAGCGGCGGCCTTGCAACACCGTCGGGGACAATGGTGGTACGGCCAGTGGCTCTCACTTCGGCTGCCTGAATTGCGGCGGCATCACCCCACTCCACAGGCCTATCTCTGCGACTGCGGATTTGAAGAGCAGATTTCCCCAGGATTCAGCCGCGAATTTCAGGATCCATGGCGCCGAGAGATGAGCGGTATGATGAATTACAAAAGCATCTGGAATTCATCGACAAAGCCATTAACGCGAAGTCCAAAGAGATTCCTTTGCCCTCTAATTTCAACCCCGAGGTATGTATATTCTCTGGTCTAAGCAAACCTACACCGAAATTGTGGCATCTCAGTATCCTTTTTCACAATGGAGTTGGAAAACGAACACAAGGCCAATATGGGGGAAAACCTTCGCGAGTTCGGATCAGAGATGGAGAGTTGGTCTGCTGCTCCAAAATGATTCACTCTATCCATTATTCAAATCCTTCAGATGCTCGAGTGAGGGGTTGGAGAAGACAAGTCGACCGAAGGCTTGAAAACCTAAAAAAGGTTTCTCACAGGGACCTAAGTGAAAATCTCAAAAGGTTTCATAAAAGGACCTAAGTGAAAGCCTCAAAAGGTTTCATAAAGGGACCTAAGTGAAAATCTCAAAAGGTTTCATACAGGGACCTAAGTGGAACTCCTAAAAGGTTTTGGAGAGGGACTGAAATGCGAATTTTATTTCTGCAACGTCAAAAAGTTTGGAAGCAAAATGCGGACCCCGGTTACACCATATTTGGTTTAAACCCCGGCTCCGCATGAATTTTTTGACGGCGGACCCCGGTTACACAGAACCTAGGTAACATCCCGGCAGCTCAAAGACCTGAACTACCGGTCTGGGGGCAACACAATTGGATAAACCAGTCCTGGGTTACGACACCCATAATGGAAGAAATTGATAAAAAATTCGAGTATCCGGAAATTGATAGGCCGAAGAAAGGGTTTAAGTATCCTCGAAGAAATTGATGATCCTCGAAATCAAGATTTTCATGATTCGATTATCCTTGCTCGGCGAGGAAATCTGCGCAAATTGTTCAGTTCCTCTGCTCTTCGATAATGAAGGGGGAAGATGGCCAGGCAAAGAATCTTCATTCCTTGACCGAGATACATCCAGCTTGGAAGCAAGGGCCTCGGCAGATGGTGACTATGACGTTGGCATACAGAGCATCGGAGCGAGATCAAAGTTTTGAAGGAGGGCAGGGTTCAACAGAACAATGCCGAGATTATGGATTTTGAAGAAGGACTCGCTACCTAAAGTCCATTGCTTGTAACCGACAAGAGTGACAGGAGAAACCTCGGTCAAGTTGCGGCGGAGACCCTACGTGTAAGGATCATATCACCGATCGCAGCAGTTCCTTTATGATTTCATCAAACCGAGATACAATACCGGGATGGAACCAAATGCCGAGATGCCGCAAAGTTCCAGTTTTGAATTGTGGGGGATGCTTGGTCTGTAAAACAGTGTCGGGATGCCTGTCATATACAAGACCGAAACCAAATTCTAAAAAGCATGGATATCTCAACTGACAAGGCCGAGATTATTTCCAGGAGGATCCCGTGTCGCTTATTCAGTTGAAGATGGAAGGATGCATGGTTTGAATGCTTCAGCTGATCCAATTGCTGACATTCCATCAGGCCGAGATCACTGAACCGAGATTCAAAAACTTTAACACGCCAGCGTTGAAAGGCATTAAGTGCCATATCACCACCACTTGCAAGGATATTAGCGCATGTGCAGGTCTGCACACGTTAGGCAGGATATGTACATGGTAGGCTCCATGAGGAGACTTTGCTGCTGTTTCATAGCCATCAATTAATGGCTTTGGAGCCAAGTCAACCTATTGTTTCATCTGATATTAGCGCATGTACATGGTACGTATGAGCGGCGGCAACTAGAGCTATCGAGATAAATGTCCCGATAGAATGCCAAGAGAATATACACGGAGTCGGATAAATGACCACTCGTATATGGCAATTACACTTGGCGTCGAAGGAATGATTACTGCCGCAAAAGACCCTTTCAAGCGGCTTTTCCAGTACGAAAAGGAGATTAGATGCGTGGCTCTATGTACCGGGAGGAAGGGCATCAAACTGGATTTGGATCGTGAGTTCGAACAAAGCAACTTCACATACAACAATTACATGAGCATTCGACACCTGGATGTTCACATGCAACAAGATACACTCGGTGCCGAGATGGAACCCTCTGGAATGTTCTCCAACAATCAAACCTTTGTTCTCAGTTTTCCACTGGAGATCCTGAATCTTTTGTCGGTCATGAGAATTAAATGCCGCGGACAACTTGAATACCATTTTGACATGGTGAGGTCTCAACTGCCACGTGTGGTGTCAGTATTGATGGAATTTATAAGAAGACCTTTTCAAGGTCCAGCTAGTATTGGAGAAATTGCATGTAAGCGCCTCGGGATCCAATGGAGATTGAAGGGCTACAATTTGCGGTAAGTTACGTATTAGATGTTTCTTCCTATCATGCCGACCAAACTTTTGAGGAGGCGGCATCCGGCTTCCCATCAAGCGAGTTGTCATATACAACCAATTCTGTCCCCATTCTTTGCTTGCGGTTATATCTTTGGTTTCATACTTTCACAATCCTTGCCAAGCCAAGAAATTCAACATTCAATTTCTTATGGAAGTCTTAATATAGTTCCAATATTATGTGATGGCTTGCAACACATCACATGGAATTTTCATCCCCCAGAATTTGAAGATTTTGCAGCTGATGCATCCTTTCTGGACATGCGGTCTCTGATCAATTTAAAAGCCTTTTGAATAGTTCTAGGGAAGACTCTAAGTCAAGGAGTTACTTCTACAGGATAACCTTGGTATATTCGTGCACCTACTCGGTTGAGATTTTAATGGCCTGGCATAGGCCTTATTCCTCCATTTATCTCAACAATGTTGAAGACTTAAAGTTGTTGACCATGTAGTTGAAAGTATTCCATCAAATATTGGTACTCCCCTTGTTGCTAGTGTTAAACATCTAAGGCCAATCTCCAGCAAAGAACCATATTGACTATGGTTTTCGGTTTCTTGACGAGCAAGTGCATGGCACTCCAACACCCAGTTGGATGGGGCTGCTTGAATTAGAGAGGATTGACGTCAAGCAAGCTGATGTTGCCCCCCATATGTTAACACTTCTTGGCCAGCCATGTCCTGTTAATTCTTGGAAGTCTCCCATCGATCATATCAATATGACCAAGGCGGAAGAAGTTAAAGCATCTTTGGCCAATACAAAAGTAATTCTCAACTAGTTTCTTCAAGAATTTCATATTAAGCGAGTCACATTCCTTCTAATTTTAAGTCCTTCAAGCCACTCACTCACTACTCCTCTACTATGGACAAAATCGAGGGCCCGAAAATGGCTAGAGATTTCGAAGTTGCAAGGCGTCGTCCCGAGAACCATAGAAGTTTGGCGTGGGAAGGACTGCACTATTTTTATGATTGGCCGATGCTTATGACTTGTAATTACCCTTGGGAAAAATGAACGGGAAAAGCACACCTCTTTGGATGTTTGGGACCTCGGCTTCTTCTTACCTTTTAAAGTTCTTCTCCACGGAGGCCGGGATTCCAATATTTGTTTGCTAATACGGAGGTGGCGGTGAACATAACGGTCTCGGCGTGCGTGACCTCGAGAATGGATATGCGAGGCGGCGGGGATTATTGACCTCGGCAAGTGGAGTTGCCGTTCGATAACCATTGCATGGGGTTTTTATTCAACAAGTGGAGTTACAGAATCGGTTAAAATCCCGGCACCGTATTGCGGCGACAATCCCGCCAATTCTATTTACATGTGTGAATTCGGGGTAAACAAACTCGTTTTCAGCAATCATAAACCCGAAATCTCGGTCAGCACGTGAGCAATCCCGACAATCACGAACAGTCTCAAAGACCTGAACTACCGGTATGGGGGGCAACAGAGGGACCTAAACGAAAATCTCAAAAGGTTTCGTACAGGGACCTAAACGAAAATCTCAAAAGGTTTCGTACAGGGACCTAAACGAAAATCTCAAAAGGTTTCGTATGGGGACCTAGGTGAAACTCTCAAAGGTTTCTCACAGGGACCTAAGTGGAACTCCTAAAAGGTTTTTACAATGAGGGACTAAAATGAAACTTCTGCAAATCATGGGGTCGCACGGAGCAAGTCAATTGCATAGTACTTCTTCCCGATTCAGAGCAAACCCGTGACAATTTAAAGTGTTTTAGAAGCTATATCAATTCAATGGCGGTTAAATCGATTTTGATTCCAACGGTTCGGCGTCTCCCGATGGTGGTAGATGGAAATCCTCATAGTCAGGGTTTTCCTCTTTGCTACGAAGGGATTTGGTTTGCTCTCTTGAATTGACCTACCGCAATGCTTTGACATTCAAAGTTAGAAAAAATTGGCTCTGCGGAAATTGCTCGGTCAAATGGGCGCAGAAATCCTCTTGGGAGCCGAGATCTTGGAAGACGGCATGCGGACTGAGGTCGATTTTCAAAGCAATCGGAAAGCCGAATATATAATACCTTTCTCAGAGCCGACGTCTGCCTGGTTGAAAACTGAGGTTACAACTTTGAAGGCCGGTGGGATCATTTGAAGGCGGGGATTGTTTTACTACCGTTACTTTATGCGTTGCCTCAGTGGTTTGGCGATCTCGCCGGCCCTCGGGCGAACTTGTGAAGATAGCTGAAGCCATCCCAGAGCCAAGAGACGACATGGGAGACGAGTCGCACGAGATCCTATTGATGAAGAAAAATGGGATTGTGATCCCATCGAATGCATCGTCCGTTGGAGAACTCAGTCCTAGTAGTGAATTCGGTTGATGATTTGACTTCATTTCTCGTTCTCTGCTTTTGGAGCCAGAATCAAAGCGCGTCAGAATATGTACAGATAATCGGCGGTTAGGAATCTGGGTTATGAAGGAGGTATTAGATTCCGCAAGAGTATATGTTGCTTGCGGCAGTTCCTGTACCCTTCTGAAGAGGACCTATATAATTTGATAAAATTACTGGCAAAGAGGATTTCTGAGTCTTCTGACACAGGAAGAATGGTTGACACTAAAAATATCAGCAAAGAAGGAGAATATAACTTAGGAAGCTATTCGGAAGGCTCAACTAAAAGGCCAGATGACAAAGAGGCAGCTTGCCATCCTTCTAATACTGTAACCAAATTAAATGATTTTAGATTGGAGACACATCCACTTGAAACTCAGAGCACTGAGGCTAACTTCTATATCCACTGGATAGTGAAACTTCTCACGACTCGAAGAAATCAATGCATCTACCTGCTGCGAATGTCCGGCTCTATCATGGAAGATTTAAGCAAGGATGAACCGACTTGTACATCAAATGAAAAGGATTGGAGCAATGGACTAGTTAATCCGATAAGTCATTCACTTGGAAATGAAGAAACGGATACTCATATCGGCCATAGTAGGCCAGTTATAAATCCAGAAACAAGAATTGAATCCGAAAGTGGAAAATCAAGACAAAGCGGTGATAGATGATCTTATTGCAATAACGTCGAGCTAGAGCATCTTGAACAAGAATTGGATCGACAAGCGTAGCAGTTGAAATGGTATTGAATGACCAACATTACATTGAGTTCTACCTTGACCACAAGGAATGACTCAAATCTAAACAGACTTCCTTGTTGAAGTTTGAGCTAGTGCGATCTTTGTTAGAAAACCTCTCGGAAGAGAAAAGAGAGACCTCCACGAGTCTCTATTCTCAAAAATTCCAGAAGCACAGGGTTATTCCGGGTTATATGCCGAGATGATAAACACCAACGTGTTATCCGACGTTGAAGTCGGCAAAAGATCTTGAGGAGCATCACTGATCTCATCCTTCCACAACCAGTATGGCGAATCATACTGGGAGCGTGGCAGATCAATTATCAAGGAACCACTACTTTCCTGCTCTCAGATAAGGAGCCTGAATAGCTAGTGGGTGATCCAAGAAAGTTTTGGCAGTCAAGATGGACCTCCGAGGTCTTTCTCGTTTTCATTTAGGCCATAAAATGAAGTCTCACTTCGGGGATAATGATTATCAGGAAGATCTTAAGGCTATCAAGTTTCTCTCTCTTGAGCTTGCACAGTGTTTATCACATCTAACCACCTCCAAGTGCTTATGAGAAAACACCCAGCATTGGGTTGGAAGGATTGACTTGCGCGACCGAGGTGACTCACAAGGATCTCTTACCTATCAAAAATGAAGAAGCCGAGATCAAGCACACAATGAGAAGTGCGTTTTTGAATCGGCATCGTCTTTGGGCTTGCTAGTTTTTATCTGGTTGAAAGGGTGGAGTCTTTGATGCTCAATCAGAAGGACATTGATGAAAGCATGGAGTATTGTTTATCTGCCATGTCAAGGCGCAGTCTTGTCAGACAAATCTCGGCAGCATATTATACTTCCAGCTAGGATTCTGACTCTATTGTTTCACGACAAGAAGAAAAGAATGATGCCATTAAGCTTGAAGTCAGAAACGTCAAACCTTTAAATATTCTTCTCTCCCATGGTGTTGAACCACAATTAAATCTGTTTCCATTTGGACCACGGATAAACTGTGGAGTTTTGTCCCTACGAAAGGGATGAAGACGCACCCCGGTAGTCGGGCTCCGTGTTGAGACGGCAATGCTGCCAAATCTATTTCATGCAGTTAAATCCGCGCTCCTTAAGTGGACCTCGGATCGTAAAAGGAATCAAGGGTTACGACACCCATAATGGATAAACAAATCCAGGGTTACAATACCCACAATGGGAGAAACGAAGTCTGGGTCACGACACCCAGAACGGGTTAAGGGTTACGACACCCACAACTGTAGAAACGAATTCGGGTTACAACACCCGAACGGACCACGGTTACACCAAACTGGTTAACATCCCGGCTCCGTGAAAAATTTTGAAGGCGGACCCGGTTACACCAAATCGGTTAAAATCCGGACTCGCGTAGAGTTTTTCCGGATAAAGTTATACGGTTAAATCCACGCTTCCATAACCAATGCGGAACTCGGTAACACCGAAAGAACGATTAAATCCGCCTTTCCATGGTCGGTTCGAACTCGGATAAACCGGCCATGTTCCCTAGTTGGAACCGGATACGTGGAAAGAGCACGCCGCGGGCCATCGAACCCGGCTTTTCGGTCAAGCGGCCGTCACCGTAAGCTTTCGCAACTCGGTCGCTTCCAAATTACGCAAGGCCGTTATCGCCCTTGCAAATATTTTGGACAGTTAACGACATGCTACGTACCGACAAGGGAATGGATAAAGACTCAGGTTACTCAACCCAAGTCACACTTCAACCCTAGGGCACAAAGCTAACACCGGGGCCAATGAGACCGGGTTTTCAAACTACACGAGGCCGCGTCATCGGTCCTTGTATTAACACCGGGCCGACGAGTCCGGTCCTTAAACTACGTGAGGCATTGTCGAGACATGGCAGGCCAAACAACTCATTGTGGCCAAGTACAACGAAGGTCGGGCCCGGGGCATTCGGCCGGGAGACCTAGTCCTACGAAGGGCCGACGTCGCAACAAAAAAGCCGAGAGATGGCAAATTGGCCGCAAATTGGGACGGCCCTACCGGATTAAGGAAAAACTCAACGAGAGGAGCCTACGTTCCAGAAAACACGGCTAGGAAACAAATCAAGAGGACAAGGAACGGCGACAAAGCTAAGGATCTATTATAGCTAGGCCTAGTCGTAGCCGAAATGCCGCAACAGACACCTCATGTCCGAATTGTCGACTTTGTAAAGCTAATCATCTCTAGAATTAATAAAGGGTTTATTAACCGAATGTTCAATTCTAAGAGTGCTTAAATGATTCGCTGAATAAGCGGATGACACCGAGGTCCATACGCCGTGCGACACCGAGGCCCATGCACCCGTATATATTTTGATGCATCGAAATTGACACCTAAGTAAGAAGGCGAATAGTCATACGGACCCCGATCGGTCCACTTGGTCAAAGTGTGTCCTGACGACGACCACGGATGAGCATGTGACAATTTGCCCTTACCCTGGTTAAAATCCCGGATAACGACTCCGAACCTCGTAGCGTGGTATATTTAGACACCCCTACTCATACACCTGGTTTCTGACACCAGAAGAGTACTAAGCGGACTCTAATTACTTAAAGACCACCGGCCCGGTCTAGAACTTGACTATGTGCAGCTTATGCATAAAGTTAAAAGTACACAATGGACCAATTACTTGAATTTTCATTCATAAGGGTAATTGTTCAAAAGTACACACAAAACCGGCATCCTACGCCAAAACAAAAGGAAAAGGAAGAATAAAAGAAAAGAACTTCTAGCTTGAAGGGGTTGCCTCATCCACAGGCGCCCCGCCACCCTCGAGCCAACCCCGGAGCGGTGCCACGGAATCCCAACAAGTCGCGAGCACCTCGTCCGAATTTGGAAAGTAACACATCCTGTCAGCTCAGAAACATGAACTACCAGGCTGGGGGGCAACGAGTGGACAACGATTTGTTAAGCGGAAAAGCGTGTTACTAGAAAGTTTAATGCAAACTCGGACAAATATCCGAAATGAACACGTTGAAGAATTTGCACAAACAGTAAGTATTTTCCAATTATTATGATTTGCTTACATGTTATTAAATGCAGGAATATAAACCAGACAATTAGCCCGGAAAATTGCTACGAAAGCAAATTAAGATGGATGGACGAAATCCATCCCGGTTCGTGGGAACCAGTGTCACAGCACAATCATGGCGAGAACTAGAGGGTGTTCCCCAAGAGTCTCGCGGCGGTGGCTACCGCTACCCCGGATCCTCGAAGGGCGGGACACTAACCCGCAACCGTGATTCATCCGAGATCACTCTTGGCCCCATGTCTACCACCTCGAACCCTTATGTCGTCGGTCCTCACCACGGCATTCCTAGGGCGGAGGTTACCACCTCGGACCTTTAGGACGTTGGTCTTCACCACGGCATTCCTAAGGCTGGAGGTTACCACCTCGGACCCTTAGGTCGTCGGTTCTTACCGCAACACTCTTAGGACCGGAGGTTATTACCTCGGTCGCCCTTTTTGGACATCGGTATTCACCACCAGTCCTCAAGCCATAGGACGCCAACATGGCACTTCACGAGACGCAGGATGCCACCCCGGCTCATCGGACCTTGCAACGTTACCACGTACACAGGGAAATGGGCTCAGTACACTCTATATATACGAGTTAAACCCTAAAGGTACACATCTTCTACGCTCTACTCTCTCTCAATTGCATATACTTGCACACAGAGCACACACCCCACTCCCTTTGGCTAAACGCCTCCAATATCATCGAACTACGTGGACTTTGATCCCTCTTCAGGGTACGTAGGCCCTAGGAATCGCTCCTAGGTTAAGTCCCAATCAACATCAACATCCTAGCCCCATCAGGGCTAGGGTTCTGGTTCTACGCCAGAACAATACATAAAAAAAAATAATTAATACGCACAAACAAGAACATTATAAAAACGACTGGATACAATTATCCAATTATTAGTGGGAGTAGATGTGTGGGAAAACGAGACAAAAAGAATCTTAAGAGTAGTACAAAAACGGAATGGTGTTTCTAAGGTGTTAGTATCCAATTTGTCTATTTTGAAATTAAAATAAAATGACACCAATGCCCTTAAAACACAGACTATCAGAGATCATCGACGATTCTGACCTCTCCTCTTTCCTCCGCCCTTGCAAACGCCACCACCACCACCCCGATTCCCCGCCCACTCCCATGCCGTCGCCGTCGCCGACGCCAATGCTTCGAATCAGATGCTAATTTCTCAATTAATCATCATTCTTCTCCTGCAACCCTAACCGCTTCCCGTTCCCAATCTCTCTTACACAAAGTCTATCGGAGTCCTGCAGGCTCTTGTTGATGAAATCAAGTAAGACCTTGATGGTGCTCTCCTGGAACCTTTGGAGAAAGCCAAAAAGCACACCAGGGCCTCTGAGGCCGCCATGTGTGAGATCATCGTAGGTGGGTAAGAGAAATATGAGGCGAATCCCAGGTTGAAGGGATTGTGTTGTAGAAAGTGGGGGCAGCGAAGGTGACTTTGATGCCTTTGAAAGCCAATTGCTTCACAAAATTGGATGAGTGGAGCTATATGACCATGGCAAGGAGAGGCTAACATCATAACAAGGGCTCTCCCTTCGTTCGCTCCCATTTTATCAACTTCTTTCTTACAACTCCGGCTACTGGTATCATATTGGAGGGTTGATGTGAGTTTGTAATTATTAAATCTATCGGAGAAATGGATTCCATAATATCCATTCATTAAAGACAATAATCCAAAACAAAAGGATTGGTGGCCCATGAGAGTTATGGCATCTTCCTCCGTTAAATCTTCCATTCCACCTTGCTTTCGAAATCTGTGCTTTGAGGTACTGTCTCTTCTTCTTCAACACCAGAGGTCGCCGGAGAACCAGCTTTCATTGGGGCTTTGTCTGTTTCACCTCCGTTGCGCGGCGTCAGTGGGGGTCCAGGGCTCATGGCCGGCATATTCGGGTTTTTTTTTTTTTTTTTTTCCGGTTAAGGGTGCAGATTTGCCAAACAACTATTATCGGAGTATCTGACATAAAAAATAAAAATAATTGAGGGGAACAAAATTATCAATCAACAATTAAAAAGTGAAAAAAAAATCAAATTAACTATTAAAAAAAAATTATCACAATTAAGTTAAAATATGGGGCACTGGCATAGGACAGTGACGGAGACAATGAAAAAAAGAGCATTTAAGTCTTCTTGTTGGATAAGGCAAACACCACCAGAGATGAGACCCATGAGAGCAGTCGCTGTGGCAGCAACGAGTGCTGCTTGTGGCATCGGAGAGATGAAACCAGGGTGTAAGGTGCGTACCGGTCGAAAGCTGTGGATTGCTGAATGAGTTCAAGAGGGTGAGTGAAACACCCAGCAACAATGGAAGCTTTGGAGATGCCGACGTCGCCAACACTGTGACAGTCAATGGAAGACGGAGACACCAAGACAGTGACGGAGTAATAGTTCGTTGGCGAATCTACACCAAATTGTGTTTTTTTTTTTCACTTTTTAATTGTTGATTGGTAATTTTGGTTCCCTCACTTGTTTGTTGTGCCAGATGCTCCTCGGGTAATAGTTGGTTGGCAAATCTGCACCTTAAATTTTTTTTTTTTTTTTTTAAAAACAATATATAAGGACATTTAGGTCATTTCATTTTAATTTTAAAAAAGACAAATTAGATAATATTATAAGTATTCGAAATACCATCCTCCTTTACTATTTTTAAGGTCCCAATATGTAAAGGTGTAATCACAGGACTAGACGTTTAAAAGTCAAGCTCCAAACCCAAAAAAGAAAATTGACATTAAAAACGAAAAAGAAATGCATTTTTCTGATATAGTTCGTATTTTTCTTTCATCACTGTTTCACCCACCTTTTTTTTCCTTTTAAATGATGCTGTTAACTTCAATGGGAATGGTGGATGGAAGCCTTTTTGGTACAATTTGTGAGAGGCATATTGGCCCTACCAATCACTTTCTTTGCTCCTAAACGTGCCTTCTTATATTATCCCATTATTACTCCCACTTAATTTAATTTTAAGAAAATCATTAAGGGTTGGCCATCATGATTATCTAAGGTGAGATATTTTTAATATTGACATTTGCTAATATTCTGAGTTTTCCTTTTCTTTTCAATTATGTAACTAAGAAACCGACGAGGACTGGTACAAGTGCTAAGTGGACTGTGTTGCTTAAGCAAAGTCTTAAGTTCGAGTTGTAAATACAGAAAAGCCCTGTTGGGAGACTCTCCCATCATAGCAAGGTACACGATGCGGGTCGGATCTCTGTATACCGGATGGGCAACCAAAATAATAATAATGATAATAATAATAATAATGTAATTAAGAAAATGTCTTTGGAGTTTGGATTTCGTTGGTGTATTTTTCTCTAGTCTTTCCATTTCAATAAAACTATATATTTAATTTTATTTTGGCGTTGAGGGTTTGTTGAGACTTGAGATAAGGTTTATGGCTTGTTTAAAATGATGACTGAAATATCCAAAAACAACCTGAAAATCTAGATTTTCAATATACAGATAAGTATATAGAAAGTTTAGTCTCAACTTATACAAGATATGTATATGATAAAAAGCTTCAAACAAGCACTTAGAAAACACACTTTTCTATAACTTCTCCCTTGTAATTTATTAAAATATTCATGACTTAAAAAATAAAATATCAACGTGGCAACTTGATGGCACATTAGTGATGCCATAGAATAGAATATTATTTATGGCTGACCTACCCCATTTTATTTTCTTGATATTCCCAGTACGGCATTTAGGAATGTTTGAAGGTGTTTCAAATATCTTTGCAATAAAAATATATAAACCAAAAATATAAATAAATGAAGGGAGAAAAAAAGGAAGTACATAAGCAAGCTTTATATGAATCTTCTCATCAAGTCATGGTGGCACTGACACGCATGATTATTACTACTTAGAATCGTTATCTTAAAAAATGTATATTCTAATAGAAATCAAACTCAATATCAGGACTTATTTGGACTGACGATTGGAACTTTTAAATGCAACTTTCCATTCGTTGGTTTACGATTTGGACCGACGATTGGAACTTTTAAATGCAACTTTTCATTCGTTGGTTTACGATTTACGAAGTAAGCATGCCAACCTATTAAAAGGATGCTCTAAGCAATGCTTGTCCAAGAAGCGCAAGCACTAGTGTCATCTATCATACACTTCAATATACATTTTTTTGGCAAATCACTGATGCCCAAAACTTGTTACCAAAATCCACAAGGACATTTTGATTGGGCATGTATAAATTATTCAATAAATGTATCAGCTTGTTGATGGTATGTACAAAGGTAACTACAACATATATAACAGCACTAAAAGTTACATGTTGGCAACAACAGAATGAAGTTCTGTTTCTACTTCATGGTCCCTGTCTGAACCTTCAGGGGACTGTAGGCACAGAAACAAGCAATGATTAGATTTCAAAAACGTTGGGGGAAGAGACAAATAGAAAGGAGGAAATTGCATGGTGCCAAAAGATGCATACCTCAGAATTACTTGTGTGTTCTTCAAGATAACGATCCAGTGCACCTTGGCCATAAAGGATTTTAGCTCCGCGGACACGCCCCTGATGATGTTCAAGAGCTTCTTCATCGATAACAACGGCGTCTATAATGTCATCACCCGTTCTGATATCCGGAATCTGCATGGCAAAGAGCAACTAAGCGAAATGGCCTACGTGATTGTATTACATGCAAGCTTGGTTGGTTTCACTTACTTTAAGTGGGTTTTTCAAAGTACAAAGTAAATATGTGAGTAGAGTTTTGTCACATATAGTGCAAAAGTGTTTTTCTAAAAGTGTTCCAAACTGGCAATGCATTGTCAAACTCCCGGTGAGACAATGATCATCATCCCAAACTTCTGCAATATCAACAAAACACACACACACATATATTTATTTATTGAAAGAGAGAAACCATCTATGGCTAGCCTAAGTAGTAGGTGGTCAGGGCAGGGTTTAGGTGTGTGTAGAGGTCCAGAATTCAGATTCTTCTGATGTAACCCAAAATTAGAAAGAGAAAAGTATACGAGAGAAGTTTTGTCTCGATATATGTAAATAAGCACTTTTTGGACCCCAAAAGGGATCCCAAACAAGCTTGAATTCATGAAAAGTGCATGTGTATATAAAGCATCAATTGGCTCCTTGATCAAGCCTTTATCAATATCAATAAAAAATATTAAATTGGTAGCAAATTATATTGTTCGCAAATTATGAACACCACAAATAAGACCTGCCTAGTTAGAGTAACAACAGTAAAATCACAAGACTGTAACATATGGTGTTAAGGGAACCTCAATGAAGATCCTATATTATAAGGGTTACGATCATATAAAAGGCAGCTCAGTGCACAAAGCTCTCACCAAGTAGGGTCTAGGGAGGGTTAGATGTACGCAGTCTTACCCCACACAAGCGGAGAGGTTTGAACTGTGATCTTTTAGTCACATGACAGCATAAAAGCAGTTAACATATATTCTTATTATTTTTACTGAAAATATTTGTATGGCTTTTGCATATGATTTTGGTCTCAGTCTCATGGTATACTCCAGACACAATCTTTAACATAAAAATAGGGAAGCCATACTTAGGGGGTACTAACTCCGGTCCTAAATATAAGATCCATATGACTTTTTGGAGAGATTAAGGAAGTCAAATAAATTATTTTAAAATATTTATATCTATCGTTTTTTCTCCAAACTGATATATAATCCAATAATACATAACATATACTATGATTAAGTTATATCTTTTGCTTCCTTAATCTCTCCAAAAAAGGTCAACTGAGTCTTATATTTAAAACTACAGGTTTTAGGTTACAAGCACGCCTGTATCCTCTAAATTACATTATCATTATAATTATAAATATATAAATAATATGAAACAGTGGAATGTATACAGCAGTATAAGGAATGACATACCTCATACATGGCATCCACCAATACATTCTCTAATATAGACCGTAAGCCCCGGGCACCAGTATTCTTAGATATTGCTTTTCTGGCAATTGATTTTAGGGCATTTTCTGTGAAATGCAGCTTCACCTGAGAAACAAAGTACATTTTAATTGGATGTCAGAACAATCATTATTCAAAATGTTTTAACCTAAGTGGGCAATCAATTCCCCATCTCCATAGAAAACAAAGGTTTGTCTATAAACCAAAGAGCACATATAGTTGTGAAACATCTATGGAGATAACAGGAGTCGCAAGAAAACTTACTCCATTCATTTCAAACATTTTCTTGTATTGCTTCCTAGAGCATTCTTTGGCTCGGTAAGAACCTATATAACATTTGAGAATTGCAATAAAAATCAAAAAGATAGAAGACTATACCATTAATTAAATAATGCAAAAGATTAGTCTTACAAATTAAAAGAAAGCACTTATATAATTTAAGTAAAGCTTGTTTTATTGGCTGGAAAGGGAAACAAGAACTTCAAAACTTCAGTTGTCAATATTAACCATTCTGACCAACACACTATCACACTTTATTCTCTAATGAACCAAAATAACCTAAATCCACTATGCGCTAAATTGTAAATATTGCTAAATGAAAAGGAACAGACTTGAAAGAATATTTGGTAATAAACCATATGCCATAAGGATAGGAGAGTTCAACTAGCCTACCTGAATGAGTTGGTTTTCAGTTAAAGCTGACAAACTGACTAGAACAGGAAACCGCCCAACAAATTCAGGTATTAAACCATATGCGATAAGGTCACTGCTTTCAGCCTGACAAAAACAAAGAAAACTTCCAACTTGTCAAAGCTAGTTGGTTGGTAAATAAAAGTAGTCCAGAACTCTGTCAAAAAAGCAACTGGATCAACCGCATGTGACTCACAGTTTCCAATAATGATGATGCAACAGCAGCATTTGTGACACCACCTGTCCTCATGTTTGCACGTATCGGTGCCCCAAATCCAATAGAAGAATCTTGGCGCCTGCAAGGGGATGAAAAGAGTTCCTAGTTACAGAGAGGTGAATAGTCCATAATAATATCAAGGTGAGTACAAAAAATAAAAATTGTGTAACCTTTCTGAGATTGTTTTCTCCAAGTCATTAAAGGCTCCTCCAACAATAAAAGTATATCCTTTGTATCAATCTGTGAAGAAACACATATGGAAGAACAATTATGAATGGATTCGGAAAAAAAAAAAAACTGTGCACAATATGCAACATGCACAATAGATGAGCCTTCAAGGCACAAAACCTAATGTCCACACATACCAGTATATTGTCACCTCTAGGATGTTTTCGAGCTCCCTTCTCAGGAACATTGACAACCTTGATGGAAACAAAATTGCCATAAATAGAGAATGAGAAAGAAAAATCAGTTGTACTTAATTGTAAAAACAAGTTCACTTGATTTGGATGTTGTTACACTGAAATGCACTTACTGTTCCCTCAAGCATCTTTAATAATGCTTGCTGAACACCTTCCCTGAGACATCTCTACTGATGTTAAGGCTTTCAGCCTGAAAGGTAAATATGTAGGATACAGTGAGGGGAAAATGTTAAATTTTAATTAAAAATAAAAATAAAATGGAAAAAAGGACATTAAAAGGGGGAACCTTTTTGGTAATTTTATCAACTTCATCAACGTAAACAATGCCTTGTTGTGCGGCTGCCACGTTATAGTCTGCAACCTGAAAATTCCCAATGCAACATTACATCTATCCATAAAATGCACATGCAATTACATATCAGAGATCAGATGAGATAAACAAGCTAGTTGCCAGTTTTTCTAACCAGAGATAGAAGTAAAAAGTGTAAATTACCACGACATAAAGAGTGTGAACTATAACATATAACAAAGGAAATTTTCTCGACTGTTAAGCAATACATGTCCAACTTCACTAACAACATGGAAATAAGAAATTAAAGGCAAAATTTATATGGTTTTTGTCAAAAAGTTACTTAAACCTCAGATCATTCAAATGGCAACTAATAAACCGCAGGATAATAAAGTCAAATCAAGACAAGTTATTGGATGCCAAACTTTATTTTGCCCTAACAAGTAATAATCATCAAGAAAAAAAAAGAAGAAAAACACAATGCTAAGATATAAACGAGAAAGGACCAAAGCAGATTACATGGATTAATAAATCAGTGTGATACCGTAGGCTTATATTGATTATTTGAACAATGCAAGTGGAGTGGCATGCAAGCAGACATCATAGAAGACTAACCCGCTTTCCCATTACTTTGTCAATGAAACATAAACAGATTTAAATCAATAGACTGCAAAGAAAAACCTCTCCTCCCTTCTGATGTTTGAAACATACAAGCAACTGTACCAAGTTCACATTCCACATATAGATAATATATAAAACCCTTCTACCAAACTAAATAAATAAAATAAAATTATCTTCTGATGCAGTATTATTTGACCAAAACGGACACCAATTGAATACACAAAGAATGAATGGAATATGCTTATAAATTCTAGGTTAAATAATAGATTACCTTTTCAATTCATATATCAAATACCATGCAAGAAGGATGGAGAAGAATTATTGGCCTAGTCCCAGCTACTGAAAATAAAGCACAAATGACTATCACTCTAGTTCTATTTATAAGTCCATTTTGACCAAATCTCACATACCAATGAGAAATAGTTAACTCAATGATTATGGGGTAAATTTTCAACTTTGCCTTTATTTATGATTGAGTATTTTTCAACTGTTTCTTCTCTCTTTATCTTCATGAGTACAATTAATATGGGTAAATTTGTCACAATTTCAATTATTACATGAAACTGGACTTACAAATAAGACCAATTTTTTTGGTCAAAATGGACTTATAAATAGGACCAGGGTGGTATAATCTATAATTAGCATAAATATCAGAGTTTTTACCACAAGGAGCTTGTATAATATCGATTCCACATCTTCCCCAACATATCCAGCCTGCACAAATATGCTATCAACATTATAAAAATATCATCAAAACACATTTTTGACATAATATTGGCACTAATAGAGAATACAAAAAACCTTGGAATAAATAGGAATCTTCAAATCAAGAGAAAAGTAAACATATATTTATACACATACACATGAAGGAAAACAAACATTAGCCAAATATATAGCTTCTGATTTGTTTGTGTTCATAATGTACATAAATCGTCTACAGTTTTTGTGAACAAATATAGTACAGTGTTTACAATGTGCAGTGACTAAAATAAATTACTTCATTTTATTTATTTTTGTTAACTTGCCTGAGTGAGTGTAGTTGCATCTGCAATAACAAAGGGAACATTTACAAACCGTGCTAAGGTTTTGGCAAGTAATGTCTTCCCTGTCCTTGAAATGGCATCAAAGAAAAATTAGTTAGACTAGCAACCAAAAGTAACAATACGGTTAAAATTTGTTAACAAGTTGAAAATGAAGAGGCAAAGGGCCTAAGCCTTGATATTTACCACAACTGACAATCCATTTAACCAATAAAGATTTTCCACCAACATTGCTGACCAAAAAGACCAAAACAATTGAATGCGGTATTCAACACAGGGAAAAAGTGACCATACATTGTAGAGGATTTACTCAGTTTATATGATTCGAGAATAGAATCAAGATTTAATCAAACATTTTATGACATGATGAAAAATTATAAAGCAGAGCCATAAACCTTATAAACAATTCTACATAAGAGAAAGGTAAAAACTAATTCACCTGATCCTGTTGGTCCCATCAAAAGAATATTGCTCTTCTCAATTTCAACTCTATCTTCATCAACAGTATCGGCTTTGTCATCACTTGAATCTCCTGCAGGCCTAACGTTCCAAATAGTAAGAACATGTCAAAAGTAACATCACAATTTTAGCAAGTCTTGCGATGCAACAACTATCTGCAATCAACAATAGGTTAATAGTAACAAACACAATTGGCTTACACTTATGCCCAAAGATTACAAGCAGAGAAGCGACAAGGAAAGAAATTACAGTATACTAACCACTTATGAGAAGATTCATGAGATATTCTCTTATAGTGGTTGTAAACTGCCACAGAAAGCACCTGCATTTGAGATACATAGTAATGGTAACCTGACACCAAAAGAAGAGCACGCCTTCCCTAGGCTAAGAAGTGAAGCTGTCCTAAGTAAAATTACTGCATTATATTTAATAAAGCAGATAAAACATGTAGCATGCATAGTTCATTCTTAGCAGAAAACTAGGTAACCTTATAAGTACACCAACTTCAACTTGAACAGAAGTAACAGGAGAATAAAAATCACGCATTACAGCTAATAACCAACCATGTAATACAACTGAGTACAAGATGAAACATAATTGGGAAAAAAGTCACCTTCTTGGCTTTCTCCTGTCCAATCACAAATTTGTCGAGTCCCTTACAAATCTCCTTTGGCGTTGGAAAATTATGCCCCAAATTGGATCCACCCCAGCTTTCATCCTTTGAATTCGAACTAGAATCACCCCTGAACCAGGACTAGAACCGCCGCCGCCGCCACGGACAACATTAAAAGTCGTATTTCCCGACCGAACAACAATCCCGCCACCCGACCAAACCTCAGGCGGATCCCCGAAGGAACAAGTAACAACGTTGGACTGACTGCCGATTTTGTCACAAATATTTTTATGACAATTCTGAGTTTTTCTCCGACCTTCGATAAACAGGGTACCATTTTCGATGAGATCGCCGCGCAAAGATACGGGCTTAAAGGAAGTGAAGTGATAAGGAGTATTCATGAAGTGCTCATCCCACTTTGTCCGGCGCGAGCAATGAGAACTGGGCATGCGACCAGCATGCATATAATTGTACACAAAATATCTGAATTGAGAGACAGTGAGAGAGGCCGTCTCACGGTAAGGCTTCGATCGAAGCGCGGCAGCCATGTTACAAGGTCGAAGAGTTTCACGCAGAGTTGAATGTTATACTACACTGAAAAAGTAAGGATTTTAGGGGATTATATTGAAATAGGATAGAGTGCGGATTTGGGCGGGTTTTTGCTTAAATTCAGCTAATCGCATGGGCGAAAGAGAGATATTTTGTTGAAGGTGAAGTAGACATTGACAAGTTGGGAGATGAAGAATATGTGACTAGAGCAAACGGAGATGAGGTTTCGAGAATATCTACTGTTAGTTAGATGGAAACGGAAAACGATTTGGAGGCAGTGGGATTGCCCAAAAAAATCGGGGAGAGGGGAAGGGAATTCCTTTTTCAATTTTCGCTTTTATTTTGATCTGGGTAAAACCTCAGTCCTCGGCTATACTTCCCTTCGAACACGATTTATTCTAGAGTTTTAATTTTAATGTTGTCAAGGAAACTAGACGGATGTTCAACTGAAGTTTTCTTTTTGAGTAAGGGGCAATTTTACTTTTTTACTTAGTGGTACTGTGAAAGTGTAAAAAGATATTCTCTTCGTGTCTCAGGTTGATGGATCTTCTATTGAAATATCTCCTATATGAATAAGACACATTCCAGTTAATCAATTAAAACTTCCGGTGCAAATTTTTACCTTAATAAAATTGAAGTGGATGATATGTGAATTGTCAGTTCAGCATACTTAATTAATTAATTGTTAAAATTAATTGGGATAACAGTCAAAGTAAAATTACTTCCTTTTTTACTCTTTTAGGCAAAATTGCCCCACAAAAAAAACTTCTAAAGCAAAATTACTTTCTGGTAAAAACTTTCAAGGTAAAAATGTCCATTAATCCTTCTATGTTTCCTATTTTATTTTTTTATTAACAAAATAATACAGAGAGTGTTATTCTATCATCTCACTCAAGAGCGTACACTTTCCTTGTAGTATGGGTTGGATCAGGATTGTCTCCATTATCCTTCCCATCCGTTCTCATCATTTTCCTTAAAACTAGCTAGTTTTTGGTAAAAACAAGCTAGGGAAGCTTTTTTAAAAAAAAAAAAAAATCATCCGTCACTATGAAATACAGTAATATTTAGTATCCCAAATTAATTTTTGGTACGCAGACTAAAATATTTTTTTGGTGGCACCCATCACACACTGGGTGCTACTAAGAAAATACTTATAGGTGATGGGCGCTAGATGCTAGGTGCCACCAAAAAACATATTTTAAGGTACAAAGTGTACTAAAAATAATTTGAGATATTAAATGCTACTCCTCCGGTCTAATTATAAGACAACATTTGAGAGTTGGTTTTGGTCCTAATTATAGGACAACATTCTAATAATTGTCAATTTTTCCTAAAGTACCCCTATTTTATTCTCTCAAGTGTGTTTTATTTTTGTGAGTATATGTATGTGGACGCGTATACTCTTCCAAGTCAACGAAACTTTTAGATATATATGTGTGTGTGTGTGTGTATCTATGTATGTATATATGTGTGTGTCTACACATAAATATCTACAGACACTATAAACACACACACATATGTATGTATATATGTGTGTGTCTACACATAAATATCTACAGACACTATAAACACACACACATAATCACACACATATGTGTGTGTGTGTCTACACACATATATTTTGTGTGTGTGTGTGTTCACACAAATATATGTGTGTGTGTGTGTCTACACATATATATTTTATGTGAGTGTGTGTGCACACAAATATATATAGTCACACACACACATATATATCTGTGTGGGTGTGTGTACAGTGTGTGTACATATATGTATATTTGTGTGTTTGTCAATATGTGTGTGTACAAATATAAACACTTGGAGAATGATATAGGGGGTGTACTGTGCCCACACACACATATATATATATATATGTGTGGGTGTGTGTACTGTGTGTGTACATATATGTATATTTGTGTGTTTGTCAATATGTATGTGTGTACATATATGTACAAATATAACTAATTTTATTCAGATATATAAATGTATATCTTTGTGTGTGTGTATGTGTGTTTATATGTGTATGGGTGTGTGTGCCTATATGTGTCTGTCGATATATGTACATATACACACATATATATATGTGTGTGTGTGTGTCTATATATATAGTAAGACCATTATTTTAATTAGATAGCATGTAGAAAAAAAAAAAAAGGTTAGAGAGGCATGTAGAAGCTATTGATTTACTTTCACTTAGGTCATTTTAGATTTATATAAGGACATTTTAGGAAAATGAGTAAAATTAACTAATTTAACTTCTTTCCTTAATCTCCACAAAATCGGTTAAATATGTCCTATAATTAGGACCGGAGGGAGTATTGAAAAACTATTCCATAATGATGGTTGACTTTTTTTTTTTATTTAAAAAAAGGGCTTCCTTGGCTTGTTTTTACCTCAAAACTACTTAGTTTTGAGGCAACTGATGGAAGTGGATGAGAAGAGTAAAAGAGAGAATCCTAGTCCCCATCCGCTCTCATTCTTTGCCCCAAAACTACATGCTTTTGGAATAAAAACAAGTCAATGAAATCTTTTTTTTTTTTAAAAAAGGCATTTATCACTGTGGAACATTTTTTAACCGCATTTAGTATCTCAAATTAATTTTCAATACACTCAGCACTCTAAAATCACTAGGTGTTACTAAGAAAATACGGGTTGAGTTTCTCTCATCATCTCTAAATTATATCCGTCCAATCAATCACAACACTCCTTTAACATCCCTCTCATCTTCCCAAGGGTCGCAGTGACCAGGCCCGGGCAACTGTTTACCAAAAACACAGGTCTCCACAAAGTCGTAAGACCATGTATGGGGGCTGACGCCTGCCCAGTGCCGGAAGGTCAAGGAAGTTGGTGACCTGATGACAGGGGAGCCGGCGACCGAAGTTGACGAAGAATTATAAATGGATCCAATTTTTTGATTTTTACTGGAGATTCGGAATAGATGGACTCTCTATAGGCCCTATTTTACTGACGGGATTTATCACCACTTTAGCTACTTTAGCGGCTCAACCTTACTCGGGAATCCCGATTATTCCATTTCCTGATGTTAGCAATGTATAGCGGTCAAATAAGATCATTTTCTTCTCAAGACATTTTACTTTTTTTCATCGTGTGGGAATTATAATTAATTCCAGATGTCTTTGTGAGGAAAATGAGAAAAAAAGAATCCTCTTCTAGAAAATACTTATGGATGATGAGTGCTAGATACTGGATGTCATCAACAAATATTTTAGGGTTACCAAAAATAAATTAGAGATACTAAATGTTACTAAAAAGTATTTTACAGTGATTGATGGTTTTGTTTTAAAAAAAAAAACCCTCATTGGCTTGTTTTTACCGAAAATTGCGTAGTTTTGGGTAAAGGATGGTAAGGGTAAAGAAGACAATCCTGAACCAGCAGATGGGGAGAGTAAATGAGAGAATCTAATCCGTACGGGGTTTGGAGGATTTCATGGCAAAGTACTGAAGAAAGGGAGACATCTAACGTTGGAAGACAACTTTGCTAATGAGGATCACTGAACTGATTGGCCAAACCAATGCTACACCAATATCTATATACTTCATAGGGTTAAGGTGCAAAAATAGACAAATGCTTTTCTCAAAAGAGCGTCCAGTGGCAAATACTTTTTTTTGGCGCAAAAGTAGACACGTGGTTACAAAATGGAGCAAAATTAGCGTTTGACCGTTAGTTTGACCAAAAACATTAACATGGATGCCGACTCAAGAAATTTTTTTCCTACTTGGCGGTGCAAAAAAGAAGAAATTAAAACAAATTCCACATCTCCTTTATTCCTTCCTTCCTTTCTTCTTCCTCCTTCCCTGTCAGAGCCACCCCCCCACTCCACGATCGATGGCAACCCCCCCCACGATCTCGATCCGCCGCCCCCCCCAAGATCTGCCACCACCCCCCCACTCCATGTTCGACGGCCACCCCCCCCACAATCTCGATCCGCCGCCGCCCCCCCCCCCACGATCTGCCACCACCCCCCGCCAAATCTCGATCCGCCACCCCCCACGATCTGCCACCACCCCCCGCCAAATCTCGATCCGCCACCCCCCACTCCACGATCGACGGCCACCCCCCCCCCCCACGATCGTTAGGGTTCAGGTAATAAGGTGGAGATTGGGACTGAGGCTTGGCTTGTTGAGGCTCAGAGCGATTAAAGAGCAGAGAGAAAAAGGACGGGATTGTTCAACGATTCAATCCCATTAACGATTTCTTGGAAAGTTCAACGATTCAATCTTTTCTTGCCCTTGTGTATGGCGAGGACGGGATTGTTCGATCTTGAGAAGCATTTTGCCTTCTATGGAGCTTATCACAGCAATCCCATTAACCTGGCTTCTTGATTTGGCTTTCTTCTTTCTGATTTCGATTTGGCTTTCTTCTTTCTGATGCTTCACTGGTTTCTTGTTTTTTTGGATATTGGATTTCTGATGCATCGCCTTTGATTTCGGCATTTGGTTTCTTGTTCTTCGGGAAGAAGAAGAAGGATCGCCGGAATCTGGGTATACCGAGGAAGAAGAAGGTCACTGGTAAAAAATGCAAGTTTTAACCAGGACTTAAATGAAAATTTTAAAAGTTTATTGAGGGACTAAATTGAAATTTTTGAAATGCATCCGGGTGAACGTAATTTATAAAACATTAACATCCACGTCATCGTCCACGTCATTATTTTCGGTTCGAAAAAGTCAACTAACGGTCAAACGCTAATTTTGCTCCACTTTGTAACCACGTGTCTACTTTTGCGCCAAAAAAAGTATTTGCTACTGGACGCTCTTTTGAGAAAAGGATTTGTCTATTTTTGCACCTTAACCCTACTTACTCATATTGAGATTTCTGATCACACAAGTACATTCAAAATAGCTTCATAGTACTGGATTGATTTTTCAAGTACATTTTCCAATTTCCATCAAAAGCCAATAACCTTTTAATTGTCCTTAGTTATAAACGGAAACGGTTGATTTGTGAAGAAGTTGAGGTAATACTAATACTATCCATGTCATGTGATATTTTTTAATTTTTAAATATTATGATTATAAAATGTAGTCATTAATTTAATTTCTTCTACAATTAAACAGCGATTTTCCCCCAATTTTTTTGAATCCCTTAGATGGGAAGATCTTAATTCCGGTAAAATAATTTAAATTGCCGCAATAATTCTTTTTAATTTTGGTTAGACATTCCAAGTCCTAACTAAATTTATTTTTATATATCAAATAATTTTTTGGTATAATATCTAATACTCTATCCGGTCCTAATTATAGGAACAAATTACAAGAATTTGGAGGGATTAAGGAATAAAATTAAATTAGTTAATTGTATGTATTTTCCTAAAATACCCTTACCCAAAATTTATATATTAAACAAAACCTTTTACAATTATTATTTTATATAAAAAATATAATTTATGTGTATATGACATTAATGAGTTGCAAACATTATTTACTTTATAAAATATATAGGTGTATTATTAAATTATTATAGTCTTTAATTGTTATTGACAAAGTATAAATAGAGGTATTATAGGAAAAAAATGACAAAAGTTAAAACTTGAAATATTTATTTATCGATTTGGTGTGAACTGCTAAGAAAAAGAACAGATTCATTAGCATCTAGTTCACTTCTTTCAGGTAGACGAATCTCGTTCACTTTTATTGATTATTTGCAATGTGAAAATCTTGAATTTTTAAAAATCCCATGTTCACACACTCGCACAGAGCTTCGAAACCTTTTCCTTTCTAAAATTATATATAATTCAAATAAATAAAATACCAAATTAATAAAAATATGACACATCTTATAAACTCAATGAATTTCCAGATTTGATCAGTTTAAATATATTTAATTTAACTTTCTATTACATTAAATTAAGTTAAACATAATAGTAAGGCATTAACCCTCTTTTCATGAAGGAAGGATCAAACTTAAAAATCAACTCAGCAAGCTCGTGCAACCTATTTCAGCAGCACAAAACCCAATTCCATGCATTTCACATTTACACTTCAGGAGCCCAGGCCAATAAATTGAATTTCATTAATTGGTAAAATACAAAAAACGGGGGGCCTACTTGGTATAATACAACTCCACTTGAATTTCCAACACCTCAATTCTCATGTCGTTAGAACCTGTGACCACATGGACGAGGATTCTATTCCTCCCCACCAACCAAAAGGGGGGAAACACTACTTAGCACAAAACAGGTTTCCTGTAGTTTTTCCAACATTTTGTATGATGATGACAGTAAGATCTGTACAAAAGAGTATACATTCCATCAAAAGCCTCTATATAAGAGCAAAACACTGGGACCACAGCAAATTCTTCAAAATATGGCTTCACCATACACATACTGCCAGTTCAACCCAATTAAATCAATGCAAGTCACCTAGAAAGAGACCAATATAATGAAGTTAATTCATGGAATAAAGATATCATCCCCCCCAAAAAAAGGTCAGGAGTCAACAGTTAGTCTAATAAACAATGGAAGTGTCTACAGAGTTTAAATCGGAGCCTTTCCTTTTTTTTGTGTGCAGTCAAACCAAGATGTTGAGAATAACGCAAGACAGCTGAAGAGAAAGGAATGAAGAGCGAACTTACTACTCAAATCCTCTGCATTAATTTCATGGCTTCAGTTATAGCAGCGTCAGCAGCATATAATGCCATCTTCTTTATCTACAAACAAATAATTGTATGGTGTAAAGAACATCTTGAATGCAGTATGCTGGTATTGTCTTAGCATATAGCACATAGTACAAAAGCCTAATAGAAGCCAAGCATTTAAAAATTCGTGTATTAAATAAATTATTGATCATTTTGATAAATACTCTAGCAGTTCTGAAGCTAAATAGAAAGGGCAAATCTATGAAATTATTGCATACGGGAAAAAGCATAAATCTAAGATCAATGAATACACTTCAAAATAGAATCAGGCCTGAATAGTGCTTGAGCTGAGGTCAGAATTTGATTCAGATTAACATAAACACGTACCTCCAGTTTATCTTCCTTAGATCTATGGTTCTTTGGAAGCAGCCGAAACTCATCCGTCAATCGAAAGCACTCTTGAACATTTTCAGGTGAAACAAAGTCGAGAGCCACTTTTATGCAAGACTGGGGGAAAACACTCACAAAGACACAAATGTTTCAAACTTGAATAAGGAAAATTTCCAAGTTTAAGAACTTTCAAATCACTAATCAAGGTTTGGCTACATATAGAATTGTTATGTACAATGAGATCAGTAATGTTTCATCATTTGGTTATTTTTTGCCACTACTACCTTCTCTTCCCCAACCCCCACCCCACCATAAACAGGCAAATGATAGTTTGACATATACGAGTTTAGACTGGTACCTGTCTATTCCTCACTTGATGCGGGCACCCTGCAGGTATGAAAACAGCCTCCCCAAGGTGTTGCTCAAATGTCCATGGTTCAATGCCTGAAGAGGAATCCTAAGTTGCATAAATCCACCCAAATGATATAACTAGTTAAGACATAACATCATACCAAATTCTTCCTTTAGCTGCTTTTTATGTCTTTCGTTTAGATAAAGAGTCTGGTCATGAATTGGATGTATTATCTGAAACAAAAGAAAAAAGACCAGATTAACTCAGAAAAACAGCATCAATTAAGCAAACTAAGAGAACATTTAGTAGAAACACGCACAGAATTCACAGGAAGATTATCTATGTGACGGAATTCTCTGCAGTGTTTCTTCAGGTACTCCGTCAGCTTTGGCACATCTTGCCTACGAAATATGTCCCATACAGCACTCCCGTATTGGGCATCTGACACATCATCATTTTCAAGGAAAGCTTTTGCTGTTCTCGTATCATTTCTAAGTGACTCTATTTTGTCATTCTTGACTTCAGAACATGTCCCTGAGGAATTTAAACAGCAGTAAGGTTTTTCTTCTTCTGTTCCAACATAAGGCTGATTACATTCTTGACTATTCAAATGTCTTTCAAAATCCTTGTGAAGCATGGAGTCACGACCCGTATTAGTCCCCTCTTTCAAAGAGTTATTCGGTAAGTGTCACTCACATTTCACAGAATGGTATTGAATGGAAACATTTCACTCCCCAGTGAAGAAAAAAGTTTTGAAAAAAAAAATCTTACCCGCACAGGAACTGTCACAATTATTCTCAAAGTTGGGAATGATTCCATTAGGAGACTCCTCAGCACACATGCACGTGCCTTTTGATTCAGATTGTTCTGTAAAATTTGTCAAATTGTCCTGATTTACCGAGGCTGGTGGAGCGCACAATTTCAAATCAATGTACAGAGTATGATAGAATTTAAAGAATTTAGAAGAAGATGAGGGAAAAGAGAGACAAATCTAGAGTTAGAATCTAACTCCAACCAACACAATACTTCTCTGCAATATATATCTTCATTCATAATCTTCTAGAAAGAGAATACAATATATTTATAGAGTCTTTCCTATCATAACTTCCCTAAACAGATAAGATAGAATTAAACAGATAAGACAAAATAACTACTCTAAACAGATAAAAACTAATAACTTCTCCTAACATGTGTCTTTCTTCAAAAGAGGACACATGGAACCCTAACACATGGAACCCTAACAATACCCTCCCCTTGAAAATCAGCCTTGTCCTCAAGGCGGGAATAAGGAAATTTCGCCAAATTTGCGCTGGCAAGTTGCATATCTTTCGAGAATTCAGGCGTCTTCCCCATATCTTCGGTAATCTCCATTATTTGCAAAGTCGATGATGAACAGCGATGGCCAGGGGTAAATTTGTCACCACATCGAAAGCACAAGCCCTTGTCATGCCGATGCTGTTTCTCACCTTCCGATAGCCTAGGTGTATAAGGATGCGTCTGAAAATTTTGTGAGTTGGCCGATGGAAATTGTTTCAGAAGATTTGAATTTTGGAAATTCAAATTCCGTTGATAGCCTGTAGATGTCGCACCGCTTGGATGAGTTGAAATCTCATTTGAATTAATTCCCTGAGTGCGCCGATTGTGGTAACGGATGCATTATTTCCGGGATTTGATAAATTGAAATTGCTGAACTGATTGTTGGAAGAAAAACGGTAATCTCGGTCTTGGTTGTTAAGTTCGCTGCCACGTGGATTAGAAAAATGCTGACTGGAACGCTGGTTTCCCTGGGACTGCGTCTTCGCTTCAAATTCCAATGCAAGACTCACGGCTTTATAGACTGTGCGCGGCTTATGTATTTTCACGTCAGATTGCAATTCATCCTTGAGGCCATTGATGAAAACTCCTAAGAGACAATGTTCTGGCCATCCTTGAACTTGGGCTTGCCTTCTAACAAACTCTTGCTTATATTCATTAACAGAATATAATTGTTTTATGCTGCATAAATAAGCATTAGGGTTTTGAACCTCAGTGGGGCCAAATTGTTCTTGAAAAATCTGCACCAGTTCCTCCCAAAGCGTATGGTCCTTCCTGATGAAACCCAAGTGAATGTATCAAGTGCGTCTCCTTCTAAATTAATTGCTGCAACATCAACTTTTAATTCTTTAGGCGTTTGATAATAACGAAAATATTTCTCCGCCTTTAGAATCCAGCCTCTAGGGTCACCCCCCTCATACTTTGGGAATTCAACCTTTGAGTAAGGCCGCTTAGAAGGATTTTTACTCCACCACGGTGCTTCCATACCGCCTTATTCATGTTCACCGTAAGTATCTTTATTGTTGTGACTTAATTCTCCCTGAGCAAATATGGGTGCCTTTTGCTTCCTCAATGAATTGATTTCTGCGTTCATCTGATTTAACTGCGCCATAATGGCTGTCAATTGGGAATTGTCTGTGTTCTGTGGTGTTTGAGATTGGGGTTGCAACATGATTATTGCTGGATCGTTATGAGGATTGGAAGTGGGTGGTATTTCTGGGTTTTGGGGAGGTTGCCTTGGAGAATTTTCCTCATATGAAGAATTTCGAGTATTCACCATTGTATCCAACAGGCCCTAAGAACGACCGCTCTGATACCAATTGATAGGATTTAAAGAATTTAGAAGAAGATGAGGGAAAAGAGAGACAAATCTAGAGTCAGAATCTAACTCCAGCCAACACAATACTTCTCTGCAATATATATCTTCATTCATAATCTTCTAGAAAGAGAATACAATATATTTATAGAGTCTTTCCTATCATAACTTCCCTAAACAGATAAGATAGAATTAAACAGATAAGACAGAATAACTACTCTAAACAGATAAAAACTAATAACTTCTCCTAACATGTGTCTTTCTTCAAAAGAGGACACATGGAACCCTAACAGAGTACATGTATCAGCCAGGTTACATTCACAAAGCCTATTAGTTTCATGCATACCAGAAGTTTTGTCTTTTTCATAACTGTCTTTAGTGAATGTTTTAGACAGCATATGTTCAGGGGATGAAATTTCTTCATGATGTCCATCATGTGATAATGAGCATTTTTGGACAGCATTCTTAACTTCACCGTGCATCCATTCAAAGTCTTTTTTCTGAAATGAAGAAAAGAATAATGACTATAAAATAGGATGGTGAACCCTGTACACAAATTTGTAGATTACTGCCCCCAAGCAATGACTTACTTCACTTTTGGGAGAAGCTACGTGTTTTAGAGTGCAAGCTGCCATATATGCTCTTGAGGGTCCCAAATCTCCACACATATTCCGCTGTTCATTCATATTCTTTTCCTCTGATACCTGACTTTTAAGCACATTAGAGTCTCCCACGATAATGTCTTCTTTTCTACGGGTTTTCGAATCCATGCTTATATCGAGGCGGCACCGTTTTGGATTTTTTCTACAAGAATCCATCCCTTCATTCTTCCAGCCATAGAGCGCACACATATCTTCAGCTTCGTGCTTTTTCTGTAATTTTTTTATGGCTTTTCTTTGCCATGGTGGTCTCTTTACTTTCGCTGTATGCGTCAATATATTGACCTGATCAATTAACAGCAATCAGCAAAAAGGAGTTATCCTAGAACAGAAGTGCTACACCAGTCATACTGAAGCATAAAGACAGTAAGAGATGGAGAAACGCAAGTGACATGCAATGAGGGGCAGTGAAGGATAAATGTTCCTCAAAACATTCAAACTTTTGACTCAGGAGAGCTAGGGCATCTCTCTCTCTCAATATATATATATATCCAAAACAGCTATAGTAAATGATAGAACATGAAAACTGCTCTACACCAAACAAAAGTGTAAGGGGCATTTTTGCCTATCTTAAGACAATATACGCACATCCTCATGGTATAAAACTGCTCTACACCAAACAAAAGTGTTCATGACTTACGAATAGTGTGGCTTCCTATATATTCAAATTATACGTTGATCTTCTTTAGCTACAAATTTGTAAAAGAGGTAAAAGGACTATTTTGACTTTTGAGCAACAAGTGCTAGAAAATAAATCATATCTGATGTTCAAATTTACCGCATCTGAGATGTCACAATGCAGTTTTGTTACAGAATCACCTCTGCCGAGCTCTTCTAAAGATCCATATGCAATGTATGTTTTGGGGCCCAAATCTGGCTTTAAAACAATAGGTAGCTTCGTAGTGAGATTTAGAATACCCGATTTGGGATGAGTATAGTCACTGAATGGAAGCATAGCAATAAACTCAGCACCATGCCTAGGCAAACACTCTTCAAAAGCATTTGATGGAGGCCAATCCTTAAGCTTCAACATCTCAGGCCACCCATTTTTATACCTACGACCTTCAAGGTAGCCCTTGAAGAACTTTAAGATATTAATTTCAACCTGCAGCACCATGGAGAGACACAAAATTCTGAGGTTTTGGATTAAAAGACAAACTTTGAAAAAGACAACATCAGCCAATTTCTCAACGAAAAGAAACTACAGTAAAGAAAGCTAAAGAGTGATAGGTAAACTCAATCTGGATATTCAAGCATGTACCTCGCACCAATCTAAGCAGTCAATGGCTTTAACCGCAGTTGCCTCCTCTTTTAGTATCCTCTTGGCCCCCATAAAAGCCCTCCACATCACCATTGGATCCCAGCTAAGGCCCCTAGCCTTTTCAAATGCATTCCTGACTATAACAGGCTCACCACTTATCCAATGCATCTGGAAATGCTTGAATTCTTTATCTCCCATGTGCATAGCATTTGGGCAGAACAAAAAATTATCATGGCAGTTTTCTCTGGAAGCCGCTTGCCTGACAAAATCCTGTTCTGTATCAATCCTAAAATTATGGCACAATAAACATCCTTTAGTGGAATCAACATTAGGGGGATCATATTTGATGGTAAGTTCCCCCGCATTCCCAACCAATTCGTCCACCCAATTAGCTTTAAATAGGCGTCTCAATGAGAGAATTGTAGTACCACAGCCTCCTTTTGATTTTGGAGGGCAAGGAATCGAACCATTTATATTTGCTTTCCAAGACAATTCGGATGAGATATCAGCCCCTCCCTCATTGCCGTTAGTGGAAATATCTCCACAATGAAGTCCATTTCTTAGTTCCATGCAACAAGTGAGACAGAGATCGTAACTACAACTAGGATTAGGACAACTTCTGTGCAAGTTGACGATGGATGTATTGCAGTTGTCACTGAAATAGGTAGATTACGGAAAACTGAAATAAGTTGACTATGCTGTATCATGGAAAATAAATCATAGCCAAAAATTCACTAACATCAGCTTATACCTCTGATAAACTGAGATGATAATAGAACTTGAATTAAAAAACAAATTGTAAAACTGCCTATTCTAAAACAAACAGAACAGTAGACATATTTTTATCCAATTGTTCATTCCTGGGAAGAGGAAGAACCGAAGAAGCAGATAGAGCAAGGGCCTCTTCTTCTTCCCGAAGTGAGCGAATTGCATGTAGAGATCCGTAGGGGCTTATAGTTTAATTGGTTGAAACGTACCGCTCATAACGGTAATATTGTAGGTTTGAGCCCTACTAAGCCTACCACCCCCTTCTCTAGAGCATAAAAATTGCCTTTTGATACAAGTGTTTTTTTTTTTTGGCAATTTATATCATGAACTTATAGAAGTCACTTTAGCCAACAATTTTAGGGGGGTAAAGGATCAAGAATAAACCACAACTATATACCCTATCACCTGGAGACAGAAAACACACAAAAGTCAAAGGACAACGGCAAATGAAGCTTCAATACTAATACGTTTAATGACTGTGCATTCACCAATATAAGGCACATACCAATGCCTTTGTGTGCCTTTAGCTTCAAACATATTTTTCAAGAATATTTGAGGAAATTTAGGTTAATTTGAATTCAGATAGTCAATGCAAGTAAACATAGTAAAACTATACAATGTGAATGAAAATATCAGAAATAATATAGCAACCAGAATACTACTTTCAACAATGAGGGTATGAGAAGTAATACCAATACACTCGATCATCATCATCAATCTGTGAATGCATGATATTTTCTTCTGTCAGTAGTGAACCTGAGGAAATTGGGAAATTGACCACTTTAAACTTTAGTTCCAGCAACTAGATGCAAATTGCATTAATCATAGCTAGGTAAAATCAGACTACCAAGCAAGCTAGATTCTATTTCGATTTCTGATCTCTGCTCTTGTTGGATATGCTGGAGTAAAGGAAGAATTTTCTTAAGCAAGTAGAGCAACTTTTGTAAATTGATATCAGTATCTGATTCAACACTCGCAGTCTGCAGACAAATAATTCATTCAGCATTAAAATTAAACAACATGCCAGAAATTGATGGGACTTAAAGGAATATAAGGTAATTCTAGAGTTAGGAACTAACCCTAGCCAACACAACACAATTCTGAAACATATATCTTCATTCATAAACCTTAAAACACATAATACATGTATATAAAAAGACTTGACTAAATAACTGTTAAACTGCCTAAGGCACAACTGCTGAATAGATAATCCTTTAACAACCACCTCTAATAACTACTCTTCCTTATCTTCTTACGCCTAGAGTAAACTAACAGAGGGCAGTTAACATTCCTATCAATACCCTCCCCTAGAAAAATAGCCTTGTCCTCAAGGCTGAATTGAGGGAACTGAAGTGCAATCTGATCATAATTTTCCCAGCTAGATTCTTCTTGAGGCTTGTTACACCATTTAATCAGTAGTTCAACGTTGGGGAGCCCATCTGTTGTGGTAATACGAGAGGACAGCACTTGTTCTGGTTGAAGGGTGAACTCCCAGTGTTCATTGACTGGAAGCAGCTGATCTGTTGCTGGTCTATCACATCCATGGGCGGGTTTCAGCAATGAGACATGGAAGACCGGATGTACCCGTGTTCCAGGAGGAAGTTGAAGCTCATAAGCAACAGCTCCGATGCGACGGGTGATGGGGTAAGGGCCAAAATAGCGGGCCGATAGCTTGGTAAACTTCTTTGCAGAAAGTGAATGTTGGCGGTATGGCTGGATTTTCAGAAAAACCAAGTCACCTTGTTGAAACTCTAGTTGGCGCCTATGAGTATCTGCTTGAGTCTTCATGTGATCTTCGGCAACTGAGAGATTGGTCTTAATTAGAGTCAAAATAGCATCCCTTTCGTTGAAGAAATCCTCCAACTCAGCAATGGGAGTAGAACCCTGAGTGTATGGCACTAGGTTAGGAGGATCCTTGCCATAAACAATCCTGAAAGGTGTATAACCTGTAGAAGTGTGGTACCCAGTGTTGTAGGAAAATTCAGCCCAATGTAGATAAAGATGCCATCGTTTCTGGTGGTCTTGACAAAAACAACGTAGATAGGTTTCTAAACAACGGTTAACCACCTCAGTTTGTCCATCCGTTTGTGGGTGATATGATGTGCTCATTTTAAGCCTTGTGCCGATAATTTAAACAGCTCTTGCCAAAAGGAACTTAGGAAAATAGGGTCCCGATCCGAGATGATAGATTTAGGAGTTCCATGTAGGCGCAAAACATCTTTGCAAAAGAGGGCAGCGACTGATTTGGCAGTAAATGGATGAGAAAGGCCAAGAAAGTGAGCATACTTGCTGAAACGGTCCACAACTACCAAAATGACATCATAACCACTAGATTTTGGTAGACCAGTGATGAAATCAAGAGAAATGTCCTCCCAAATGTGTTGGGGAATGGGCAGGGGCTGTAGTAGACCTGCTGATGATTGTGAAACATACTTGCTGCGTTGACAAGTGATGCATTTCTGGACAAAATCCTGTATTTCTTCCTTCATATTGCGCCAGAAATAATGCTGATGCAATCGTTTCAAAGTTTTACATACACCTCCATGGCCACCAACAAGAGAGGTGTGAGCTTCGCAATCAATAGTTCTGTCAAGGGCGAATTTGCTGGTATGACCAGTCTAGTCTTATAATAGAGTCTTCCCGAAACCAGAGCATAATGAGGGACCGAATGTGGATCTTTTTGAAGGGATTGTAAGATCTGATTGGTGAAATGGTCTTGCTGTATTAGGTCTGGCAGATCAGAAAAATCAGAGGCATGTGGGATTACCAAGTGAAAGAACTCTCCAGAATGAGGGTAACGTGATAATGCATCAGCACCTTGGTTAGTTGCACCCGGTTTGTAACTTATGTGGAAGTCAAATGGCAAAAGTTTCAACAGGAGACGCTGTTGTGCTGGTGTTGTTATGCGCTGTTGCAGGAGATATTTAAGGCTGAAATGATCAGTTTGGACCACAAATCGACGTCCAAACAGATAATGTCTCCATTTAGCTAAAGCCATCACCAAGGCATAAAGTTCTCTATCATAAACAGATTTTTGCTGATGAAAAGCTGAGAGTCCCTTGCTGTAATATGCGATTGGATGGCCCTCTTGTTGTAAAATTGCACCAATACCGGTGGAGGAAGCATCACATTCGACAATGAATGGTTTGGAGAAGTCCGGCAGGTGCAAAATGGGGACTTTGGTTAGTGCTGCCTTAAGGTGTTCGAAGGCTTCTACTGAATATGTAGTCCATTGAAAAGCATCCCTTTTAGTCATTTCTACAAGAGGTTTTGCAATCTGCCCATAGTGTTGTACAAACCTCCTATAGTAGCCTGTGAGACCCAAAAATCCCCGTAATTCAGTAATGTCCTTTGGTAAGGGCCAATCAGAGATGGCCGCCACCTTTTCCGGATCAGCAGCCACACCCGTATCAGAAATGATGTGTCCCAAAAAGGAAATTTCCAGTTGCAAGAAGTCGCATTTTTTGGGATTGGCATAGAAATCATTTTGCTGCAAGAGGCGGAAAATGGTGTGCAAGTGCTCCATATGTGCTTCAAAGCTCTTACTATACACTAGTATGTCATCAAAAAACACTAGGATGAACTTTCTCAAGAAGGGACGGAATAAATCATTCATGGTTGCTTGAAAAGTGGCCGGGGCATTGGTGAGGCCAAAGGGCATGACGATAAACTCATAATGTCCTGAATGAGTACGGAATGCGGTTTTAGGTATATCTGGAGGAAGAACCCTGATCTGATGATAGCCAGAACGAAGGTCTATTTTTGAAAAAAATTTGGCGCCATTTAGTTCATCAATCAGCTCATCAATGGTGGGTATAGGGTACTTATCAGGGATTGTAAGTTTGTTAAGTTCCCGGTAGTCCACACAGAATCTCCAGGAAGAATCTTTCTTTGGTACCAGCAAAACCAAACTGGCAAATGGGCTGAAACTAGGCTGTATGAAGCCTTTTTGGAGTAAGTCAGCCACTTGCTTCTCAATTTCATCCTTCTGTGTAAAGGGGTACCTATATGGGCGTATATTTGGTGGTATGGCATTAGGTAAAAGTGGTATGGAGTGGCTGTGCTGTCTAAAGGGCGGTAGTGATCGAGGTTCATTAAACACAGATGAGAAAGGTTGGAGCAGGTCTTCTAATGTATCAAATTTATGAATCATTTGATCACACACATAACTATGAAAAGAGGAAGACGTCACCTTCTGTGGGATTCCTTGGAATTTGTAGCGTTTCCCCTTATACCAGAAAATCATAAATAGTTTGTTCCAATTCGCCTCTACTGTGTTTAGAGAAGCCAACCATTTGACACCCAAGACCATATCGACTGTTCCAAGATTGAAAGGGAAAAAGTCTTCTTGAATGGTAACATCCTGTATTTTGACTTCCAATTGTTTGCAAACAAACTTGCAAGGGACCATTCGGTTATCACCAACTTGAACACCAAAGGAAGGAAGGGGATGAAGGTTTAGTTGGAGGTCACCGATCGTTTGGTTGGAGATGAAGTTGTGTGTGGAGCCACAGTCAATCAGAATAAGGACAGACTTGTCGTTTATAGTACCCCGTACCTTCAAAGTCGTGGAAGAAGAATTCCCGAGGATGGCGTGTAAAGAGATTTCAGCGAAATTCTCTTCAAGTTGTAATTCCTCTTCCTGCATTTCCGGTGAATCTTCTTTATCATCGGAAACATCCATGATACGCAGTGTAGACGAGGTGCATCGATGCCCAGGGGAAAATTTCTCTCCACAGCGAAAACAAAGGCCTTTATCACGCCTGTACTGTTTTCCCTCTTCCGAAAGCCTGGGTCCTTGCGAAACTGACGGAAGTTTTGAGGAGCTGGCCGATAATGGCTGTCGCTGGATAATTGAATTTTGGGAATTAAAATTCCTTTGAGGGGCCGATAATGTCGCACCGTTAGAATAGGAGGAATTCGAAATTGGGTATCCCTGATTCTGCGCACCCACCGAAGTAACCGCCGGCTGATTTCCTGGGATCCCATAATTTGAGTTACCGAATTGGGTACGTGGATAGTAACGGTAGTCCCTATTTCCAAATTCGCTGCCACGTAGAGTAGTATTCCGCTGATTAGGCAGCTGGTTGTTCTGAGACTGATTTTTTAATTCAATTTCCAACGCAAGGCTAACAGCTTTATACACGGTTCGGGGTTTATGAATCTTAACATCTGATTGCAAGTCCTCCTTAAGGCCGTTGATGAATACTCCCAGAAGGCAATGCTCCGGCCATCCTTGTACTTGGCTTGTCTCCTCACAAATTCCTGCTTATATTCATTAACTGAATTTAACTGCTTTATGCCACATAAATAAGCATCTGGGTTTTGGAATTCAGTCGGACCAAATTGCTCCTGAAATGTCTGCACAAGTTCGTCCCAGTAACGTATAGTTCTTCCGGATGACACCCATGTGAAGGTATCTAATGCGTCACCTTCAAGATTTATTGCAGCAATATCAACTTTTAATTCCTCCGATGTCTGGTAATATCGGAAATATTTTTCTGCCCTTAAAATCCAGCCTCTTGGGTCTCCTCCTTCATATTTAGGAAATTCGATTTTTGAATAAGGCCGTCTTGAGTTATTTCTGCTCCATCCAGTATCTTCATTTTCCTCATTTTCATTGTAGATTTCCTATTGATTTGGCTTGATTCGCCTTGAGCAAACAATGGCGTTTTTTGTTTCCTCAAATTGTTGATCTCTGCGTTCATGTGATTCAACTGGGTCATAATGGCTGCCAATTGGGGGTTCGCCATTTCCTGGGCTGTTTGAGAGGGGTTGTTTAATAAAATGATTGCTGGGTCGTTTTGGGGATTGGAGGTGATTGGAATTTCTGGATTTTGGGATGATGGTTGTGAGGAAGGTTCTTCATATGAGGAGTTTCGGGTGTTCACCATGGTACCTACAGGCCCTAAGATTGTCCGCTCTGATACCAAGTTGATGGGACTTAAAGGAATATAAGGTAATTCTAGAGTTAGGAACTAACCCTAGCCAACACAACACAATTCTGAAACATATATCTTCATTCATAAACCTTAAAACACATAATACATGTATATAAAAAGACTTGACTAAATAACTGTTAAACTGCCTAAGGCACAACTGCTGAATAGATAATCCTTTAACAACCACCTCTAATAACTACTCTTCCTTATCTTCTTACGCCTAGAGTAAACTAACAGAGGGCAGTTAACATTCCTATCAGAAATACTAAGAGGATTGTGTGGTTATTAGTTAGTGAATAAGACTTGTTTGCTAAGTAGTAAAAATTTATTAAGCCAGTAGTTGAAGTAGAACTAAACTCTCCCTTAATCTAGGTTTAAGTAAACCAGAGGAGTAGGTAGAGGCAGTCATTGAATCTTCGAATGAATTACCTTGAAGTCACATTTTCCTAGAGTTTTTGTACTAAACCAGCACTTCATTGGTAACAGAAAGTAGAAGGAAATACAAAGGGAAGAAAAAAAGGTACATGCCTCTGCAGATACAGCCTCCTTCAAACACAACCGACAATTGCAATTACCAAGGCAAAAGGGACAGGAAAATTCTATCTCCTCTCTTGTTTTGTCTGGATACCTAAATTATTTTAAAACAAATATCATTAGAACAGGCAGCTATTCATACTAAAATTCAAAAATGCTAACTTATGTTCGTAAAGCTATATTATTACAACATTAAAAGAAAGTAATCTTCTTTCACATAAGAAAAATTCCCAAAATATCAAACCAGCATATTTATAACCAGAACTCTCAAAATGAATAACTTGGATGTCATTACCATTTTGTTATGCACTCATAGCAATATCGCTTCCGTTTGCAATTGCCACAAATGACAACACCACTCCTATCACTCCTCCAGCACTGGTGGCACATTAAACTCCTCAGGCCCTTTTTCCTTCTCGAATCAACCTAAAAGTGAAAAAGAGTGCTCAAAAAGGGAAAAAGGATTGTACTTGATATTTTTTGAAAGAAGCAATAAATTCTCAAATCACAAACATACATGGTGATAAAACAACAGAATCTGTAAAAGCACTCCGCCACAACTGTCTCTGTAAAGACTTGGTGGCAATGCACTAATGCTATATAGACAAAGAAGAGACTTGTGCCAACATAGATTGTTAGACCAGTCATCAATGTACTTTTTGAAGATATTCCATTATACTGAATTCTACATGGATTTTAAGTATGGAAGAACATTACACGGAAAGGAACAAGTAGCCAGGAATCAAGTGGCAGTGCATGCAGGAATTGTAGAGAACTTTTAAATAAATGCCTGAGAATTCTGAAACCTTATAATATTATTTATCATACAGCACTAGTTATCACTACTTTTATATAAAACCTTATTTTGAGTTATATCAACATTGCACTTCGGCATTAAGTATCGACGCTAGACAGATGAAACATATGCCTTTACCACCCATTTATTTTCAGACAAAAAAGAAAAGAAAAAGGAAACCATCCATCTTTTGGCTCATATCTAGTTTCAGTTTCATTAGTATCCTGGAGTCATACTAAGGCAGAACAGATCTCTAAAATTTCAAATACAAGTTTGAAGCTTAAAGTTTCTAACTGCAACCACATGCTAAGAATGCAGAAAGGTCTATAGCAATTACAGAAAGTTTTGCATCAGGAGTAGCAATGTCTTTCTGGCTTGTGCAAATTAAACTCTCTGCTTTTATGGGATCTGTAAACACAAGTTGCATCCCCATGACATCAATATTTTTGTGAACTTATGCATTCAGTCTGCTCCACGTATCTGCAATCATGTGTATAAATGCAAACTCACGAGATGGTTCAGAAGCATGGCGTAATGGGATACTCACAATCAAACCTGAAGAGTCTAATCCACGGTTTGACAACTTTCTCAGTCTTTCACTACATCTTCTGTGGATGCTGCTGCCAGAAGTTTCCGCTATATAGTTTGACAATTTTCTCAGCCTTCCACTAGACCTTGTCTGAATGCTGCCAGATCCGCATTTTAACCATTTTGTTTTCATCTTTTTATTTCCAGGATCTCTAGAGTATTTAACCACTCTACCAGAAAGAATCTTCTTCTCATTTTGTAAGGATTGGACTCTCTTATTATTTGATCTCTCATTCCTCCTAGATTTGTACTTCACTTCAACTGATTCACTCTCATCTTCCACAGCAGCTGCAGTTGGTGCCTTTCCCCTTGAACTCTTCAATTGGTAGCGCCCAATACATAGTCTCTTCTTTTAAACTCTGTTTTCCATGCTTAACTTCTTGCCCATCAATACCGTTTCTACAAGAAGCTTCAGCAGATGTTCTTCCATCTATCTCAGCTACATGGTCACACCTCTCAATCTCTGAATTAAAAGACCGGACAGTCTCCTTTTCTTTGTCACTGAAGCTCTTCGGCCTGCCCCACCTATTATCTGCCTTATCAGCATTGTTTCCAGATACACTTTTACTAGATCTACCAATAGTAAATTCCTTGTCTGCCTCAACTTCAGCGGTAATGATCGCATTCTCTGGTATGGCCAAGCAAATGTCCAACATTTCCTCATTAGATTCTCCAGTAAATTTTCTAGTCAAATGCTCTTTTCTTTCAATATTACCCTTTGGTTGATCATGCTTAATGTTAACATGGTTGTTCTCATTTTGAACCTCACCATCACCAGAGCCCTTTGAAGGCATATCCTCATTCCCATCACTAACATGAGTAGCCCTTTGTGATTGAACACTCATCTCTCGCTGTAGATCCTCCTCAACATTTTTACTATCGGCAGTTTTAATAAGTGAACCTATATCTTGCTTACCTACAATATAGGCTAAATAATTTCCCAAACCTGTAAGACCAATAGTTTTATCACATGCCTTGTGAACAAACATAACTTTACCACACGTTTCTTCATCTGTCTGATCTCCCAATTTTTTCTTCTTGTTTCTTGAGTTCCGTGGTTGACCATACTTCACTATAGACTTCTTTGGGTTTTCAATGTCACCTGCACTTACATTGCTAGCACAGGCAATACCCAGCATTTTCTTTTTTGAACCTCTTGGTCTACCACGCTTCTTGGGTGTTCCAATGTCAATTGCACCTTCATTACTAACACATACAACCATCCCCTTCTCTTTTTTTGAACCCTTTGGCCGACCTCTTTTTTTTGGTGTTACAATGTCATCCACATCAGCATCACCAACACAGACAACACTCCACTTTTTATTTTTTGCACCCTTTGGTCGACCTCGCTTTTCTGGTGCTTCAATATCAGCAACACCAACATTACTTGCACTACTCTTCATTTTATTTTTTGAGCCCTTTGGCCTGCCACGCTTCTTTAGTACTTTAGTGTCAACTGAATTTGAATTCCTATGACACGGGATAATCTTCCGTCCACTTATAGATTCCTTGGGTCTATCACACCTCTTTGGAATTTTAATGTCACCTGCATCTGCATCAATAGCATACAAATTACTCTTAATTTTATTTTTTGAGCCCATCGGTCTACCACGCTTCTTTCCACTTTTCAAAACCTCTGGTTGACAATGATTCTCTAGACTGCCTGCACCTACATCACTAGCAATGATCTCGACAGAGAGCGCATTATTTTTCCCAGGTGTATCCGCACTTTCATCTCCATTAACAGTTTGTCCATTCAATTCCATGGTTTCTCCACCACTACGCTGTTTGTTCTTATTCTTGGAACTCTTTGACTGACATCTTTTTAACCAATGGCTCAATATTTCATCTCCCTCCTCGTTACTAGCGGCACTTAACAGCTCTGGTCCCTCTTCAACATCAAGAACTCTTTTCTTCTGTGATACTTTGAGATGGCCACCCGCCTCTTTTGACCCGAGCTCCTTTAAACAACATAAATTCCCATCTTCACACACAGCAGGAGGACCCACAGCATCATTTTCACAAACATGTGCTCTTCCCATACCCACGTGCTCTTCTTGACCAGAGTCAGCAACACCACCGCCATTTCCAACGGTGCTTTCTCTGCTCCATGGTTGATCAGCATCACCCTGATGACTTAGAACAGCATCTTGATTCCCACCTTCACTATTTCCGGCTTGAAATTTCCCTCCATCGCGAAGAATTTGAGCCGCAAATTCGCATACCTGAACTTGTTCCCCTCCCGGAGACCCAATGCCCATTTTTTCAACGTCAGGATTCATTCCCTCCCCTTTCACTCCAAGAAAAGGGCGCGCAGCTTCTTGAATGATGTTCCGACCACCATTTTCTTGAACTCCCTCGCTGACAGAACCTGCAAGCCCATTTTCAGAATTTCTTTCAACTTTGGGCCGGTTCCACTCCCTTTCGTCCGGCGACAATCCATTGCCACCAGAATGATTTTCCATCCCACGCTCGTTGCAGAGGTAGTGTTTCTTACAGGACAATCTTTCGTCCATTACTCCTTCACTGCAGTTCCAGGCAGCACCTCCCGAAGACAGGAACAATACATGAGGTTCGTCCATTTACTCTCCCTTGAGAAACCCTGAGGAAGTACAGAAGTAGGGAAACGCTCATGGCTCTGAGTGGAGGCAACAATTTCGAGGACAGTGTTTGAATCGAGAGAACGAAAAGGCGTAACGTTTCCTCGGTGGACAGTCATGCCGCCATTGTCAGCAGAAGCTGAGGAGACACGGTCGTTCCTTTAATTCAAAATTAATAAATAAATAAATTAATAAACCAGATGTCGATTCCAAAAAAGAGAAACAATGGGAGAAAGTTGGGGGCACGGACAGCTAGTGCGCGATCCGGGTGAAAAAAAAAAAAAACTTGATTTACCACTATAATTTTATGTTTTACGATTTTTTCATTAAAACGATTTTACTAATATTCTAAATATTTTTATATTTTTAGGATTTTTTATTTTTCTTCCGATTTTATATATAAAAATTCGATTTTAACTAGTGGGAGTGTCATTGTTCAAGGGACAAATTGGGTATGGTCAGTCACGAACTCATGCGAAAAAGTATTGTTTTATTTTTTACATTGCGGATAATATAATAATTCTAACACTCAATTTTAATTAAAAAATCAACAAGAAGTTTGAGTGTTTTTATTTTTACATTATTTTATTTAAAATTTGTTTTATTATGATGTATTTTTCTAAAAAGTATAATTTCATTTCATCGGATATATGTGACACACAATTTAACACTCATTCATTATCTTCAAACATGCTAGGTAACTCTCTAAGTTTACTGGTTTTTAGTTTCTAAATTATAAAATCATTTTGAGTCGTTAGTAAACTTGTGCTAGTCATAAACTTGTTTAAACTCTCGAGTTTACATGCCGAATTTATTGTTTTTACGTTTCTAGCTTACACAACCATATTAGCTTACTCTTAAACTCATATTAATTTTTTCTATTTGATTATGCTTAGTGGTTTTAAATACAAATTTTATAGATAATTCTTGGTTAAGTGTGATAAATTATTAATGTTGATAGATTTATTTTCAATTATTTAAATTTAAAATATATTTAAATCAAATAATTATTGTTATTTTAATTATTTAAATATACCGATTTAGTCCTCTTTTTTATCAAAAAAATTGTTCATATTTATAAATTCAGTTTCGTGGTAGTAAATAAGATTATGACAATTTTGCCCATATTAATTATACAAATGAAAATAAAGAGAGAAGAAAGAGTTGAAAAATATTCATTCATAAATGATGACAAAATTGAAAATTTATCTTATAATCATTGAGTTAACTATCTCTCCTTGATATATGTGATTTAGTTAAAAATGACTTATAAATAAGACCAAAGTGGTATACTATTAATACGTATTTAATGATAAAAATAAACTTTACGATTTAAGTTCACAATATGAATTTGTCATTGTCACAAGCTTATTTAAACGCACAATTTTGACAGTTTTACTCTATTAAAAGAGAGATACTTCATCAATATATAGCTGGTCTAACGATGCCCATTAAATCCCTTCATATCTTAAGTTTGAATTTCATAAAAAGATCAACATTGGAAAGGAAAGCTGCGAACCCAGAAACTAGGGAGATCCAAAAAAGGAAAAAAAAAAACACTAGATAGAGGTTGAAAGGGTGTGTAAGAGGGGCGTTTTAAAGGAAGTAACGGATAATTTTTGCTTAATAATGATATATTTAACTCAATCAACTTTTTTGATTATGTATTATATTTCACACAGTTTACTGATAATGTATTGATTTTTTTTATTAAAAAAAATGTTTGTAACATAAAACCTATGAAAAGTTTGCAGTAATCTTAGTTTACTATGTTGATCCATTTTTTTTAAGATAAACTAATATCTTGAGAAGTTTTCGAATTCCTGTTTATAAGATGATCCAATTGACAATAAATTAGCTCACAATTCGATTGGTAAGGAGTTCCGAGCTCAAAAACCACAAAAATCACATGTAGTCATTTTTTTACCTAAATAATATTTTCATTATTAGGAAAGAGGATTACAAACACTAAAGAAGCAACCGAACCCAACAAACTAATCAAGAAATATATAATCTTAAAGACACAATCTTAGAACTAAAACAATTGAAGCAAATACAAATGGAGCCTATCCCTTGTAGATTGAAATGAGCAATAACCAATTTTCTGTCTGTTATGGGCATATTTAGAATAGCGGTGACAGAAGTGACTTTTTTCTTGATGGACTTTTTCAGATAAACTTTTTTCTAAAAGTTAGATTGTAGATGTGATCTGTGTTTGAGATAGTAGTGACAGAAATGACTTTTTTTCTAGAAGCTACAAATACTGACTTTTCTCAAGAAGTGGCAATAGAGGGTGGTAATCAAGGACAGAAGTGGCTTTGGTCCTTGACAAGGACTATCCGTTGCACAAAACGCATCGTTTAGTGCCAAAATGAGCGGCCTCCTTTTTATTCCCTGGGCACGCAGACAGTCCTTGTCAAGGACCAAAGCCGCTTCGGTCATGGACTAGCTTCAATGAACAACCTCTTTGATCAGAGTGCTGCCATGCAATGGAACTGTAAGGCTTAAGGCAGCTTTTTGACCCTGAACCTCAGGATTTTCTTTTGAAAAATTACAAGATTAGAAGATAGGCACCAAAGACTCCAAGTTTTAGGGGGGATTGAGCGTGTCATCTCCAACACACAAGAAACTCTTGTACCATTAACCATTAGGTTATGATTGGGGTTGTTTCGGAATTGGGATGGGTTGGAGTTACTCCAATGTGAACAGTATCTCAAACTCAAATTAGATGGGAAAACAAAAATACTATTTGGCATGACTTTTTTGAAGCAACTGACTTTTTTCACCCAAAAACCATTTTAAAATAGTGTCTGACAAGAGCTATTTATTATAAGCATGATAACATTATTGTCACGTACTTATCTTCTATATTATAAATTATAATTAAAAAGATACATGAAGTTAAATTCATTCTTACCCATACTAAATTACTAATCCAAAAGTCATTTATAAATTTTTGGGAAAATGATATTAAGATTCTGATTAAAGAAAATAATATCAGTTCTCAATCTGATTTTCAGATTTTGCAGCTGGAGACAGTGACTGGAAGTAGATGCCTTTTCAGCAGCTCCAGACAGTGAAAAGGGGTCTGATTAAAACACGAAACATGCGAACCCCTCACAGAACTCCAGAAAGCCTTAGCAGAGATGCCTTTGAATATACTACAAGGACTTTGGTATTCCGCCTTATGACTTGTCTTGTCCACCAGATAATAAGTGACAATTGTCAGCTATATATAACTATTGACCGAGGCAAAGCAAAAAGGACAAGAATTATGCTTGGGGAGAATTTTAGCGAGCACATAATTTTTCAGTCAACTCCTAAATTTTTTCGAAACTTCGCTGCATTCTTTTAAGTCAAAATGGAATTAAATTGTAGGGGTAAAACAATAATACTGTTATGGTGTAGAACAAAGATTGTCTAGCCCTGAGGGGCTAGGATGTTGGTGTTGATTGGGACTTGACCTAGGAGCGATTCCTAGGGCCTACGTACCCTGAAGAGGGATCAAAGTCCACGTAGTTCGAGGATACTGGATGGCTGTTTAGCCAAAGGGCGTGGGGTGTGTGCTCTGTGTGCAGTATATGCAATTGAGAGAGAGTAGAGCGTAGAAGATGTGTACCTTTAGGGTTTAACTCGTATGTATAGAGTCTACCTGTTGGTCTTGGGCTCATGGGCCCTCTATTTGTGATAGAGATTTCCCTTGATTATCTCCTTGATTATAGGTTGGTTATGATCTTATCTGATCTGCTGGCGATCACGATAGATCTACCTGTTGTTGGGCCGCATCGCTAATGGGCCTTATATAAAATCCGTGTGAATGATGCCCCAGCCGGTAGTTCAAGGTTTTGGACTGCCGGGGTGTACGATGTCTTGAATGGATCGTCCGAGGTATCGCCCGTCTCCGACGTCTGTGTCGGGCTAGAATTTGCTGAGCTCCTTTTCCCTGGGTACGTGGTAGCGTTGCAAGGTCCGATGAGCCGGGGGGCATCTACTGTTCTCGTGAAGTGTCGTGATGACGACCGACGGCTTGAGAAATACCATGGTGATTACCGACGGCCGAAGGGAGACCGAGGTAATGAACTCCGTCCCTAGGAAGGCCGTGGTGAGAACCAATGTCCTAAGGGTCTGAGGTGGTAGACAACTGCCGTGGTCGAATGATATTGCTGGGATTGTATTCCCACGGCCTGAGGACCCGGATTACTAACTGCGGGCCTCAAGTTAATTGGTATGACTGAAAGTGCCGGGGTGAGGACCGTGATTCATGGATCTGTTGGGGTGAAAACCGCGGCTCATGGATCCGAGATGGTCCGTTGTGGCCCCTGCGTAATTTCAGGTGGACCAAGGTACCGGGGTTGTAGCTCGGTGTCTGACGATCCGGGGTGGTTGGTGTGACTACCGCGTGACTCTTGGGGAGTACCCTCTGATTCTGCCATGATTGCGTGTGACACCTGGCTTTCGTGGATTGGATTTCGTCCATCCAGCTTACTTTGCTTTCGTAGCCATTTATCCGGGCTAATTGTCTGGTCTGTATTCCTGTATTTAATAACATGTAAGCAAATCACACCAAATGGGAAATACTTACTATTTGTGCAAATCGCTCAACGTGCTCATTTTGGATGCTAGTTCGAGCTTGCATTTAAGCTTTCTGGTAACAACACGCTTTTCCGCTTAACAAATCGTTGTCCACTCTGTTGCCCCCAGCCTGGTAGTTCATGTTTCTGAGCTGCCAGGATGTGTTACTTTCCAAATTAGGACGAGGTGCTCATGATTGTTGGGATTCCGTGTGTGCTGCTTCCGGGGTTGGCTCCGAGGGTGGCGGGGCGCCTGTGGACGAGGCAGCCCCTTCAAGCTAGAAGTTCTTTCCTTTTCTTTTTGTTTCGGCGTAGGATGCCGGTTTTGTGTGTACTTTTGAACAATTAACCTTATGAATGAAAATTCAAGTAATTGGTCCATTGTGTACTTTTAACTTTTATGCATGAACTGAACGTAGTTAAGTTCTAGACCGGCCAAGGTCCTTAAATAATTAGAGTCCGCTTAGTACTCTTCGGTGTCGAAACCAGTGTCATGAATAGGGGTGTCTAAATATACCACGCTACGGGGTTCGGAGTCGTTATCCGGGTTTTTAACCAGGGTAAGGGCAAATTGTCACATGCTCATCCGTGGTCGTCGTCAGGACACACTTTGACCAAGTGGACCTGATCAGGGTCCAGTATGACTATTCGCCTTCTTACTTAGGTGTCAATTTTGATGCATCAAAATATATACTGGGTGCATGGGCCTCGGTGTCGGTTACCGGGCTCATGGACCTCGGTGTCGGTCGGCTTATTTAGCAAAATCATTTGAGTACTCATAGAATTGAACATTCGGTTAATAAAACCTTTATTAATTCAAGAGATGATCAGCTTTATAAAGCTGACAATTTGAAAGGGAAATTTACCGGGTGCATGGGCCTCGATGTCGGTTACCGGGCTTATAGACCTCGGTGTCGATACAAGGGCGATGACAAGGATCGAAGTGTGACTTGGGTTGAAGTAACCTGAGTCTTTGTCCATTTCTTTTAGCATATCGTCAAGTATTCTTGAAATTGAACTTGGACACGTTGTGTTCGTCGTGGATGACATGCCATGTCTAGTTGTAGCAGACCCTCAGCTTTGTTGGCGTTCCATGTCCTTTTGATTTGTTTCCTAGCCAGGGTTTCTAGAACGTAGGCTCCTCTGTCGAGCTTTTCCTTGACCCGGTAGGGGCCGTCCCAATTTGCGGCCAATTTTCCATATTTGGCTTTTTTTTTTTTGTTACTGACGTCGGCCCTTCGTAGGACTAGGTCTCCCCAGTCGAATACCCTGAGCCTGACCTTTCAGTTGTGTTTGGCCGTAATGAGTTGTTTGGCCGCCATGTCTAGGCCGTGTGCCGTGGTTCATCTTTTGTTTCCGTCAAGACTTTACGCTGAGCCCGGGTTTTAACTGGGATCAGTGTAACCGGTCGGCGTTCTTCTATTTTTGGAGGTGGATTCCATCCAGTTTAATACGGCACCCTTGCGCCCAGTGATGGGAGAGTACCAATAGCTCAAAGGAATCACAGGTGATATGTGGATTCGAAGAAATATGTAATGAACAATAACATATAAAGAAATAAGATTTAAAAGAAAAAGGTACGACCTCCATGAATAAGATCTTGTACCTCGCAATTTATGCAAACTTTAGCATTGACGATGACGGTTTTCATATCGAAACAATCCAAGTTGATGTACATATTAAGTGTAAACGAGGTCATTGCGGGTGTCGTGACCGGAATTCGTTTCTCCGGTTGTGGGTGTCGTAACCCTTAACTTGTTTGTCCATTATGGGCGTCGTAACCTGGATTTATTTATCCATTATGGGTGTCGTAACCTGGATTTGTTTATCCATTATGGGTGTCGTAACCCCGAACTCGTTTTACGATCCGAGGTACACTTAAGGAGCGCGGATTTAAGCGCATGAAATAGACTTGGCGGCATTGCCGTCTTAACACGGAGCCCGAGCACAGGGTGCGCCTTCATCCCTTTTGTAGGGACAAAACTCCACGCCTATCCGGGGTCCAATTGAGGAGCGCGGTTATTGTATAAAGTAGACTTGACATAATTTTCGAAGACGGGTTTCATTACCCTGAATTCATACCTGTTTAGCTCAGATTCCTGCATGTTTAGCTTCGACATGATCTTCAAAGACTGGTTTCTTTACCATGACTTCATACATTTTTAACTTGAACATGATTTCTGGAAACGAGTTTATGCACCTCAGATTCTTACATGTTTAAAGACTGGCCATGATTTTCGAAAACGAGTTTCATTACTCAGAATTCATACATGTTTATTTTGAACATGATTTTTGGAACCGGGTTTATGTACCTCGGATTCCTACATGTTTAACTTGAACATGATTTTCGGAAACGAGTTTATTTACTCAGAATTCCTACATGTTTTATTTGGCGGTCGTAGCCATCACATATGGATCCCGGACTTTAACCAGATTCAGTTTAATCGGGTCCGCCTTTTCTCCTTTTGGAGGTGGGCTCCTCCTTATAATATTTGCATCATATTCTAAGTCCTTTGGTCTTGAATTTGAAGGATAAAACAATTCCGAAAGGCATGGAGCAGATGAAAGAAACAATCCTATTCAAACAAGATTTCTATTCTTTCCTTCTTGCCACACAAAATTTTGCATCCGCATAATAAGTGCAATGCAAGAGAATAATTTTGACCTTGTGTACCGCATCAAATGAATTTGCGCTCCAAAGTCTTAAAAGGGGGTGGGCACGTGGTTTCATTATATCCAACCGTGTGCTTTTCCATCAAACTTTTAGGCAAGTGCCAATATCAATTCCATGCCATCTGGAATACAAACTTGTAATTGAAACTTGGTCAACGCTATGGCAAATCTCATGCAGCAAGGTCGATAGATCTGTTGCAAGCATTCTTAGAATGGGCGGCGACGAGTTGCGAGTCGGTAAAGACCGAGACTCTTTGGGCTCCGAGATCCTTGGCCTGTTGGAGTCCGGCTAAGAGCGCCTCGTACTCGGCCTGATTGTTTGATGTGGGGAATTCAGTGCAAAGAATATTCAATCGTGACTCCTTCGGGCTTTCTATGATTATCCTGGCGCCACTTCCCTTGGAGTTCGATGAGCCGTCGACGAACACCTTCCGAGAGATCGATGTTGTCGAGATCACTCTTGGTTGGGGTTAGCTCCTGGAGGAAGTCAGCTAAAGCTTGTGACTTAATGGTATGTCGTGCTTCGTATGCGATGTCGAACTCGGACAATTCGATCGCCCAACTAATCATCCTGCCAGCCAGGTCCAGCTTATGGAGTACCTGCCGGATTGGTTGACTGGTCCGAACCGTTATCTTGTGAGCCTGAAAATAAGGGCGTAGTCTTCGCGCCGTCATTATTATGGCGAAGGCCAATTTTTCCAGCTTCTGGTATCTTAATTCCGAGCTTTGTAATGCTTTGCTGACGAAATATATGGGTTCTTGACCATTCTTTTTTTCTCGGACTAGTACCGAACTCACCGCCTCCTCCCCAACCGATAAGTAGAGAAAGAGGGTTTCACTGGGTTGTGGCTTCAATAGGACCGGTGGAGTTGCCAAACATTGCTTGATTTTCTCGAATGCGGCGTCACACTCCGGGGTCCAGTTGCCTGATGTCTCCTTTTTCAGTAACATGAAGAAGGGTAAGGCGTTTTCTACTGTTCTGGTGTAGAACACAGATTGTCTAGCTCTGAGGGGCTAGTATGTTGATGTTGATTGGGACTTGACCTAGGAGCGATTCCTAGGGCCTACGTACCCTGAAGAGGGATCAAAGTCCACGTAGTTCGAGGATTAATGGAGGCGTTTAGCCAAAGGGGTGGTCGTATGCTGCGTGACGGCTGTATGTGAATAGCCGGAGCGTAGACCTTGTAGAAGATATCTTGAACCTTTAGGGTAACCTGCTATATATAGAGGCTACCTTAGGTTTAGGGTTTGAACTGTGGGCTTCTATGCCTCAAAGCCCAAGTGATGTGGCGTTATATCTGTACCATGTGGATTGCCCCTTGTTGGGCCATACAGCGGAATATGGGCCTTATATAAATCCGTAACAGTTGCCCCCAGCCCAGTAGTTCAAAGTTTTGGATTGCCGGGGTGTATGCTGTCTTAGAAATGTATCCGAGGTGTTACCCATCTCCTGACGTCTGCGTCGGGCTAGGATTTGTTGAACTCATTTCCCTGGGTACGTGGTAACGTCACATGGTTCGATGAGTCGGGGCGGCGTCCTACGTCTCGTGAAGTGTCATGATGACGACTTATGGCTTGGGAACTGTCGTGGTGAATTCTGACTGCCAAAGAGGGTGACCGAGGTAATAACCTCCGGTCCTAAGAGTGCCACGGTAAGAACCGACGACCTAAGGGTCCAAGGTGGTAACCTCCGGCCCTAGGAATGCCGTGGTGAGGACCGACGACGTAAGGGTCCGAGGTGGTAGATATGGGGCCAAGCGTAATTTCGGACAAATCATGGTGCTGGGTTAGTGTCCCGTCCTATGAGGATCCGGGGTAGCTGTGGTGGCCCCCGCGTGACTCTTGGGGCACACCCCTCTGGTTCTGCCATGATTGTCTGTGACACATGGCTCCCACGAACTGGGGATGGATTTCGTCCATCCATCTTAATTTGCTTTCGTAGCAATTTTCCCGGGCTAATTGTCTGGTTTATATTCCTGCATTTAATAACATGTAACAAAATCATAATAAATGGAAAATACTTACTGTTTGTGCAAATCCTTCAACGTGCTCATTTCGGATATTTGTTTGAGCTTGCATTAAACTTTCTGGTTTGCCTTAATTCTGGCTATTTTTTTTCATGCTTTTCCATTCCTAGCCCGTTGCTCCCCAGCCCGGTAGTTTGAGCTCTCGAGCTGTCGGGATGTATTTTGCCCCCAAGCAGGTTTTTTGGGCCAGTCCTCCGCTAACCTATAACCTGGGCCAGTCCTCCGCTAACCTTACCCTCCATGTGTCCATCGCGCATTGCTGGCTTGGGTCATTCTGGCTCTGGCGACCGAAGTCTTTTGCTCACAGATCCGAGGTAACGTCTCGAAGATCCAAGGTAGTAGCCTATTGTTCAAAGATCCGAGGTAGTTTCTCAAAGATCTGAGGTAGTGGCCAAAGATCCGAGTAGTGCCGAGATGTTTCGCCTGTATTTGAATCCAGGTGCTGATCCCGGCTATCGAAGTCACCTACCCCAAAGATCCGAGGTAATGTCTCAAAGATCTGAGGTAATGTCAAGGCAGTTTGATTCCCAAAACCAGCGAGCGACCCGTTGGAGGAGGTCAGAGGAAAACCAGTTGTATGAAACCTTTTAAGATTTTCACTTAGGTCCCTGTATGAAACCTTTTGAGATTTTCACTTAGGTCCCTGTACGAAACCTTTTGAGATTTTCGTTTAGGTCCCTGTATGAAACCTTCTGAGATTTTCACTTAGGTCCCTGTACGAAACCTTTTGAGATTTTCACTTAGGTCCCTGTATGAAACCTTTTGCGATTTTCACTTAGGTCCCTGTACGCAACCTTTTGAGATTTTCGTTTAGGTCCCTGTATGAAACCTTTTGAGATTTTCGATTAGGTCCCTGTATGAAACCTTTTGAGATTTTCGATTAGGTCCCTGTGCGAAACCTTTTAAGATTTTCACTTAGGTCCCTATGCAAAACCTTTCAAGATTTGCACTTAGGTCCCTGGTCAAAACTTGCGTTTTGACCAGGTTTTTTAGGTCAGTTTCGGGAGCTACAACACGAAACATAGAATTGATGTATACCTCGCACCGCGAACAAGAAGAGGAGATTCGTTCTCTGGGAACCTTCGACCTTCCTCTATCATCGGCGTCCCACCTTTACCGAGAGAGAGAAAGCTTGAGCAGAAGACGTAGACAGCCTTGCTCGTTTGCCTTGCCTCAAAACAATTTTCCCTCAAAACACTGCTGATGGAAGGCCTGGTTCAATTACTACTAAATGTTTGGATGTTGCAAAAAATTCAACCATAATGCATCGTGAACCTATTATTGACCTCCCTTATCACCTAGCCGTGAAAATACCCAAAGTGAAATACAAGATCTAGAAGAATCTTGCATGGGTGACAGTAACTTTGAGGAGTCTTCAATATTAGAACTTGATAAAGAACATTTGAGGACTAAACATGGCCTCTAAACTTATGCCAGAGGTGAAAAGTGTTGCTCGTTTAAGGACTAAGTGTATGGTTTATATGCTTCCAGATACACACCCTCTCTTAAAAGAATTCCCAAAGAGAGATCCTGGTGATCCTTCCAATTATTTTCTCGTCATATGAATTCATGAAGAAACAGAAAACCCATGAGAATAGGGCATCTAAATTTATACCAGAATTGAAAAGTCTGGGTTCCCAGGAGAAAGGATGACGATCCTTGAGGAGGGAGGATGAGAATCCTGCTTACTATCTTCTCATCATGTGAATTCATGAAGAAACAGAAAAAGAAAACCCATGAGAATAGGGCATCGAAATTTATACCAGAATTGAAAAGTTTGGGTTCCCAGGAGAGAGGATGACGATCCTTGACGAGGGAGGATGAGAGTCCTGCCTACTATCTTCTCATCATGTGAATTCATGAAGAAACAGAAAAAGAAAACCCATGGTGGAGATGCAGGGGATGAGAATCCTGCTGGGTTTCCAAGGAGAGAGGATGAGAATCATGCTCAAATCTGGGTTCCCAAGAAGAGAGGATGAGGATCCTTCATTCCACATTGCTCAATTGCCCAGCTTATCCAATGAGAGGAGAATGTAAACATTTTCATAGCGCAGTTGCAAGTCTAAACTACTTGTCGTACCTCAAAATGACTGCCCGTGCGAAGGCATCTGACTGCTGCTTCTGGTATTGACCATCCTTGGTCGTAGGAATCGAAATTTATCGAGTCCCCACGGTCGGCGCCACTGTTCTGGTGTAGAACACAGATTGTCTAGCCCTGAGGGGCTAGGATGTTGGTGTTGATTGGGACTTGACCTAGGAGAGATTCCTAGGGCCTACGTACCCTGAAGAGGGATCAAAGTCCACGTAGTTCGAGGATACTGGATGGCTGTTAGCCAAAGGGCGTGGGGTGTGTGCTCTGTGTGCAGTATATGCAATTGAGAGAGAGTAGAGCGTAGAAGATGTGTACCTTTAGGGTTTAACTCGTATGTATAGAGTGTACCTGTTGGTCTTGGGCTCATGGGCCCTCTATTTGTGATAGAGATTTCCCTTGATTATCTCCTTGATTATAGGTTGGTTATGATCTTATCTGATCTGCTGGCGATCACGATAGATCTACCTGTTGTTGGGCCGCATCACTAATGGGCCTTATATAAAATCCGTAACAAATACCTTTGTGTTATTTGTCTTGTAAATATCAATATTTATCTTATGAGTTTTTATATTTATCTTTGTAAATGACCAAAATATTAAAAGGGTTAAAAACCTAATTTACCACGGAAGTTTTGCTAAAGAAGCGCTCAGCACCCGGAAGTTTTTTGGGTATCATTTTTGCCCCGGAAGTTTACAAACATAGCAATTTTGCCCATCAGTTGATCTTGATCATTGGATTGGTATCATTTTTGCCCCGGAAGTTTACACAAAATTTCTCCTAAACAAAACTTCCGGAGTAAAATTGCTCTGAAAAAACTTCTGAGGCATATTTGCTCTGTTTTGTAAACTTTCGGGGCAAAAATGATACCTAAAATACTTCCGGGTGCTGGGCACTCTCTTAGCAATACTTCCGTGGCAAATTAGGTATTTAACCCATATTTTAATTCTCTAGGTTCTTTCCAATCCCTTTATTTTTCTTGTAAATATCTTTATTTTTCTTGTGAATTTCCATATATGTCTTGTAAATGTTCTTTTGGAAAAGAAAAAAAAAAAAGGAGAGAAAGACATCACTGTCTTCCACAAGATATAATTTCATTTTGATCCTTAGATGCAATGAAGTTTCAGAAACTTATGAAGTTTCAGAAACTTTTGGGGTGGAATGAAATTATATCACATCTTTTTTTTTTTGCTTAGAGCGTCCGATATCCTAGGGCAGGCCACCTTTAAGGCACATCAACGGCCCCAGACTAATCCGGACCGAGACCGGGTTGGCCCCTTTCGGGGGAAGCCTCTACCACCCACGCCTGCTGCATTCCCACGTCTCGAACTCAAGACCCGTGGTTAAGCTAGAACAACCCCTTACCAGTTGACCTAAGCGCTTGGTGGTAAATTATATCACATCTTTAAAAGCCAACTGAAATTCACCGAAAAGAAAACCCATGGTCCAATAAAAAAAAAAATTATGCTGAAAACCAACGCTTCTTGGCAAAATGCTAAGTGAAAGAGGAAACTTGAAATCCAAGTCCCTAAAATATAAGGTTAAGGGCATTTTTGCCTCGAATATTTTACTAAGCGGAAGTTTTGCACCTAAAGTTTTTAGGTGGCAATTGTGCCGTTAGCGTAAAAAATGAAGCAATTTTTCCCTTGACGTTATCTTAGTTAATTTTGACTGTTAGTTGACAAAATATGTTGAGTTGACAATTAACGTGTCATCCACGCCATTTTTGTTAATGTGCAAATTTACTCTGAAAGTTTTAGATATTACTTTAAAAAAATGATGAAGTAGATAACACATGGACTTCTGTGTGCAAATTTTCATTTTAACAAATTTGATGTGAATAACGTGTGGACTATTATCTTAGTATATTTAGTAAACTAATGGTCCAATTTAACTAAAATAACTAAGAGCAAAATTGTTTTCTTTTTTTATACTTTAGGATAAAATTACCTTTAGTAAAAACTTTCATTATGGAATTGATCTTTAATCCCTCAAAATACGTGGAGATGCAAGAAAATATAGTACATGAATTGGGAATGGAATGAAAGATTATCATATTCATTCAAAGAAACGAAATATTCGCCTATCATGTCTTTATATTTATTTGAAGAAAATTTACGGTCATTGATTGGGAAAAAAAAAAGATTTGATCTATTTTTTATATTTATAAAATTATCAGTGAGAAAATTATTTTTGTGAGGTATTGGAAAAAAAGTTTCCCTAGTCTTTTTTTTTTTTTTTTTTCATTATTAGATGCGTCCATGGTCCTTCAATTATTTCTATTTTTTATTTCTAAAAATCGTTGAAGATCATTGAGTTAAAAAAAAATTGACATATTTTTCAGTGTTCAAAAAGTTACTAACCAGACAATCATTTTCCGTTTTGAAAAATATTTATTTTTGTGAGACATTGAAAAAAATTGTCCATTTGTCTATATTCCGTTTTTTTTAATCATCAATTATATCCATATTTAGATGTAATACCTCCCCATATGTATTCTTATTTTTTTTCAACAAAAAATTGAAGTTCATTGAAGAAGTAATATATTAAAATAAAACGACTTTATTTATTTTTTAAATTTTGGAAACGATAAATTTCGTTAAGTTATTTGACTATAAGCCCCTTTCAACTAAGGTTCCATGGTCTAGTGGTCAGGACATTGGACTCTGAATCCAGTAACCCGAGTTCAAATCTCGGTGGAACCTTCATTTTCTCTATTTTTAATGAGGCTGTGTACTCAAGTGACACATCACATACACAACCATTCCCATTGCTAAGAACATGGTAGCCACGTCACAAACGATGCCATTCTTATCCGACATGAAGTTTTTCTTTAAAAAAAATTCTTGAAACTTTTTAATTCCATAGCATCAACCAAGCCACACACAATGCTCAGTTCAAGATTGTTTGCATCTCCCTCCACACATTAACAACACATACATCCTGAAAAGACATCGATCTTAGCAAATCTGAAGGCTAAAGATTCAACACACATGAAGTTCTTGAACCATGGATTTTCATAGCAGAATCCCCAAAATCTGGGTTTAAACAACCAGCAACCCATCAAAGTTTTTCACTTGTGGAGACTCTTGCCCAAATAACCAAAAGAACAGCCTACCAAAAGGTTATTCCTAAATTGGTACATGCACGACATCGCAATAAGGCATTATCAAATCCATAAATGAAGGAACAGTAAACCAATAAGTTCTTCTTTAGCTAAAATCAGGATGAACTAAGCACAAAGCAATATTGCACAACAATGGACTATTTGGCTTTGTCTTCTTCCTTCATCTTCTTCTCCCACCTGCGCTTCTTGTAATCCCGCAACATGTCTGGCATCTTCTCCATCAATCTTGCAGTGTTTTCCCTCTTCTCAGCAGCTATCCTGTCGCATTTATGTCCTTTCCTTCTGGTTTTCATCTCCTTCCTTTCTGGATCATAGGGCCAATCTTCACCAGCAGCAAGCACTTCCTTGCGAAGCCTAGCTCTATGCCGAGCACTAATACCAAGTGGCTTCCAAGCTCCCAGCTCCCAATATCCCCAAACACCCTTGGCAAGTTCATCCTTATACTTTGCCAACTTCTCACGCCATGGATACTGATATTCTCCTACAGCCTTCGCCACTGAACTAGCAGCTTTGCCTGCCATAACCCTTCTCTTCTTTCTTCTCCTTTTTGGCTAAACTACCATATACTTGCTTCTCTGTCAGGCAACATACAAGAGATGAAAATAGAAAATTTATTAGCAAATAGACAAATAGGCTCTAAGCTATTAGACTTGGTTTCTCCAACTTATTTGACTGTATGGCTGTTGTCCGTAACCATACTAATACTAATCACACCACTTACAACAGATCTGAATAGTTGAATTTATCTTCACATATTTGTGTCGAATTGTGTTGCATAAATCTGACCTGCCCTAGGCCCCAATCAGTGGCGGATGCTAGGATTTTTTGTTTGTGTCCGCACAATTAGTGGGGGGATTCGGGAGTAGCGCTCCCGAATTTCTTTTTAAAGGAAAGTTTTAAATGCATTAAAAAACAAAAGAATATAAACAAGAAAAGGAAAGAAAAGAAAATTTCAACTTAATATAGAAAAATAATAATCAAGAGTCAACTAAGCTATTACAACAGAACGATTACAAAAATATTATTTGATTCTTCATTCCTTGAAAATATTGCATTATATCTTCATCATCAATCTTATCAAACATATCACGTTTAACATAAGTTATTGTAAAGTGTAAACAACCAAAAAGAAGGCAGAAACTAACAGCTGGAAACCAGATCAAGCATGAAATGGGAAAAAATAGAAGTGCTGAAATCTCAAAAAAGAAACACTAGATACATAATCAAAACTGATTATTCCCATCCGTTCAACTCTAGAGAAGTTACGAATAGAACAGCTTCAAAAAGTTTCAAGATTTATTGGGGGCAAAAAGTAGAAACAAATCAACACAAAATAATCTGTAACTCAAACATGTCCTTATTTCAGGCCATAAAGTAAGGATACCTACTCAGAAAACTCTTCTGCTATATTTTCAGCAGTTGAACTTTAAAATCACACATTTCAGCAAATTCTACTCTTAGCAAAAATGAAAAGGAATCCAGTCATAGGAAAAAACTTCTTCGAACAAGAAGGTACACAAGCCAAGTACAGTAATCACCAGATGATCAAAATTAGAGAGCGGATGATTATTCAGAGAAATAAACCACAGGTCACGGATAATCAATGATAAATCATTCAGAAATAGTAGCCGACAAACAAGACCAAGAGCTTTATATATTCAACAACTTAGAAAAAAAAAACTAAAGTGAATATTCAAAGAAAAACTGGGCCTTTTCACTCTAGATGGATATCGTACGCTAAAATCAAAACAAAAAATAAACACGGTATGCCCAAAAAAGGAGGATACCAATACACAGAAATTGAGACGAACAAGTAATGCAAAGCGTTGATCAAATCGACGAACTGAAACCGAAATGGAGTAATCAAACCAAGCATTCAGAAATCGAAACCGAAGCGACCGAACTAATCAACCGACTAATGCATGGAAAAAGAAAACGCATCAAGAAACAGAAGTGAGCAAACGAACATTTTCAATCGAAGAAGCAAATCGGAGCGGCAAAGAGCTTCACAGAAGGAGAATCTTCCCTTTTGTTTCGATTTGAATAAGGAAGATTCAGCGTAGATCATAAAGGGTTTGGTTGCTCCGCAATGGATTATGAGATTTCTCATGTAACTCGGCAATTTCTTTCTTTCTTTTTTCATTTATTAAAAAAAAAAAGACTGCACTTGCGGTCCTTGGCGCAAATGTGGCTTGCCGTTGGCCCCAATTGATGGGAGTCTTGTGCATTGAGGTACTTTTTTTTCTTTTTTTAGAATAAGCCAAAACACACAAATTCAAAATAAGGATCAAATTGTAGTCGAAGTGGTTGTGGGAAAAATTAAGGGCTGCGTGACTGCAGCTTGATGTGGTTGCATAGCATAAAGCTATACAATGCGGTTTTAAGATGCACAAGAACCCAATCAAAGATTAAAAGCCCTGTTAAGCAATAACATATTTTTAATTTACAAACACACCAAGAAAAAGAAAAGGAAACTCGGAATTTTTCAATCTAGTTTCTGAAAAAATGAAACACCCCGGATTTAATGGAAGCATTCAGCTGAGAAGTTCATTACTAAATGATACTTATCGTTCAGGTATTTTTTTTCATCAAGGAGCATCATTTCCACATAACAAGCTGAAATAACATGGGATCCCTCATATTTAACATATTGATTGAAAACAACACATGAGGGGAAAAATAAACAAAAGAGAGAGTAACTATAACTGAAGAAAAGAAAAAGCAAAAAAAACCTGAGACGTAAAATGAACTAAAAGAAAACGTGAAAGTTTATGTCTAAAGCAGACATAACTTGGCGTTCATCATGGTCCCAGTCACTAAATCACATCCAGCTACTCTTACATGACCCAATTCTACTTTCCAACAGAATATGATCACCCGATTTAATGGAGTAAGTATGTTACCAATCAGGTTAATACAAATACGTTTGAGCATTGTCAAACACATCGCACTGGATAAAAATCGGAAAAGAAACTTGCGGTTCATAGCAGGTAATCATAACAAATGGCACCGTAGTCCAAAATAGGGCGTTTTTCGAAGAAGAATGAAAAATCCATTTCAAAATAGTAATTTTCCACTAAAGAAGGTTAGTACTTGAAGAAACCCAAGCGGAGTAAGATGAAGAAATATACCAGAAATGGATTCCGCTGTTCGCCTCCAATCCGCGGAAGGAAAGAGCAAGTTGAAGATTTTAGTTTTTCCCGAGAAGAACTTCCATAATTCTTACAGTGAAGAATTGAGTTACGGACCGAGCAAATAAATACTGGGCTAACATTATAGCCCATGTCTTTTCTTGGGTTTAATTTACTTTTCTGGGCCATAGAGTACAGTAGTATTGGTTTTCTTTGGTCTTGACTTGATTTGATTTTGAACCTTCAAATTTTAAATTATACTCCCTCCGTCCCTAATTATAGGAGCAATTTAACCGATTTTGGGAGAATTAAGGAGAGAAGTTAAATTAGTTAATTTTACTCATTTTCCTAAAATGTCCTTATATAAATTTAAAATGACACAAGTTGCCCTAAATAGTTACTTTTTATATAGCCATGTGTATACATATAGATCTAATTTTCTTTCCACACGCTTTCTAATTGAAATAATGGTCTTGCTATATAAACATATATGTGTGTGTGTATATGTGTATACATATAGATCTAGCTATTTACATACATAAAGACATACACCCATATATCTACACACACATATATATATGTTTATATGTGTGCGTGTTCACACATATATATCTACACATATATATATTGACACATATAAACACAAATATACATATATATATATATATATATATATATATATATATATATATAAACACACATATATATAATGCTCCTAATAATAAGTATAAATAGGGGTATTATAAGAAAAAATTGACAAAAGTTAATTAGGACCAAAACCAACTCCAAAATTTGCTCCTATAATTAGGGACGGAGGGAGTAGGTTTTAATGTCCCAATTTTTGTTGAGTTATATAGCTTATTGAGAATAATGTTTTAAACCTAATGAAACTGGATAAAGACTTATAGTTTAAAATCAAAATGAGGATATTAAAGGCTTGTTTGGTTCCACCTCTTGTCTTCGAACATTCCTTGACCATTCGAGTTTTATTTTGGCTTATGGCACAGCCTGAAGCAGGGCAGAAATCTCCAAGAATTTGTTTAATGACCTTGACTTGTCTTTGCGTCGTAGAGCTGAAACTTAAGCATTATTATTATATGTATCTGGTAATCACAATCAAGTGGCTCTCAACACTAAATCATTGTGTTTCCATGTTCAAAGCAATTTCAAAGTGGTTCTAAAGAGCTTGCTTGGGGGGCAGATGGGAAAGTGAAGTTGAAGTTGGAGAGAGAGAGAGAGTTGAGAGTTGAGAGCTGAGAGTTTATGGGGGAGACTGGAGAGAGAGAGGGAGGGACGGCGGAGGAGGGTGGGGACAGGGAAGGTGTGAGAATTTTTTTAATGAAATAATCATTAAAAAATAATGATGTGGGGCCCATATAGAAAAAAGTGTCTGGAAGTTTAACTTCGACAACGGAAATGATATTTTTACTGCATTTTAAGAAGTTCATGTTCATTAGTATTTTTGTATTCATGTAAAATTTATAATACAAGGTGCCCATTGACAGTGGCGGACCCAGAAAATTATAGAAGGGGGGGCACAATTGGCGTGGGATTCGGGGGTTCGGGGGCAGCGCCCAAATTTTTTTAAGGAAATTTTTAAATACATTAAAAACACAAAAATATAAACAAGAAAAAAATATCAAAAATATTTATGAAATAGAGTGAATACGATGATGTAATAAGAGAGACAATTATTTTACAAACTCGTTATTTAGAAAAGCAAGGCTAAGATCGTTAGAAATAAATGCAATACATAAATAACAATGAAGGGTGGGTAATCAATAAGTTCGTATATATATATTAATAAAAAAGTATATTAAATAAAAATAATTATAATGTCATCCTTCTAAGCCTTATTTTTTAGAATTCCATCATAATTGTCTTATTATCAATGCTATCAAATACATCTTTTTTAATATAAGGCACTAAACAATCATTCACCCATCATCTCATTACGAAGTGTAGATTGATGATAAGGGTGAACACCTAATTTAAGGATGGACAATCATTCAAACAATTTTTTTTTTTTTTAAGAAAATCCCAAATAATTGGGGGGCACTTGCCCCCCCAACCCATAACCTAGGTCCGCCCTTGCCCATTGATATTTTTGCCCCTAACCCCCAGATGATTTATTATTAGAACTTAGAAGATCAGCCTATTCACAATAACCCGTCACAAATCCCGATGGCCATTGCATTACCAGGATTTGTCCCAGAAAATTTTTCCATCCAGAAACTGATAGGGAACAAAATAGTTAAAAAAAAAAGAAACCTAAATCCAGTTTTAATCTTACCATCATATGCTCTCATAAAAAAATATATATAACCAATGGCATAATATTTTAGAATTAGCTTTAATTTTTTCAAAACCAAATATGAAATATCACATTCTCATCGAAGAACTTAGGAAATTAATTATATAAACAGCTATAACTAAAAAGGATTTTCTATCAAAAGCAAAAGTTAGAACAAATAAAATTATTTCATAACAACCAGAAAGAAACAGCTTGAGACAACAGAGATTTACAATATTCACAGCCTCCTCTCAGTACAGAGGAGAGAATGCTAAACAACATACAGATAAATTAACTAAGAAAGGCCTCTGGCTGAAACAAAGGCCACACCCTTTGCCATCATTTTTATCTTCCAAATTTAAAACTAAAGATTGTCTTTCCTCTAAAGCTAGATTACAACATGAAACTGACCTATAGGCTCAATAAATAAACCAAGCTGCTACAGGCTTCCCTTCTTCATTGCCGCATGGCAGGCTTAGTTTCATCATTTAGGCATCAATCTGTCTGGAGCGCCCTGAACCTGGTAGCCAATCAGATTAAAATTAATTAGAAAAGTCAAACTAACTCTTATAATTGAATAAAAGATTTTAAACTCCACTAGAAAATTCCCATCTTTTGAATGAGTAAACATGTTGTATTCCATAATTTACCTTCAAGCAACATTGAAAGCTTTACAAATTACCTCAGACTGGTGTTATAATTTCTAGACAAAATATTTTCATAAGCAGCCAACCATTGATATTAAGATATGCTTTGAGAAGATTACCTGAGTTGCATATGACGAGCTTTCTGCCAAAAACTTGAGAAATTCATTTTTCTTTTTATTGAAATTGATCTTTGCAATGTCCAACAAAGTATGTTCCCTTCGTATATCCTCAAGAATTGTTTCCTTCCTCCTCTTCTTATTATTCAGTTGCCTCTCAGTTTCAATGTAGCTATCAGGGATTAATTTTCCTGGTCTGGGGAATCTCACACCCACATCCTCCCTGATAAAAAATAACCCAAAATCAAAAATAAATACTGTATATGTATAAAATTAAAAGAATGAAAAGACCCAAAAGGAAAATTTAAAAAATCATGACAATTAAGAACAGGAAACTAGTTTCCATTTATCAACAGAGCCTTCGTAGATTGCACATTCAATGATTTAATTCTTCCAGAAACAAAAAAAAAAAAAAAAAACATGGCATACTAATGTCTCTAAAACCTAGCTTGTTTTCCGGGGGGAAAAGTGTTCAACTGGTTTTGGCTCAGGTATTTCGAGATGCTAAAATTACAGACCTTAAGTGAGAACGCAATTAGCTTTTCTCTATTTCTATCTTTATTGTAAGATGTCCTCTTTTCCTACATTTAGTTGTCTTTCTCTCTATAATGGCATTCAGTTTTTGGAAAATGGAGACCAGTAACCTTACCAAGACAACTATCACCATTCCTAAGATAGCAAATTATTAAGTTTTGACCTGTCTCATGATTTGTAAATGATAATACAAAGGAATGAAACATAATGTAAAACTATATTGATTTGACATCAATCCCATTACCTGTCGCCCAAGAAATATACACCACTACTTCTGATGATTCCTCCATCTAAAGAAAGAGCTCCATCACTTATGCAAGGAAGTGCTTGTAGCATTTCAGCTCTCGTCTTATAAATTTGGAGACGGGAAAATAGATTATAAAATAGAGTATCTCTAAGGCCATATCCATCAGGAGTCACACAAAATAAATTTGGGCCATCTATGTTAATCATGTTTACAGCAAATCCAAGAAATCCATCTGGACACTTCCCATTGGGTAGTCTTGGGCTTAAAATGTCCAACTTCCCCTCTGGATCATCAAGCACAAATTTACCAGCGAAAGGCCTACAGAAAGGAGAGGGGAAACAATCAAAACACATAGCTTTTGTAAAAGTAATATATCCAATATTTCCAAGAATACAAGGCTGGTGCAGTCATACCTTAGATACTCAAGACATATAACCGAAAATCGGTCAGACAAGCACCTTCCAAGAGATGAACCTAGCCCATGGACACCTGAGCTCTTGTCTATGTTACATTCATCATCGTACATTTCAATTGCCCTGACACCTTCATAAGTCTTACAGACAATAGCCAGCATAGTTTCAACTCCTAGATACTCAGAAAGAAGCCTGCATTTAAAATAAGTACAGTTAAACACAAGGATGCATGTTTTTAAATTTTATGTATACACAAGTACAAGTTGTTAATAAAGCAAAATGATGCCGTGCAATCTATACAGTCGACTACATCTAGTGGGATAAGGCTTGTTGTCATTCTTGTCAGCTATTTGAGAAATTAACAATAAAGCAAAATACACTATGCTTCATAGCAGTCAAATATGCCACCAATGAACCCAAAGGAGGGAGAAGTGATTTTCTTATAAAAAAAAAAGAAATGATCTCAGACTGTAAACAAAACATACCTGCTAAGATTATCATCATCAACTTTGCCCAGTGTAGCAACAACGCCCACAACATCCTTCAACAGCATAAGATGAGAAGCCTGAGTTCCTTGATTACTCTTGAGCTCGCAGAAAATACCAGCAGCAGATTCTTTGTGCTGCAGTATCTTTTCAGTAATCTCCTCCTCATTTCCAGGGGGGCATCTGTCCCCATCATCAATCTTGGGTGTGCTTATAGGGCATAGACTCCCAATAATAACTATGAATAGGAATGAAAAATCCAAAATAAAACATGCTCCTCGTTAATGCAAAATTAATATGGAAAGGGGAGCATACACAATGGAAATAAAAAAAGTTTAACACTTTGGAAGGATCTGGCATCCTTCTTGATTGTAAGTGACCACACTTTAACATATGCTCTTTAATTCAATGCATACACTCCACAAGCATTATCATCAAACAATGAGTCATGACCATTGTTAGAACCTATAAAATAGAAGTAGAGATAGGGCCTGGGGAAGAGAAGGAAGAGTAGAGGGAAGAGGAACTCTAGAACCAGAATCTGTAATCCTAAAGAGGAAAGAAGAGAGAAGAGAAGAAGAGGGAGAGACTAGGACCAGAGTCTAGTTCTAGGAAAAAGAAGAGAGAATTATCTCTACAATAACTTCATCCATTCATCCGTACCTTTGACAAAGTACATAACATGATATTTATAGTTCTAACAACATAATTGAAAGGAACTACCAACCCCTAAATACATAGAACTGCCAGTAACTTGCAATAACCAACAATAGACACTTGTCACTATTAAACCTAAGACACATAATAAAACTTAAAACACGAATAACTCCCTAGAATACACTAGAAAAGGTCACTGGTTTCCTATCAACCATCATCATAAAAACCTTGTTTTATCTAACTAATTGGTAAAACTACTTCCACATTTGCGATTCTCTTGGAGACAACAACAACATAGCCAGTATTTTACTTAGTTGTTATTGAAACATATGACCAGCAACTAGCAACCAACAGTTTGAAACTTACTATGATTAAATTATGCACCTTACAGAACAGATCACGTTTATGTTCATGATTAGGAATCCATTTGCCATTTTACTTTTTAGATTCCATATTAAAATGTATGAATAAATTTACCAAGCAAGTCTCATTTAAAATAAATTTACCTTGCAAATTAATAATGGAATCATCTAATTTGTTTTTCTCTTCCTTCAGAGAGTTTAGGCTGTCCTCATGGTGCTTGATTTTTGTCCCCAACATTTGCAGATCACCTTGAAGTTTCTACAGGTATTTTGTAATTTTGAGGTAAGTTTGTGATATGTGTCAGCACTAAATCCATATCAGGAAACATAATTTAACAGTATATCAAGGATCAGGATTCCATGAAATTCCATAGAGAAAATTTCTAGTAATCTCAAACACTCATTGTCATAGATTGAATCTATGGCTTTCATCATACAGCAGGGGGGAAGTGAAGGACTGAAGGTGATAGAGTCCATATGAAACAGTGCAATTCAATTGAAATGCTCATCTGGCTTTTATTTAACAGTGGATATTCAACCTATGGCAATAGACAGCTGAGATGGCGAGAAATGTACAGTGTCAATTTCTGATAGAACTTCAAGAAAATCTCAATTTGTATATTCAACATAACAATGATAAAGAAATTTGATTAACCAGCACCTGGCGAAAAACTAACATCCTTTTCTATTGAATAATGCAACAATACAAAATGATAAGACAACATCAGACATCCGCAACCTGAGAATGTAGAATGAGGGACTCTGCTTGTGATAAACCTCCATTTTGCACATCATTGTTTACATCTACAGAGGTTTCATTCAAGTTGACTCTCACCAATGCTGAGGAATTCTGGACGGCCATAAGCTGCATAATTAGATTTTATTTGCATGTATAAATTCAGATCATGCTTGCAATGGGGAAAAATTACTGTTCGAACTGATAAACAGCCTAACTGCCAAAATCCCAAGCATAAGCTAAATATTTTAATAAAGTGATGCCATAAAGGATTAGATAAACATGTGATAGACACACTTTTCCTTTATTTAACGTATAGAAGAATGGAGCAATGGAAACAATGTTCCCCTGAATAACTGGCACCATTGAATTTCAGAAACCTGTAAGAGAACTACCCTAATATCCACGGGTTTTTGAATGCAAACATTTGTTTTTAAAAATTTTAACTCCCTGCATCCAAGAAAAGCAGGCACTGTTGATTATGACAAACCAAATTGAGTTTCAAAGTAAAAAATAAGATGCAAACGATTTTACTGTCAACTGTGTTGTTTTATTAACATTTATTGTGCATGCGTGCATGTTTGTGGGGGCGGGAATTCTATAGTTAATGAATATAATTTACCCTTTTGGACAGAGTTTTATGTGATCATATGCTGATGAGGAAAAATAATAATGATGTCCAACATGTTACAACAATTAGCTACAATGAACATAATAAAATGGAATCTCAAAATCATCTAGTATGAAATGTTTAGCTTGTTCAGTTCTGTCACAGTATAGGTTTTGGGTTCCACCGTTAAAACCAAAAACTGACACTACAGCACATTAACGATGAAATGGGGGATTATCACAGTGGAGAAACAACAGGAAGATCAGAAAACCTAACGATATTTGATACTGGCATTGTATAAGTTTCAAGTCCTGCAATTCAAACCACTGACTGATGCCACAATGCATTGCTGACAAAACAATAATGTCATCACCACCCAATGAGTATCGAATGCAAAAGGTAGTTTTGGAATTTGGAAAAACAGTACAAGCGTTTGAGCGATTCACCATTTTCCTATTCCGTCTACCCATGAAAAGGTTTCCATAACACACATTTATCTGATGAAAGATCCCCAAATCGTACAGCCGACAAAACCAGGTGTATTCAACTATGCAATTAAAACTTCTATCATAAAACTTTCTTAATAGCACCTCCCAGACCCACTTCAGTGCCTTTTGTTATGGCACGTCAAGAACAGCCCCAAAACTGAGCAGTAAAACAATAGAAAAATCGCCATTGCTGAAAAAAATGGTTTCATTGATGATTTTCCAAGCCTTCCCAATAATAAAAATGGTCCAAAAAAACATGATTTCTCTTCGCGTAACCCGACAAAGTCAACAAAAAACAGAAACGAATCCCTCAATAGACGACACGATTGACATCTGATGCACTGATTAACGCCATTAAGGGTTTGATAATACCTGAAGATGAAAAACAGGCATGCATTGCAAGCCCAAAGTTTCGTCTGGCTTGTGAGAAATTCGGGGGGAAAGAAAGAAGTGAACAGTAAAAATTGAACACCAAGATAGAATTCGGAGCTAGAGTGGAAAGTGATGTTAGCTAAACAATAGATGGAGATGAAATTGAAAAATGAAGAAGAGAGAAAGAGAGAAATGCACCTTGTTGGAGGGATACATGGCTGATGATGACTGGAATAAGCAGACTTGGGTGTACTTGTTCTTGTTCTTGTTCTTTGAGGTGTGCAGCTCTCAACTTCCAACTACAAAGGGGGTTCACATTTGGTGGTTCTGCCTTATGTGCACTTTATATATGCTCATCCTTATTAATTTTGAGGTAAGTAGATTTTATTTTATATATTTTATTTATTTAGATTAAATTATATATATGGTGAAATATTTTTTGTACCCAGATTTTAAATTAGCTAATTTACAATCCTACATTTAGAAATAGGCATGTACAGTTGTCATAATATACACATAAACTTGTTAAAATATGCACCTAAATTCGCCATTTTATAAGTTTTTAAAATAGGTACATAAACTTTTTATTTTACCAAGGACAAAAAGGTAATTTCACATTTATAATTAATATCAAGGAAATCCCTAGTGAGCTTTTTATAAGGGAATCTGCTATAAGACTTTTGTGTGATATTTTCTAGTCCCTGGGACTTGTGTGTGATTTCCCCCCAAAAAAATCAATGTATCACTGTGTAATTAAATTCAATGAATCAATATCGATATTTAATACCCATATTTTTTTTTTCGGAAAATTTTATTTGTGTTGAGGGGATGAGTGAGAAAAATTAACAAAAATTAACAAAATTATAGTACCCAGTAATTAATGAAGACAAAAATTAAAAATATACTAAAAATTTCAAAAAATACCTATTAATTTTTTGGCCCGAAAAAAAAGCCTATTAATATTTCTGATAATTAGGAAAATACATTTTTTTTAAAACAAAGTTCTCTTATATATTGTAAGAAGTAAGGTTGTGAAACTCATTACATTGACTTAAATTAGCATCGTGAACTTAAATCGTAAACTCACTCGTAAGAGTTTGTTTTTGTCATTAAATAGGTATTTATTGTGTATAATTAAAATATAAAAAGACAATAATTTAATTTAAATATATTTTAAATCTAAATAATTGAAATTAAATACATCAACATTCATAATTTATCATATTTAGTAAATAAATTTATATAAAACTTATATATAAAACCATTGAGTATGATTAAATCAAAAAAAACTAACATGAGTTTGAAAGTGAGTTAAGACAATTTTATAAATTAGAAACTTAAAAAGAATAAACTCAGTGTCTAAACTTGCGAGTTTATCTGAGTTTACAATTAACAAGAGTTTACTAATGACCCGCCTCGATTTTGCAAGGTAAAAATGGTAAATTCGGAGAGTCAACTCACGAGTTTAACAACAATAAAAAGGAGTATAAAATATAAAAATCTATAAGAAATTGTATTATTTACACATAATTTGAACATGGGAATGTTATCAAATTCACTATTCTTAAATATTTACATTATTATTTTGTAATAATTATCTTGAATTGTTGTGCTAAATAAAACAAATCAAATATTTTAGTCTTTTTTTTAATATTGTTTTTGATATTACTATTACGGTTTTAATAAGAACCAAAGAAATTAAAGATAATAACAAAATAAATTTATTATTTTCTTTACTTGCTCAAATGTTACATAATATGATGTTTTTTTTTTTTTTTATGTGAAAGGATTATAATTTAATTTCTATCCATAATTAGAGGAATCAGAAAAGGAGAGTAAAAAAGGTGTGAAACCAATATGGTCATTATAATTACAAATCTGCCTTAACCCTCTTTTCATTTAGTTGTTTATGTTTATTACAATCCATTAAAAAAATCAACTTATGCATGAATTCCATCTGTCAATTGACTCATGTTTTGAGGTGAGAAATGCCATCTATCAATTTGATTGCGATGATGATTATAAAATTGATTTTTCTAGCGGAACTTGATTAACTTCTTATAAGTAAAGAAATCATGAAAAACTATTATACATTACAATAAACAAACGAATGAAAATCATTTAAATTAAAGGAACCAAGTGAAATTTAGAGGGCATGAAGTACGTTTGACAAACATATCAACTTTAAAGTTCCTTTTTCTTCTAGCTTGTTCAAAATTACATTTAAGCATATCGTGATTAAACTCCAATTATCATAAAATTCGTTATTTGCATATTTGATAAACTGAATTACATTTGAAGAGTCGCTTCTGAGGTAAACTCGTCTACAATTCTCATCTCATACTCTTTTAAGACCATTAAGACGCATCCTAGTTAAAGGATCTCTATTTGGTATATTAAATACAAAAATTTCAATCAAATTTTCTCTATGATCTTTGATAGTATCTCCACATCCCGCCTGTTATTCTTATGTGAATATACTCCATTGACATTGATAGTCACCCACATGTCCATCCCTATTCTGGTGTGGCCCTCGCTTGTCACTGAAATATCACAGATTTTGGCTTGCTTCATCTGCATCTTGGCTGCATTAAAGGAAGACAATATGGCTTTGGCCTTGGCAAGAAGTCCAAGAGTGCATTCTCAAAAAACTCTTTCATCAACATATAGTAACAAAAAACTCTTTCCAATGTCCATCACACCATTCCACTTCAGCATTGAGATTCATACAACACCAAATCCAGAAAATCACTATTGAAAAATTTCTCACGGAAGCTGGGTTGAACAATTGAAAGCAACAATGACTCGACCTCATCACAGTCCCGTAAAACATGTAGGGAATCTTCAATGTCATAATTACAAAAGATGCAAGAAGCCGTCTCACTAATTCCACGTTTCATTCTTTCTTCATTGGTCAAGACCTTGTTGTGCATCATAAGCCAAAGAAAAAGACTTGTAAATAGGATCATCTATCCCTGGAGTCTTCACCTCTTCAAAAGATTGTACGCCGATTTCATGGAGAAATTCCCACACTTTTCAAGTTTCCATCTGGCTACTTCATCTTCTATCTATCCAACCACTCGAACCACACCTTTGGTTCCCTGCAAAACATAATCCCAAGTGGCTGTAATTCCTTTTCACATGAGCCAGGGGGCGATCTATCGATAGAAGGAATCATATCATTGCCTTATTTATATTTACTTCTTATAACTCTAGCCCACATAGCATCTTGGTTGTTGATTAACTTTTGAAGATGGAAAGTTGAAAACAACAATCAAGTTGAAGAAACTGCCATGACCATGAATTCTTTAAGAAATAATTACTTTGTAGTCTCATATAAGTACTTTAATCAATGAAAAATCTAACAAATGAGTAAAATATAGTGACAAGATTTAGTGTAGAAAATGACATGCAACACATTTGTGGTGAGACTTTTCATTGATAAATTGCTTATGCAAGACAACACAGTAATTCTTCCTGCTTTGATTTATAAGGCCTCATTAGTAAGTGACTCGAACGAAATTCGCAAGAAAGAACTGCACCAAGCTCGCCACAAAAGATCTCTTCTAATTATCAGTATTATATGGCTGGCAGGAATCACTTAGAACTCATCCAAATAAATATTCTTTTTCTTCAACTAACAAATATTTAAGTCTAGCAGAAGGCATAGAAGGCACATATGTAAATCAAGTGTAGATTGGCTGGCGTAAAACAAAGTTATGGACTCCACCATTTGACCCCAAAGAAAACTACTACATAAATTAATGCGTGGTTGGCACCGATAATTGTTTTGAACCTCCTACCATCCAAAAGTTGTACAAATGTACAATGCATATTCACAAAGCTTACTAGTTACTTCTTACTTTTTTTTTTGCCGATCATATTCACAGAGCTTGTTCATATATATTTTAGTTATCCCGTTGTACTTGTACTGGATTCATATTTATTCCAACAATTGGTCTTCAATCACAGGCCCCGATCCATCCAGATTCCTCTTATACCGACGGCTTCTTATATTAAACTCGTTCAGATACTTTTCGCGAAATTCAATCAATATTCCTATATCACCCTCAAAGCCCATCAACTTTTGCTTTAATTCCCCAATCTTAGCTATCATTCCTCCGGTCTCTAGGGTGACAAGCACCGGACTCTCAAAAGGAAAGCATATCGAAGGATTCCTGCAGGAAAGAACAAGTAAAATGGGTTGGTTATATTTCACTACCAAAATCCTTGTCATAACACAAACATCTGGAGAAATGAATACCTCAATGATGCTACATCACCCACTATGGAGAGTATTGAACACTAGTAAATGACAAGAAAATATAACTTGCATTTAGTGGCTCATCAAATTAGAATGATAAATTAAGATTCAACATCAAGCCACCTTGATTCTGTCACGTCCAATTTCATGAACTCATTTAGTTTTCCTCTCTATATTTAGAAGCATGGGAAAAAAACACGGGCACAAATACCCGAACAAGATGTATGGCATGAAATGCACGACAGCAAAAAAGATAATATCAATACAAACAACACTCAGGGAGATAGATATATACCCATAACCAAGAGAGATTAGTCCACTTTCTCTAATAATGCCACCATCTAGGGAAACAGCTCCATCCTCTAGACAGGCACGAGCAGCCATCATACACTCCCTTGTTTCATAAACTTGGAGCTTCCTGAATAGACTAAAAAGCACAGTCTCCCGGAGACCATACCCCGCAGCAGTCCTTGTTTTCAAGTGATGATCATCAAGATCCATCATATTAACGGCATAACCCAAAAAACCAGCTGGCACGCTCCCATTTGGCAAGGTGGGATCGGGCAAGGTCAGCTTCCTCTGAGGGTCATGCTCTAGGCAACACCCATTGAATGGCCTGTCAAATACATATGAGCGTAACACCTTATTTAAAATTGCAAAAAACAACACAAATTTGGCCCCAGCTCCAAACTTGTTTTTCCAGACTTACATTGAAAAATATAATCATATAAGTGAAAAAAAAAAAAAAGCTCACATTACCTTATATCTTCGAGGCACAAAACAAGGAAACGCCTACATATGACTTTTCCAAGAGCGGCTGCTTCAGCATGTAAAGCAAGTGTAGCATCAACTTCTCCACTTTGAGTATACCTTTCAAGATAACTTGCAGCATCAAAGGTTCTACAAACGACAGCCAGCATTTTATCTTCTCCAAGATACTCCGCTAGTACTCTGCAGATGAGTTACTTAGCACATGGTCAGAAGTAGAAAGAAATAATTTTCCTCTATATCAGTAGTGAGAGAAACAATGAAGCTGAAAGAACACGACCTGCTAAGCTCAGGGCTCTGAACAGTACCAAGAAGCGCAACCAGGTTTAGTACATCGTCCATGATACACTTCTGTGGGTTTTGGTTTGGCAAGAGATTGCAAATAACAGCAGCAGCAGAGTTTTCCATGCATTTTATTCTTTCCTTCAGTTCATCTTTGGTGACTAGACCATTTATATTGCTCAATTGACGAGAACTACCCTCTTCTGTGAAATTAAGATTATGCACAAACCATCAACCATGTCATCATTTCTCTATTTCTCGTCAACTTCTTAGTTCAATGAGTCGTTAACAGAGCTAAGCATATTGCATACAAAAACGCGTAAGAGCACAGAGGCATCGATTAAGACAGAAAGTCCTAAATTGCAAAGGGATTATTTAGGGAAGTTATCAAAGGCGTTATCTAAATCATATTGACCTTTAATTGCCAAAATGCCCTAAATATGATTTTTTAAACAAAAATGACAAAATATTAATGATGAAACCAGATATGATATATTACTTTCTATTTGATTACTAAAGAACTTTCTGCACATTTTTTTGGAGCTGTTAAAGATAATTTGTTTGTGTTAACTTATAGAGAGCGAGAGGGAGAGGGGCTGAGGGAGAGAACCTTGGAATTTCAACACCTCTTGCTCAGTATTAGCCTTGCGATTGTTAAGATCATGAAGTAATGCTTCAATTTGTCCAATTTCTTGACCAATCTTAAGGATGTCTTGAAGTTCCTGCAAAATAGATGCACCTTAATACACAACTACAGTTGTGACACAAGATGGAATTTAATGCAATTAATAATCTTCTAATCCCATATCTTGCCATATAGTATTGACAAACTCAGAGTAAAGCATGTTAACTGTCTGTCAAGAAGTAGATCAAGTAAAGTCATGGAAACAAAATGATTCTTATCCCAAACAACTGTATTTAATTCCATTAAATAAGTCTATCTTATGAGGCTTCATGCATGGGGAAACACAGACCAGCTCACATTTCATCTAGAACGTCTACATATAATAATAAAAACATAGCTGAGAATATTTATTGTACCTCATCCTGATTTACTACGGAGTACGTTAAGTTCTTGTCTTGATTAAATGATGACAAGTTCTGCAGTTGCATCATGCTCTCATCTAAACATGGAAATTGGCTGTCATCATACTCCTTTTTTGGAGCATTTGCAACAGGGACCTGCATCCAAATCCTACCAATTATAGAGTAGCATTTGGTTAAAATTCAGAGAAGATAGTATTTTTCCAACCTCAACAGTTATTTTTAGCTTCGGATACTGGGAGTGAGCGGCTGAAAAGCAAAAAGTCCCTTCATTTAGTGGAATGGATATCACATGAACAGTGCAGCGCCCATGCTCGAAAGCGTATTGGAAGAATTCTTGCGCTTGAAAAGACACTGACTTGATTATAAGCATATGAGACTCGCCATCTTTATCATTGTGATGAATATTCATATCTACGTCTCCATCAGGATCAACAACTTCAAAAACAATGTTTTCCAATTGACTGCCGGCAATACAGATATCCGGCAACTGAAAAGCATGCATATGACATTGTTCTTAAATTACTAACAAAAAAATGCACATATTTAAAACGATTAGAAGTAAGAGCATATAAATCAACAATATGCAACATTTTCAAAACCAACCTTGGATGCGATTCTCAGTTTCCTTCTCACTGTTGAAAATTCCTGCTCAAAAACTATTTTGTCCTCAAACAGAACAGATAGGGACGCTGTACAATGTAGAACGCAAATGAGATCAGAAGTAACAAAACACAACGGCACAATCATTGAACAGCCATGACATTTATTCCCATAATCCTCATAAAGAAACTAGTGCAAAGATGGAGCTAACAATAGTGCATTCAGAATTTTCAGGATGCAGGCCAAGATTTATGGAATAAATGTATGCCCTGATCTAATGTTGAAACTAGATGTTAATTAATGAGGTGATTTGCAGAAAATTTATGATTTTCATACCATTTTCTCCAAAACCTGCAATCAACTTCAGTAGACCACTGAAGTCAATTTTTCCACTAGCATCAACCTGCATATCAGAATGAAAAAAAAAAAAAATCCCCGTTAGCAATTATGCATACAATTAAATCTCTACTGAGACTCTGCTTTAGGCCAGGAACACTTCAATCCGATACACCAAGATTTGTGTACTTTTCTTAAGCTAAAGAGTCAATTTTATCAAACAATAAACGAAGCAGTTTTAATACATCCCCAGAAAAGAATTTACTCTTCACAAGTCACAACCATAATTAAAAATATGCCAAAGATTGCCAGAGCAACATGACCTTTCGTATCATGCCCACATGATCTTCAATGACGAAATTTGACGAAGACAGAGTAACCTCCGTACCTTCAGACACGTGGTTTCCATATGCATCAAACATCTGAAAGGTAAACATTACCAAAAACCTTAGAAAGAAAATTCAAGAGACAATTACTTTCAATATATTGAAAGTACAAATTCAACATAAACTAAAGAATGACAACTATATGGGTAAAGAGTTTATCTCCTAATTAAAGGGAGCAACTTGTAAGCATTTATGAATGGGGGCTCACTTGGGCAGGATTGAGTGGCAAAAATATTCGTTGTACCATTTGATTGCATTAATCCTTGAAAGGAAAAGCAATCAAAGAAACTGAAGATAAATTCCTTTGTAGAGGTCAACAAACTAAGAAAATCTAGATGTACATGTGTGCCTGTTTCTACAGAAAAATTGATTAAATATGAACATGTTGATTTCTTTTCCTAAGGTGGATGAAAATGACTATTACCATATTCCGATGTAGTTGATTGCATGTTATAGTTCTTTAGTTTACACAGCTCCACGTGAGAAACTAAAATAAGAATAGACTTCAGGAAACGGTATGAACATTCAAATTTACCTACCTCCAAAACGAACTCCTCAAACACATAACCAGGTAGCAGCCGGGTTTTCAGTGTTGGTGACCGGAGTTCAACGTGCTTAAGAGTCGAAGGCTCCACAATCACTTTTTTCTCACAATTTTTACAGCTTGATTGGATCTAGCAGGTAAAAGTCCAACACAATATGTTGATTGGTGAGTAACACATTTAAAATAGGAGTATATTTTTTTTAAAATGGTTACCAAGCCTTCTTACCAGAGAGAATGAAAACAAGTAAGAACCAGCTTTGTGAAATAAATCGGGTAACTTGTATCCAAGGGGAAAGAAGTATAAGCCATTAAACCCTTTATAATCTCCTGGTGATATACGTTCTGAAAGAAGAACATCCAGAGAATTCTGGCCTTCATCCTTAAATTTGACTTCCATTGTCATCTCTGCATTGCCCTTGAAGATACCCCTCTGGTCTAACTTGCCTGTACTGCCAGGCATAAAATTCGTGGGCCTAACAACTGCTACAACATGGGTTGGAGGAACTTGACCAGCAAAAATAGGGGCATTAACAGGTAATGTCTGTCGAGGAAAATGAAATATTCCCAATGTTAAACTTCTTCAAGGAAAAAGTAAAGTGTGGAATTTTCACTATTTCAGGTCCTCAAAACCAAAAATCAGTCTCTTAACCAGAGAATTCAATAGTAGTAGTTCTTGAGAGAAGAGAAGGTGGGGGGCAGAATCTAAAATACTAACCCCATCAACCTCCAACTGCTGACAATGGTTCCAACTCAGCAACTGGATAAAAGCAGGAGATTTCTGTTGTTTCTCATGAAGTTGACTATCCCATTCAGTGCTTTCAATATGTAAAAGCTGGTACATATTTCTTTGTGTTCAGAAAAAATCTCGAATTATAGCAAAATAAATAAATAAATAAACTGGCAAAGTAAGCAATAACCTTTCCTGAGTCAATCGCACTTAAAGGTAAAGATAAAGAACTCCGAAGGTCCAAATCTGCATGCTCATCATCCACGGAAAGGACACAGCCATTTTCACAGGGGACATCCATTGACCTACAACATAACGAATTTTGAGAAGCGACACAAGGAATCATATTATTACTAAATAAAGCTCTTTTAAGGATAACAATGACTGACCTACATATAATTCGGGCCTCTCCTATTAACGAAGAAAACAAGGTTAGTCAGCTTCTTTATATTATGCAAAATCCACTTTACAAGAATGTTATGCTGCTATCACAATGACAGTACAAGCATCTAATAAAATAATATAAATCGTTATATCCCTCGCGGTGGGAAGAAGTGGCTTAGAATTTGAACCACAATTTTAGATAACAATCCATAGATAGATATCGCAATTTAATTATGATAATAATTTTAACTTTAACCCCTCCACACCTCGCATCAAGTATCCTTTCGTACTGAGATTTCCTCTACCATGAAAGCAACCATAGGATAAGATTTCCCACAAGTACACAAGCACTTCTATTCTCTGTTTTGGTGACGAACTTCAATTTATGGACAGAGTTTAAAAATACAAATTTCACGTAATTTTGACATTTATTTCATAATTTATGCTCAAGAAGATATTTCGAACCATAGGTATAGAAGTGCTTTATATTGCTCCACCTTAAAGAACTGCTATTTTGAATATCATAACTATTGACGTTCGAAGTAACAAATTAAGGGCTAAAGATACTAGTGTCCATTGCTAATAAGATCTATTTTTTCGTTCACAAAGAGTTGTATGAATAGATATCCATTCTTCGCTTTATTTTAGAAATAAACTTTAAATTTTTAAGATTAGCACCAAAACAACTTAAGCTCGAGTAAAGGAAAAAACGGTTTATTATCAAAGAGCTTACCCCCAGCGTCCCCTTCGAATCCATCGAGCACGAAATATTCTATAGTTGCATAAACATTGTTGCGACGCCCCGTGCATGCTCCCTTGAGTACTTTGATTTTCTCACCACGGTTCCAGGATTTTTGCTTTCGCTTCAGCTTTTGATGAACCCTTGCGACTGCACGTAAATGAGCAAAAAAGTTACGAGATAAATATAGATCTAATCATGTCCAGAAAAGATCCCCGCTATCCTCATTCCGCCGGTATTCTCCGAAAGATTTATTTGTCCATTGCGAGTAGTATTAATGAAAGAAACCAACTGGAAAGACATCGGGAACTACCATCAGAAGAGATGCCGAGTGCCTTTTTGTTTGTTGGGGAGACGATAATAACTGGCTGATCCTCGCCAGAATCGACTTCTTCATCATACCGTTCATGCATCTGAATAATCCAATCTTGGTATTCCCTATCCAGTTGGGCTAGAGTTAACGGCCTCCCGGCTTTACGAATGTCAACGACAACATCTAGTGATTTAAAATAACTGATGAGTACGACATCCAAAAAAACAAGAAAGCAAAGCTGAACTAGAGTCATGCGTAAAATATGTAAGGGGAGATTACCACTCTCTTTCTCTGGAACTCTACTGCCAATTTTCTTCAAAGCAGTGGTAAAGTGATTGTGGAGAGCTAGATCAGTCTGAAAAAACAAGTATTAATTATCATTATGTACCATTCCCCGTATGTTTATTTCCAGTTACTCATCTGTTTGTTGCACGAGTTCCGTCAAAGTGTCAGTGGATAGGGAGAGACTGACAACAATAGCATAAAAAATCCAGGAAATATAAGAGACATGCACGGTGTACTAGTTTGTATAACCTTGGATATTGTTGGCTTGAAACCTCCGTCGGTCTCTGCAAAACAAGTAGTTCTAGATGAGGACACAGAATTTAGCAAACTAAATTAATTGCTCCATGAAAGCGATAGGGTGGTGACGCAGTACCTATAAAGCACTTCACCCTTAAACAACACCTCTTCAGTTGGTGAGCCCTGTTCCCTTTTTTGTTTCTCAAATCCATAAAAGGAAGCATACCCTGTGGTACAGGAAGAAAAATCTCAAGAGCAATCACACATATTAAGATTATGTCTCAAACTTGGATCTGAGCAAATGACATAACAACTTCCAGCTGACTCCTTGATTAGCTGCTGACTTTGGTAACGCAGCCTACCTAGCGAGCTAACTTACGGTCAAAGAAAACCATGTTTTCTTAAATTCCGTTGTTATTAGTATTTAAAAGTAGTGACTGTTGAGTGTGACTCACAAACCTTATCTCCAGAATCAAATCAATAATGAGATTAATAATTTATGATCAAGCAAATAAAAACAGCTCGGAGAGTCAAAGCCAAGGATTTACCCAACGAGCATCTGGAAGTAGACGACCAAGCCGCCGAACAGAGACACGACTAAAGCTTTGGAAGTTCTCTTTGGTTTCAAAACCATCAGCCTTCAGCTTCTCCAAAACCCTCTCAATATTTTCCTTTTCCTGCAATTTGAAAAATCTTTCCCTTTTATCTTAAATTTTTATATTGAGAATTATAGAGAACGGGTTACGTTCTCTATGTTATTACCTCTCTGAATGGGAGATACACCAACCTCAGACGTGCATTAGCTTCTTGTAATGCAATTGATCCTAAAACAATGATTTTGAAGATGAATTAAACATTGGCAATTTTTCTGACAGTTGGTCAGACATTTAAACACACAGCACACCATGGCATATAAAAATTGAACGGGGTCACCTGAACTTTTCTTGCCGTCAGAATGACGAATAAAGGAAAAACGAAGCTGTAAAACAAACTCAGGGCCATTACAAGAGTGCCAATTGGTGATTGCAGCCTCCCCACCTTCAATTTCGGTCAAATCCACTCCATTAACCTGTAAGATTAGCAGGTCCAATCTTACATACATATCAGAGTAAATTAAACGTGAGTCCCAAGATTACACAAAATCTAAACATGAGTATCTAAGGCCACATATCATTGCAAGTATCAACTACAATATAGCACTAACATTATACCAAAAACAAAAAGCAACATAGCACTCACATAATAGAGTAAAAGAGCGGGGAAATATTTTAAAAAAAAATCCAAAAAAAACTCATGGTAACTCCTTTAATCAACTGAACATGCGTTTGAAAGAATCTTATAGTGATATTTTAGACAAATGTTCAGTCAGCTGCCATTGAGAGGAAAGAAGAATAGTATGACAAGACGGGGAATTTAATTAGATTGCACCCAATTCCTATGCATCAATTATGGCAGATTACTGAATTCATTAACATCTTGATCATGAGCTATTGAAATTGTAATGCTAACGCAAGAACCTGGAACTCTATTGGTGTGGCAGTCTTCCGTGTCTTGGACATGTCATCACACTGCAGGAAAGGATTGTTTTAGTAGACATCAGATAATACTTTACGACTATTTTAATGTCAATGGTTCTTTCTATAAAACCAAAACAACATGTAGCATAAGAGGGAAAAAACAAAGGAAGCCCTCTCAAACCAAACCTGAATGTAGGGGAAATATATGTCCTTCAGGTGGCATTGAAGTTTAGCGAGGTCACCCTTGTAGTCTGAACGGAAAATCTCAACCTGCAGACAATTTTCAAATTAGAATGACCAACTAAACTTGCACGGCTAAGAAAATATTTCACATTTAAACCAGAGCCCATGTAAATATAGAAGAAAGAAAAATAAGGGCGATCTTGCAAGAATGCACCTTCATGCCAATTTATGACTCATTGATAGATAATAATATATTGATAAAGACTAGTATGATGAAACTGTAGCATATGATAAAATATTCAGAAATCAAAACATTCAAAGGCACCAAACGATTTCACGAAGTTTACGGAGTGCATCATCTCAGAAGACATATTACCCCCAATTCTTAGAAGAAAATTAACGAACCATGACAAGAGCAAAAATGAAGGATTTGCAAAATCAAGATCAAAGTCCATGGATAATGAAATGCTCGGGATAAAAACATTGGCGAGCAAAATACAGATATTGTTTATCCTAATTATCACAATGTTTAAAAGGAAAGAGTCGCATGTCATTGATGCAGATGTTGATTGTGAACTTAAATAAATAGCTTGGCGGGAAATAACGACAAACAAATTTACAAAACTGTTTTCAACTAAATCTGATAAAAGTTATCTGACTCTGATGCCAATACTCATATTTAACATAGGAAAACCAAGTAAATGGTCAGTTCGTGGCACTACTTCTAAGATGCATAGGCACAGCACAAAAAGTGACAATATGACAAAATTTGAAAGTTCAAAACGCAATTCAAAGTGCCGCAAACGTGAAATGGTCGTGCGTACAATGAGACAACTCACTTTCTAAAATATTTTTCGCAGCCAAGAACAAAAGAAAAGAGGATAGGATATTGTCACTACCAATTTTAGTCACTACCACTTTTTTACCGTTAGATCAAAATCTCAATAAGAAAAATAAATGATAAAGGTAGATGAGATTCTGATCTAACGGTGAAAAATTGGTAATGACAATATCTATCCTAAAGAAAAATGCCCAGGGTTATATAAAAAAAAAAAGAGAAAATGAGGAGAAGAAATAAAAGATCATGGCCACTAACTACCTTTGTGAAACTGCCATGATTTGAATCACTATTTTCTTCTTCTGAGGGATCCCTGATGCCACCATCAGTCTGAAATGACAGATAAATAAACAAAAGTAACGGAATACGGCTTGCTAACACTAGGAACAAATAAAAGTAAGCACAAAAAATATTTTACTGAAGAGGAATCATTTTTACCTTCCAACTTAGATCAGAGTTAGACGGACTTAGCAAAGCGTCTCTCTCAAGATGCAATATGTAGACTTTCTTCATTTGTTTTGTCTTGGAGGAAACCACAGCCCGCCTATAAAACAATAATAAAATGAATATAGAGGACAGAGGGGGAGATAGGAACTCAGTACAGAGTACTTGACCAAAGACATGTGAAAAATGGAAATTCGTTTTGGGGAAACAAATTACCTCCCCAAATGCATAGATGCAATAGGTCCACCGTATCCAAACATCCCAAAATAAGGCTGCACAATCACCACAAATAAATGGAGAAAGCTTCGACAATGACACGGATTAGCAAGATTAAGCTACCATTATGGCAAGAATGTAATGAATGTTGAAGCACAAATTGGAATCCGCAAAAGTTATTGAATAATCCCTATTACTAATAAATATAATGCACAGAAGTGCTAGAAGGCCTACAGCATAGGAATAGTTAGACTGTTAAGGAAAAATTAAGAATCCAGGATACAATTAAAACAGAAGTACAGAGTGTCCTGAAAATTAATGGTACCTTCAAATATGGAGGTTCCCCCCCTATAGACAGTGATTTAGATGTTCTATTAAGTGAAGCGCCTATCTTGCCCCTGATAAGATAAGAATTCAAAATAAAGTAAATGTGAGAAATATGAACGAAGCGATCATTTTAACTAGTCTTGAATGTATCAGTTTTCTTGCTCATCAAAAGGATGAGCAGGGAGAGCTTATCTCATCTGGATTGTCCAAATGAGATCTAGACGGTCCAAATTTTATTTTTAATTTTATTTTTCAAAAAAAAATTATTTTGATGGATAGAAAATCTAAAATAAAAATAATCTTTTAATAAATATTTTTAAAAAATGATTTTTTTTAATTTAAAAATCAATTTAAAAAAATCTGAACCGTCTAAATCTCTGATTTGAAATGAGGAAAGAAACTGATTTCTCTTGAATCCAAGATTCTATCTCCTCAAATATGATTTTTACTTTGGTTTGAAATTCCCAGATGATACAATCAAAATCTCAGGCACATGAGTATGTTGAATCAAAAATTAAGACTGGTTTCTAAAACTCAGTGTTCCATGAAACGAATGCACAGTTTGAACCCCCACAACTTTTTTCTCTTCTAGTTCCTAATCCTAACACCCATACACAAATCTGCGCGGCACTCGATAACGTTTTCCTTGTCGGGAAACAACAGACAAGTAACATCGCAGTGTTATGAAATTCACAAAATAAAAAATCACACACCACTTCACTAAGGAATTTTCATCACTGTCATCCATTCCGGGGCCAGTGTCAAAAATTGAAATCTTATCCCCATCGAGATCTATTCTGCAAAAAAATAAAAATGAATATGGCCATGTTAATGTGATTTTAATTATATATCAGTAACTATCAAATAAATTTTGAATTATTTTAATCCGTATGCTATAGTTTGATGTAACTTGCGCAGAACGACATGCTTAATAATACATTTCTTCAAAATAACATTTAGACAATGTAAGGTAGTGTAATTTGATACTTGAAAAATGGAAAATCATCAAACTGATAGCATACTTAATAAGTCTCCTCTCATTTTCCTGATTAGACCACACAGCTTGCAAGGAATTATCCTGATATATAAACAGCAGTGTTAGTGTCAAAATTTTCATTGCATTTGAACATAATGAGTATATTTTCTCAGCTGCGTTAAAATCTCACAATCAAGTCCGCAAGAGCTGTTTCGAAAGTGTATTCTTCAGGAAGCTCCAACAGAAGATTAGTATCTGGTGTTAAATCCCACATGTTCTGCATATTAAACAAAATCTTAATGAAGCATGTGAACAAAGGATGCTCTCAGAATCAAAACCATATTCACATTACCAATTTACCCTAAAAAAATATACAGTGACAGACAAGACTAGGAAACAGATAACTAAAGGAACATGAACAAGAAGAGTCCATATCGAAAACACACCTTAAAAGTGGAGGCAATATCACCACACTCATCCTATTTCAAAAAAAACATTAAATCATCACCAAGTAATGAAAATAATGACACCAAGCATAACATAAATTTAAGTAAAGATGGTTGCATAAAATCCTATGGCAGTCTGCAAAATGATGGGGCGCTAGTTTTTTTCTTTTTCTTAAAACAAACACTAAGAAAGAAAACATAAACGAAAACAGAGCATGAAAACTAGCGCTTGTACTCACTTGAAGTCGTAAGAAATGGCACTTGTGAGGATCATAGTTTTTGAAGCGAACTGGGTCTCTGATTCTTGCATCCTTGAGGTCCAGAAGAAATAGATTACCACCGCTCCAGTTAATATCCCATTTATTCGTTTCTAATGGAGAGCGCTTTTGAGCCACCAAATACCTAACCTTCACTAAATTGATGAAGTCTTCAAGAGACATTTCAGGACCAGGATCCCGCAAGCTCAGTTCTATGCTCGTCTTGTTCGGTGATAAGATTCTAAACCTGTAAACCTTTCCAATGACGTCGTTGTTGTCCTCATCATCGCTTATATAAACTCTCCTCTTTCTAGAGCTCTTACAATTCAATGACCCTTCCATACCGTCAAAGCCTTCAACTCTGTAAACAGCAGAACAGATTATTTTTTTTTTTTTTTAAAAAAAAGTTATAAGAACTAATTATTTTCCCCGAAATCGTTGAAGCGAACAAGCTGATGAACATAAAAAGTAAAATGCTCTCAAAATCCTTTCTTAATCAGTTCCCGGGATTTTCGATATCTACAGTTGCACTTAACGTAGAAAAAGCGGTTTTGCTAACATGACTACCAGGGTTCAAAAGCACAAAACTGTCGAAACCTCGAAGAATATATGCACGCACGTAAAAAGTACAGATAAGTAATGGAAACAATGTAGCTGAACAAACAAACAACCCTAGATGAGCATAAATACTCATTCATACAAAAGAAACAAGCTCTGTTTTAAAGATTAAAAAGACTGAAAACAGAGTTTCATACCGTTCAACAAGGAACACTGTTGGATACAAAGAACAAAATAGAGAACGCTATGGTTTTACAGATATAGAGAGAGAAAGATGGGAAGAGCAAGCAACGGTGAAGAAAGAGGCGAGAGAGCGAGGGGAGCATATACGGAAATGGGAGAGCAAGAGGCACAGAGGAGTGAGGAATGCTGGAATCAGAAACGCCCGCGCATATCTTGATGACCTTCGCGCAAGAAAAAGTTGAAAGGCGGGGACCACAAGGGACACTTGGACGTTTCTCCAAAACTGCAACATACTTGGACTTGTAGAAGATAGACCCGGCCCAGCTTAAACACAGAAAGAAGCCCGAAAAGAATTATAGTGAAATTAAATTTTTTCAAAGTGACCTATCGGGTGGGACTAATAGGGGACCTAGTGGTGCAGTATTTTCCTGCTTTATATTTACCAACAGTCATGACCCTGATATGTCGTCAACAAAGTCTAATTTTCCTGTTGTGGATCAATCTATTTTGATGGGTTTGGGTAGAGTCCCTACAAAATGAGGAAATTAGAGAAGTTGTTTTCTCTATAGGGTGCTATAAAGCCCTAGAATTCTGAGCAAAAAAAAATAATAAAGCCCTAGAATTGATGGTCCCCCAAAAAAAAATTCTAAAAAAGTAACTGGAGTATGGCAGGTTCTTCTCTTTGTGATTTTGTCAAAGACATGTTTCGGGGTAGAAGGTCTTTAGATAATGCAAACAGGACTCTCTTATCCCTCATCCCAAAGAGGAGGTTCTTGAACTGGTGGCACATTTTAGACTAATCTCTTTATGCACTATGCATTATAAATATGTCACTAAAATCATTACTAATTGGATAAGAGGAGTATTAATGAATAATTTGATATCTCCTTTTCAAGTAAGTTTCATTAAAGAAAGACATATTTAAGATAATATCATTGTAGGGTAGGAGTTGCTTCATATCATGAGTAAGAATAGGAGCAAGAATAGCCTAATGACAATGAAAATTGACCTCGAGAAAGCATATGATAGGATCCGTTGGGAATTTCTGAAACAAGTCCTTATGGATCACTAGTGCAAAAAAGAGCTTTAAGACCGCCTCATTTAGACCGGATTATAGAGAATCATGTCTTAAAAGTATGACCGGTGGCAGTTTCGTAAATATAAAGAACTTTTTGGACCGGATTATAAAGGATCCGGTCTTAAAAATATGACCGGTGACACTTTCGTAAATATATAGAACACTTTTAAGACCCGGATTATAAAAGATCCGGTCTTAAAAATATGACCAGTGGCACTTTCGTAAATATATAGAACACTTTTAAAACCGGACTATAAAAGATCCGGTCTTAAAAGTATGACCGGTGGTAATTTCGTAAATATATAGAATACTTTTAAGACAGGGCTATAAAATATCCGGTCTTAAAAGTATGACCGGTGGCAATTTCATAAATATTGTGAGAAGACGCTGATCAGAGATGAGTCCGAGAATGCGATGATTTATTCCTTCGCTTAACTGAAATTATATACAAATGCTAATAAGTAAATAATCTTCTGACCTAGGCGCTTCCTATAATCTAGGGATTAGAATCATGAATATAATTACGAAATTCAAAAAATCATGATCTGCTAAATTAATTCATAAAATCTCTCTAAGAACTTAATTAAGATTATTACAATCAAGAATATAATTACGAAATTCATAAAACCATGATCTGTTAACTTAATTCCTAAAATCTCTCTAACATCTTAATTAAGATGATTACAATCAGGAATTTAATTACGAAATTCAAAAAATCATGATCTGCTAACTTAATTCCTAAAATCTCTCTAATAACTTAATTAAGATAATTGCACAATATAATCGTATACGCTAACTAATTAAATCTTAACTTCCAACAAATATATAGAACACTTTAAAACCGGATTATAAAATATTTGGTCTAAAAAGTATGACCGGTGGCAATTTCGTAAATATATAGAAGACTTTTAAGACCGGATTATAAAAGATCCGGTCTTAAAAGTATGACCGGTGGCAATTTCGTAAATAAATAGAACAATTTTAAGACCGGTTGTTTGAAACAACCGGTCTTAAAAGTGTAAAAAAAAATTACCGGTGGCAATTTCGTAAATATATAGAACACTTTTAAGACCGGCTTTTTGAAACAACCGGTCTTAAAAGTGTTCTATATATTTACGAAATTGCCACCGGTCAATTTTTAATTTTTTTTTTACACTTTTAAGACTGGTTGTTTAAAACAACCGGTCTTAAAAGTTTAAGACCGGTTGTTGCAAAAAACCGGTCTTAAAAGTGTAAAAAAAAACTAAATTCGCTAAACCTGTTAAGTCCGTAAGTCTGCTTTGTCTTCTTGGTGATACAACATTTGCTTAGTTATAGATTCAACGAGTATCCCAAGAGCCTCACGGGTCAAATCCTCAGCAAGAATGTCATCCTCTTCCTCTAACCTACTCGCAATCTTTGTAAGTCATCCCAAGAGCCACACATTCAAATCCTTAGCAACGTTGGCGTGAGATGCTTCGAGGGTTTTGCGATGGCGTCGACTCCAGTCCTCAGCAACAGCGAAAGCGTACTACTTTGAGGATTCTGGACGATGGCAGCTCCTTCCTCTTCGATCTATGGCTCCTTCCACGCCGCCTTCGCATAGATCCGGCGTGAAATCAAACTCAGATCTCTTCTTGCTTAAGTCTGTTTATTTCCTACCTTGACCGCTCCTGCTCAGATCTGGACTTCGATTTTGGTTGCTTGAAGCTTTGCTAGCACCGACAAGAGGATCCTGCTCAGATTTGGTTGCTTTAAGCTTGCGATTTTTTTGTAGATCTGGACTTCAAATTCGATTTTCAAGGTGAATGATTTATGTTTCTTGTTATTTTTGCTTATTTTTGGACTTTGTAATCATCTTTTTTGTTTTTCTTGTTATTTTTGTTGCTTCTAATCTTCTCTTGGTTCTCCGTCGTTGATGAAGGAGGGACATTCAAAATGTTGTCAGATCTGGTGATTTGGGACCGGTTGTTTCATTTGAGTTTTTTCTTTTCTTTTTTTATTTTTATTTTGAAACACTTTTAAGACCGGATGTTTAAAATGTCCGGTCTAAAAGAATTTCTTTAAGACCGGTTTGAGTTCGGTCTTAAAAGTGAGACTTTTAATACCGCCTGGAACAAGACCTGACGCGGGTCTGGTCTTACAATGCCTCTTTTGTCCGGTCTTAAATGCCTTTTTTCCACCCGTGGATGCTGGATTTGAGATGAGATTTATTGTCATGTGTATCCACTTTGTCTTATAATGTCATTTGGGATGGATCTCTGAATTCTTTTTTCCTCGAAGGGGCCTTTGTCAACGAGACCCTATTTCTCCCCTACTGACTACTGTTTGTACTTTGTCTGGATAAATTATCTCATCTAATCTGCAATGCATTGGATGAGGGAGAATGGAAGGCTATTTATACATCTAAACATGGTCCTAAGGTATCTCACTTGATTTTTGTGGATGACTTGCTCTTGTTTGGTGTAGCTTCAAAAGCCTAATCCATATGCATGATGAGATGCCTGGATGAATTTACAAAAGCAACCCGGGGGTTCAATAAAGCTAAATCATCCATTTTCTTCTCTTCAAGAGTTTTGACTCACACCAAGCAAAAGATTAAAGACCTAACAAATATGCAAATTTCTAATGAGATTGGAAAATATCTTGGCTTCTCTCTTATGAGAAACAAGAAGTTTAGAGATACTTTTCACTATGTTATTGAGCGAGTTCAGTCAAAACTATCGACATGGAAGGCTAATTGCTTATCAATGATTGGATGAATCACCTTAGCCAAGTCTGTTTTAAGCATTATTCCATTATACCCAATGCAGGTGGTGAGAATACCTAGTAGTGTTTGTCAGGTGGTAGAGAGATTACAAAGGAATTTTATCTGGGGACATAAAGACAATACCAAGCAATCTCATCCAATCGGTTGGGACATTATTACAAGACCTAAAGAGTTTGGCGGTCTTGGTTTTAGAAAACTTTCTTCTTTTAATAGTGTCTGTAGAGCTAAACTGACATGGAAGCTAATTCTTGGCTCTAAAGGTCTTTGGTATGATATTCTTCAGCAAAAATGCATGCTTTGTGAAGAGGATTATCTACTATTCTTTAAACTAGGAGATTCAAAAGTATGGAAGTTAATATGTTCTCAGAAAAATATTATTGATTTAGGAACTGGCAAGTAAGGAATGGACAATTAATTCATTTTTTTCAACGATAACTGACTCATCAATGTAAAAAAACTTATTTGATTCCTGCAAGAGACTCCTTACAGATGAAGAAAAAAACTCTTATGTGGCAGATTGGGTCAGAGGCGATGATTGGGACTGGACTCGACTAGAAACTCCAACCAAAAGCTCTCAATAAACTTGCAGCTTATATGACTCCTAAATCTGATGCAGGGTCTAATATGATGGTGTGGGGAGCTTCAAGCAGTAGTCAATTCTCAGTCAAGAGTGCATATTTCTTGATTGAAGATAATCCACAATATAATTTATGAGACATAATCTTTTCAAGGAGATTTGGAAATGGCAAGGAGCAGAAAGAATTAAAGTTTTCATGTAGATGACGTTTCTGAATCGATTACCTACAAAGGTGTGGAGAAGCACTTGGTCTAACTCTTCTCCTTTGTGTGAATTCTGTAATGCGGATCTGGAAGATGTTCTCCATATCTTGAGAGATTGTAATTATGCTAAACATTTGTGGATGAAGTCAATTCAACCAAGGTATGTGCCTTCCTTTTTTGCTGCTGAGCTGAAAGATTGGATGGCCATGAATCTGAAACGTAATTTAGGCATGAGATTAGGAACCTGCTGGAAATTGATTTTTGGTGAATCTATTTGGAAATTGTGGGGGTGGATAAACTCTAATATCTTTGAAAATAACTTTGAAAAACGCACTAATCCTGAGAGTATTATCCTTCAAGTGTGGAAAAGCTATATAATACCTCAGGATATACATCTCTATTCTCACACTTCTAATTATGCTGATCCCCTATTTAATCAACGGTTGTGGCAGAAACCACCTGAAGGATGGTATAAGTTGAATGTTGATGGTGCAATGACTCTCAAAACTTCAAAGGATGGCTTGGGGGGGGGGGGTCTCAGAAACAGTAAAGGTGAATGGCTTGTTGGTCACATGAAGGAGATTGGTTTATGTGGTGCTAATACAACTAAAGAATGGGTAGTGCTTGAAGGACTGAAACTAACCTGGGACTTTGGATTGAAGCAATTAATATTAGAGTCTAATGCAAGTGACTTAATCAATAGACTCTCTGATGAGAGCTTTTCAGTCTGGAAGCCTACTATTATATCAAATTAAGCTTATGCTTTGCAAAGATTGACAGGTTAAATTGTGCTACATCTCACGGGAAAGCAACAAACTTGCTGATGCATTGGCAAAACTAGGGAATTCGAAAACTGCTATGTTGGGAACTTGCCCAACACAGTTGAGGATGTGGCTAGATTATGATGTTTTGGGATTCATTTCCCCTAAGGTGTAATTTTGTTTCTGTTGTAATTTTGGCTTCTTAATTAGCCTCTTTGTTTAAAAAAAATACAAAATCGAGTGGAACTAATCGCAGGCAATGTCTTGAACATGATTGTCTTCAATAAGAAGATATTTGGGCCTAACAAGAAAACAATTAAAGTGATCCGAAGAGATATCATTAGAGTCTGTAATTAAAGAACACTTATATAAGCACTTACGTATGGTTCAAAAACAAAATTATTATCCCAGTGGTATTTATCAACTCACGACCTAATGCAATTATAAGACAAGTTTTTAATCAACTAAACCAATTTGTGTGGGCTTTTGTTAGGACTTAGGAAAATATTTGAGAGAAATACAGATCTTAAAATTTAAAGGGAAAATTCTTTTTAGGTGATAAAAAAAAATGTCAAAAAACCCCAAGAGAAATTTAGATATAAAAAAGTCTCAAAGAGTTGTTAATCCCATAAATGAGAATTGTTAATCTCACAGATGAAGTTGTTAATAGGTCTTTTTTGACATCTGAATTTTCCTTGTGACTTTTTTAACAGTTTTTTGGTCCATTGGAACCTGAAAGGAATTTTCCCAAATTAAAAAGGGTTGGATTTTAATTTTGTGTTATAAAATTTTACATGTGTGTAAAAGCCTTACGTAACGTGATTTTAACCATCTTCTTTGATTGAAAAAATTAGGTAGTAAGTGTTTAAAATCTAAACAAAGTGATCAGGGGTATATGAGTGATAGCCATATGATAGTTAATTCGTGGTATAAAATAAAGTATGGTTTCTGATATGTAATACTCCCTCCGGTCCTAATTATAAGAGTAAATTACCAGAATTTGGGGAGATTAAGGAAGGAAGTTAAATTAGTTAATTATATGTATTTTTCAAAAGTACCCTCTGAAAATTAAAAATTACATAAGACAAAATTAGTTGAATTGTAGCCATGCACGGTGGAATACTACTCTTGCGAGTATATATATTAGTTGAATTGTGTTTGCTGTTAACTTGAACGAGCTTTTACTTCCCCCGTGCGTTGCACGGATGATAGTATTTCATAAGTTACTCAAACATATTTTACTTTCAAAGTGATGTAATTTTCTTGTCTTTAACGAATATTAAAACATCACTATCAATGAATTACTAACGATTAGAAATGAAACCTCAACAATGTTAATTAATGATATCCTCCAATCAATTCAGAGTACATATTATAAATGAAAAGTGGGGCAGATAGATAGATGAGGCTTTCACTAACTTAATGAAAGCCCTTCAACCATGAAGCTTTTATCTATTCCGAATACATTATAGCCCTTCAACCATGAGGCTTTCACTTGAATGATTTTTGCTTTTCTATGGGACGAAAATGAAGACTTGATTAATTCTTTTTGTCAGATAATCTCATTGACTGCAATGTCAGGGAATGCCAAGTCTGCCAAGTCGCCACTAACAATGTGGTGTGATATTTGCTTTGCCACAATGGGCTTTCCTCTTTTTAATAACGCCACTTTCACTGGATTTCATCTATACATCTGCCCCACTTTTCATTAAATAAATATAAAATTCTTTCAATAACTTTCCCTTTTAATTTAATTTTTCCTTTATCTTTTGCATTTATGGCATTCTTGCGCCATTTCCTTTCTTTGCCGTATGAAGGATAAAGTGTCCTTTTGTCAAAAGACTTAGTTTTGTCAAAGAGCACCAGGTCATACTTCGAGTTGGTAATTTCTCTAACTTTACTATCAATAAAAAAAATATTTACAAAAGTGGTTCAATTCTAAAACTTCTATACTTCTTTCTTTTCTTTTTTTGGTCAAAGCTTCTATACTTCTTTAATGAAAGCTTCTTTCTTCTTGTCTTTTACCATAGGGTCAAATTTAGTAACTGCAAAATTTGACTATAGTATGTCTCTTTATTTATACTTTTGTGCCTTTTCCTGTGCTTTTTTTCCTTCCTCTGCCTTATTGTTCTCCTTTCTGCTGATATATGAAATCTGACAAATAAAAAGAAACCATTAAATCTGACAAATAAATCCATCAAATGCAACAGTGTGATGTAAGTAGGCATGGAATAAGGTGTGACCTTTATTTTACATTGTCCAATGTGGGCAATAATTTTTTAAAATTACATTTTTCATAACTAATAAAATAAACGTGTTTAAATATATACATTGGCTCACTAATATTAGCTAAATTTAACTGATTGTTTAAAATAAATAAATAAACCTGATTCAAATGCTGCTTTCTTCTTTACTTGCCCGTGACTTGGTGCTTTCATCTTTACTGTAAAGATGTTTTAATATCCCTGACATGGAGTTTGTTTATTGAAAAAGGACATGACTTTTTCTTCAGTTGCGTAAATTTGACATTTTCTTCATATCAACATCATAGGTCCACCCACTTCAAAATAATCAAGATCATTCATGTTCAAACATTACCTGCAAGAGAAAAACACAAGTTGGAAAATAAAAGCTAAAGGTAAGAGGAAAAAGTTTCCAGACACAATTTCATATTTTGGGTGCTCCATACTCAAATTTTGAATGATCAATAGTCAAGTTAATAACACCATCTGCACATGGAGCTCTCCTTGGAAAACATAAGAGGAGGAATGCCTACCCGTGATTCTGTGAAGAAAACAATTTAATGCAGAAAACCAACAGAAGCAACAGAAACCTAGCAGTGTCTAGTAATGAGGCACTGCTACAAAAAGGAAATCCTACCCGTGATTCCTCATTCATTTTGCATGTGAGGAAATCCATCTCCTGATCCCAACCTCTACGTAGTTGTGCCCCTAGCCACTTCTCATAAAATGAAATCAAGTGTAAATAAAAGGGAACTTCATAGGCGATGCCACCCAAGGTGAAATGTGCATAGAGTAATTTGCAGAGAGAGAAAAAGAAAAAGCAACATTGAAAGGATTAAAAAATACAGAGAGAAAGAGAGAGAGAAAGAAAGCTGGCAGAATAAGAGGGAAGTGATTTGACACCGCAGGGAACTTTTTTGGATGTTTGAAAATATAGAGAGGAATGGTTGGTGTCACAGATTGCCCTTTAGTTTGAAACAGAAATTCCATTGCAACATATTCTTATCAAAACACTCATTTAGGCAACATCCGTGCAAGTCCACATTATTAAAAGATAAGATTAAAACGTAATCATGTTATCAATTACCTTTTAAACATAATTAGAATGAAAGCTACAGCTCAAATGCAGAAGATTAAAAGATAAGATTAAAACGTAATCATGTTATCGATTACCTCAGCAAGGTTGAATAGCCTGATTTGTTCCCCCCATCCAAAATGAAAAAAGAACAACATTTTCTAACTAAAAAAAGTTGTATGATTTGAGACGGTTTATAAAGGTATAACCGAATTACGTAAATCCTCTTAATAAGAAAAATAAAAGAATGGTACTTCATCACAGGTTTAGCAGATAGGATTTGTTCGAAATGTCTAATGAGTTCTGGAGGAGAAATTGTGCCATGCTCTGCTCCAATTGGAATTTCAACACCTGGAAGAGAATTCAATTATTGACTGTCTAATGAATCTGAATGGATAGTTTCTAAATCCTAATATCATGAAAATTGATGCATGCCAAAGCAAGCTCCTATTAAGGAAATAATAATTAGAATGAAAGCTACAAGTTTACTATTCAGGAAATAATTGCCCTCCCAAAGCATATATCATATGAACAGACCTCAATACCTTTGTCCTAATAAAACATGACAGCATCAGAGAAATGAGAAATGGAGGAGGATATGCAAAAATCTTTGCCTTTGTCAGATCAGTGGCAGTACACTCAATAAATACGTTCTTTGTCTCCAGAGTGATGGCTGAATGTGCACCGTTTATAATTGGGGGCAAAGATAAAACAGTTCTGCCAAAGCAGTAGAACATGTCAAAAATTGAATTAAACAACATAATTTGGGTAGAATAAGGTCAAGTGCTCCTAGTTATCACTCACAAAAATATAATCTATGGAAAACAGAGAATACGCAAAACCAATAAGGCTGCCTCTGCAAGTTGACCCCCAAAAATACAAGAAAACCAAAGTGTGTTATTGTAGTTTTAGCCAAAAAAATTACCTATCAGTTAAGGAGAAATAAAACTATCCATGATCTCATATTTTACATTTGTTTAGTAATTATTAGACAAAGATCTTCAAAACTGTATATAGCAACGCAGTGATTAGCATGAAAACTCAAACAGTGATGACAAACAAGATCGATACGTTGATTCAACAAAAATTAAATGTAAATAGGGCATCCCGGATGCAGACACAAGATTGCAACGGCTAAACACATGAGAGCAGAATGTTTTAAACATTTGTAAGCTATTTGATGATTAGTATGCTACAGAAATATAATACCTCTTAGAGTCAAATATAACAGGGAATATTGGTGAGCCCTCAATTATATGCAAGAATTTCTTCGCTTTCAAATCCGATTGTCAAACATAAACCAGTAAATATTCGAGATGACTCTAAACAGCAGTACCCTATAAAAAGATACTAAACATTAATACAATATCAACCCAAATTTGAATGAATTCCAAAGAAGTGCACAAATAAAAAACTGCAGTTGGCTATGCTAAATCCAACAAAGAAATATTTGTAAGAACTCACTTTGTAGAATTCCATAAGCTTGTCACCAAGTTCTTTTCCTACAGCACCCAAACGGAAAAGATGAAAGATGAATTTCAAAACAAATATCTAGATAATAGTTTCAAATGTTGTTATCCTATGAGTATATGCGACAGAGGACTACTTAAACCATATGCTTTGCACAAAATTTCAAAGATATGTTAACTAAGAAATTGAAATGCCAGAAATTATTTTTAAAAAAATACCTGCTTTAGTGGCACAAAAGTTATACTTGAAGGTGGCAAAGCCTGAAAAAATACATCAAGTGAGAATTACCAACGATCCAGCTTTGCAGTAAAGCCTTTTAAATTCATCAACAGCATGCCGCATTTATGATGCCAAGAAATTTTGAAACACAACAATAAATTAAGTACATTGGAGCAATGATAGAATGAAACTGGGCAGCCCATATAACTCCAACAGTAAAAAATGTGGAACCCTTAAATGCTTCTGTTATGGAATTTAGATTTCTGTTTTGGGTGGGGGGTTGGAGGGAGCAAGAGAATAATCTGAATAATTCCAATCTTATTGAATCACAAAAATGAATCAGGTAGGCTACCCTTATTCCAATCTATCTACAATCAACTCAAATAAAGTGTAAACCGCACTGCCCAATAAAGAAAGAGATGTTTCAATAAATATTGCCAGATAATACGTTTAGTGATAAAAATGGAGGAGGATATGCAAAAATGGTTGTGGCTTGGCAATTATAATTATAATTGAAAAACAACATAACAGCATGCAAGACCAAAGGATCATTTGAAGAGGAAGGATTTTCAATTCATTCACAACTTCCTCGTTGTTGCTTCTTGGCCGCCGCCGTGGTTACCAGCGACACTTCCTCGCCTCTGGGATATGAAAAAAAAGGGAGAAGCGGAGGCATGGGTTTTAGAGGAAGAAAAACTAAACGCAAAAAAGAAAATAATGAACAATCATTAAGATCATGTTACCTAGAGGAAAATCCAAACAAATAACGGATCTGAAATAACCCATGGGCATAAACGAAGGGACAAATGGGGCTTTCTTTGGTCTCTCCACGCAAGGAAGATGAGTTCACAGATGAGTAAAGCTGCTTCGCCGCCGTTGTCAACAAAGCTATATTTGCTTCTCGTCGCTGCAGATTGCCGATGATAGAGAGAGTAAGAGAGGGTGGCAGAAGACGAAATTAGATAAGGATGGAAAGAGAGAATTCAAATTTTGAATTAGAGCTGGAGAGAGAGAGACCGAGGAAGAAGAGAAAGAGAGGAGCTCGTTCGGGAAAGGAAAGGGAGAGAGCATAAAGAGGAGAGCAAAGTCACGGGGATTGCGTGAGAGAAAGGAAGATGACAGATATGTCCCGTGAATGAGCCATGGATTGACCGCAGCCCGATAAAGGAAAGGAATCGGCTTATGAACAGTAACTTGTGAGAGTAGCCGAGGATAAGCCGTATTTTGATGGCTTTTGGGGATGACATTTTATATATATATTGATATATTGATATTGATTCGTCTCAGTCCAGGTCACGGACCTCTCTCACTGCTGACCTGGCACCCTGTGACCAGTCCTTTTTTGCCACCTCGTCACCCTCTTCTCTTGGTTATCGTTGCTCCTTCATGAATTCTCACAAATGGCGTCATGCTTATCCAACCCACCTCACTTTATCAAATAATATCACTCTGTTTTTTTCAAACATAATATATATTTTCCATGAATTTTTTCAAAGAAATTTTTTTTTCTATCAAGCGAGTATCTATTTAATTGGGCATAACAAATGCAAGTTTTTTTTTATTGTTGGAAAAAAGATAATGAAATTAATGTTTTATTATGTTATTTTAGGGGAAAAAAAGTAATCACTTTGGACGAATAGTAAAAAAAAAATATTTTTAAAGGAATATTAAAATTATTTTATTTAAAAATAAAAAATAAGGTAGAATCTCTCACTTGATAGAATATAAGCGTGATGTAAATTAATTATTGTGGAAGAAGTATTAGTAGGGGTGATATGGGAAAAATATGATAAAAATTGCTCAAAATTATTTTATATTAAAAAGTATAATTTAAGTGTAAATGACATTAATGAGTTGCAAACATTATTTACTTTATAAAATATATAGATGTATTATTAAATTATTATTGTCTTTAATTATTATTGAGAAAGTATAAATAAGGGTATTATAGGAAAAAAATGAAAAAAGTTAAAACTTGCTCTTATAATTATGACCAAAACCAACTCTAAAATTGGCTCCTATAATTAGGACCGGAGGGAGTAGTAACTAATATAACCCTATGCTGCAGAGGTGAACATACTGATTATCACTACCAAATGATGTTTTCTAATCACGAGCAAGCCTCTTGGTGCCAAAGGGGCTATGTCATATATGTAACGCTACAAAAAAAATATCGGATTACAGATGGAAAAGGATTTTCGTCGGTAATTACCCACGGAATTCCGTGAGTAATGTCTTTTACCATGGTTTTTTCTGCGACGGAATTACCCATGGAAATCCTGTTTTCGACGGAAATCCAATTACTGACGGATTACCCACAGAAACAGGATTTCCGTCGATAATGGAATTTCCGTCGGTAATGGGATTTCCGTGGGTAATTCGATGTATTTTTGTAGTGTAAATAGAATTATGGAAAGAGGAACAAAACAAATGCGATGTGTGTTTGGACATGGTTTTGGAGATCATGGATTTAGGGGGAGGGGGGAACAACCCCAAAAAACTGTTTGGGTGGCTTATCAAAACTATGATTTTTTATGAAAAGAGTGATTGTAGGTTTGAGTTGTTTTATCGAAAACCATGGAATTCCTCTTCAAAGTATCCACAGAGATATTTTATGAAAATAATGTCACATTTGTTTAAATTAACAATTTTATTTATTTATTTAATCTCTCCAACTTTATTTAGTAACTGTTATACTCTGTTCCATCTATAATATAAAGCACTTTAACTGGTTTACGGGAAATAAGAAATGACAGTTAACTCATTAAATACGTCATAAATTGAAATCTTTTACTTTTACCCTTGTTGAAAAATGTTTTTGAAAATTTAATGAATATGTAAAATTTAAAATGAGCATTAATTATAGGGGAAAATATTGAACCTTTTTTTTTTCAATTTTTTCTTTATTGAAAAATGTGTTTGAAAATTTAATTAGTTGACGAAATTAGAAATGAGCATTAATTACAAAGGCAAAATTAAAAAAATAAGCTCTAATTATTTTATAAATGACTTATATTTTGGACCAAGTTATCTAAGGAGCACCCTACATTGTAGGATGAAGGGAGTATTAAGGATGAGGAAAGAGATTTGTATGAAAGGGGCTTGCTACCAAACAGGATCATACAATTATTACATATTTTACGACCATTAATGACCCACCAAAAGCAAAGAAACGTACGAAAATATTTTCTCTAGTCTTTATTATAATATATCAACTAATAATTATATTTAGTTCTTTTTATAAGGTACTTATTTTTTTTTCTAAAGTGCATTAATTCTTTTTTCCATGTATACCTATAATTAATAAGGGTAGTGGGTGAGAGTAATAGTTAATATAATATTAGAGTTTAATGCAATTAGTAGGGGTAATATTGGAAATTACTTAAATTGTAGGACAAATTTATTGATTTTAACTGTTTTTATTGGTTTATAATAATTATTAGTTGGTATTTTATAATAAGAATTAGAATGTAATTTACGAGTATTGTGAAGATGAAAGCACACCATTTCACTCCTTAATTTTATCTTCATTCGCTGTTCTAATTTTGGCTACCTTTAAATGCAAGCCATCAACCTCTATATCCACTTATCTGTAATATATTTAGATTTAGATGTATGGTATATGATTTATATATGGGTTTATCGTCTATCATGTCACTTGACATAAGGTTATGTCAAGTCACCCTAAAATTACGTCGTTTTGGGAGTTCATCAATTCCCCTTATTCCAAAACGACGTCGTTTTGGGAGTTAGGGGAATTAATGAAGGGTGTTTTAGTAAAATTCATGTAATAAATATAAAAACAAAAATACCAAAGCACCCTTCATTAATTCCCCTAACTCTCAAAACGACGTCGTTTTGGAGTTAGGGGAATTAATGGAGTTAGGTGATTTGACATAACCTTATATCAAGTGACATGACAAACGATAAACCCTTTATATATATGTGCGCGCTCTAATGATGTTCTCTGAGTATTTCAAATGAACGTGATGCTATTAAGCAAGATTTTGAAGCCATGATCAGTTTCCCCTTCTCTACATTCGTAGGAAGGTATTTGCAGAAATATGTACTCTTTCTGATTCTTAATATGAGATATGATTATAGAGTTAATATTAATTTTAAATATAAGGCATATTTTTTTATATTTATAAGCGTTAATATAAGATCACTACAAATGAAATTTTATATTAAAAACTGGAGGTAATAATAATCATCACTTCCTTTTCTTTTCTTTTTCCAATAATAAGCATCACTTTCCAATTACTACCTTCGGTCTTAATTATAAGACCTAGTTGGCTTTTTTTGGAGAGATTAAGGAAGATAAATAAGTTGCTTAATCATTTCATATGTTGTGTATCATTAGATTATATATTAATTTATTAGTCAAACTAAATAGTTTGAAGAAAAAAATAAAAATAAAAATGCTCTAAAGTAATTTAATTAGCTTCTTTAATCTCTCCAAAAAATCAACTAGATCTTATAATTAGGATTGGAGGGACTACTAGTATCTGTTGTTTTTGTAATATATATATGTGTGTGGGTACTAGTGTCTGCTGTTTTTGTAATATATATATTTATGTGTGTGTGTGATACAATATGATTTGGGCTTTCTTTTGGGTCTCTTCAATCCCTAAATGGTTTAACTTTTGGATTCAGTCCATTGGAAGCAAGTGATAGGCTCCCTTAACCATTATGTTCTCGTGTGAATAGAATAAATAGTATTGAGAGCTTTTCCCATTATGGGTTCAACTTAGGCTGTAAGTACATATTTGAAAGTATTTATTATAAATACGTTTATATAAGTAGAGACATTTTACCCCTGGTCTTTGGGTTCAACTGGTAAAGGAGTTGGACTTCCTCACATCAAGGGAGGGGGTTCGATCCCTACGTTGGTCAAGGCGCTGGGGGAGGCATCCTAAGGGTCTAGGAAGCAGTGGAAACGTTGGTAGAGGTGGAGGCATGTGTACTCTTTGTCCAGTATGCCCTGTGGACTGGGCTCCAAACGCCCTGCCCTTAGATTGTGGGTGAGCCCAACCCCTTTCCTAAATTTTTGTTATCAAAAAAAAAAAGTAGAGACATATTTATTTGTACATGAAAAAATGTTTTTAAAAACTCTAATCATTATTTTAAATATACAACTTAACATATTTACTATTTTTCATGTCATTTCAATTTGTACACGTTAGCCTTAGAATAAATCAATAAAATAAAACATGATCTATCATTTATGACTAATGCTTTTTGTTTAAGTTTTTATATTTTTTTATTAAATGTTTAACATTGATTTATAGAGTAATAGACATCCACATCAATTATCATCACAGTTCACTTTGACAGCTAGCTAAATCATCACATACGGATCCAGCTATTCTCATTAAAGGCACGAGCAAATTTTCTTGAAATAGGCATTGCACGTACTGCTTTGGTTCCACCATAAAAGTTAATACAGACAAAACAATTATATTCACATTTAAGTTTATATTCACAATTTAATAAAAAAAAAGTTTATATTCGCAATTATATTCACAAAACAAAATTTTCAAAAAACTCATAGCTTTTTGATGTGGGTCCTACCACTTCTACTACCATCAATCTAAACACAAATCATATTTACAACAATATAACCTGACTTTTTTCCTTCCTAACTTTTAAAAAAATCAAATAGAAAATAAATCACCACTTCCACTGCTAACCCAAACAGGCCAGTATTGATCGTGCTGGAGGTGAGCATGGTGCCCAGATGCCCGGTACGCCCGTCCAAGCCCGGCAAAAAATTGCCCAGCCTAGCCCTAAAAAAGTGGTCCGAAAAATATTTGGGCTGGGCCAATAACTGGGCTGGGCTGGGCATCGGGCAGGGGTCTTGCTCTGCCCATTTGATCCTGCCCGGAAAATTAAATATATTTAAATAAATATTATTCTATATATGTTATTTTATTTAAAAAATATTATATTATACTTCAGGTATTTCCAAAGCTTTGAAATTCTATGAAGTGTGAACTAGAATCTTCATGGAGCAGAGCAATGCGTCACTACTTGGGCAGGGGAAGCCCGCCCTGCCCAGCTCGCCTTTGCCCAGTCCGAAAATGGTTAGGGCTTTTATCGGATAGGGCCGGACATCAGGCTACAAAATACAACCCATTCATTCGTCGGGCTGGGCATCGGGCAGGAGTCATGCCCTGCCCATGCCCACCCGATGGGAGTCTATTTGTTCCCACAATTTTATGATTTTTTTTTAAAAAAAAATATATATTCTATGCATTCGTTTCAAGTAACGAATCCTTTTACATGGGTAGAAAACCTTTCTCAATTCCCTATTGGGGCAATTTAATAAAAACCCATTCGTATGCCGAATTTTTATTTTTTGTATTGATATAGTGATTCATCAATTTGATCTTTTATATAAATTTCAAATTTTAACAACAATCGATGGAAAAGAGACCAGTAATTAATTTTAATGGAGTGAATCCATGTCAAGGAAATTTAAAGTAGATATATTAAAGTATCAAACCTACATATTTAAAGCAGCTTCTATTATCATGTGCATTATATATAGGGTCAAGGTGCAAAAATAGACATGTGTTTTTTTCGGAGGAGCGTCCAGTGGCAAATACTTTTTTCAGGCGCAAAAGTAGACACGTGGTTACAAAAGTGGAGCAAAATTAGCGTTTGACCGTTAGTTGACTTTTTCTGAACTGAAAATGATGACGTGGACGATGACATGGATGTTAATATTTTATAAATTACAGTTCAGCCCCGGATGCATTTCAAAAAAATTTCAATTTAGTCCCTCTATAAACTTTTAAAATTTTCATTTAAGTCCCTTCTTCTTCCTCCCGACTTCTTCCTCCCCGGGCATAGGAACCTCCCTAAAATTTTCATGTTTCAGATCAAATGCAATAATCAGATCGGGCGAATCAAGCTCAAGCTTCCGAGTGACGACCAGGTGAAGAGCCCCACCAACAAAAACACCCATCGTTCGCGCACATAGGGCGTAAGGCATACGCTGAATGGATTTCCAGGAATTTGTTCTCAGGCTATAAATCTTGACTTGAGATTCGAAAGAACGAATGTGTAAGTCAACAAAACACGAAATCCTAAGCAATTTAAAATCATCCGAAAAGGAATCATACCCAAACCCATAACCTCTGGCAGCAAACAAGCTCGAATCGATTCAGTCGTCGCTCCACGGGAAGCAAGGCGATAATCTTGTCTTGCCGAGTAGACGAGTTCCATAAAGCGATATCCTCGGCGACGTTGCGAGATGCGAGATCAATCCATTGCAAGAACCTAAGACCTTGAGGGGTTACGGTTCAGGGAGACGAAGGGGGGGCGGGTTTCAGGGAGACGAAGGGGGGGCGTTTGAATCCAAAGAAGATGATCCAGAAAGCTACGAGGGAGACAGGTTTTTGGAGTGACGTGGGCCCCAATATAAAAGAAAGAAAGAAAGAAAGGGAATTAAAAAGTAAGAATGGAAGAGAGAGAAGGAGCCAGGTGGTAGCATTTTAATGGAGAAATCAGATCTCACTGCCACGTCAGCATAGATTACGGTCAAACGCTAATTTTGCTCCACTTTTGTAACCACGTGTCTACTTTTGCGCCTGAAAAAAGTATTTGCCACTGGACGCTCCTCCGAAAAAAGCACATGTCTATTTTTGCACATTGACCCTTATATATATATATATATGAACTTATTGGCCTATTTAGCTTTTACCCTTACTGCATACTGCATGTTTAACAAATAATAAAATCATGGTTTGAAAAAAAAATCGTAAGTTGGGATAAAACTTCTCTCACATACATACCTTATAAGGTGAAGTATATTCCAAAAGTTGAGTTGATAACAAATGTGTATCCACTTCTTGAAATTATCCGTTTTAATTATATGCAACCAACATAAATTTCTTTTGAGAAAAAGGTTGGCAAGAGTATTTTATTTAAATCATGTCTAAATTTTATCCTTGTTTTATATATCCCCTACCGTATTGCTTTGCAGGGAACTTATGTGTTTGAATTAACTTTTGGAGAATAACTTCTGAACAAAAAGTGAAAAAAGTGATTTCAGAAAATAGATTTTGAGCCTATTTGGATGTAACTTTTGGAGAATGATTTTCACGATTTACATGGTAAAAATGACTTTTAGATAATAACTTTTAGGATTTATGAGGTTAAAATGATTCTTTGGTCCGAAATCTTGTTCTACATCAAAACCGAAGTTTTGGCAAAAGTTTGTCAACCACTTCCAGGCATCAAAACCTAGGTTTTGTCATAATCTTACCAAACACTTCTATTTTTTCCAGAAGCTATTCTACATCAAAACCTAAGTTTTGTGAAAATCTATTTTTTTCAGCTTTTTCTCTCTCCTCTATCATCATTACTATTTTTTCAGTATCAGTCAGTATCCTTAAGATATTTTTTAATACTTTTCTATACCATGAAATATTTTTTTCCGAAATTAGTATTACCCTGAAATATTTTTTCAATATCCTATTTTTTTCAAGATTATGAAGTATTTTTTCAGTATCTTTTTAGTACCCGTTAGTACCATGATTTTTTTCTCAAGATCCTAAAATAAATTTTTAAGACTATGATAAGTATTTTTTCCAGTACCAGCCAGTATTAAGTATCTTTTTAGAACCCGTCAGTACCTTGAAATATTTTTTCAAGATCAATTGTTACCCTGAAATATTTTTTTAATATCCTAAAATAATTTTTTTAGATCATGAAATATTTCATGGTTTTAATATCTTTTTAGGCACTTTGAAGAATGACTTCTTAAAAAGTAGAAGAAAAAAAGCAACTTCTAGAAAAACCATGTTCTTCCATCCCAAACTATGATTTTCAGTCAAAACCATGGTTCTTCAAAATTGACAGTGTTTGAGTAACTTAACTTTAACTCTAACCATGATTTTGAATTTTAAAAGCTATTTTAGATTTTCTATTGGTGTTTGGCTACTTAACTTTTAAAACCATGATTTGGATCAAAACCATGGTTCTAAAAGTGATCCAAACACACAAATAGTTATCTAGTTATAAGTCAACTACTATATGTCCTTATTCTGACATCTGTATGATAAATATATTTATGTGAGTTGAAATAAAACTTCATACACATATAACTTTGACGTTATAAATTAAAATTAAAAAAAACAACCTCTATAGCATGATGTTTTTGGCGGATGGACCCATCGACTAGTTATTAATTAATGAATTAAAACAAATGCTACACAAAATGCTAAAAATGGATTGAAGGTGAAAGTGCCATGCCCGTGAGAATCTCGTGAAATTCAACTTTAGCTATTGAGATCGTGATCCGAGCCAACGGGTGCCAAATCCCAAAAACTCACTCCTGATTAATTCTTTCTGTGGTTAATTTTCAGGCTAACAGGTAGAATTAGGATGGATTCACAAATTTTTATATACAATCTCTTTATCAGATGACCCAGGAAACAAAAATATATATATATAATTCATCAATGATGTGAATTGGGTAACCATAATCGCAACTTTTTACTGTTTAGTAATCTTCAAGTCAAAACTTAACACTGAAACAAACGCCCCTAGAATTCACAAGGTCAAGGTCACTGTCAGTTTGTCACTGTCACCTATTCATATTCATCATCGCCACTCAACTTACCTAAGGAAGCTTTTTTTTTTTGGATTGGGGACCAAACAGTCTCAGACAGGGTCGAATCTTGATACACTGGCACAAGACCAGACACTAACACAAGGAAACATTATTTTACATCATCTTGTGAACATTATAAAGAGGTACTCGTAATATATATATAATACATGACATTTCTCAGGGCAAATAAATATTGTTTGAGGTTATTGAACAAAACTGTAGTGTGGGGGGTGATATTTTAGTTTTGTTATAAAAATAATACTACCTCTGATCATAATTATAAGACCTAGTTGACTTTTTTTGGAGAGATTAAAGAAGCTAAATAAGTTACTTAATCATTTCACTTGTTGTATATCCTTGGATTATATTTTAGTTTATTAATCAAATTATTTAGTTTGAAGAAAAAATAAAAATAGAAATACTTTAAAGTAATTTAATTAGCTTCCTTAATCTTTTCAAAAAAGTTAACTAAGTCTTATAATTAGGACTGGAAGAGTATATTCAAGAAAAACTAAATATCCCCTTATCCAATGTTTCATGAAATTATCGAAGATAATTAGACTATAAGGGACATGAACTTGCGCAAAATCCAAAATAAGTTACCCCGGCTTATAATTTACAAGCCATGCGGTTTTGACAAGTTTCATGTAAATATGCATTCTTTATTATTTTTTATGGATATAGATTTAATTTTATATGTACTATATGCGCGTTTACGTGTGATATTATGTATTCCATTCTGTAATTAATATATGATATATTAAGTTAATCTTTGTCCTAAATATAATGCATATTTTTTATATTTGTCAATTTTTTCCTAATTTACTCATACGATGCTCCCTCAACAACATTTGAGCCCGTCTGGGTTAGCGCCTTAGCGGTGAGAAAAATGACTTATTTTCTATATGACTTTTGTAGAAGTAAGATAGGAAAAATGTGTTGTAAATGTGATTTGTATTAAGATTTCATATTTGGCTTTTGCATAAATGATTTTTTTGCCAAATAAATGAGTGTTTGGATTATTATTTCAAAAGTCAATTAAGATGAAAAATAACTGAAAAGGGCACGAATCATATTGAATACTAGGGATGTCCAAAAAACCCGGTAGTCCAAGTGGTCCGGTTTGACCCGATCCGGTCTTTAGAAAAAAAAAATTGGTCTGAGATCATATGAGGCGGACCAGACTGGTTTGCTTGGGTCAGACCAGACTTCGGTCCAGGGTCTAAGACCCCCTGGACTGGTCCGGTCCGGCCCGATATATATATATATATATATATATATATATATTAAAAAAAAAATCACAACTTAACCTAACCCTTTGTCATTCTTTATTGTCTTCTTTATGATTCTTCATCACTCATTAGTGAGTCTTCTTCTTCGGCCAAAAAATATCCTGCAACACCCCAATTTCTAACAAATATAATAACATAAAATTGCAATGGTTTTTATAAATAATTACTGAATTTCAAGTAAATCCTTGAGAAGTGTTACATGCGCACTTGTCTTGGGACAAGTGCAAGGCTAATTTATTACAATGACATAAGTCCAAAACTTAAATAAATAGTTTTATTCAAAGCAAAATAACATAAACCTAGCCATAAATAGTTGAATATTCTTCCTCACTTCTCACTTGCTAGCCCCAACTCGAGAACCTCGTTTACATGAAAATCTGCTCCCCGAAGGATCGTCGCGACCCATAATACACAAAATCAGCAAAACGCTGGTAATCCCAATAGAAAAAAAAAACAAAAAAAAAAGATTTAAGTGGCTCGAATACTTTATATAAATCACATAAAATAATCCTATATAATTACACTAAATATAATTCTTTATTAATTTAGACCTGGGAAGCCCCACGATCCGTTTAGTAGAGGAGAACCATGGTAGACCAGGAAACCCGACTGGTCTACTGTGACCCGGGAAACCCGACCAGTCACAATCAATCAGATTGACCATCAAAAATACTTCGTCCTAATGTGCACACCTCTTCCTAAAGTTGCTACTAGCATCCCGAGAAACCCGACCAGACACCACTTTAGGAAGAACGGATATAATCGGTTCACTTTGGTAACATATCGGGGGCATAAAGCCTAGTTGTGTTCATCACTTTGGGAGGTACCGTCCCAAAGCTATCCTCCCATGATTTAAATTCTTTCAATCCACACATAAAATATATGTCTTAATAAATCAATAACTAAATAATAAATATATAGCATATATATATATGTATACATATATATATATATACATATATATGTATATATATATATATATATGTATATGTATATAGATATATATGTATATATATAGATATATATATATATATATACATATACATATACATATACATATACATATATATATAGATATACATATACATATACATATACATATAGATATACATATACATATACATATACATATACATATACATATACATATACATATAGATATAGATATACATATACATATACATATACATATATATATATATATATATATATATATATTATATTGTACCCAACAGGAAGGCGCATCCGGAATAAGTAAACACAAGAACGTATGAGTTCATGGATTCAATTGAATAAACGTACAGGTTCAATACAAAAAAAAAAAAAAAACGTACAGGTTCCAATTCAAAAACAAACATATATTATAGTGCGCACGGAAATCGAGGCAACCTTTATTCATTTAATCCCAACTTGAAGCATAGAAGCTTCACACGTGATTCGAGAAGAAGAAAAAGATAATTATAACGTATCTAATATTAATTCCTACTAGGATTAGGGTTACATATAATATATATACATCATGCAAAACAATCCTAATACTTCTAGGACCTCAACTACCTTATCAGAATTCGCATGGAATTACCCTAGGCTATATGGGAATTAGGATTACCTGGTCTCTGTCTTTGCTAGTCTTCTAGAAAACTGCTTTGCCGAGAGCGCGGGAGGAGGAAGCCGTAGCAGAGAAACAGAGTCGAGCGTTTTCTAGGTTTATGCGGCTAAACCTAAGTTTATAATTGGGAGTTAGGGTTTCAACGATGGGCTGGGCTCTTTAATTATTGCTAATTAATAAACTAATACTAAAAACATTATTAATTTCTAGATATTTTATATATTATTATTATCTTTTGTTGGAATGGGCATTTATCACTTAAACCCTAATCTGTTATGTGACCTAATCTAATCTGATCTGATTATGTGATTTTAACTGTTTTATTTATTTTTTTTAAATTTCAAATTATTGTGCCTAGATTCTAGGAAAAACTCTAGAAATCAATTTAGATTATTTCTCTCTATATATGTACACATATTAATTCTTTTATTATTATTATTATTATTATTATTATTATTATTACTATTACTATTATTATTATTTTAATCAGGGGTATTACATATCCGGAGTCTTTTTCCCTTTTCAGTCTTCTTCTTCTTCCCTTCTTCTTTGGTCTGGCCCAATGGAATGTTGTTATTTTGTATTTTTGTTCGATGTTGTTGGAGATTCTTATATGTGTAATTGTGTATGATTGGATTTAAGATGTTTGCATGTTTGTATGTGTTCTGGTGTAGAACACAGATTGTCTAGCCCTGGGGGCTAGGATGTTGGTGTAGATGGGGACTTGACCTAAGAGTGATTCCTAGGGCCTACGTACCCTGAAGAGGGATTAAAGTCCACGTAGTTCGAGTATTGATGGAGGCGTTTAGCCTAAGGGGGTCTGTATGCTCTGTGACGGCTGTATGTGAATAACCGGAGCGTAGACCGTTGTAGATGATCTGTAGAAGATGAAGATAGAAGATAGGAGAGAATATAAGATGAAGCTAGATCGTAGATGATCGATCGGATCGACCCTCCCTTTAGGGTTTAACTCTTATTTATAGCGTGTGCCGGCGAGTTAGATCTTCTGCATCGTGTCTCATCGTGTGTCATCGTGTGTCCATGAATCTCGACAACCTCCCCGTTGAATAGGTCTTGCGGTTTAGATCTGCATGGGTCGGTTGAGATAATGGGCCTTGACCAGGTCCATAACAGATGCCCCCAAGCTCGGTAGTTCAGGTGTCTGAGCTGCCGAGGTTAATTGTTTGCTTGACTGTGAAATACAGACTTGGCCGAGATATGTTCAGCTCATCCGGGTTGCCTGCGAAGACATAAGATCCCTTGCTCGTGTGCGCAAATCATTTAGTTTGCTCATTTCGAATGCTTGTTCGAGTTTGCAAAAAACCTGGTTATAGACAACTGAATACCTCTGAGTGGCATGGTTGCCCCCCAGCTGGGTATTCCAGTTTTCTGGGATGCCAGGCTGAGTTTACCGGAGTGTCACATTCGTACGTGTTTGACCAAACGTGGCCTAGTTTCGAAGGAACCCGGAGTTACTTGTCTCATGATTGAATTGCCCCCAGACATGTAGTCCAGGTTAATTTGCTTTGAAACTATGTTGACTTGATCATTAATGAAAGTTTGTTCACTTCCCGATTAATTCGAATATTTATGTAGAGTTTCATCCGTGTCCACGATGAACTGATATAGTGAACTCACATTTGTTTTTGGAGTACTATTGAGTGACCGGGCCAGGGCCGTAGACGTGATATGCAGAATCTGCGAAAGTGCGAAAGTGCATCCGGTATTGAGACCGTAAAGTGGTGAAGGGTCAGTATTCAAACTGCCTCGTATAAATCCGGGTTCGTTGACCGGGTCATCCTAGGATAAAGGGAAGTTGTCACTTGCCCGAGTTCGGTTTTTCACCAAAGCGTCCGAGCATTTTGACCTGATCAGGACCGGCATGACAGTTCCGCTTGATATCCCGGAGTAAGTTAGGAAGCGTCCGGGCTGCGATAGCTCTTCGGAGACAACTTCTTCCGACTGAAAAGCCGGGTTCTAGTCTTCAGTTCGTACTTGAACTACGCCCGGGTTCAGTGACCCCGTATTCGCTCTTTCGTTCATGTCTTTGTCGTTAAAGCAATTTGAGGAGATTGAATCAATGCTCTTGATTGAGAGTTTCTTTATTTATTTGCAGTCCGGAGTTTACACGGAACCCGGGTTTTAACTGTATTAAGTGTAACCGGGGCAACTGTATTTTAGATGGAGCCCGGGTTGTAACCGTATTAAGTGTAACCAGGGCCTGCCTTTTCATTTTACAGGGAGCCGGATGTTAACCATATTTGGTGTAATCGGGGTCCGCCTTCAAATTTTCACGGAGCCGGGATTTTAATCAGATTTGGTGTAACCGGGGTCCGCCTTCTTCTTTTCGCGTCCCGCAAAACTTTATGCGGAGCCGGGATTGTAACCGTATTAAGTGAAACCGGGGTCCGCGTTCTGACTTCCAATCACTTTAGGGTCATGACGATCATCAAGTTGCAAAATGACTGAAATTCTACCTTCAAAATCTTTTTGGAAGTGTCCCTGACAGCTTCTCCCTCTTTATAAGCTCTTGCTTGGCCTCTTTGAGATGGTCCCGTTCAACAAGAGACTTGGTGAATCAGGAAGGAAAAAAGACCCCACAAGGAAAATAACAGCAAGGACTGCACCCAGTCCTAATCTTAATCTCCATCCTTGGCCATTCAATATATTGACAAAGTACCGAGGAGCTTGAAACATGTGTTTCCAATTATCTATCACTATTGGTATGTGTTTCCAAGTGATAATACACACATAATACAGGATTTTCCTCAGAGAATAAGCATGGATATATATGAGGACAGTGAGAAATATGAAAGTCATATAGGGAAGATATATGGATATTAAGTTCTCTACGAATGGGGTTTAAAATAATCATGCACCTTCCTTCGTGAATTGATGTTCCATGTTCAATGGTTAGACCAATGGTCTTTCTGATTTCCCAATCTGGTCTTGCTGCTGTTGAGGAGACAACGTTCTTTCTATTGCTCCTATTCTCATTAGTTGTATGGGTGCCATCTTTACAGATCCCTATCAACATAACACATCCTGAATGCACAGAATTTACAAAATTGCCCAACAAAAATCGTCAAAGCTAAACACCGATGATGACGGTGAAAATAAGCAAAAGATGACTCTTTATCTAATGCTGAGAATCACGGGAACACTGGATTATACATCGGTAAGACGCGAAAATAAAGCAACATTGTGTTGCCTTTTGCCAGATATAATATATTTCTTCGAAGGTCCAAAGTCGAATGGGAGAATCGGCAAAGAGAGTCTTGCATGAGAAGACCGGGAATTAGAGTTCGGTGGGCGGGGTGGTCCCTTCAAATTCGGCGTCACTCTCAAAATGCTTGGAGGCCGAATTCTTGACCACGGTATGCAATCCAATAGCCACAAATACAACAACGAGTATCAATTGCCGGAACCAATTGAGATCCCGTGACACTGCAAAGACAAAGCATCTACGCCTCCCCCACGTTGTTGATCGACGATATGGAAATTCCTTTCAATATAGATTTGACTTTGAAACGTTGTTTACAGGCTTGGATTCTCGTTAATAAGAGAACTACGTTGTAAGCAAAATCTGAGAATACTGTTGTTACTCAATTCTGCAGTGCAAAAATTGACTCCAAACACCGTGATTTAGGTGTCTAACTCGGCTGCCGTGGTGTTAAGCTACGAAGGTTCCTGAAAGATCAGCTGGGACCTCCTCCACCTCGGATAATTGAGAATAAAGAATGAAATAGAGATCTCCTCCACCTTGGATAAACCTTTTGGAGACGTAACTCGGCCCAAGTCAAACTCGGAACGTATTTGAAGATTGCCCAATATTAATAATGATGAAGCATCTTGCTATCTCGGCGTTAGAAGGAAAAAATTTCATCATCTGCAACTCATACATCTCGGCATCTCCGCATTATGTTCATCTCGGCATGCCATCTCGGGGTTAGTTGGGAATAATTGCCAAAAATTCTTTCAAAACTGGCACATATTCGTTCTCCCTCTTATCGCTATCTTGATCAGAAACAGAATCCGAATTGAGGTCATTCTTGGAGGTCCCACGATTAGAGTTGAGGTGTTGAAAGTCAAAGAACAAAACCAAGGTTGCTGGGTTCAATGATCTCGACCTGTAGCAAACATTCATAGGATCTCGGCTCCATAGCCATGTCGGGTACAGACAGATCAGACTTTCAGGTTGCATTATATTTCATCACGTCGGCACTTAATAATCTCAGCCATCATCATCGGAGACACTCGGCCCTTCTGCTTCCTCTTCCTGGCTTTGCGCCTGTTCATCTCTTCAGAATCAGAACGATATAAGCCTACTCTGTGAGAACAGCAGCGTCTTATTAAGAGGATCGCAACTCGGCCGTAGAGGTCTCCCTATTTTGCTCTCAACAGATGAAGGAAAACCCGGCAGACTATCCCGGACATGCACACATTCGGGACGTTCCAGCTCGGCTCATCATCATTTCAGACACATACTTACACGCCTGGGCACGTCACCATCTCGGCTGCATCTTTCTCTGTGTTGCACTTCTCAAATATCAGCTTTGACTTCTTACCAGTACAGTCAGTATCTCGGCTTCAGTCAAACCACGCTGGATCAAGCTTCTCTCAATTCAATTGATTTATATGCAGCGGTGCTAGGTGCCCATATGGAAGAGTCAAAGAAACTTCCTGAACATTCTGCTCCATCAACTTCTCAGCCATTGCGAACAAGCATGGGTGGTGGAATGTCTAAAAATTGTATGCCATCTCATAGTGTTGACCGCCTGCTGACGTAGATCAGAAATTTGATCCTCCATGATGGTTAATGATGTCTTCTCCCATATAAAGAAAATGTCAGATCTTCATCTTCAATCTTATATGCGATTATAAATGTAAAGTTGATATCAGGTTTCATTTGTTGGATTGTCGACTGCCGGGGTCGAGTCTGACTGATACAATCTCCAAGTCCCATGCCTATCATATGCTCATGGATCGTTGGATTTTGGTTCATCTCAACTCCCTCCGAGTAGGGGCTGTAAGAAAGTCTGTGATCACTAGGCAATCCTTTACAAAATAACTTAGATGTTTATTGCAATCTTTGTATCAGATTCCACGACGAAGGTGTCAATCAGGTCCTTCCAGAATAGCTGAATAGGAGGAATGATCCTTGCACGACACCTGGGATTGCCGAAAGCCACCGCTGATTGAAAGGGCGGCCAACGCATTTGTTGACGTAGGGTAAAGTCAGACACACAAAAAGAATCAATGGTGCTTCCCTCGGTATAGCGTGCATTCAATATGGATAATTGAGAGTTGAAGCTCGGCATCCTTCTCACCATCCCCTTTCCATCTTCCAAAACAAACCGGTTACACAACCCATATATCACCAACGCATTCTTAACTTGTCTGCTGCCTTGGAATTCAATGACGCTAATTCTGAGATAAGGGGATGATCTTGAATCTGGAACTCGGCCAACTCTTACCTCGACATTAGGTAGATGAAGGCATCCCTGCTTTGTATCCCGGTTCTACTATTTCGAATATCCCGGAGGTGGAGTCTTGTAAGTCGGCAGGATGGTGGAAGTCGGCGGCGATGATGGATAAAAAGGGCAAGGCCACCGTACTGTCAATTTGACTTGAACTTGATTTAGATCAATAGGGACCGATGTCGCCTCCTTCATGGGAGCTACTATCACTAAGAATTTTGAAAGAGACCTTTCTGTCAAAACTAAATAATCACCCATGCCAAATCGAAGAACACGATAAGAGAGTGAGACCGCCAAAAGGTTGCACCGCCATAACAAAAGGAACCCCCCTCCCCCAAGCAGTCAATGAAACACTCTTTTGACTAAATGATGGAATTCACATGAAAATTGTTGCTTCTTCGTTGAACCATCGGTGGTAATAGTGAAAACGAAAGGAAATCACCAAGAGGGGGGTGAATTGGGGATTTTAAAACTTTTATAATAACGTTGCACCCAAGCTGAAGCTAAACGTAAAGAGATAGGGAAGAAGAGCTTGACACAGAAAGTTTATCCTTGTTTGATCTTTCGGTGGTTCTTCTAAGTTTGTAATCAGCTCTTTATATAGTGGAGAGTTGCAATGTGACCGTTACTTCTCAACTTAGTATGTTCTTCAATTGAAATTCAGTTTGATGAGGATTATAGCCGTTGGGTCCTGATCTTCAGCTGATTCAATTCCCGGACGCGTTGAAATCATTCTTCGATTCTTCGCGTTAATGATTCGTTTGATCCGATTTTAATACCCGAAACATTCTCAATATAGAGTAGTTAAATACGTTTGAATACACTAAATAAATGCCATCAATTCGTATAAACATGGTAAGTTTGCGGTTCAAAAGAATCGGGATGAAATCGTGAACGATCAAATTCGCTTCCGTCTTAAACTCGAGTTCTCTAAGTCGGGCTCGAGTTCGTCGGGCTTTTAGAGTATCCGGTTTATCTTCGAGATAGCAAACTCGGAGTTTGATGTAAACTCGAGTTTGTATTCTGTTTCACCATGTGAACTCGAGTTCACTAAGGTAGGCTCGAGTTCGAATATTCTCTAAGCTCTTTGTCGAATGAACACCGGAGTAATATTTCTCAAGTTAGCGAGGCTCGAGTCCATTAGTGTTTAGGCTCGAGTTTAACACTATTCATGCCTAAGAGTTTTGGTGCTCGATTAGAGTGGTGGAGCATGAGTATAAACTCGGAGTTTGTACACTTGCTTTTCTTTCTTCGGATGAAGGGCTCGAGTTCATTATTCTTAGGCTCGAGTTCAGCGATATTTATTCTATGACTTATTGAAGTGAACTGGAGGTTTGTGCTTAAACTCGGAGTTTGCAAAGAAGGGAAAGCTTGGGAGCTCTTCGCAAGGAAAACTCGAGCTTGTAATAACGGGCTCGAGTTTACCTATTTTGTAAACTCTTCTTCGTTTGTCAAACCATAGAGTAAACTCTACACAAAAGCATTAGGCTTGAGTCCATATACTTGGGCTCGAGTGTTCATTAAACTATAGCCATAGAAACAAGTGAACTCTACTCAAAAAGGATAAACTCGAGTTTAAAGAGATTCAATTTAATCGAAAACTTCCGCCATGGGAAAACTCGAGCTTGTCTATACAGGCTCGAGTTTACTTGTTTTCGTAAACTCTTTATTTATATCATGAGGGTTTAGGCTCGAGTCTATTTACTCGTGCTCGAGTTCGTTATGCTGAAAATATCCGAAGAGCTCTCTCGTTTGCAGAAAACTCGAGTTTGCTTAGTCAGGCTCGAGTTTTGCGGTGACAGAGTGATATTGACTCTTTTGTCATTTTAAAAGCATTAGTACATGTTTACAATTGTTATTAATCATCAAAACATATAGAGAACTAACATTCTCCCCCTTTTTGATGATGACAACATTTGTAAACAATTAACTCCTTTAAAAACACTGTTTTGATCATTTGAAATCATTGAAGTAAAAGTGTTCAAGTGTAAATGCACCGAGAATCAGATTTTAACCTTTAAATCGAGTTAGCGACTTTAACATAAATCAAAACACATATTGTCATTGCATAAGCTAAAACATTCAATGGTTTACAAAATGACATTTAGAGTTTCAAGCATACATATATCTAAACAAAAAGACAAATTGCTTGACAACTTGACTTCTCTTTCTTTACTTCAACTCTTCTCCCCTTTGGCATCATCGAAAAGTGGAGGATGAGTTGAGATAGAGGAGGACCGAAGAGGCGGATCATGGGTAGATGGTTCGGGGGCTATGGATGTTGGGATTGGTTCGTAAGAGGGTGGAGGTGCCGAAGAGCTAGGTCCAGTGAATGGATGGACTGATTTGCTAAGATTTTGTCCATTTTGTCATGGAGGTGGACATAGACACCAAGAGAGTGGAGATGCTTTGGCGAGTGATCTCCAATTTTATCCCCGAGACCTTGCACTTTATCTTTGATAATCTCATGTTCAAGAATGAGATCTTCTTGTGCATCGAGAACTCCTCATATCCTTTCTTGACTGTGGTGAAACCAGATTCGATCTTGGAAGAAAGATCAGAAACAACTTGGGCAATGTAAGTCTTTATTCTTTCATCCAAATCAGAGGGAAAGGATTGTGGTGGAGGTGGTGCACTTTGAGCTTCTTGAACTCTAGATTGAGTTGCTCTCGGTTCTAGTAGGTCTGAGGGTGCTCGGAATGATCACTTCCTTGATCAAAGCTTATCCTCATCAAATTGAGGATGTGATGGCCAAATTTGGCTGGTTTTTCGGGTTTCTCATTGGTGGTAAATACTGCACTTTCATGAAACATAATCACCGAGATGAGACGGCAAAGGGTATCTGGGATGTTTTTCTTCCATGGAAACGAAATTTGAACATCTCTTTAAAGATCCAATCTCCTATGTTATGAGGGACTTGATCTATGATAGAAGCAAAAATAGGGAAGTCCTTTTGGCAAAGTGAGTGAAATTTCCTCCCTTTTGTACTAAGTTTCTAGTGTAGATATACCAAGCAGCTCTTTGCTTAGGAGGCATCGAAACCGGAGGAAATTCAGAATATCTACAAAGATCGTGTATAGGCTCGTCGGGTCTGAGGAGTGAAAAATTTGCCTATTAGTATAATTTGGAGAAGCCACGGGAGGAGGATTTTGGATTTGGAGGAGGGAATTGAGGTATGCAGCAGTTGATGGTTATCTGCTTTCCTCTAATGGATGTGGTAATCCTTTCCTCAACCAAATTTCTATCCGCATCCAATAAATTATCACTTTGCATACAATAGTAAAAGGTTTTAACAAAGGATGGACTATATGAGGCTCTAATGGATATGAGAGGTTCAAATTGTCTAAGCCAATGGGTAAGATCAAGGTTGCATTCCTCTTTTAGAGCATCTAGATTGACATACACGTAAGGGCAAAAACTCTTAGCCTCATAGTGTTCTTGGAACCGTATGGCATCCTCACCATATAGAGTGACATCCTCACTAGAGAATCCTTTAGGGATGGAGGAATGATTGTAAATTTCAAATAATGCTGGGTTTTCTCTAGATACCTGAGGAAGAGAGTGTTGTTGGTGATGGGAGGATGATTGAGCGTGAGAGCTAGGTTGACTAGCTGTGGACTTTCGAGATTTGTGTATCGGTTCTTTGTCCCTTCGAGGTGGTGTGTCAGCAGTTGAAGCCTTCTTTGAGGTATTCATCTTGACCGTGGTTATTGGAGTGGCTTGGGTAATAGGAATACCAGGAATTTGCTTGTCAATTCCATGCTTGAATCGCTTGGGAAACGATTTTCTTCGGGAGGACGTTGAGAGATTTGTGGATGATCGGCTTGGGGTTCTTGAGGATCAGAGGATTTGGAATCTTGGGTTGCGTATCGCTTGGACGCCATGTTCTCTCGGTTTTCGTTGGAGGAGATTGAGAGAGTTTTTAGGTTTAGGCTCGAGGGAGAGATAGAGTGAAGACGAAAAGACAGGGTTTTAAAGAAATTTTATCGACGCAAACTCGAGTTCTTAAGTGTAGGCTCGAGTTTGTGTAATGTTACTTACCTGGAATTCAAGAGTGTATGTGTGAACCCTTGAAATTTCTTGTGAGGCTCGAGTCGATCATATCGTTGGTTCGAGTTTGTCTGGTTCTCTGAGGTGGATTGTTCTCTGTCTCCCTCGAACTCGAGTCCGTTTACTAGTAGGCTCGAGTCTGTCAAGATTTCTGAGATGAGTTGCTCTCTGTCTCCCGCGAACTCGAGTCCATTCACTAATAGGCTCGAGTCTGTCAAAGATCTCTGAGATGAGTTGCTCTCTGTCTCTCGCGAACTCGAGTCCATTCACTAATAGGCTCGAGTCTGTCAAAAATCTCTGAGATGAGTTGCTCTCTGTCTCTCGCGAACTCGAGTCCATTCACTAATAGGCTCGAGTTTGGTGACTCGATAGTTGTATTTCTCATTGGTTCTTTTCGAGCTCGAGTCCTGTCTTTGGTAGGCTCGAGTTTGTGACAGCCTTTTCTTGCACTCGATTGTTTGGGATTCTGATTTTAACATACAACCCGCACAAAACATATCTACATACTCCGATGCTTAAGTTAGTGGATAATCATCAAAACAAAACATAACTAACATTTGAATTACTTACAACTCATTGGGATTTACCATTCCCAATTCTCTTCTTATGAATACAAATTGTTCTTTTGCTAGTGGCTTGGTGAAGATATCAGCGAGTTGCAAGTGAGTTGGGATGAACATGACTTTGACATCCTTCTTTTGAACATGGTCTCTTATGAAGTGATGTCGACATCAATATGTTTGGTTCTAGTATGTTGAACAGATTCTTTGCCAAACTTATTGTGCTTGTGTTGTCACAAAGAATTGGGATTTCTTTGAGATGGACTCCCAAATCACACAATTGTTGTTTGAGCCAAAGAACTTGAGCACAACAACTTGAGGCAAAGAACATACTCAGCCTTCAGTGGATGACACACCCACTGTTGTCCGTTTTTGCCGAACCAAGACACTAATGATCCTCCAAAGAACTCACATTGACCACTTGTGCTTTTTCTCGTCGCCTTGTATCCCGCATGATCTGAATCGCATAGGCTACTAAGTGTTCATGTTGATCTTTGGGAAACCATAACCCAAGAGTCTTTGTATCAGCAAGATATCTAAAAATTCTTTTAACATGTTCAAGATGTGACTCCATGGGGCAGATTGGAATCTAGCACACATTCCAACACCGAATTGAATGTCCGGACGACTTGCCGTAAGATAGAGTAATGATCCAATCATTCCTCTATACTTAGTGATGTTGAAGTTAGTCCCCTTTTCATCGCATCCGAGTTGCGGTTGAACTCATTGGAGTATCTCGCTCCATTACAATCAACTAGACCATATTTTTTTAATAGATCTTTCGATACTTGGTCCGGGAAATGAAGATTCCATCATGGCGTTGCTTGATTTGAAGTCCAAGGAAGTAATTAAGTTCTCCCATCATGGACATTTCAAATTCTCCCCGCATTGTCTTGGCAAATGCTTCACACATAGTATCATTAGTAGCACCAAAAATAATATCATCAACATAAATTTGAGCTATTAATACATCACCAAGTTTATTTTTCTTTATAAAGAGAGTTGTATCTGCTTTTCCTCTAACAAATCCTTGATCAAGAAGGAAAGTACTTAACCTCTCATACCAAGCTCTAGGAGCTTGCTTAAGACCATATAAGGCTTTCTTGAGGTGATAAACATGATCCGGATGATGTTCATTTTGAAAACCTCGGAGGTTGTTCTACATAAACTTCCTCCCGTATAAAACCATTTAAAAAGCGGATTTTACATCCATTTGAAAAAGTTTGAATCCTTTAACACAAGCAAAGGCTAGAAGAACTCTTATAGCTTCCAATCTTGCTACCGGAGCATAAGTTTCTTCATAATCAATTCCTTCTTCTTGATTATAGCCTTTTGCAACTAGCCTTGCTTTATTTCGAATGATTATGGCGGATTCATCACATTTATTTTTGAATACCCATTTAGTACCAATGACCGGATGGTCTTTAGGTCTGGGCACCAAGTCCCAAACTTGGTTTCTTTCAAATTGATGTAATTCCTCTTGCATTGCTATAACCCAATCATTGTCTGAAAGGGCTTCATCAATCTTAGAGGGTTCAATTTTCGAAATGAAAGCTGAAAAAGTAACTTCATTTAAAGTGCTTTTTCTGGTTCTTACTCCTTGATTTGCATCACCTATCACTTGATCCAGAGGATGACTCCTACCGTATCTCCATGATTTTGGTTGAGTTTGAACACCGTTTTCATAAGCATTTTCACAATGTTTTTCGGTTTAATCATCTTGCAAATCTTTTTCCGTATTTGTTGAAATAGAAGTTTGGTTTGTTACAGAGAATCATCATCATCATCCAAGGACTTGTTAGATTTAGTTTCACGTAAAACAATATGCATAGATTCTTCAACAAAGTGATTACGAGTATTATAAACTCTATATGCTTTACTTCTACTTGAATAACCCAAGAATATACCTTCATCGCCTTTGGAATCAAATTTCCCCAAGCCGTCCTTACCATTATTGTGGATGAAGCATTTACATCCAAAGATATGTAAGTGAGCTAAGTTGGGTTTTCTTCCTTTGTAGAGTTCATAGGAGTTTTGTCCAATTTCTTTCGGAGATATGCCCTGTTTGATATATAACAAGCGGTGCTCATAGCATCGCCCAAAACACTTGAGATGTTTGGTTCTCATTTAGCATTGATCTTGCCATTTCAAGAAGCACTCTATTCTTTCTTTCAACAACTCCATTTTGTGTGGGGTTCTTGAGCCGAGAAGTTATGATTGATTCCCATACTATCACTGCAATTCTCCAAAGGCATGGTTCTCAAATTCTCCACCATGATCCGTACGAATACCGCAATAGATAATCCTTTCTCGTTTTGGACCTTCTTGGCAAACACAATAAATTGATCAAATGTTTTATCTTTTGATGATAAAAGAATGACCCATGTAAATCTTGAGAAATCATCTACTATAACTAATGTATAAAGATTGCCGCCAAGGCTCTTTACTCTAGCCGGTCCAACTAAATCCATATGGAGTAATTGAAGAGGTCTATTAGTTGATATTTCTTTTCGACTTGAAGGAAGATTTGGTTTGTTTACCTTTTTGACATGCATCACAAATCATATCATTTTTAAAAGAAAGTTTTGGTAAACCAATAACTAATTCCTTTTTCTGTAGTTTATCAAGTTGAATCATATTGACATGTCCTAAACGTTTATGCCATAACCAACTTTCATCTAAGTTACTAACAAAACATTTTTCAAAATCAGAATTGTTTTTAGACAGATTAAGAGTATAACAATTACCTTCTCTTGGAGCTCTGAATAATGCTTTGGATTTAATACTTTCTAAAGAGAGAGCATCCTTACTTACAATCAAACATTCTTCTGAATCAAAGATGACTAGGTTTCCTTTGTCCGTGCTTTGACTCACACTAAGGAGGTTGTGACATAATCCATCCACAAGATAAACATCTTTGATTTGAGGTCCATTGCTATTTCCAATTTTGCCAATGCCAAGAATTCTTCCGACTCATTTCCACCAAATGTTACCTTGCCACCATCCTTATGTTTGATTGAAGCAAATTTGGATTGGTCTCAAATCATATGTCTTGAGCATCCACCGTCAATGTACCACTTATTGGGATTTGATGCTCTAAGACAAATCTGCATAAGAAGATATATCATCTTTTAGGTACCCAATATTCTTTGGGTCCTTTTGGGTTAGTTTGTGTCTTAGGAATCATATAGGATCCCTTAGGCACCCATTGATAGTTTCCTACGGGTTTGATTGATCTATCTTTCTTATGAAAGCATGAAGAAGTAGTATGACCTTTTCTATTACAATAATTGCAATGTGCAAAAGGATTTGAGGTATGGACAGATTTTTGAAAATAATTCATGTAAGATCTTTGTCCATGTTTCTTTTCTCCTTTCTTTTTGTCATAATCGGGTTTGTAACCAATTCCCGATTTGTCATTTGTAAATCTTTGTCGTTTCAAAATTACCTCAAGCATTTCACTTCCTCTAGTGAATTTTTCAAGAGTCTTTGTAAGGTATTCATTTTTCTTTTTCGTAATAGAACATTCATCACATATGAGATTTTCTCGAACTGAAAGATTTTCTACTTGTTGTTCAAGTGTTGTATTCTTCCTTTTAAACCAAAGTATTTTTCAGCAAGTTCATCAAATTCATTTTGAACAAGTTTATATTCAGTAAACAATTCATTATAAGTTGGTTTTGTATCATGATTAGAACAAGTAGAGTTTTCCTTTTCACAAGTAGAGATAGGTGTAGAAATCGTTTGAACTTGTTCTTCTAATAGTTTGATTTTTCTTTTTGAAAGTAAGAGCTCTTTTGCGCTTTTCTTAAATTCAAGATAAAGAGAATCATATGTTGAAGATAATTCATCATAAGGTAAATCGGGATTACTTACCTCTTCGTTGTCCGATTCCTCTTGAGCCACAAGGCGTAGATTGGCACTTTGTTCCTCTTCTCGCTTCATCTTCATCGATGAGCCGTTGCCCCATATAGCCGATACATAAGCTCTTTTCTTGAACTTATTGAATTTCTTTTCTTTGTTTTTCAGTCATGACATTCGATTTGATGTGGCCTGGTTTCTCACATTCATAGCATATAATTGGTTTCTTAGTTTCGTGCTAGAATTTCCTTTGTGAAACCTTCGTGAGATTGGTCCTTTTGTAGAATTTTTGAATCTTCTGACCATCATTCCTAGCTCACCATCTTCATCTTCATCTTCTTCATCGTCATCCGATTTAGCTTCTTTGATGGTTTTAAGAGCTATTCCCTTGTTCTTGACATTGATATCATTTAGTCCCTTTTGAATTTGATCTTCCCTCATATTCGTAAAGGCCGCCAAATAGTGCCGCCACTGAGGCCATTGATTCGCCTCGAGATTCTTCAATTGCAGTGACCTTGGCTTCCCATTCCTTGGTGAGAATATTTAGTATTTTCCTCACTTGGGCAGGTTGTTCATATTCTTTTCCCAAGGCAATGAGTTGATTGATCAAAGAGTGAATCCGAGTTGAAATTCACCAATAGATTCTCCTGCCTTCATCTCGCAATAGATCGTATTCGATCATGAGAGTATTGATACGATTTTCTTTGATCGCAGCTGTTCCTTCATGAGTTATTTCAAGAGCATCCCACATTTGCTTAGCGATGGCAAAGTGCAGATTCTCAAGTACTCTTTTTGGCCAAGAGCACTTTGGAGCATATGAATTGCCTTCATGTTGAGAGTGACTTGTTTTTATCATTGTCATCGTACTCTTCTTCTTTCTTGGGAGTTCGATGTCGCCTACAACCGAGGAAGGAACATAGTTTCCTTTTTCAAAGACCCTCCACAAACCAAACTCGAGAGGCCATTACATAGACCCCGAACTTAGCCTTCCGTAACGAGTAGTGTTCTCCATTGAAACCTGGAGGACGGTTGATTGAGGCTCCATCTGGTAGAATTCCTTCCATTGGATCTTTGTGTCTAGGATGTTAGTCCTTCAAATTGACAACGAGGCTCTGATACCAAATGAAAACGAAAGGAAATCACCAAGAGGGGGGTGAATTGGGGATTTTAAAACTTTTATAATAACGTTGCACCCAAGTCAAGCTAAACGTAAAGAGATAGGGAAGAAGAGCTTGACACGTAAAGTTTATCCCGGTTCGGTCTAAATTCTTGACCTACGTCCACCCCCGCATTCTCCGGGTTTTTCTACTATCACTTTAACTCGTATACACACTCGTACTCAAGGATTATCCTCTCTAGGATACACTCCCTTACAAGTTGTACTCAAATCCCAATCTCCAAGTCCCCTTGACTTGAGATCTTTTACAATGAATGAATAATTTGAATATAATCTCTCTCACGAGAAGGTAATGATAAACACCGAGGCTCTTTGTATATCAAAATACAATACGTAAAGAAAACTGAATGTATAAGAATTCTTGAGCTTGCTTTTCGCTTCGTTTGATCTTTCTAAGTGGTTCTTCTAAGTTTGTAATCAGCTCTTTATATAGTGGTGAGTTGCAATGTGACCGTTACTTCTCAACTTAGTATGTTCTTCAATTGAAATTCAGTTTGATGAGGATTATAGCCGCTGGGTCCCGATCTTCACCGATTCAATTCCCCGGACGCGTTGAAATCATTCTTCTGATTCTTCGCGTTAATGATTCGTTTGATCTGATTTTAATACCTAAGTCGCCTCGAGTTCGTCAGGCTTTTAGAGTATCTGGTTTATCTTCGAGATAGCAAACTCGGAGTTTGATGTAAACTCGGAGTTTGTATTCTGTTTCACCATGTGAACTCGAGTTCACTAAGGTAGGCTCGAGTTCGAATATTCTCTAAGCTCTTTGTCGAATGAACACCGGAGTAATATTTCTCAAGTTAAGCGTGCTCGAGTCCATTAGTGTTTAGGCTCGAGTTTAACACTATTCATGCCTAAGAGTTTTGGTGCTCGATTAGAGTGGACTGGAGCATGAGTATAAACTCGGAGTTTGTACACTTGCTTTTCTTTCTTCGGATGAAGGGCTCGAGTTCATTATTCTTAGGCTCGAGTTCAGCGATATTTATTCTATGACTTATTGAAGTGAACTGGAGGTTTGTGCTTACACTCTGGAGTTTGCAAAGAAGGGAAAGCTTGGGAGCTCTGCGCAAGGGAAAACTCGAGCTTGTAATAACAGCTCGAGTTTACCTATTTTGTAAACTCTTCTTCGTTTGTCAAACCATAGAGTAAACTCTACACAAAAGCATTAGGCTTGAGTCCATATACTTGGGCTCGAGTGTTCATTAAACTATAGCCATAGAAACAAGTGAACTCTACTCAAAAAGGATAAACTCTGAGTTTAAAGAGATTCAATTTAATCGAAAACTTCCTCGCCATGGGAAAACTCGAGCTTGTCTATACAGCTCGAGTTTACTTGTTTTCGTAAACTCTTTATTTATATCATGAGGGTTTAGGCTCGAGTCTATTTACTCAGTGCTCGAGTTCGTTATGCTGAAAATATCCGAAGAGCTCTCTGTTGCGTAAAACTCGAGTTTGCTTAGTCAGGCTCGAGTTTTGCGGTGACAGAGTGATATTGACTCTTTTGTCATTTTAAAAGCATTAGTACATGTTTACAATTGTTATTAATCATCAAAACATATAGAGAACTAACAAATAGGAATCGAAATTTAACGATCCCTACGGTCGGCGCCACTGTTCTGGTGTAGAACACAGATTGTCTAGCCCTGGGGGCTAGGATGTTGGTGTAGATGGAGACTTGACCTAAGAGTGATTCCTAGGGCCTACGTACCCTGAAGAGGGATCAAAGTCCACGTAGTTCGAGTATTGATGGAGGCGTTTAGCCTAAGGGGGTCTGTATGCTCTGTGACGGCTGTATGTGAATAACCAGAGCGTAGACCGTTGTAGATGATCTGTAGAAGATGAAGATAGAAGATAGGAGAGAATATAAGATGAAGCTAGATCGTAGATGATCGATCGGATTGACCCTCCCTTTAGGGTTTAACTCTTATTTATAGCGTGTGCATGCGAGTTAGATCTTCTGCATCGTGTCTCATCGTGTGTCATCGTGTGTCCATGAATCTCGGCAACCTCCCCGTTGAATAGGTCTTGCGGTTTAGATCTGCATGGGTCGGTTGAGATAATGGGCCTTGACCAGGTCCATAACAGTATGTTTAATTATTGGTCCAAAGAAGTGAGAAAAAAAAAACTAAAAAAAAAATGAAATAGGTCCTGGACTGTCCCAGCTAATCCACTGACCAGCCTGGTCCAAATTTGAGCTTCTGCCGGTGCCAAACCGGACTGCACTCAAAGTTGGCTTGTCCAACCCGAGGTCCCTCCCGAACTAGACCTCGGATTGACCCCCAACCCTAGGTCCGGTCCCTGGTCCATGGACATCCCTATTGAATACTATATATATATATATATATATATATATATATATATATATATATAGTTGTATATATTGTGATAATTGAAGATAAAAATTAAATTTAAATTTAAAAAAAAAGTTAAATTATTATTAGAAAAAGTAACAAGCAATAAAATCTTTAATTAAATTATTAATAAACAATAAAATCCTGATTTATTACTAGAGATTCTTCTTCATACATTTTCATCTTAATAATGTAAGGCTAAAAAATAAATTACCGGGGCATTGATTTTAATTAGAAAAAAGAAAACAAGCATATTGAGGCAGGCTATAGGGGTGAGGAAGCTGAGAATCACACCGTCTTCTCCTTCCTCCACCACCATCAACGTCATCTTCACCACCATCACCGGGATCGTGCCTTCATTGTCGAAGGTATCACAACTATCACCACCATCTTCTCCTTCTCTCCACCATCATCGACCTCATCTTCACTACCATTGCCTGAATCATGCCTTCAATGTCGGAGGTACCACAACTATCACCACTTCTTCTCTCCACCATCATCGGCGTCATCTTCACCAAGGAGGGTTGTCAAGGATATGAGAAGCAGAGAGAGAACGGCTTTCATCTTCCTCCTCTTTTCATCAGCTACATAGAGAGAACGCCCCTAACGCTCAACATCTCATCTTCTGTGACTCCACCAACGCTCACTCAACGCTAAACACTGAGCCTTCGGTTTTTTTTTCCACCGATCTTTCCATTGAGCTTTTTCACCGCCAACGCTCTTCCAACCGTGTTCCCCAAACAGGCTGATAGGAGAGGAAATGATAAAATTAAGAAAGATGAATTGGGTATTTTAGAATATAAATATTATATTAATTACCTTAATTAACATTTTAAATTTAATCAAATTAAATATATTAAGAATGGGAGGCAGCATTGATTAACTATGGGCTATCACGTAGCATAAAATTAACGGCAACCGTGGGTGGTGCACCATGGAAGGTGACGTGTACGAATTCTACAGGTTGCAGCCTCCAACTGTCAGGGCTTTGTTCGTTGTGTATCTAATCCCCCGTGACAGAGATAAATCCAAACGGCGTTTGCGCGGGCTTTACAGTTACTAATCTCAAACACCCCTTTTTCATCTTCTCCCTCTTCTCTTTCTTCCTCCTCACTTCTCCCTCTAAAATTCTGCGTCGCAAGTTGATTTCTCTCCTCCTCCTCTGAAGATTATTTGAAATGCACACATATGAAGAATCTGGCAAATGCTCGAGTCAATACTTGAAAGCTCCAGCCTCGTGATCCAAAACACCAGTTTCCGCATTCCTGGTTTATTTCATACTTCGTTTCTCTCTCTCGTTCTTCGCGAGATTCTCAGTGTTTCTGAATTTCAGTGCGTGTATGTTTTTTATTTGGTTATATTAGTTGAAATGTGTGGTTTTATTAGAGTTTTTCCGGGTTATTGTTGAGACTGTGAATTGATATTGGTGTTTTGACTTGGTTGAATTGGGATGTTGACGGCAATTAGAAGCAGATCTTTCCGTCTGAGATGGGGAAGAAGGGTGGAGGTGGTTGGTTCTCGTCGATGAAGAAAGTTTTCAAGTCTTCTTCTAAGGAGTCGCCGGTGCCGGAGAGGAAGGTGATCGATTCCCTGTTCTTGTCTTGTTTCCGATTCTTTTCTTTTAGTTTTTCAAATCGAAGTTCCAAAATTGCAATCTCTTGAGTTATAATATATATATACACACATAACTCAAGGAATGAGAGAAATTTCTAGAGCTAAAAATAACGACAAAACTTGAAAACAGTCATATTGTATATATAGATACAACAATGAGGTCATAGGAATTAGAGAAATTTCTAGAGCTCAAAATAACGGCAAAACTTGAAGGATCAAGGGCTGCGTTATTGTTATTTCCTTTGATCCAGACAAGGGCTCTTTTTATCTTAACTTATCATATGATAACTCTGCTCCGATTAACACTTAAATGTCTCGTGCTGCTACAATTTTCACTTATCATTTTGGGTAGATTGTGTTGTAGAAGATCTGGTTCAAGAATGAGTCAAGATTTAAATTATAAAAGTTGAATGCGGCACGTTAATCAATTATTCAATTATAGAATACTTTCATGTATTTTTATAATTTAAGTTAATTTATTATTATATGTTTATTCAATATATATAAGGAATTGGAGGGTTTCTTCACTGAGTTTTGTACGTTTGCTGAACAAGTCATTATCACACTTCCTCTCCTTACCAACTTGCAGCAAAAGGAAAATTGCATATCTGGAGCATACGGTAAAGTTAATATGTATCATAAAAATCCTACCTTACACATTGAAGAATTGCTGTTGTCCTCCTTCACAAGCAGGGCAAGTGAACAACATCCTGAATGCTTTTATTTTTTATTTTATTTTTAGCCAAAACAAAATCCTGGATGCTGTTTTTGTCTTTTTAAGCATTGCCAAATAAATGACGACCTTCCAGGTCCTTCTTAAGGATGTTTAAGACCATATGAATTATGAACCCAATATGGTTTCATTATTATGTAGACATGGTCCCCTGTTCTGTCATGTGAATATTTTTACCAAATAAATGTGCTCGTCCATGTCACATATTTATCATCCCACCTAACCAAACCCACCATCTTCTCTTTTATCTTGACCAACGTCACGTGCTCTCTATGTTAGATCCCCATCGTCATTGAACTCACTTGTGAGTTTTTTTTTTGCAAGAAATAACATATTAAACAGTTTATTAGCTATTTTTTCTCCTTGAGTTTCCAAAATGATTGCTAATTAAGTGGTGGGGCTGGGATGTGTGCTTGATTTGTAGCAGGAAGATGAAGTGAAACGACAACATGAAGTTCCCGAGGTTGTGTTGTTTGAGAATTTTCCTGCTGAGAGTTCTCATGATGATATTACCAATGAGGAGAGTACAACGTCCACGCCTGTGACTGAAGATAGACGACATGCCGTTGCTGTTGCTGCGGCAACTGCTGCAGCTGCTGAGGCAGCAGTCGCAGCCGCTCAAGCAGCGGCGAGAGTTGTTAAGATGGCGGGTTATGGTCGCCAATCCGAGGAAGATAGAGCAGCAACAATCATTCAATCATACTACAGAGGCTACCTAGTAAGACCTCCTTGTTTTCCTCCTACAAACTCTGATAATAACTGCTTTCTTTAACTGGGGCACACTTCATTAACTGTTCAGCTCATGATCCTACTGTATATCGTGCCTTATTTTGTATGAATAACGGTGCAATTAATCAGTTCAGTTTGGGCCATAAATATGCCACCCACTCGCAGAGCTCTGCATTTAATCATTTTATTTTCTGTAATGATGCATTGATATTGATACTTATACCTGCAATACCACCTTGTTACCTTGCTTTTACATACATGTGATAAATTAGTAAACTGGACAATTTGGTTAGCCAAAATTTTGTTTTCTAAAATAAAAGAAGGGAAAATTGTTTCAAGCTAAGAAGCAAGACACGGATGTAAAATATGACATGACAAAATATGTAGTGATTACAATTCAATTTGAAGTGTTGTTTTCAATTAAGTTTTTACACTGTTGAAGAACACGGTACAGAAGTTTCACTACCTTACTTGCCTATTTCCTATTCACGCAAAATCAGTGTCAATGACTAAAGTTAATAAAGTGTATTCCATATCTTGCAATCTCCTTAACTGATATTGACAATTGAATCGAATCATTTTGCAATCATGTTAAATTTCATTCACTATATAAGATATAAATTAATAACTGGCATTATAATTTATACATGGCATGCGGATGTTAAACTGTGTAGGCTCGACGTGCGCGGCGAGCTTTAAAGGGATTGGTGAGACTGCAAGCGCTTGTGAGAGGTCACAATGTGAGGAAGCAAGCGCAAATGACAATGCGTTGTATGCAAGCGTTGGTGCGAGTGCAAGCCAGAGTTAGAGCTCGCAGGATTCAGCTGACTCATGACAAGCTTTATAAGAACATGATGGAACATGATTTAGTGCCCATGAGTCCCTTGTACGAGGATGTTTGGGGCAATAGGCGTCACAGTTTCCAGAGAATCAATGAAAGTGACTTGTGGAAGCATGAAGATGCAATGAAGAGGGAGAGAGCTCTCGCTTACGCTTTTAACCATCAGGTTTGTTGTTTCTCCTTCTGGCCTTGCTTTGTCTGAACAGTTTTTAATCCTAAAAAATTATTTAGGGCATGAATTAATTAACCTTTATAATCTACGAACTTGGCAATGGCATTGATAGAAACACTTTTCTTGATTTCACTGAAGTGTAGAACGATTGTATGTGTATGTCTACCTACACAGCAGAAACTAAATCAGAATTGATGGAAAAATAAAGAAATCACTGTAAATAATTAAGAAACCACTGGCGAGAATTAATTACACAGTACTTGGCAACGATAAATTTAATCGCTGGGGGCGTTTATGAATTCAGCTAGCCCTTTGATTGTGGTCTTGGACACATTGTTGCTGTATTTGTGATGTTATTCGTATCAATAACATAGTTGTGCATTAATTATCTCAAGCGATTTAAAAATGCTGGTAAGGATTCAAGTGCACGAGACCTGCATTTACTAGTTTTTTCAACACTAGATGCAAATGCATGCGGACGCACAACGATATTGTTAAATTAATCTGTATTTTTATTTTTATCACACATTTAAAGTCAATGTTTGAAACTTGTCAACATCCTGAGCAAAAAAAAACTTGTCAACATCTCTGGCAAAACCAATCCCCCCTCTCGTCATTAGACTGTTGAAATATAAAATGCTTAGTGTCGGCGTAAAATTTAAAGTATTTTATAGTGGGTCAAATTTGAAATATCAAACGTGATTGTTTGATACGAAACCACTTTGTGGACGTGATTTTCACCATTTTTGTTTGCAGCAACAGAACCAGTCACCACATGCAGGCCTGAATCTTGGTGAAGAAATGGAAACATATTCCAATGAGCTTGAGCAGGCCAAGCGGGGTTGGAACTGGCTAGAGCGTTGGATGTCCTCTCAACAACATCAAGCCAGGCACTTGGAGCCATCGGAGAACTCTTATTACATGACCCACGCTGCCACAACCACCACCACCTCCGCTGATGACGTGTCTGAAAAGACGGTGCAAATGGACAGTATTGCCCCTCCAAGCTCAAGCAACACCATCATGGGCCAAGGCCTTCTTCTGGAATCAAGCCCAATTCCCAACAGTCGGCCCAATGACCTGCAGGCCCAGCATAACCCAAGTGTACCTAGCTATATGGCCCCAACCCAATCTGCGAAGGCTAAGGTAAAGGATCAAGGCCCAGTCAAGCCACGTGGCTCTCCTGTGCCACAGTGGAATTCTTCAACAAGGAAGCGCTACGTTGTCGGGCCGGGCTATGATTCCTCCAGCTCAGGTGGAGGAGGGGCAGGTTACCTGTTTATGAGGAGCCCAGGCCCGAAAATTAGTGGGGCCCGCCTACAGTCTAGAAGGATGGCAGGAGGAAGCTCAGAATATGTTGGTAGTGAGGATTGGAAACTGCCTCTAGGATGCTTGGGCATGATATGATTAATTTCCTCTGATCATTATCTTCATAATATATTAGGATAGGATGGGTGGTGAATGTATTGTATTTGTATTTGTATTTGTATTTATGGACATTTAATAATGTTCTTTCATGCTGTGAACAAATCATAAATCAAACATTTAAAAAGACATCTCATATTTTCTTTTTAAAGATTTTGGGTGAAATAAGTTTCTGAGTTTTGATTTTTGTGTTTGCTTGTTTTGCATTTCGTTTTTAATGGTTCAATATTGTAGGATAAACTTTTTCAGTAAGATGTGTTAACCTCCATTAAAATACTATCTGCACATGCGTACCTTTTATAAGTGTTTATTGAGCTTCCTTGTTGTAATTGTGGTGAGTCCCAAACACCCAACTCACCTAAACTTTCCTTTGACAAAAAAAGATTAGCAAAATTAAAATAAATATGTTTAGAATTATTAGATTACAAAAATTAATTGTAATGATATAATAGGATTAAAAATATATCAATTTGAAAGTTAAAAAAATATGCTCAACAAATTTACATAAGGTGATCTAACAATTCATTATCATTTATCAAGTGGCATTCACCTCTACTCAATCCGAGATTGCTACTTACCATTCTGGTCCTATTTATAAGTCCAGTTTGACTAAAAAAATCTGGTCCTATTTATAAATCCAGTTTCATGTAATAAATGAAATTATGACAATTTTACCTATATTAATTATAGCCATAAGGCTAGAGAGAGAAGAAACAGTTGAAAAATACTCAATCATAAATGAGGGTAAAGTTGAAAATTTACCCACGTAATCATTGTGTCAACTACCCCTCCTTGGTACTCCCTCTGGTCCTTATTATAAGGCACCAACTAATTTTTCTTACAAACCAATAAAAGTAGTTAAAGTCAATAAAGTGTTCCAAGAATCTAAGTAATTTCCAATATTATCCCTACTAATTCCACTAAACTCTAATATTATATTAATTATTACTCTCACCAACTACTTTTATTAATTAGGGATAGACATGAAAAAAAATAATCAATGCTCATTGGGAACAAGCAAGTGCCTTATAAAAATGACCAAATAAACTTGCTAGTTGGTGCCTTATAATAAGGACCAGAGGGAGTATGTGAGATTTGGTCAAAATAAACTTATAAATAAGACTAGAGTGGTATATTGATAATCCACTCCCTATGCTTCCCCAATGATTGAAAGAGAGAAGAGTGTGCCAGAAGTGAAAAATGGAAGGCGGAAATTAACAAACAAGTAATTAATGGATCACAGTTCAAGAGGCAAATTTACGTGGAGGCTATAAACAGTAAAAGAAAATAGCAAAATGCTATTGGGTGGAGTCCACATTACGTGCTATTCTGATACGTGCTTCTTATGTGCTATTCGGCAAAACGCAGCGTTTGATTTAGCGGGAAAGAGAAACCGGGAAAGAGAAACGCAGAAAACCAAAATACCATGAATAAAATAATTAAGACAAAATGGATCAATAATATAATTGAGCGGGAAATAGAAGCTGACCACGAGGGCACGGATTGGAACACCGACTCTGGAAATTGATAATTCTACTGATGCTTCTCCGTCTTCGTAAGCACGAGTTCCCTCTGTTTCTACTTCTTTTGGAATTTATTTTTATAAAATTGTAATTGTGATAGTGATTTTAGTCTACTCCTTCCTAGATGCATCCCCATTTTTTTTCTATTACAGAAAGGATAGTAAACGAATGGATAATCTGGGCTGCTTTGGTTCAAAACATTAAAAATAATAGATACTGTATTATATAATATTTGCAAATTTGTGTTCGGTGGATTTCTGTGTTTTAATCAAATGACTAATGGTAGTTATTGCGTTACCTTCAGGCCAAAGAATATAGAGATATGGAAGCAAAACGCTATGCGCGATCACTCTGATGCACCACATTCTTTACTGGACTCGGCAATGCAGTGGTAATAAACTGTGTCATACCATTTGTCATATAGATACATTTAATATTTGAGTCATAAAAGGCATTAACATTTAATATATTGTTTAGGGATATGATTCAATGCAATTTTATGACTACTGGTTTTTTTTAAAAAAATATTTTTGTCGTAGTCTATATTCAAAAGCAAGCTTTTCAATTCTTTTGGGTTGTCAAGATCGACTCAGGAAATAAAGAAGTGATCTGCAAGTGATAGGTGAAGGGGTTAAAGACAAAATAGAGCTCCTTTCCTATTTTTACCCAAATGCTTTTTAGGCTGCTATAAAAACCTTTTTGATGTAACTATTATATTTTTTATTTTTCCTTCCAAAAGAACACAAAAATAACGATTTTTTCTTATGCTATTGTACAAAAATTATGCTTGTTTTAAGATATGGTTATTTTATTGTGTATAGGTGAATTATAATGGATGATGATCAATTGAACCCAAAAATAGGAAAGGAGTTTGGAAGTTTAGAAGAAGCATGGATGTTCTGGAATGATTATGCTAGAAGAACTGGATTTGGAGCTAGGAAGTATTGTGGTACAAAGAGCAAAAAAACTGGTGAATTTATAACATACAGGTATGTATGTTGCAAGGAGGGTCGAAAAAATGAAGGCAAAGGAGAGAGACAATCTTCTAGGCAGCGAGGTGAAACAAGGACTAACTGTAAGGCCCGAATGGTGGTATCTTGTATTAATCAGAAGTTCAAAATCACTACATTTGATGAAGAACACAATCACCCCCTCCATACCCAAGAGACAGTGCACTTGTTGGTATCGCAAAGAAATTTATCAGAAGTTGATGCCTGTGAAATAGACCTTGCAAGGAAGTCTGGGCTCCAACAAAAGGCTACATTTGACTTGATGAGCTGGAATGTTGATAGATTATGCACATTTTGGTGAGGTTGTAGCTTTAGACACAACGTATGGTACAAATAGTGGTAATCGACCCCTTGCAATTTTTTCAGGCTTTAATCATCATAGAAGTGCGGTCATTTTTGGAGCAGCATTAATGTTTGATGAGACTATTGAGTCCTTCAAGTGGGTGCTCGGAACTTTTTTGGATGCTCATATGCAAAAGAAGCCTAAAACTATCTTTAATGTACTTGGCACTTAAAACAAAATGGAATTAAGCACCTTGGAAATTTGATGAAAGGTGGGTCACACTTTTTGACTGATTTTTGCAAATGCATGTCTAAAATTGTGAAGTTGACAAGTTTGAAGAAGCTTGGAGCCAATTGTTAACTTCTTATGATGTTCATGAAAATAGGTGGTTGAAATCCATGTATGATATTAAGGAGAAATGGGCTTGGTGTTTTGTGAAGACTTCTCGCACATTAGGAATGAGGAGCACACAACTCGCTGAAAGTATAAACGCTGATGTGAAGCAATGTACGTCACCAAATTTAGACATCAATGAGTTCTTCACCACTTTTGATAGAGTTGTTTCAGAGAAACGAGACAAGGAATTGAAGTTGGAGTTTGATTCTAGGCACAAGATACCTAGGATGGTAAATCCAAGTGCGCCAATATTGCGCCAACTTTCAAAAACTTATACCCCAGGTGCCTTTGACATGTTCCAAGAACAATGGGATCTCCAATTTGCTGTGGAGTTAATTGAACATAATGAGAAAGAGCCTTTATTTGTTTTCACTACCCATATGATTGATGAAGAGGGGGAGTGGAGAGTTGCTTTTAAGGCTGAAACGCATGAAATTTTTTGCACTTGTGGGATGTTTGAAACCACTGGGATATTGTGTTGTCATGCATTGAAAGTATATGAGACGAAGGGTGTCAGAATTATGCCTGAGCAATACATTCTCAAGAGATGGACTAGGAGGCAAGGAGTGGTGTTGTGCATGACACTGTAGGAAATGAGATACAAGTGGATCCTAAACTTGAAATCACACAAAGATATAGAGAATTATTGCATAAATTTGTAAGACTAGCAAGAAAAGCTGCTAAGAGTCGTGAAGGATTTGTCCATGTTCAAGGGTTAATTAGTGAAGCAGAAAATAATATTCCTGATGGTAATGAAGATGATATCGTTGACCCAAGCATAGGACCAACCATAGAATCAAAAATATGCCTAAGGGTTTTAAAAAGAGAGAAGGAAGGAAAAGAAAGCAACGCTACAAAAGTTGGAGGGAAAGGAATTTAAGCAAGCGCAGAAAAGTTGCTTCAGAGGAACATGTATTAAGTTTTAATTACATTTATATTTATATGAAACATAGAAGCTTCTTATTAATCTCATATTTATTTTGTGTAGGGTATTCAAGAGGCTCTACCATCTTATAAGAGAAGAAAGGTGAACACAGATAAAGATGTACAAACACAACATGCTTATCCTATAGAACCTGTACAAACTCAATATGCTTTCTCACCATCTACATCTCAACCATTGTCATTTACAAGCTTATTAATGGTATGAATTGATAAATTTGTCACTACTAATATTTCATATGGTTATGATATCCTCAAGTCATATTCAATTGATATTTACAAGTGCAGGCAAATGAAGAAAGTGACTTCCCATCACTTGAAGCAATATATCTCAATGCAAGCAATTCTCAAGGTATTGAAAAGAAAGATAAAAAGAGACATTGTGAAAAATTATAACATTTTATTCATTTCAATATTATATTACATGTACATGATACAACTCTCACACACTAAACATACAATCCTCACATATTACATCTTTTGATTCATACAGGAAACTAAAACATACATTGGACTCTTTTGGTGGCTTTGTTTTTTACTCAAAACGGACATCGACTCTTTCGGTGCCTATTTTTGGATGCACCAATTCTACATAGCTTATTACACATCTTTTGGAGCTTGGGAGTGCATAGAAGAATTTTTTTGGAAGGACGGAAATTGCTCTTTTTCACAGGCCAGCAACCATCTCCACCTACAATCAATGTCAAGAAGATCAATTTCCATCCTTATCAATATATCTCAAGGTTTTTCAAGTTCCAACAACAATGTACAGTGTCTATGTTAAACTATGCAACTTCTTAGAATGTCCAATGCAAGAACACATAACATTGTCTGCTAAGCTTTCAACAAGGAGTTTTCATAGCTTACCAAATGATGCTATGTTAAATTTCTAGCAATGTCAAAAAAATTTCAGTTTCAATCAATATGTAGGATGTTTTGACAGAAAAGCATCTAATGTGGACTCCCAAAGAGAATGTTCACAAAGATAGTCTTTATGAGTTCTTCAAAGTCAAAAGCAACAAACATTGTATTGTATTCAACTCTAGGTATACAAATCCCACAACATACTCTCAACATCATCAATCACAAAGAACTAAGGATAATGATACAGAGGCAATTGTCTCTTAACACTCTAAGGAAATGACAGGTGGGAGTGGGAAGCTTCAAAAAGTATCAATAGGAGAAAACTTTCCAAAGGCTACTTCTGTTACCAAAATGTAGACACCAATAGATAAAAAGTCCAACCAATGTATTGTTTCAAAAAGGAAAATTCTAGTCTCCAACAAGAACCTGAAACATAAATTATGATCTATAACCGAAAATATGTCGCAAAGATATGAAAGAAAATTCATATTTTGGTAAATAACTCCATGGTAAATTAATGCAACCCACGATAATTTAAAACCAACAAAGAAGGTTTGCATTTTGAACAACCTGACACCTCTAGACTAGGAACAACTTTATATTCATTAGAAAGTAAGCTCCAAACAAAGACAAGGGAATTCATAAACATTGATATGCTTTACTTAGTTGAAGGCTGTACATGAGCTGAACATCAAATACTGTGCTAATTGGATCAGCTTTCCAAGGTCGCTGTAAGAATGAAGGATTCTTGTTATCTGTCATTGCCAGTTGTACTGCCCACGCTACTCCTTGCTTGCTTAATTTTCCTTCACATTCGACCTCGAAGATGTGACCAAGGTTAGCAACAGAGCTTGAATGTTGATTCCTAGTTTACTACTAGGTAGAGTTATCAATAATAAGAGAAGCTATTCGTAACAAGAGAGATATATGAACTACATGCTTAGTTGGGAGACAGAAGTTATGTGCTAAGCCATAGTAACACTTTATGAGTCAGATGGAAGAACCATCACAAAGAAAGTCACTAAATCCAAATTGTAATCTCTGCCATGACAATGGCCATTATCCAAATCTATATCTGGTAATAAAATTAGTATTGTTTCAAAAAGGAAAATTCTATAAGCTCTGCAAATCCTTAAATAATTATAAAGATGCATTTTCCACATAGGCGACATAATTTGGGAGATGAACTGAAATTTCAAAACAAAGTAAAGAGAAAATCAGATCCAACGGGAATCCAGAAGCGCCACCAACATTCCAGACTCATCTAAAAACAAAAAACAGGGAAGATCGGTCAAGAATTTTCCTGAATAGATCTAAAATTAGTCAGTTGGGGCAGGCAATAAGCGAGAAACGAAACAATTGAATAGATCGCAAGAAGAAAACCGAAAGGCCCACCTGAGGTAGTCGCAGAATCGGAGATGACACCGAAATGTGAGAGAACGGAGAATTGGTAGCCGCCGGATCGCAGAACCTGAGGTAATCACAGAATCGGGATTTTAGGACGGAGACCTGGTGGGGATGCTTTTCGTTAATGCTTTTCGTCAAGTCCTCAGCTTTCCCACTAAATCAAACACTGCGTTTTGCCGAATAGCACGTAAGAAGCACGTATCGGAATAGCACGGAATGTGGACTCGGAGTGCACATTACATGCTATTCTGATACGTGCTTCTTATGTGCTATTCGGCAAAACGCAGCGTTTGATTTAGTGGGAAACCTGAGGACTTGACGAAACCCGCGAAAGAGAAACGCACAAAACGAAAATACCATGAATAAAATAATTAAGACAAAATGGATCAATAATCTAATTGAGCGGGAAATAGAAGCTGATTACGCGGGCACGGATTGGAACACCGACTGAAATTGATAATTCTCACGATGCTTCTCTGTCTTCGTAAGCACGAGTTCCCTCTGTTTCTACTTCTTTTGGAATTTATTTTTATAAAATTGTAATTGTGATAGTGATTTTAGTCTACTCCTTCCTAGATGCATCCCCATTTTTTTTCTATTACAGAAAGGATAGTAAACGAATGGATAATCTGGGCTGCTTTGGTTCAAAACATTAAAAATAATAGATACTGTATTATATAATATTTGCAAATTTGTGTTCGGTGGATTTCTGTGTTTTAATCAAATGACTAATGGTAGTTATTGCGTTACCTTCGTGCCAAAGAATATAGAGATATGGAAGCAAAACGCTATGCGCGATCACTCTGATGCACCACATTCTTTACTGGACTCGGCAATGCAGTGGTAATAAACTGTGTCATACCATTTGTCATATAGATACATTTAATATTTGAGTCATAAAAGGCATTAACATTTAATATATTGTTTAGGGATCTGATTCAATACAATTTTATGACTACTAGTTTTTTTTTTTTTAATATTTGTGTCGTACTCTATATTCAAAAGCAAGCTTTTCAATTCTTTTGGGATGTCAAGATCGACTCAGGAAATAAAGAAGTGATCTGCAAGTGATAGGTGAAGGGGTTAAAGACAAAATAGAGCTCCTTTCCTATTTTTACCCAAATGCTTTTTAGGCTGCTATAAAAACCTTTTTGATGTAACTATTATATTTTTTATTTTTCCTTCCAAAAGAACACAAAAATAACGATTTTTTCTTATGCTATTGTACAAAAATTATGCTTGTTTTAAGATATGGTTATTTTATTGTGTATAGGTGAATTATAATGGATGATGATCAATTGAACCCAAAAATAGGAAAGGAGTTTGGAAGTTTAGAAGAAGCATGGATGTTCTGGAATGATTATGCTAGAAGAACTGGATTTGGAGCTAGGAAGTATTGTGGTACAAAGAGCAAAAATGGTGAATTTATAACATACAGTATGTATGTTGCAAGGAGGGTCGAAAAAATGAAGGCAAAGGAGAGAGACAATCTTCTAGGCAGCGAGGTGAAACAAGGACTAAGCTGTAAGGCCCGAATGGTGGTATCTTGTATTAATCAAGTTCAAAATCACTACATTTGATGAAGAACACAATCACCCTCCATACCCAAGAGACAGTGCACTTGTTGGTATCGCAAAGAAATTTATCAGAAGTTGATGCCTGTGAAATAGACCTTGCAAGGAAGTCTGGGCTCCAACAAAAGGCTACATTTGACTTGATGAGTATTTATGCTGGGGGTAAAGAAAATGTTGGATATACTCGCATAGATGTGCAAAACTACCTTCAGTCTAAAAAGAAAAGAAGTTTGAAGTATGGAGAGGTGAGGTGCTTATTTGAATATTTTCAACAACAACTTGCTATAAATCCTGCATTTTATTACAAATATCAGGTGGACACAGAAGAACATATCACCAATGTGTTTTGGGCAGATGTTGGAATGTTAATAGATTATGCACATTTTGGTGAGGTTATATCTTTATACACAAGGTACAAATAATGGTAATTGACCCCTTGTAATATTTTCAGGCTTTAATCATCATAGAAGTGCGGTCATTTTTGGAGCAGCATTAATGTTTGATGAGACTATTGAGTCCTTCAAGTGGGTGCTCGGAACTTTTTTGGATGCTCATATGCAAAAGAAGCCTAAAACTATCTTTACAGACCAAGATCAAGCTATGACAAGGGCTTTGAGTGAAGTTCTTCCGGATACAAAGCATTGTTTATGTACTTGGCACTTAAAACAAAATGGAATTAAGCACCTTGGAAATTTGATGAAAGGTGGGTCACACTTTTTGACTGATTTTTGCAAATGCATGTCTAAAATTGCTGAAGTTGACAAGTTTGAAGAAGCTTGGAGCCAATTGTTAACTTCTTATGATGTTCATGAAAATAGGTGGTTGAAATCCATGTATGATATTAAGGAGAAATGGGCTTGGTGTTTTGTGAAGACTTCTCGCACATTAGGAATGAGGAGCACACAACTCGCTGAAAGTATAAACGCTGATGTGAAGCAATGTACGTCACCAAATTTAGACATCAATGAGTTCTTCACCACTTTTGATAGAGTTGTTTCAGAGAAACGAGACAAGGAATTGAAGTTGGAGTTTGATTCTAGGCACAAGATACCTAGGATGGTAAATCCAAGTGCGCCAATATTGCGCCAACTTTCAAAAACTTATACCCCAGGTGCCTTTGACATGTTCCAAGAACAATGGGATCTCCAATTTGCTGATGCATTGAAAGTATATGAGACGAAGGGTGTCAGAATTATGCCTGAGCAATACATTCTCAAGAGATGGACTAGGGAGGCAAGGAGTGGTGTTGTGCATGACACTGTAGGAAATGAGATACAAGTGGATCCTAAACTTGAAATCACACAAAGATATAGAGAATTATTGCATAAATTTGTAAGACTAGCAAGAAAAGCTGCTAAGAGTCGTGAAGGATTTGTCCATGTTCAAGGGTTAATTAGTGAAGCAGAAAATAATATTCCTGATGGTAATGAAGATGATATCGTTGACCCAAGCATAGGACCAACCATAGAATCAAAAAATATGCCTAAGGGTTTTAAAAAGAGAGAAGGAAGGAAAAGAAAGCAACGCTACAAAAGTTGGAGGGAAAGGAATTTAAGCAAGCGCAGAAAAGTTGCTTCAGAGGAACATGTATTAAGTTTTAATTACATTTATATTTATATGAAACATAGAAGCTTCTTATTAATCTCATATTTATTTTGTGTAGGGTATTCAAGAGGCTCTGCCATCTTATAAGAGAAGAAAGGTGAACACAGATAAAGATGTACAAACACAACATGATTATCCTATAGAACCTGTACAAACTCAATATGCTTTCTCACCATCTACATCTCAACCATTGTCATTTACAAGCTTATTAATGGTATGAATTGATAAATTTGTCACTACTAATATTTCATATGGTTATGATATCCTCAAGTCATATTCAATTGATATTTACAAGTGCAGGCAAATGAAGAAAGTGACTTCCCATCACTTGAAGCAATATATCTCAATGCAAGCAATTCTCAAGGTATTGAAAAGAAAGATAAAAAGAGACATTGTGAAAAATTATAACATTTTATTCATTTCAATATTATATTACATGTACATGATACAACTCTCACACACTAAACATACAATCCTCACATATTACATCTTTTGATTCATACAGGAAACTAAAACATACATTGGACTCTTTTGGTGGCTTTGTTTTTTTACTCAAAACGGACATCAGACTCTTTCAGTGCCTATTTTTTGGATGCACCAATTCTACATAGCTTATTACACATCTCTTTTGGAGCTTGGGAGTGCATAGAAGAATTTTTTTGGAAGGACGGAAATTGCTCTTTTTCACAGGCCAGCAACCATCTCCACCTACAATCAATGTCAAGAAGATCAATTTCCATCCTTATCAATATATCTCAAGGTTTTTCAAGTTCCAACAACAATGTACAGTGTCTATGTTAAACTATGCAACTTCTTAGAATGTCCAATGCAAGAACACATAACATTGTCTGCTAAGCTTTCAACAAGGAGTTTTCATAGCTTACCAAATGATGCTATGTTAAATTTCTAGCAATGTCAAAAAATTTCAGTTTCAATCAATATGTAGGATGTTTTGACAGAAAAGCATCTAATGTGGACTCCCAAAGAGAATGTTCACAAAGATAGTCTTTATGAGTTCTTCAAAGTCAAAAGCAACAAACATTGTATTGTATTCAACTCTAGGTATACAAATCCCACAACATACTCTCAACATCATCAATCACAAAGAACTAAGGATAATGATACGAGGCAATTGTCTCTTAACACTCTAAGGAAATGACAAAGTGGGAGTGGGAAGCTTCAAAAAGTATCAATAGGAGAAAACTTTCCAAAGGCTACTTCTGTTACCAAAATGTAGACACCAATAGATAAAAAGTCCAACCAATGTATTGTTTCAAAAAGGAAAATTCTAGTCTCCAACAAGAACCTGAAACATAAATTATGATCTATAACCGAAAATATGTCGCAGCATATGAAAGAAAATTCATATTTTGGTAAATAACTCCATGGTAAATTAATGCAACCCACGATAATTTAAAACCAACAGCAAGGTTTGCACTTTGAACAACCTGACACCTCTAGACTAGGAACAACTTTATATTCATTAGAAAGTAAGCTCCAAACAAAGACAAGGGAATTCATAAACATTGATATGCTTTACTTAGTTGAAGGCTGTACATGAGCTGAACATCAAATACAAGCTAATTGGATCAGCTTTCCAAGGTCATTGTAAGAATGAAGGATTCTTGTTATCCGTCATTGCGCTGTATCGCCCACGCTACTCCTTGCTTGCTTAATTTTCCTTCACATTCTGACCCTGAAGATGTGACCAAGGTTAGCAACAGAGCTTGAATGTTGATTCCTAGTTTACTACTAGGTAGAGTTATCAATAATAAGAGAAGCTATTCGTAACAAGAGAGATATATGAACTACATGCTTAGTTGGGAGACAGAAGTTATGTGCTAAGCCATAGTAACACTTTATGAGTCAGATGGAAGAACCATCACAAAGAAAGTCACTAAATCCAAATTGTAATCTCTGCCATGACAATGGCCATTATCCAAATCTATATCTGGTAATAAAATTAGTATTGTTTCAAAAAGGAAAATTCTATAAGCTCTGCAAATCCTTAAATAATTATAAAGATGCATTTTCCACATAGGCGACATAATTTGGGAGATGAACTGAAATTTCAAAACAAAGTAAAGAGAAAATCAGATCCAACGGGAATCCAGAAGCGCCACCAACATTCCGACTCATCTAAAAACAAAAACAGGAAGATCGGTCAAGAATTTTCCTGAATAGATCTAAAATTAGTCGGTTAGGGGTGCAATAAGCGAGAAACGAAACAATTGAATAGATCGCAAGAAGAAAACCGAAAGGCCCACCCGAGGTAGTCGCAGATCGGAGATGACACCGAAATGTGAGAGAACGGAGAATTGGTAGCCGCCGGATCGCGTAACCTGAGGTAATCACAGAATCGGGATTTTAGGACGGAGACCTGGTGGGGATGCTTTTCGTTAATGCTTTTCGTCAAGTCCTCAGCTTTCCCACTAAATCAAACACTGCGTTTTGCCGAATAGCACGTAAGAAGCACGTATCGGAATAGCACGGAATGTGGACTCGAACGATTTCTTCTTTCTTCACCCTTCCTGTCACATCGTCTTGAAATTTGCTATTTATTATTTTTTTAAAAAAATGTGTTCACCTCCCCCCTCTCTCTCACTGTTTTCCTTTTGTCCCTCACTCTCTCTTATTTAAAAAGGATGAGTTAATAAGGTAAGGTAATCCGTATTTTTAAAAAAAAAAAAAATGGCAACACATTTATTTTTAGGAAAATTATAATAAAGGATTTAAAAATAATAATATTTATTAAAATAAAAATACTAAATTACTCCTATATTATCTCCCATCCACTTCCTCCCCCATCCTTACCATTTCGAAAAGTTTGTAGGGGCAGAGTTCTCAGCTGTGAGTAATCAACTATCAAAGAAAATCATAAAGCATTATTCAAAGTGGATCCAAATGGCAAAGACGGGAGTGTAAGGGCCAAGATCAGGACATTAAAAAAATATAGAACTCTCCCACACTTCTTACCGACATCGTAGCTATCTTGACTTATTGGCGAAGCGCTGTGTTTGCCCCAAAAATACCAATTTGTTTTGGAAATAAAAATTAATTACGTGCCACATGACTTTAAACGGTACTTTCTTTTCCTATTTTCCCTCTTATAATTGTTATTCTCTCTCACACCCACACATGCTAATAAAATTGGGGAATTTGGTATTTTACTGACTTTCTTTAGTTTATTCTTTATTCGTGAAAAAGAATACATAGTAATATGTTCATTTTTAAAAAATATTAAAATCTTCTATTCACTCCTTAACTATGATTTTTAATTAACTTTTAATTTAATGAGTTTTAAATCTTTTATTCATTGCCACGAACATCTATTACTTTTACCATATTTATTTATTATTATCCTTCCTCTACCATCCTTTTTATTATAATAATTTCTTTATTTTCTCTTTTATTTTATTTATCCTCGTAAATATGGGTATTTTAATAATAAAAAAAGTTACAACCTTAACATATTTATTGTTTTTAATTGACGTTTTAAACTGTTAACTGTTTATTATAAAAGGAACAGCCCTCCAATAATTTTTATAAGAGCATGATAAGAAATTAGTTAAAATTAAGATTAATTAAACACAATAAATATGTCATAAATGAACATTTTTTTTAAGTATGCCCTTATTTATATGTTATTAAGTATTCCCTCCAGTCCTAATTATAAGACAACATTTGATGGTTTATTTTGGTCCTAATTATAGGACAACATTATATTTTTTGTCAATTTCTTCCTAAAATACTCATTTTATTCTCTCAAGTGTGTTTGATTTTTTGTGAGTATATGTATGTCGATGTGTAAACTCTTCCAATCAATAAAACTTTTAAATTATTGGATTTTAATTTGTTTGTCGATCAGCTAACATTAATTTGCCAATATATATGTACACATATATATATATATTTGTGTTTGTGTGTGTGTGTGAGAGTGCGTATATATGTATATCTGTGTGTCTGTATATGTGCATGTCTGTCAATATATATGTGTGTGTGTTTGTGTGTGTGTATATATATATGCATATATAAGATATGAGCTATTGATTTACTTTTAATTATGTCATTCAAAATTTATATAAGAGCATTTTAGGAAAAAAAGTAAAATTAACTAATTTAACTCGTCTCCTTAATCTCCCCAAAATCGATTAAATATGTCCTATAATTAGGACAGGAGGGAGTAGTAGAGAAGAATATGATAATAATAAAAGAAAATACTCCCTCCTGTTAAGTGTCAACAATAGAAGGCACTTATAGAAAAATGCGTATATAAGTTATTTGAGGAGTAATTAATACTTATTTATCAATTTTTTTTTCAATTAATGCTTATATGTTATTTTTTATTTAAACGCTAATTTAATATAAATAAATTTGAAAAAATTATTTTAGGATATATTTATTTTTTAATTGTAATAAATTAGTTAAAGTGTATCATAATATAGAAAAAAACATGAGAGATGACGCGGTATTGAAAAAAAATGAGGGGGCGAGAATAGAGATAAGGAGAGGTTAATTACGATCACAAATGCACGGACAACCGCCTGGCATCTTATAAAGAGTCGTATGAAAATTTTTCTGTGCAGGTGCAGCTCAACTGTGTATTCTCCTCTAATTTCGCGCCTTTTTGAGATCTGACGCATCCTCTATATACGCTCTGCTTCTTCTTGTCACACACTCAGCATTTTTATAGATTCTTCTTCGCTTTTTCAACCGCCATTCACGATCCTTTTCGTATGCCATAGGACTCGTCTATCTCTCTGATTTTGTCTCTCTCCCCACCGCCCCGCATGGAGTCTCTTGAGCTAGCTCAGGTACTTCTGTGTGCGAATTCCACTGTAATCAAAGGCAATCTTAGAGCCACAAGGCAGTTCGTATTCAATTCTCCGTCGAAAAGAACGTGTAGAAATGGCTCCTTGCGTCTTAGAAGCTCTCTAGCCGGTGGAAAGATCGGAGAAGGGCCTTCCTCTTTTGAAGACGATGTTCGAGAACGTAAGAGCGAAAGGGCTCTAATATTAACCAAAGAGACTGATGCTTCTGGCTTACCAATCGGCTTTCATTTGATTCCTCATTCTGGTATTTGGACTCGTTGTTTATAGTCGACTCTTTGCCATTCCCCTTAATTTGTTTAGTTTTGCATGTCACTTTTTTTTTTTAATTAAAAAAAGAAATGCGAATACTCAGCTTTTAAAATACTTTATATTTTGTATTCTCTTCTCTTGTCAATTTATTCACTACACCATCCTTATACCCTTAAATTCAAATTTATCAATGATTTCGGAGCATGTCTTCTCTGGCAAAGGGTGCCTGTAGTTACCGTCAATGACGGCTTACTAAGAACAATCTAATAATATATTAGGATTGGATTTAACCATAGCGAAGCCGATTAGATACGGCATAACTGAGGCATTTAATTTGGTATCAGGATTAGTTTGCAATTTCTGAAACTCTGATAATCCATATTTCATATAGTGATACTAAGGTATGACTATAGCGAAGCCGATTACTTGCTTTTGGATTGTCCATTTCCAAATTATGTGACTTAAAAGTACTCGTTCCTTTTCCTCGGTGCTGTCTATCACATCTTATTGCCAGAAAAAAAAGAGCTCTGTGAAACCAAAAAATATATTGTCAAATCTGTAATGATTTTCAAACTATGGTTATAGTGGAGACAAATAATCCTCAATCCACGAAGTTTAAGAGGATGTAGCAATTACATGCTAAGATGTGAATACGGTGATGTGACTCCTGAGAATCATGTTCTGGCACAATTGTAGAAGAGGAAACTACTGATAGAAAAGAACAATCTGAAAGGATGCAAATTGAAGAATCTGAAGACGCAGAAGGAGAAGAAAAAGCTCAACCTAGAGTTACACATAATATTGTTTTTGTTACTTCTGAAGCTTCACCATATTCAAAAACTGGGGGGCTAGGTGATGTTTGTGGTTCTTTGCCTATAGCACTAGCAGCTCGTGGACATCGGGTAATGGTTGTTTCACCCAGGTACCAACGTGGTCCTTCTGAGGATTCTATTTATTCTGGTACAGTTGAACTGGATATCCGTTCCAAGATACATTGCTTCGGAGGGGTTCATGAAGTTGGCTTTTTTCATGAGTATAGAAAAGGTGTTGATTGGGTAAGAGCTTAAGTTGTTCTCAGTTATGTTATTTAAAATTAAAATTACCTACTTCCTCTCATTGTAGCTTCTACTTTTTGTCTGTGACAATGATTTACTATTTCATGTTTTCTCATTTTTTTAGGTATTTGTTGATCACCCCTCATACCGTAGGCCTGGAAATCCATATGGGGACAATTATGGGGCTTTTGGTGACAACCAGGTATAATATTGTGACCAAGTTTTGAAATTAGATTTGTAATTTTATCCGTGTTTAATGAATAATGATGGATGTCTCTCACATTTGGTTTCACAGTATCGGTTCACTTTACTTTGCCATACAGCATGTGAAGCCCCTCTAGTGCTTCCATTGGGAGGATTCACATATGGAGACAAATGCCTATTCCTTGTTAACGACTGGCATGCCAGCCTAGTCCCTGTGTATGTATGCTAACTTCGTCCATGATTATCTTTTATCTTGACTTTTTCAGATTTAACATCATCTCCTAGAGAAGAATTACAGTTTATATGAGTATGTAAATTTTGAATTTTTTTTCTGTGCAAATAGTTTCTCTCAAACAAATAAAATTCTTATTATCAGTGTACAAGCATCCATCGTCATAGCTGACGCAACTTGCATTAGAAAATATAGGGATACATACTTTCTTGCTTCATGCTTAGCTTGCCGTTTTAAACTGAGTTTAACAGAATTCTGGACTTAAAGATTGTATCATTTGAAATATTTCTTTTGCCAATTACTCCTTGAAGTCCTAAAATTACTATTTATTATGAATATTTTCTTTTTCATTGATATGCCACAATTACGGCATTGGGGTTTTCAGAATTTGAGTTCCTTATAGAACTATTTGTAATTATCTATGCTGACATTGTTGAGGATGAGAATCAGTACTTAAATTGTGTGCAGACTTTTGGCTGCAAAATATCGCCCACATGGAGTATACAAAGATTCTCGCTGTATATTGGTGATCCATAACATTGCACATCAGGTAACTCAACTTAAAGTCAGTCCATTTTTTCTTCTTGAAATGATAGTATGCTTTGTTGTCTCTACTTTCTTATGTTGAACTTCTGAGCTTCAACAATAGAAACTTGGGTGAAGGATTTCTGCAACAAATTTGACCTTTGATTTGTATTTGATACTTGTTTCCTTGTGCATTGTTAATCCACCTTTTATTGATGATGGTCAAGTTTCTATGATTCTAGAGACTAGAAATCTAATGCTGAAAGGCTATAATAGCGATGCATACATTGGGGGAAAACAAAACCTGTAGTTATCACCTGAACTTGAATATTCATAAATTCATAAATTTTTTGGGTAACTGATGCCACCTTGTTGGCCATGATCACATCCAAGTTCATGTGGTTTGATGGGATTTGCATGTATACTAAACAAACTTGATTGTGTCCTGAAATTGTTATACCATACCCCCCTAATAAAGTGTATAGTTGCTGTTCTGAAAAAATGTAATTTGTTGGCTAATAGCCTACACAGTCAGCTACAATTCATTCTTAGATGGGTAGTGTTTTATTTTTCTAAATCATGAAACAAGCTAATGAAGCTTTGTCGTATATAAGGGAGTGGAACCTTTAATCACATATGGTAACTTGGGACTACCTCCAGAATGGCGGGGAGCACTGGAATGGGTCTTTCCTAATTGGGCAAGGGCTCATGCTCTTGACAAGGGTGAAACTGTCAATTTTTTGAAAGGTGCAATTGTGACAGCTGACCGGATACTAACAGTAAGCAAGGTAACAATATTGCATCTCATATATTTTGCTTCCAGTTGCTTGGTAAGTTTGAATGTTGATACTCATAATGAAATCGACTTCTTTTCTAGATGTCAAATAACTAATTAGAATAGCATTGATTTATTGCAATAGACTATGAAAATGAGTGAAATGATGTACTTTGTGCAAAATGTGCTTCCCTTTTATAGGGCTATTCCTGGGAGATAACAACGAGTGAAGGTGGATATGGTCTACATGAACTATTAAGCAGTCGAAAAAGTGTTCTCTACGGTACCCATTTTACTTTTTCTCATATGAAGGATGCATTTTTAACTATGTAGTATGACGTGTTATTTATCGTTTAAAAGATGTCAAACTTATGAATATATAGTTTATGCTTCTGGAAGAACTTCCATTCATGAGCAACCTAAACCAGAGTGACTTCTTCGCAAGAATAGAATTCTTGATCAAATTTTCTATGCCTAAGATCAATCCAAACATGTAGAAGCAGAAAAGAAGTCATCTTAATTTTTACTGAATGATATACTTCAAATATAAACTTATACAGATTAATTATGACCAGGGATCACCAATGGAATTGATGTTGCTGAATGGGACCCATCGTCAGATGAACATATTGCTTGCCACTATTCTGCTGATGACTTTTCTGGGAAGGTTGATTTAGTCTCTCTCTATCATCCCTTTCATTTAGGAACTTGACTCATCTTCCCTCATTATCTGTCATGTACAGGTCCAATGCAAAATTTCTTTGCAGAAGGAATTGGGCCTTCCTGTTCGGCCTGATTGTCCATTGGTAAGATTTGGTACCTTCTTGGTAAAATTCTTGTTCATGCGTTATATTATTAATTTCAGCTGAGCCTTGTAGATTGGATTCATTGGAAGACTGGACTACCAGAAAGGTATTGACCAGATTCGGTTGGCAATTCCAGAGCTCATGGAAGATGATGTTCAATTTGTAAGTTATTTTTAAGTTAGCTATATCAACTCATCTGCTGTGCCAAATATTCTAATCCATGAGCATGAATAATAATAAAAAGGGCAGCTTTTGTATACGAATAATTTCATTTTTGTGTATATAATATGATAAATACCCCTAGAATTTTAACGAATAGGTGTATATAAATCTCTGAGGAATAAGTTCTGATCTTGTCCTTTTGCCTCCTTATTAGGTTGTCAATATCTATTTATATTTGCTTTTTTTAATACGATTAACCACTGCTGGTATTTTCAGATTATGCTTGGTTCAGGAAACCCTGATTATGAAGACTGGATGAGAGCAACAGAGTCAACTTATAGGGACAAATTCCGGGGCTGGGTTGGATTCAATATTCCAGTTTCTCATATAATAACTGCAGGGTGATCCAAAATTTTCCAATTCTTTAATTGAAAAATTGCTGGGTTATTTATTTTGTTGCTTTGTTCTACCTCAACTATGATTCTTACTGTATTAATGGTATGAACAGCTGTGACATACTACTGATGCCATCTGCATTTGAGCCCTGTGGGCTAAATCAGTTGTACGCAATGAGATATGGAACAATACCAGTGGTTCATGAAACTGGAGGGCTAAGAGTAAGTGAAGAAAATGATAGCAAATGGATGTTTACCATATAATTTATATGCCTTCACTCCTTTCTCTTTGTTGTTGTACAGGATACTGTTCACAATTTTAATCCATATGCTGAAGGAGGCAAGGGTGATGGTACAGGGTATGTTGTTCATAAGCTCGGATGTTTTTTCCACTGATCTTCTCCAAAAGATTTGATTGTTTTATTTTAGTAAACTTGACAACTCATTGATCTCCAGGCTGTGGGTGGTAAATAAGCATAAAAATGGGTTAATGTCTAACGGATTTTAATACGTTTATGACAACTATGGCTCATCATGTTTAAATTGTCACTGCGGATCAAGGCTGTTACCTTTTCATCTATCATAAACATACGTCTAAATCGTAAAGTAGGTAGTTATGAAGGTGGCTTGAATTGTTGCAAGTTCTATCTATGTTCGTATCAGAGATAAGCTAGGATTTCTTGGTGGCATGCATTATTTGTCCATGAAGAAATTGAACAACAAATTAGATCTTAATATTAAGGACGGGAGGAAATACAAAGAATGGAGATAGGTCAGATATAGAAATATTTTGTAAATTTCAACCTATGTTCGTAATGTAATGCTATGATGCCTGGGAATTTTACATAATGTTGTTTCTGACATTGTTATGAACTATACGAACAGGTGGACATTTTCTCCTCTAACAAAAGCTAGCATGCTAGCGGTAAGCTTATTATTGTCTTTGTCCATGCCTTTCATTTCTATGCAATTACAGATTCCTTCTTGATCTTTCCATCATTCAATTCCTTGATTTGGAGCGTTCGGTGTCGATGGTTCTTTTTGTTTTAAAATTTTAACAGGCACTGAGATGCGCCATGGTAACATATAGAGAACACAAATCTTCTTGGGTCGGTTTGATGAGAAGAGGAATGACAAGAGACTTCACATGGGACAGTGCCGCTGCTAAGTATGAACAAGTCTTCGACTGGGCTTTCATTGATCCACCTTATGTTTCCTGATGAGCACTAAAACACAGAAACTATGAGGACTGATCCATGCCACATTGACTTTCATGTTCATAAGAAGAACTTATTTGGAGGCTTGCACATATCCTTACCTATACTGCCTAGTATTTGGGTTAATGCGTTAGATACTCCTGGACCTCATTTTTGGTTTTACTTTACACTGGGCACTTATTTATTTTATCTGCAACTGTGTCATGCGGTTTCCTATTGTTACTAAGCTGAGGGAAAGGAAGAATCACAGTGATTGTTGTCGATTTTGTACTTTGAAGATTTCTAAAAATAGTTTACTGAGTCATGAGTCGCTCAAGAAAATATATGGCCGTGGTCAGAATTATGAGCAATAATTTATACAGCAAAGCGTCCTCGCTTCAAGTCACAGTAAGGACTAAGGAGCCTTATCCAACAACCAAAATGGAATAAAAAAAATGAATGAATAAAGTTTTTTTAATTGAAGAAGTCATATTCAATCAAGTGACGAAAAAATGATATCAGTATCAGTATACACTAACATTGAAAAGAAGTTTTATTATTTTAAATTATAATTTCTTTAACTTTGCGCAACAACTAACAAAATACTGATATTTAGTTATTTTAATAATAAATAATGAAGACCATGTTAGATGCTTAATTGCTTACCTCTGGTCACTTAACTATTAAATAACGCGAATTATTTTTTGGTTACGCATGGCCAGGTGTATTTTAATATTTTAATGGAAGAGTATTTTTAAATGTTATAACTTCACTGATCAATTGAATATTGAATAATATAAATTTTTAATTATGAATTATCTTTTTTTGGGGAACAAATTATTTTATAATTAACTAACCTTTATCATTATTAGTTTTTTTATTCTTACATACAAGATTCTCATAGAATATATTCAAGGCATATTTTGGTTTTTTTGCCTCAGTTATAACTCAATTCATACACTTTAACTCAGTGTAACTCAGTCTCTATAATTTTAACTTGGTCCCTCAATTGATGGATGACAACTCAATCCATATAGTTTTACCTCTTTTATAATTGAGCCATTATGTTTTAGAATAAAGGTTAGGAATTGAATTATAAAATGATTAAAACTATGGGAATTTGGTTGCAGTAGGTTAAAGTTGAGGGACCGAGTTAAAATTATAAGGACTGAAATCAGATCAAAAGATTAATTTTTCTATATTCAATTAGTCTTTTTTTAATACAAAATGATATTGAATAAGAAATGTTTTACATGTTAAACACTCTGTAAGAGATCCTACTAAAAAAAACTAAAACAAAGATCAAAGCATATGCAAGAAATAGTGTTTACCATATATTCCCTTTATCTTTATCCTTATGATAAGATACTAACTAACAATTCTTAGAAACCAATAAAATTAAATTAAAATCAATAAAGTTGTCATACAATTTAAGTAAATTCTAATACTACCCTATTAATTTCACTAAACTCTAATATTATATTAGTTATTACTTTCATCAACCACCCTTATTAATTAGGGGTATACATAAAAAAAAAGTTAATACGCCTTGAAAATAAGCAATTACTACCTCCGGTCCTAATTATAAGACCTAGTTGACTTTCTTTTGGATAGATTAAGGAAGCTAAATAAGGTACTTAATCATTTCATATATTGTATATCCTTAGATTATATATTAGTTTATTAGTTAAACTAATTAGTTTGAAGAAAAAAATAAAAATAAAAATACTCTAAAGTAATTTAATTAGCTTCCTTAATTTCTCTAAAAAAAATTAACTAGGTCTTATAATTAGGACTGAGGGAGTAAGGGAGTATAAGAATACAATTAAAAGTTGACCAGAGGGAGTATTCAATTAGTCGGACAGATCGTAAAATAATTTCTCCACCATTTCAGCCAAATTTTGATTTTAAAAATATCGCTAAGGTCTAATAATTTCCGGTTACCTGGCATGAAAGCATCCAGGGCATTGAAATAACTACCTCGTAACAAATTAACAAACGATTTTGTCTTCCCGGCAAGAACCTCTCCAATTCATTGTTAGATGCTACCATGTTTAATTTACTGCCAAAACCTGCAAACGATTTTACATTTGTATATTTATGATGGGAAATAAATTTTCGTAATTTAGGTTCTGAAAGCGATAGTCTCGCGTGCACGCAGCCAACAGTGCTCCGATCTCTTTCCTATTTCTTCTTCAGACGGCTCTTCAAACCAAGATTTTCATCTCTCTTACCGTCTCTTTCCATGTAAACCCTAAAAAGTTCTGTTATAAATAATGGTACCCAGTTTCTGAGGCTGAAGAATCAATTATGAGGGGTCAGAGATTATAAGGATTCCCTCTTGATCGATTCTTGTTCCACCAGGTGCTGGCAATTTCGTGCGAAGCTTCGAATTGCTTCTGCTAGCTTCCTCTAAAAATTCCTTGTATTCTAGCTTCTGAATATTTCTGTTTTTGATCTGAATCTTTCAAATGATTTCGAATCCCAACTTCATCTATTATGCCTGCATTGCTAGAGGAAACACAGTCCTCGCTCGATATGGTTCCAAGGAATCCAAGATCGAGGAGTTAGCTACAGAATGCCTTGCCAAAACTCCTCTCCACCATTCCATGTTCTCTCACACTGTGAAGAAAAGGACCTACACGTTCGTGATTCATGACCCCTTTGTCTATTTTGCGATATTCGATGAACAGCTCGTGAAGTCGGAGGGTTTCTGGTTCTTGAATCGTTTCAAAAGCGTGCTTGATGAGGTATTGAAAGGCAGGCCGATCGTGGATTCGGAAGATTTTACACCACTTTGTTTCCAATCACAATTTGACCCCTTCTTTCGTGAAACATTGGCTCTGGATTCTGATTTGGACTCTCTAGATCCACATCGGGGCGAAGATTTGGACAGCCGAAACCCTAGCATGGATTCAGTCCAAGGGAAGAGATCGGCGATGGCACCCTTGCTTGCGATGCCTGGGTTGAAGAAGAAGAAAAGAGTTAATATAGAAGCCAATGAAATGGATGTGAAAAATGCTGCAACGGAGGACAAAGTGGATTTGTGTGATTGCTTCGATGGCCTTCCAAGAGATTTTCAATTTCCTGTACCCAATAAGGGTGTGATCAACGATCGTCAAAAGGCAAAGCAAATATGGAAAAAGCATGTGTGGGTGGTTCTGATAATGGATGTATTTGTATGTGCAGTTTTGTTTGTGATATGGTTATGGGTTTGCAGAGGATTTAAGTGCATGGATAGATGAATCAAAGAAGATTGAAATAGCCCCTTTTTTGTCCCTTGTTTGGGGATTCTCCACTTCTTATTTCCTTCGAAGTTCCTTTTGAAGGCCATGAACTACAGAGCCACACTGTGTAAATGGGAAAACGGGTATGTATGTATTTTGTAATTGGGGGTTTGGGTGTGCTTCAGCTCGTTTTTTGATTTCCTCTGGAAATTTCCCAACTGAAAGAAAATAATTTATGAATGAATACATGAAGTTGGAGCAACTCCTCTTGTTCTTTCTGGTTTCATACTCTTGTTTGTTTTGTCGAATGATTGAAGAAAAATTCTAAGAAATTGCCTGCAACTGTAATTAGCATTTAGATAGACAAAATTCATCTGATGATTTGATTTTCAAAGTTCTCATATGAATGTCAACGAGTGCTCTTCCTTCTTCTAGAAGATAACCAGTAGATAAAATCGTTGGTGCTTCTTGGCTTGAAGCATCTGAGAATCTACATATTGTGAATATGCATTTTCTGAGGAGGGAACCGATATTGTACATGAAAGCACCAAAGCTTCACAGAAACGATTTTCCCTGTAAAATCTTGATTTTTTTTCTTCTTACTTTACTGTTATGTCTATTATTTTTGGAATAATTGAACAAGCAGGAGCTGACTGCCTAATGATCATTTGAAGCATCTCCTGCTAGATGATGGCGACCCAAGAAAGAAGTTGCTATGCATAACCAGATTGGGAACACGACAATAATTGACAATTAGATTGTCGCACTAAATACTGATTGTTGAAAGGCATGTGTGTGTTATTAACTTGTAATGTAACCCTGAAAATTGGGAGTAAGTGAAGTGTCGTGGAAGGAAAGGACGTCATGAAATGAAAATGAAGGAGAAGATTTGAAGCAGTGGGGGATAAGAACGAAGAAGAGAGTGGTCGGTGAGGTGGGGCCCACACAACGGAACGCACATGTTGAAACTTGCGCTCAGTCTCAGATCTCACTTGGCGTCCCAATCATTCACCGAACACAGCTCACTCATCTCCCTCCTCTCCGACTTTCTTGCTTTAAATTAAAAAATCTCCTCCTTTTTTGGAGTAAAGATAAATATATAAATATCGGATGTTATTGCTTATATTAGATTTATGATAAAATCCCAAGAAAATACCATTTTAATTTCAAAATTTCAAATTGGTGATTTTCTAATAAAATGAGTTTTTTTTTTGTTGCCCACCCGATTCACGGGGCGAAGACTAATCCGGATCCGACTCGCATCGCGCACCTGACTTTGGTGGGAGAGTTTCCTAACGGGAGTTTTTTTGCATTCATAAGGCTCGAACTCGAGACTTTGCTTAAGCGATCTAATAAAACGAGTTGTTAATTACTTTATTGTTCTTATTAATCTCATTACTATTGTTATCAATAGGATTTTGAAGTTCAAGTGATATTTTTTTGTCATTTTTCTTAAATTTAAATGGGTATATTTCTTTAAATACTTTTTAAAGATTTAACATTTCTACTTATTTTTTTTTTAAAAAAATGAAATTGTTCAAGTTTGATATAATGGTTAGAGAATTAAATAGTATGAAAATATCTTCACAAAAAAGAAAGGTTGATGAATTATATAATAAGAAAATGGATGGAAACTGCAACTAATAATACAGGAACCAAAAAAAAAAAAATTAAACTTGCATTATTAAAGTTGAGGGAGAACATGGTGACGAAGAGAGATATCTTGCTTTTGCCACCAAGAATGTAACATTTTCTTGTAATCACAATTGTAATGTTTTTTTTGCTCAGAATCACAATTGTAATGTCAATGCCCTTCCCATGCAACATTAGCTCAAACCGGCATCTGGCGACAATCATGTCATCATTTTTATATATTTCTAAAAGATTTTCGACGTTTATACCATCAAAAAAGAAACGTTGCTTTAAAAAAACAAAACAGGTTAACGCACTATTCTTATTCTATTTTTTTGACTAAAAAATTTGGTCCTATTTATAAGTCATCTTTCAGATAATAAATGAGATTGTGACAATTTTGCCCATATTAATTGTACCAATGAAAATAGAGAGTTGAAAAATACTCATTCATAAATGAGGACAAAGTTTAAAATTTACCCCATAATCATTGAGCCAACTACCTCTCTTTGGTATAAATAGGACCAAAGTGGTGTAAATTTGTCTCAGAAATTTTGGCTGTGAGAAACAATGCTGCCCTGAAAATTTTTTAAGGTTTAATAATGTCACCCCAGAAGTTTCAAAACGAGAAATTTAGCTTCATATAATTCAAAAAATAATGCTGACTGTTAAAAAATAGGTTAATAACCAAATCTACCTCAATAATATACGCCTAAGAGCAATATTACCCTAGAAGTCTTAATGTAGCAATATTACCCTAGAAGTCTTAATGTCACCCATGAAGGATCAAAAGATTGCTATGTTTTGACTGTTTTGTTTTGTTTGACCAAAACTCCCAAATGGCACTCTTGCATAGCACCCAATGATCTAACTCATCGCCACCTTAGCTCATCTGTTCCCCCTCTCTTCTTGTTTGCTTTTCATCACATCAATGTCTTCCTAGAGTTCAACAAATCCATAATCCAGAAAACTAAATTTAGACTCAAAAGTTAAAATCCAACCTAGAAAAGTCATCAGACTTCATGTCTAATCTAGAAAATGATCAAACTTGACACTTCAAGAAGATAGCCAAAAATGAAGAACCCAGAAAAATGAACAAGGGTTTAGACAATGAAAAACATTACTGCATTCTTGTGCACATCGCAAGCATGGCTCCATTGTCGACTAGTAAGCATGAAGAAGATTGAAGGAAGATGAGCCAAGACCAAAAGTCTAGTGGGGAGAGGTAGAGACAATGAGATCTGAGCTGAGATAGCGAGATCTAAAGAAGACGAGAGCCTTGCTGCCTGAACAGGGAGATCGAAGATCGATGTCATGATTGAAGCTAGCGATTGGCTTTAAAGTTCAAGATTTTCTTGTGGAGGTGGGGTTAGAAATGGCCGACGGTGCCAGCATCCATGGTAAGGGATAATATGGTGAGCCCGAAGGCCAACGACATTGATCAAAGGCAACGATGGGCTCTGAAGTTCGATATTTTTGCGTGGAGGCGAGGTTAGCAAGGGTTGACGGCGCCGTCGCCGGTGTTCATGGCAAGGTAGGAGGCATCGAGTGTGAGAGGGAAGGGAGTGGATGAAGGAGTGAAAGAGGCATCGAGTGTGAGAAGCAAGGTTCCATAAGGAGGAGGTGTTTATGAAGGCAAGATGAGGGAGAGGGCGTTCATGGAGTGGTGAGGCTGTCAGCACAAATCGGCGATAGGGCTAGAGGTGTTTCTTGGTCACGATGAACACGGGAGGAAGGACAGGGAGGAAAGAAATGGCGAGGAGATGATGAGGTGGTGGGGGAGAGAGTAGAAGTAGGTGGCGATTTGAGTGGATGTGAGGGTGTGACATATCTTTTTAATAGTGAAAATTAACGTTGTTAATAAGGAGGACAACATTACTAGTTTTAATACTTTGGGGGCGATATTGAGATTCAAAAAACTTTCAGGCAACATTACTCCTAAATGTATACTTTCAACACAGATTTGCTACTTAACTCTTAAAGAATTGACATTTACAATTAACTTTTTAATAGAAAACGGTAATATTGCTCCCTTTTTTTAACATTTTCAAAGTAATATTGAACTTAAAAAAACTTTCAATGTAACATTATTCCTCAGTAAAAACTTCTTAAACAAATTTACACCTTAACCCTAAAAAAATTAATGTTAAAAATGGATTATATGAATAAAATCCATTCTGGGTGGATCCTCTGATACATAAGCATTCACATCTCCACTCACTACATTGAAAATCGCCTTCTACAAGTGTCAGCTATTCCTATCCCTTTAAACCAGCCTATATCACCTCCACTTGAAGTACAATACATCCTTATAAGGAATTAATTCCATAATCCTCTCAGGTGTACCATTGTCAAAGTAAATAACGAAAGAAGGTTACATATACATGTTTCCCTCTTTACTTGCGGCACACTTCATGAGAGCTGTTTTATTTATATGTGGACCCAAGGCTTTCCTCTCGATCTGTGAAGTGAAGAGAACATAGTAGAACTTGAAGTAGCTAAACATTCGATGGAATGAAAGTGAAGTCTCTCCATTTTATTAAACATTTTCTCCCTTAAATCTCAGACCACCAGGTTCCCATATGGTAGCTAAACCCCATTTCTTGCTCACACATTATAGGATTCTAGGTCCCTGACCTAACACATCATTCCATATACTCTGCACTTTTTCATTTTTGTCACAAGAAGTTGAATAAATATTAATATTTAATGAAATCCTCTACATGCATATCAATAGATAGATACATATAGATAATGATGTTATTTACCCCCTTTCTTCATGGTAGAAATTAGTCCTCGAAGCTCTGTATGAATTGTCACCTCTAGTAAATGACAATTGATGAGAAGAAGAGCCATGACAGCCAAATCCAAACCAAGCTGCTTGCACAAAAATTATAAGGATGAAACACCAAGAAAACACAATGGGAACCTTTGCATTGTGAAGCCTATGAGTTTACATGTATTCAAATAAATATCTTAACATACTAAGCATCGGATCAGCCAACTACAAAATCTGGATTCAATACAATCAAAGATTTACCATACAACTCTCTTAACCACACGGGGTAAGCTTCTTATTGCCGGCACCTCGAGGATTATCATCCTTCCAATCATCCCAGGCTCTTGCCTTCTCTTGCGCGGCGTCATCATCTTCATCTTCTTCTTCTCCTGGCCTTGACTTCCTATCATTATGCCAAGATGAATTGGCTTCTTCCATGAGTTTGACATTTCTCTCCTGCCATTTATTCATAATCTCCATTTCTTTAAGCCCAGCTTCCTCAATGCTCATGGTTGGCATCCTTCCACAAAATATTCAACTTAGCATCTCAAAAAAAGAGCTGAGAGCAACCAGGAATATATACAGATCCATGCTTAATCCAAAACGATGTTTCATGACCAGAAATTATGATTGTTCAAACCGTTTCACTTTTATATCCTCACCAAATATTCAACCATACGAAAAAAATGGGGCTACTAATTCTCCCTCCATCAAAAGCAATGCATTTCTTAAAAGGCATTCTGTGTTTTAAAAATTCTTTAATATCTTAATTCCTAATGATATATAAAGATAATAATATGCATTTAGGGACCTAAGTGTAATATGAACCTAGGGACCTATTTGTAAACTAGATAGTTAGTGGGGTAATTAGTCAATAATGGTAAACTAGGATTAGTTAGGACTTGATGGGGCTATAGTGTTATAAATAGTCCATTCTCCCATTGTACATTCAGATCAGTTTTGCTATGTCTATGAATAAAGACTTGAGAGAGCCATAGTAGCTCTCTCCTTCATCTCTCTCCTAATCCCCTTTCTAGTGTCTTTTCTACTCCTAATCTCTATTCTAGATCATTAATAGTATCACCTAAGCTTTTTCAAGCACCAAGATACACGTTTAATCTATCTAAAAGATCATAAATCTATACCTATGAGTTGGCTGGAAAACCCTTGCTGCCATTCTTTCCCTCTCACTTGTCAAGCTTCCATTCACAAGGCTGGCAGGTCCAAATATTAGCGGTTGGTGTTTGTGATCATGCGCCTGGGACACATTTGCTCTTCCTTCTAAAACATCTTGAGCAAAAGTGGCACATGTGATTGGCATTGCTGGTTTAGCATACTTTGCACGAGCTGCAGAATCACGATGCCAAGCTTCAGCTTTTTTGGCACGTTCGTCAAGAATGTCTTGAGAGAATTCCTCATCTCCATCCTAAACCATGTCAAAATCAAAAGATACAATCAAGATCAATGGGAGTCAGCAAAACATCAGCATAGCCCATTTCTCTCTGAAAATAAACACATTCATTTATTTAAGTATGTATGCTTAAAAAGTTAGAGCAGACTCCGTGAATTGTTTCACCAAAAGAAAGCAGAAAAGTTCCATAATCAGTAGGTGCCTGCTCCATAACTTCTATATATGCTGTTGTTACAGGAGTTTCAATTAAGTGTTCTTTTCTACAACTTCCAAACAAAAAGTTTTAATCCAAAAGGCGTTCTTGAAGGCATCCTAACAAAGCTTTCATGGTGTACACTATATATCATTATCAAACATGAATACAGGTAATCTAGGTATGATTTAGAAAAAGCATGCACCAATGAAGTGTACCACCTTGGATTGTCTCTCCTTTATAGCAGAAAGCATCTCTTCTTCTTTCTTCAACATTTCCAGCAAATCTAATGCCTGAACATGGCATGAAAAACATGAGCACACCACATATAGAAGTTTCAATAAGGGAAACTGTGGCATAACTAGATAACCAACCTTACAGATTGCCAGAGATATGGTTGTCAGCCAAGCCTGCAGAAAACAAAGTTAAAGGTCCAATGAGCAGCTGTTATATACATAGCAACAAGGCTGAACCTGACCAACCAACAGCCAATTTTGGGCCTAATACTTGTTCACCGACCAACAGGCTTCAAGCAAATGAGCAATCATAGGTATACATTTTAAAGAGTATTCAACCTATTTAGAGTCCCAGCCCATTCACAGCAAAAAGCCCAAGCCCAAATGGAGCAATTTTCTCATGTGCATTAAAGGAAATGAAGTCTGAAGAAGTCAACATTGCATGAGAATAAATTCCAGACTAATTCCCCCACTTTTGAAGCATAAGATTTAGTTGTGTGTGTGTTTCTATGTAACATTAGAAATCCTTTACAGAAAAACAAGACAAGTGAGTAGTTTGCTATTTTCTAGTCAGACTATATTATCAGTGCCATTTTCTAGTCTATCTACTACGAGTTAGCTATAATAATATTTAGAACACTTTCCTATACCCAGAGAGTAGTTCTGGAGACCTTTACCACCTTCCGACACAAGTAGACAAAATTTCAACATCACAAAATTCCATGTAGACAATAAGATCTTGCTCAAAAAACTTGATCCAAACAAAATTTCAACCATATATCGTTCTTCCGAATCAGGTACTTCTTATTCCTCTCAGGTTGACAAAAGGAAAGATACTTAGGCAAGAAAAACCCTCATAAATGTTATACGGTTCTTGTTTAACAAATTATAAAACCTAGAAAAGAAGGAGCCAAAAGTTAGGCTTTACAAATACAGAAAGTAAACATTATTCAAAATGCTACCAAATATTATTATTTCAAAATAATCTATAAGCCATTTCTTGAAGAAGATTTGTTTCACAGAGCACCTACCAATTGGTGGGATCCAACCATATACTATGAACTAACAAAGTAGAGAAAGAGTAAGTAACAAAAGAATAGCAGCGTTGCCAGATAGAAAAGGATCAAGATGCCAACCTCTCTTTCGTCTTCTCCATCATCATCCAGTACTTCTTCTTCTCCTGCCTCAACAGGAGTGGACAACGCAGCTGCTTTTGTAGAACGTCCACGTCGCTCCTTTCGCTCCTTTATCTCCAACAACTTAGATTCTGTAGCCCTCTGACGTTTAAATCGAGCAATCTACAGAACAGGATCCAAAATAGATAACAATCAATTGTAAGCTTTTATTCTCCAATACATAGCACAAAGCACTTCATTTAAAATTTGGCAGTCCTATTTCCATTTCCAAGACGGAGAAGGTTTAGATGCAAACTTGCAACACCTGAACTTTATGAAGAAATGTTATCAAAATAAAAAAAAAAGAAATAAATGGAACCTTTCTAGCCCTTTGATCTGCACCAGATTTTGGCACCCCTTGAATATAAGATTCTAACTCCTCTTCAGGTACAAGCTCCATTGCCTCACAAAATGAGATAAATTCCTACAAAAGGCCCTTTTAAATTACTTTGGATTGAATGGCAACAATTAAAATGTATATATGAGAACGTATCCAATAATAATAAGAATCCAAATCATGCTAATATGATGTATACTTATTTTGTCCCACTGATGGGTGAGTGCTAACCTTTATTTTGGCCTGGGAAGCCACAAGAATCTGAATCCTGTCGTCCCGTGCTACTTTTTCAGTCAATTCAGCAAGATAAAAAGGCACCTAAGGAAGGTTCCATGATAAGTTAATAAAATAAAATCATTGACCACACTAAAATTAAGCTGTTTCATTAGTAAAATAAATATTTTTTAAGCTGTGAATATGTCTAAATTTACTGCATGCATACATATCATCAGGCTCAGTAGAAATAACCACAAAAAATTATGTAGTTATCGAATAATTAGAAAATAAAGAAATCAATGATGTGGTTTTCTTTTTAATTTGCCAGTACTAATTGTTCCACTTTCTTTTAGAAGATATTGAGGAAGAACAGATAAATTATCATTTACATTATTAAATTTATTCTATGTGAAAATTGAACACCAAATAAACTTAATCTAATTTGAAATCTATTATTAACTATTTTCAATGTACTTTTACTTCAAAAGAAAAGCCATTCATTGTCCATCGAGTAATATATAAAACAGTAAGAAAAGAACCTGCATAACCTTCTTTCTTTTCTGGGTGAATGCAATCATTCAAACAAGAAATATGGATAGTACTAAAACAAAAGTTTGGTTTTCAGGGTCTTATCACCTTCGCTTCTCAATCACAAAATAGATGGTTAGAGCAGTATGGAGCTCCCTAAAATTTGAACCATCCTTGGGGTGTGTTTGGTTTGAGGGGAGGGAATGAATCCCTAGGAAGGATAGGATATTGACCAAATAGCCATTAATGAAAAGAATGTTCTTTTTTGTTGAGAGTGTATTTTTGGAATATTGAAAAAATTTCATGGGCTATTTAGTAAAAATGAGAGAAAAAATTATCTCTCCTCTTTCCCTCCCCTCAAACCAAACAAGCTCTTAGTCACAGAAATATGATCCTTCAATTTGACTTTACACAAAACAAATTCTCAGTAAAAATGTTGCCTTTGTTTTCTTTCAATATCACCATGTTGAATACAAAGCGCCAGTTCTCCTAGACTTTTGTTTCACTTTTTATTTATTGATAGATGATAGATTCCTATATATGCCATCCTAATTTCTGGTTGTGATATTTTCATAATTTTACACCTTTTACATGCAATATGAATTACAAACAGTTACTTTTGTTATTTTGCATTGAACCAATGATAAAAGTAAATGTAAAATACTGTGAGGACGATTGCGTGAAATGCCATTTCTCAGCAGGAAAAACATAACAATGTTTCCTTTGTTGCTCAGGGGGTTTGCTTAGCTTACAACTGTATAGAGATCCAAACAGTTAAGAAGGGTAAGTATCCCTTTGTCGTTTCCTTCTTTCTAGCTCTCTTCCATGTTCCCGATGTGCATACCCAAAGTTGACATAAATTCCAAATAACATGAAGAGAACAAAGATTCACAAAGCATGAGGATCAATTGCAAGAGGGTAAACACACACACTAGAAAAGTAGAGCAACCATTTGACCAATCATTTAGATGAAAAAATAAAATTTAGAAAACAATTATTTGGCTTATTTAATCAAATCACCGATTCACCATTAATCAGTTGCATTGGAAATAATAATTGAAGAACAATAATTACCAGAGAATACTTGAGATTCGTTGTACCGATATCATCTTTGGTCTCATTTGCTGAGAATAAACCCAGCTTATTTATCATAACCTCACACTTCTCCAGAGCCTCACATCCCTTCCTCACGAGCTCCTGAGCAAAACCCGTAAAAATTAACACCTCCGAAGAAAATCATGCGCAAGCACAATTAAGCAGTGAGATGAATCAAACGCGCGGAAAGGCATACCTGGTCGGCCCCAGACTCCGTCACAGTCGCGTGGATCTTCCGAGCTTGCTCAAACAGAGCCGGCAACCGAAGGTCCTCCATATTGCATTCGCCCATCACCGAATCAGCCGAGCAGAAAGAAAACCCAGAAGAAAAATCCAAGACTCACGATTCCCTCAGATTTATAGGGATGATAAATTGAAAATTTCAACTTTGGAGGTTTTTGGCGCAAATCGAAAGCTATAGTTTGATTGAGGATGGCTAAGATGGAAAATTCTAGAAAAAAAAGGTCGAAAATGGTTGATTCACCAGGAGTACAAAGCCGCAACGCAACCGTGATCGAGGCGCTCCGCGTGTCGATCGTGGAAGGGTGAACGGCGACACGTACATGGGTCCTCCACACGAATGACGACACACCAGTAGAGTTGGAATCAAGGGCCGGGCCCTAGATCAGGAGTATGAAAAGTAACTATTTTTCAAGGGCTGGAGTTTATGGGCTAACATCAGAGGCTATTTTTTAAAATTTTAATTATTTTTTTTGGTATTTTTTTTAAAATAAATATAATTAGTAAATTATAACAATTATAATTATAATTTAATAAATAAATGTTGTCAACATTTAGTTCTAAACAATACGTATCATGCAACAAATAAATAAAGTCATTAAGTCATAATCAAAGATAAACTATTGTTTAAGTAACTCAATTACAAATAATTAATGAAAATACTTAATAAAATTAAAAATACTTCTTATAAATATGTCTTGAGAAGTGTAAGTAATCAACAAATAAACAACATAAGATATGAACAAAACAATCACTAAAAAATAAGTCAAAAATTACAAAATTAGTAAGAATACTTTTGAAATAAGAAATATCTTTTATAAGTTTTAAATTTTTAGGATTCTTAATACAAGGTGTTCTTAATGAAACTTAATTTTAAAAAAGATAATACCAACTAAACATTTGCAACATGATTAAAAAATATAAAAAATCAATAATATTATTATCATATAAATAATTTTAAAAAAAAAAATACAGACTTAAAAGGGCCAGCCTGCTTTCACTTTTGAGACAAAAAATCTTAAGTTTGACCCTTATAAAATCCGGGCCTAAATGGGCTAGTCTTTTTAGGCTATCAGCCTTACAGTGCTTATCCTTTTAGGTCTGCTTTCACTTTTGAGACAAAAAATCTTAAGTCAAGCCTATGTAAATTCAGGCACATACATTACAGGTTGGCTTGACGAGTTCGGCTCATTTTTTCGGCTCTACACTTCAACAACATTTTATTTCTTATAAAAGCTTTAATCGTGTAATTCAAAAAAAATAGGAGGGGGAAATAATCTTTTTAAAATGACAACGGTGCACATCTGGTCCTCTATTTTTATGCAAAATTTTCATTGAGTCCCTATTTAGGGTAAATGGACAATTTTGCCCAAAATTTTTTTAGGAGAATTTTGCCTTGAAAGTGTTAAAAAAGGAATTATTAGGCTCTGCCCGTTATCTAAATTAATTTTGACCGTCAATTGACTGAATATGCTGAGTTGACAATTCACATGTTATCTGAATCATTTTTGTTAATGTGCAAATAAATTTTCCCTGTAAATTTTAAATCTAACATTTTTAAAAAAAAATGAAGTAGATCACACATAGGCTTCCGGGGCAAACTTTTACTTTAACAAAATGACGTGGATGTTATATGGATTGACAACTCAACATATTTGATCCCTTCGTGAAATCTTCCCAAGTAAAATAGACCCTTAACCCTTAAGTTTAAAAAGCATGATTTCAGCCTTTTTAGTGTTTACCCTAACGTGATTAGTTTAACATACCAATTCTTCTGGTCCTAATTATAAGACTTGGTTGACTTTTTTGGAGAGATTAATTTAGAGTACTTTTACTTTATTTTTTCTTCAAACTATTTAGTTTGACTAATAAACTAACATACTATCTCCGGTCCTAATTATAAGACATAGTTGACTTTTTTGGGAGGATTAAGGAAACTAATTAAATTACTTTCAAGTATTTTTTTTTCAAACTAGTTGGTTTGACTAATAAACTAATATATAATCTAAGGATACACAACATATGATATGATTAAGTAACTTATTTAGCTTCCTTAATCTCTCCAAAAAAAGTCAACTATGTCTTATAATTAGGACCGGAGGTAGTAATAAAATACACTGTCTCAATAATGATAATAGTAAAATTATTACTTTGGTAAATAATATTAATACTAATGCTTTTTTTGCCAACATATTAATACTAATGCTTAACTTATATTAATTGCCAAATATTGTTTGAGTGAAATAATATTCTAATGAAATATAATCCTTCATTTCAAAGACCTAATTAAATTAGACAATACTACTCCTCTAGTACTTTTTTATAAGATCATTTTAATTAAATTACATTTTTTATGGAAGTGGTTAAAATTAGTTTAAAGTAATAAATATGTAAAAATTGAACTTTTTTCTCGGTTTATCTTTATTATTTATTAGACAAGCATGAAGGAGAAATAGCATTAAAAATGATGAAAAAGAATGTATGGGAGAAAGATGAGAAGAGAATCAAATTAATTATAGGTAAAATTGATAAAAATACATTTAATGTTCAAAATGGATCTTATATATATAAATAATAATAATAATTAAAAACTGAATCTTAAGAAAGTTTGAATCTTACACAACATTATTATTAGTCGTAGTATATATAACTATGGGAATGGGACTAAGCCCCTACATTTTTGAGCAATTAGCATGATACATAACTTTAAAAAATATCACTGAAATATACATGTCAGTTGTCGTAATGTAGAAGGAATTAATTTATTAAATGTCAGTTATTTCAAGCGGTCCCGGTTACAGCCTTTCAGGTAAGCAAGGGAGAGGCATATGCATATTATATTATCCCAATTAATCCTAGATATTTTATTCTCTTTGTTGTTCAGTTCAACTACCCTAAATTGTCAGTAATGGTGACAAAGGGCCAGGAATCTTGTAATTTTGCTCCCTAAATAATGGTTATGATGACCTGATCCTCACAAAGGGAAGAAAAAAAGCAAGGAGGTTGGTGGTGGTAGACTGGTAGGCGAAGAAGAAGAAGAATGAAGATACAGATGAAGATGAAGGAGAGTAATAGTATATAATTAAAACGAAGAAAAGAGAGGCATGTGGGGGCTGATAGGCCATCACTTCACTGAAAACCAGGGAACAAAGTTCGTATTCTGTTAGAAAGCACACTTTTTTCTCACTTGAGTAAGCAACTCGGGCACGTGGATATACAGCCATCTTTTCGTCCTTCTATAAACCCTGTCTTTCACATCACACACTCACACACACGGATTTTTCTGTTTGGTGTGACTGGGGGTGTCAAAACCTCCATTGAATTGTTTCTCTGGATGTGAGATACCAAAGCGTCACTGTAAGTTCTGGAATGTTCAATGACGGAACTATTGCTTTTAAATCGCTCATTATTATTTTGGTCTTGAATCACTCATTGTTGTTATTATTACTGGGGTTCTGTTGTTCCTCAATAATTATTGTACTAGGCATATTTGTTTCCCCAATTATTGAATCATTCATTAACGATCTGTGAGCTTTAACAGAGTGGCTTAATGATGACAATTTGATACCGGAAAGTTTTCTGAAATGTTTTGGGATTTTGATTTCATTGCAGAAGCGAAGAAACAGATCTCCAGAAATGGGTGAGAGGGAACTTTCGGGTTTGGCGATAACTGGATCTGAGAAAGAGGGTGAAAATGATAACATGTACCCGATGTATTTTGGAGTTTCTTGTGCATTTTTCGCCCTCCAAGCACTCTCAAATCCGTACGTGGAAGTTGAAAGATGGTCTGAAATTCGCGATAATATGCTTCGGGGAAGTGCTAAACTGTTGGGATTGCTGGTTTGGAAAGCTCAGAAAGAAGGTTCAAATGGAGGGGACCGCAATATATACGACAAACTCAAGGTTGCTGAGAGAGAAATTGAACATTTGAAGAGGATGAGACACGAAGATGCCAAAGCAAACGAGAAAGTTGTGGGAATCTTCGCTGCACAGGAGCAAAGCTGGCTCAGTGAAAGGAAGAAGATGAGGCAGCAAATTGGGGCTCTCATGAATGAACTGAGGGTGTTTGAGAAAAAGAAAGGTGAAGTTATTTCTGGGCTAAATCTCAAATTGAAGGAAATGGAGGGTTTGGTTGAGTCTAAAGATAAGGCTTTGAAAGAAGAGGAACAGAGGAGGAAAGAGATAGAAGATAAGCTGACAAAAACAGAAAGAGATAAGGAAGAATTGAGAGAATTATCGAACCGTGAAGCTCAAGAACATTCTTCTGAGCTTAGGAAGCACAAAACTGCTTTCATTGAGCTTGTTTCAAACCAGAGGCAGCTAGAGGCTGAACTCGGTAGAGCGGCTAAGCAAGTGGAAGCGACAAAGCAAGAGCTTGGTTCAGTGTTGGAGCAGAAAGAGGAATCAGAGTTGTTGGCCCAGAAATTATCTGCGGAGATTGCCAAGTTACATAAGGATTTTGAACAAAAGGATAAGATTTTGTCTGCTATGTTGAGGAAATCTAGGCTGGACACTGCAGAAAAGCAGATGCTTCTGAAGGAGGTTAAGTTATCAAAGGCAAGGAGGAAGCAAGCTGAACAAGAGACAGAACAATGGAGGGCAGTATCAGAGGGAAAACGCGACCGACATTCTCTAAAAAGCCTTATGTTGGGTAAGATTGGCTCCAGAGTCGATGTTTTCCCAGGGTCGTCCCATGTTGCTAGGGAGACACAAAAATTTTCTCCCCTTTCTGATCAGTACCGGCCAGAACGAAATGAAGAGTTGGGTAAGATTTTTTTTTTTTTTTCAGACTCTCAAGTATCTTCATTACTTTGTTGTTAATCTACAAAATTCAATAATTATCTTCCCCATTTTCTGTTTGTAGCCATTGGCGGTAATGGCAAGCGTTTGGAAGAGTGGGTACGAGCTGAGGCAGAAAAATACGCTAGTATGATTGAGCAAAGGCATCACATAGAACTAGATGCTTTTGCAGAACAAATGAGACTCAAAGATGAGAAACTTGAAGCATTTCGATGGCAGTTGCTGAGAATGGAATTAGAATCAAAGCAGCTTCAATCCCATATGGAGGGACTGATCAAAGATGTCACACAGCTCAGGCATGACAAGATGAAACTGGAGAGCTTGCTGTTGGAAAGAGAAGAAGAACTTTCATCCCTGAAAGAGCAATTCTCATCACAATTGAAGTCATTGAACTGCCATAGAAATAACTTGCATTTACCTTTACAATCTCCAGAACTAGCCCAAGATCATCATCCCATTTGGTCGAAAGTCAAGGTGGACAAGAGAAAACCTGGTGAAAATGAGCAAGAAATAAAGGAAATTGTGATAGAGGAAGATTGTGCAAACAATAAACAACCCCTGCCATTGGTAGTTCAATCCCCAGAAAGTAATTTTGAAGAAGAAGGTGATGTTGTTCCTGAAGAGGATAGTCCTCTGAGTAATCAAAGCCCGAGTCAAGCCGATGTTGTTGATACTGCTGAAAAGGTAGCATCGGCGAGTAACACGAAGCATTCTTCTCCCTGGAAGATGGATCTCCATGCTCTTGGAGTTTCGTACAAGATCAAGAGGCTGAAACAGCAACTTGTTCTTGTTGAGAGGTTGACAGGAAAGCAAGCCAATGATGATGACGCAGAAGCTAGTGATGGTGGCAAAGCTGGTATGAAAGCTTATTTTTCCTTGACATCTCTGCTCAATAGACAAGCTGGGAGGTATCAATCACTTCAAGAAAAGACAGATGATCTCTGTAAACGCATGGTAATGATCGATTCCACCTTTATTTCATTTGGTAGATATTATTAAAAATTATCCATGAGCCTTCATTTAATAATTTAAACTTCCAAGTTTAGCTAGCTGTTGGTTATGATTAGCCTTGACATTTTAATTGTTCTTAACCATTTGATTCCTCAAAAAGTTCTCACCTTGTACACCATTTCAGCATGAGAATGAGCTATACGCAAATAAGGGAGGTTTAAAAGATGCAAGAACAAAGGAGGAAACAGAAAAACTGGGACACTTTCTAGAAGAAACATTCCAGCTTCAGAGGTACATAGTTGCAACAGGACAGAAACTGATGGAAATTCAATCCAAGATAGTGTCAGGATTCGTTGGGGTGGCTGAAGAGATGGAGAAAAGTGCAGGTATTGACATGAAGCGCTTTGCTGATAGTATCAGAAACATGTTCCTGGAAGTTCAGAGAGGTCTAGAAGTTCGGACAGTCAGAATTATAGGAGACCTTGAAGGAACACTAGCTTGTGAAGGGATTATCCAATGGAGAAGGCAGTACTGATGTATTTCCCTGTATTTACTGATTTTCTGTAGTTACATTAACATCCAATCTGTATATGGAAGTCACAGAAAAGATTATGATAGAATTGAAATTCATAGATAGGATTTTACTTCTCTGTTCTTGTCTTTTTGATTGACTTGAAGCAACTCATAGATTGACAGAAACCATGTCAAGAAAGGAAATAAATAATTGAAATTTTTCCATTAAAAGCTCTTCAGGATATCATCAAATTGACACCCTACGAGTATTCTGTCTCCCTACTTTGCTCGTATTTGACCTAGTGAATGGGAAAGGACCTCTTGTTTCTCTAAAGAAAAGAAAGAGAAATCCACAAATTGATTAATCATTCTTGAAAAAGATGAAACATTAAGATCTGGAAGGATAGGGATGTGTGATGTGTGATGTGTGCTGCAAGGAAAAGCTGAAATGTTTTTTTTGTGGATCCAATACTTCTCTAACTTCTCCCATGTCATGTGTGAGTGTCTGTTGTTTGTCTGTCTGTGAGTGGACCCACCTTATTTATGAGCATACCTATGGGCCTTTTCTGGTCAGTATCATTAGGCATTACCCTTAAAGATAAAAAGGGCCTAACCTTAATTAAATATTCTTACTTTGTCCTTTATTGGGCCTTCAGTGTTGGTGCATGGATCCTACAGAAACATTTGGGCTACAGGAAAAGCAAACAATTGGCATTTGGGTTTCCTTTCTTCTTTGCCACCAGAAAATTCCATTACCATAAAAAATGAAACAATACAAAGGAAAAAGTTCCAAAACAAAACAACGTCATAGAAGTAGACTCAAACAATATAAAGGGCTAGTTTGGGATAGTGGTGTTGACTTATTTACAATATGATTTTTGCAGAAATTAGAGAGGATAAAAGTCATATTGTAAATATGATTTATGTTTGGAATGACGGTGGGAGAAGCGACTTTTTTTTCAAATGAGTTCTTGTTTGAATAATTATTTAAAAAGTCAGTTGAGATGGAAAATGACAATAAATGGCATAAATCTTATTGAGTATTACATATACATATTAGTTGTATATATTGTGATAATTGAAGATAATATTTAAATTTATATTTGATAAAAAAATTAAATTATTATTAAAAAATTAAAAAACTCTAAATTACTTAATTAAATATATTCGAATGGATAAATTAAAATGCATACAAATGTATATTTAACCGTACATTTCTTATTAGATCACTTATCTCTAACATTTTCCTCCCGAAGATGAAAAAAGTCACGCCAGAAGCTGAAAAAATGATTTCTATCAGAAGTAATTTTTTTTAAATAAACTCCTTTGAGACCACCGCTATCCCAAAAAGTTCATTTTCTTGGGCTTAAATCACTGTGCGCTAGACTTTTTTCCTCCCTCACCACTATACCAAACAGACTGAGAAAACCGAGTAAAAACAAAACAGCAGAACAAGTCATTCAAGATCCAAATGTGAAAGTCATTCTCCAAAAGCTTCTGTAGAGTCCTAGAGGGTCTTAGCATCCAATCCAAAGGACAAGACATGTCTAATAAAGCTTTAGCCACCCAATCCGTGACTTAATTTGCTTCCTTAGGAATCCAAAACACAATCATAGTTATGAATTAGAATCCAAACACAAGCATGGGTTTCTTTTGGATGATAGTTATTTACTTAATAATGACAATAAACCAGAACATGTGGCAATTGTCGAGAGTATTTCAAAGATTCTGACAGCTAAAAGTCTAAAACTCGCACTTTATGTGCCAACAATGGTTGAATCAAATAAAAGGGACTCAATATTATTCATATAACAATGTCAGGAATTCGAACCTTAAAAAATCACATTTGGTGAGCTACTCTGTGTAGGGACGTGGTTGTATAGCTGATCTCTCCAGAGTCCTTCAATCTTCAAGTTGAATAACAGTATTGTCCAATTTGCTTTATGAACACATAATATGCATTAACCCAGAAACTGTCTCAAGTCTCAACTTGAAAGAGAGCCACGTTGAGTTGAGTTTGGTGTTTACAAGAAGTGCATGTTGATGGACGTTTAGTTGGGGATTGTGTTTGAAACTAAGGTAGTAAGGTGTGTAATGGGGAAATGATACATCACTGTGAATTAGATGAGAGAAACTGAGCATTGAGTTGTCTGATGTACGACTATTCCTTTATCAATGGGACCTTCCTCTTCTATACCAACTGTTTCCTTTATTGTCATGACTAAATATTACTATTGTAAATATAAGACATTGTTGATTTATTTTTAGAGAGATGAAGGAAATTAAATAAGTTACTTAATTAACTATATCATGTATTGTGTATCCTTAGATTATATATCAGTTTATTAGTTAAACAAAGAAAAAAATATAAATATAAATAATCTAAAATATTTTAATTAGCTTCCTTAATCTCTTTAAAAAAGCCAATTTTGTCTTATATTTATGACCGGAGGGAGTATAAGACCTCGCCAGGGAGGGGAGAAACAACAGTACAATGCGGGAAAATTATGAATTATTATACTAAAAACGATGTTGAAAGTGTGTCTTCATAGAAGACAAGATTGACACATATAGAATAAATGTGTGAGAGGATGTTTTTCAAATATACAACGAGTAGTATATAGATTTGGTGTTAAAAATGTGGTGGGAAGCTGAGAGAAGAAATAAGAAGTGGTCAGGGTTGAGGAAGAAAAAAGATGAGAGCAATAAAATAGGAGTGGTTTTGTCCTACTCGTTAAATGAATGGTTAGTACACGTCTCTGTTGCAAGCAGTTTGTGTAGGACTGCATTGCATTTAAGTTGCATTTTACTGCTCCTCATAGTTATTTTGCTTTTCCCTTTAATTTTGAACCTTTACAATAACAATATATAAAATTATAAGTGGGATCAAACTCACGATTTCTCCCTTCAGGTCTTTATTGGAAGCTCTACTTCAGGTTTTTTATGATAAAGTCAATTATCACAAAGCTAAAAATGGATATTAATACCATTTTGAACCCAGCTTGGCACGCACAACTGTAAAAAGGGTTTTGTATAAGAAACCCATTACTTAAAATTGTACTTATTCCTTCCTATTTTTAAGATTTATACAGACGTGCATATTATGACATAAATAATAATAATAATGATAAATGTTCTTTATTTTCTTGAAATTACAATATCATTTTTAATTTAAAATATACACTTTCAGTGAAAATAAGCTACGTTGTTGAAGCCTTGCTTATGTATCATTTTATTTACTTGGTAATAAAATTGTCTTTCATAAAAAAAAATAAAGATCTTGTGCATGTGAAGAGAGAACAGAAAAGGTTTTAGGAATATTCGCAAGGTTAGGCTACAAAATAATATATTATTGAAAAGAACATCGTTAGTTTTTTTTATAATGATAAAGAAAACACAGAAAATCAACATTTTCCCAAGTGGGCAGAAAAGAAAGAAAGGAGAGAGAGAGTGATCATGTTGGATTGAAACTTTTTTTTTATCACATCCGTTCCATCGGAACCTTTAATTTGATTCAGACTAATTCAAATTTCGCCTCGCGTCGGCCTTACGGTCATGGGGAAAGAACTCTCAATACAATTTTCTTAATTCTCACACTTCGAACCGATGACGTAGTTAAGGGAGAGCAGGTCCTATTTCATTTGCTTCCAATGGTTGTTGGTTGTTAGATTGAAACATGTTATTACATACAAATTATATCTTATATTTAGGAATCGAGGAGCATATAAAAAGGAGGGTGAAAGAGGAGAAGAAGATTATCAATTTGATTAAGTAATTTATTACTACTCCAATAATCTTTTTTGTTTTCGTGATAAATCCATGCACGTTCTAAAAAAAAGGAGAAGATAATAAATAAAGGTGGCTAAACAACAAACACTGGAGAGTATAGTGCTTAGGTTGTTCTCTCTTTATCCTTTTCTTTTTAATCTCTTGTGAGTTGGAACCTCTTGTCTATACCTCTTTATTATGTTGTGAGTTGTGACAAACATCTCTCTCTCCTTTTTTTTAATAATATATATGTTGTTGTGTTTCATGTTCCACGTCTCTAAATAATTTGTAATAATATATAGTGTGACGTCTACCAAGAATCTGAAAGGACACAACCAACTGAGCCAAAAAAAAAAAAAGGACACAACCAAAAGATTTTTTTTCTCTCTCTTTAAAAAAAATATTCCTTAACTAACAGCATCTGAATATACCACTTTAGTCTTATTTATAAGTCATTTTTAACTAAATCATAGATATCAATGAGAAGTAGTTAGCTCAATGATTATGAGATAAATTTTCAACTTTGTCCTTATTTATGAATGTGTATCTTTCAACTCTTTCTTCTCTTTATTTTCATTAGTACAATTAATAGGGGCAAAATTGTCACAATCTCATTTATTACCTAAAAAAACTTATAAATATGACCAAATTTTTTGATCAAAATGACTTATAAATAGGACAAGAGTGGTATACTAATAGTGCAATTTACATTTCGTATATTAATTAGCTTCAATATGTTTTCATCATTTCTTTTGAGAATATTTCTTTGATCATTAATTAATTAGGGCTTGTGTTTATTCTTATGCAGCCTATATATAAGGTCTTTTCTTAATTAGTCATGTTAATAATTGGCTGTGTGACTTTGTTTGTTTTGTTGGAATTATCGAATATCTTCTCCATTTTTTAATTAAAATTTCGATTTCCTGTTCTTACTGATGAGTAACCATAACTATAATTATATAATGATTTGTCAGAAGTTTCTCCAACAATATATATGAAGGGAAAATAATGATCCTAATTTGTTTTATTCTGGTGGAAAAACATTAAAGATTTATCATATGTATTAATATCCTTACTCCATTTCTTTTAAGGCTATGTTTGGTTGGAGGTGAGAGAGGGAGGGGGGAGGGGAGGTGCCCCTCCCTAGTGTGAAAAGTCAGATATGCCCATGATTTGACATATTTTCAAAGTTAATATGCGGAAAACGATGCAAAAAACTATGTAATTTTAAAATTTTTACATGGGTAATTTGGTCAAAAAATTTCCTCCCCTCAAACCAAACATAGGCTTACTCTTTTCACTCTTAAATACTACTACTTTCGATCCTAATTATAAGAACATTTTTGTAATACAATTTATAAGTATTCTTATAATTAAGACTGGAGAAAATAATATAATATAACGCCCTCTTTGTAATTCAGAGGCACTTTTTAAAAAATGACTTTTCTATTTAATGATTAAAATTTAATAAGGAGAAATAAAAGTGCCTCAATAGACAAAGATATTATGAGAGAAAAACTGCCAATCAAAAAAAGGAGAAGCAAATAAAAAGAAACTTATATGTTTAAAATCAAATCAAAATCTTTAAATAGATCTTATCTATATTTAAGCTAGAAAAGAGAGTGTTCTTTTAAAACCCTGAAAAAGGGCATGTGAAAAATAATAAATATGTTTTGGCCATTGTATTGAAAATTCAATATTGTTATGATTTCTTTTTTATGTAGAGGTGATTTCTATTTTGATATTTTAAAAACTAAATGTTACAATTTATTAAACAATACTTTAAAAATGTGACAAATTGTAAATGGAAACGGTGTTTACATACTCAATCGATATATATATATAAGGGTATTATTATCACGTACGTTGAGAAAATAAAATTGAAATATATCGATGATACTATATGAATTCTGAAACATGATGATCTAAAGAGATTGGACCTTTGACGAGATTTTTGGTAATAAGTCAAGATCAAAGACTATTCCGATCTCAATAATAACCAGGGGGCATAATAATGACATCAGGATGACAAATCTTTGACAAGGGTTTAAAAAATCAGGAAGAACGACATATGTGTTCTCTTTAATTTTTTATTCATTTAAAAAGGCTGTTAATATAATAGTAGTATCAAGAACTGTCATAGTTGTTAATTTTAGAATTATTTTTTATTTTAAGGCTCTAAGGTGTCAATATAATAATTTCCTTATAAAAGACTAAAATATCTTTAGGAAAATCTCACAAAACACCTCCAAAGTTTTAAAATCCCAAATCAGTAATTTTTCACTAAAATGTTTATAAACTTATTATCAAATGTAGTCAATCTCTTATAAATGGTAAAGAACAAACCTAATTAAGGATTTTAAAATTTCAGAGGTTTTTTTCTTCTTTTTTAAGTTACAAGGCAGGTACTATCTAAGTTATAAGCAAAATCAAACCTGCAACCTGGCCTCCCACCCATAGCAGAGCCTCCATACCACTACGTTATAAGACTTTTGATTTAGAAGTATTTTTTGGGCAAATGATATTGATATATATAATCATAATAAATTTTTTCAAGTTCTAGATCATCATTTTAACATCACTAGACATGTTTCAACTAATTTACCACATTGGGTTAAGATGCAAATTTACCCTGAAAGTTTTCAATGAAGAGCAATGTTACCATGAAAGTTTTTAGATTCAATGTTATCCCAAAAATATTAAAATGGAACAATACCGTAAAAAGTCAACGGTCAATATCAATTTCTTAATAGCCAATGTTAGTTTTTAACAGTATGGGGCAACATTATTCCGTTGTAAAACTTCTCAGGTGACATTGAACTTAAACAAAACATCCAGTGCAACATTGTTTCTCAGGAAAAATTTCTGGGACAAATTTGGATAATATCCTGCACCACATCATAAAGACCATTTAGCTTATCTTCTTGTAGACCTGATCAAAAAGCATTTATTCTCCCTAAAACTTTTGAGCTTTATTAATCAATGTTAATTGAAATTAGCGGCTGAATGAACACACCAAATCCAAAGAGAGAGGAATGTTACCATTGGTATCAAAACTTAATTCAGGTTGAAGTGAGTTAATGTATCAGTGAGGACGATGTGTTCCAATGAACCGTACATAATATATTGGGGAAAATGGCGAAAAAACAAAAGAATATGTGAGCCAAAGAACGAGAGAAGAATGAAGAGGATTTTGGGTAGGTGAAGAGTGGAACGACTAACCGTATAGAACGTGGTGACTTATGTACTTGTATTAGCTTTAGGGTTTTATAATGTTTTTTAAAATTAGGAGCGAAATCATTTCACAAAGGAGCGCACACCCAATTCAAGATTTTTTTTTTTTTTTCAAACTAAATTGGTATATCTAATACCAAATCAATAGCTTTGAGCAATAAATTATTACGGTATAATATAGCCTTAACACGTATGCAATAGCACTTTGAGCCTAAAAGAATGTTACAATTGGTACTTGAGCCTTTGATATTAGAGTTTGATCTGGGTTGACCATTGAGAGCCCATCTTCTCTTGGGAATTGCTTTAGGAAACTGAGCTCTAATGTTTACAATGTTCAGTTGTGGTTTGACCAGAGAGAAAAATGTTATAATTGGTATCAAAGTTTAGAAAAATGTTATAATTATAAGAACCATAAATCCCGGGTTAGCTGGTGGGTTGCTAAGCAACATTACTGGAGCTCACGGTATATATAATATGTGTAACCAATCTCTTATCAATTATAAGAACCAAACCTGATTTAGGAATTTAAAATTTCAGAGGTATTTTTCTGAAATTTTCCCAATGTCTTTTTTTCTAAAAATATAACAAAATTAACACGAACCAAATTAGAGTATGAAGAAGCTGGGAAACATATTGGGTTTGGATTCACTTAAATTTGAGCGTTAAAGGCAAAAAAATGCAGTAGCTTAAAAGCCAACGCTCACCTGCTTGGATTGCTCAGAGCGTTGGCTTAACTTTAAGTCAAAAAAGCTTAAAAAGTCAATTAAGGAAAAAACTCCAGAATGAAGCTTTTCCAAAAACGCTCTCAGCTTTTTGACGTGGGCCTCGCCACTTCTACCACCATCAATCCAAACACAAATCCTTATCTACAACCTGACTTTTTTCCTACCGAGCTTTTTCTAAAGTCAGATAGCTTTTAAGTCACCGCTCCTACCGCCAACCCAAACAGTATGATAAGAGACAAAAAACCATGATACAGTAATGAATTAATCATGAATGCTTCATGAACGTGATCATAAATGACATATCTAATCACACCAATTATGAATGACAAACTAACAATAAAATATTTGTGGTTCATACATTATGTGTTACCAACCCTTTGAATAAATCTCGTGATATTCTTAAATTGTTAAAAAAAAAAAAAACTGCAATAATATTAATCTTTCTGACTATATCTAGCTTCAATTCGTCAAGCAAATGAAGTGATGTGCTGCCACTGTTGCAACTACCTGTAATTAAATATTTGTGCTGTCATTTTAATGGACGCACCAGAGTTAATGAAGACATCTAAGTCAAAAAATTTAGACATCATCCTATTGAAAGCTAGAAACCTACATTACAAATAAAAAATTACATATAAGGGAAATTTAATCCCAAACACTCACAGATCTACTCAACCTCTAAGGTTAGGAGGACACTTATCCAAAACAGCAGACTCAAAAATGCTTATCTTAGCTAAAGCATCAACAATACAATTAAAATATCTAGGAATAACTCTAATATCAACCTACGTACCAGTCTAATGCTAACAATTCCCTAGCTTTCAAAACCAGGTTGCTACAGGAATTAGAAGCATGATCAAGGATTAAATTGATTACATTGTCAGAGCATCAGATTCTAAAATAAATTTCTTAAAACCCAAATCCCAAGCCAACTGTAATTGAGTCTACCACTCTTATTATTTTTACAAGTTCAGTTAGTTAAAGGCTTCCATTACTATTCCAAATGAACATGTAATTGGTTTTAAAACTTTTAGAAAAACATCGCCTCAATTGAGAGTTAAGATACCACTACACTATGAAAATTTTTAAAACAAATTTACCCTGTAATCTTAAAATTTTAAGAGATTTTTTTTTTTAAATTTTATTTATCTCGCCTGGCCTCTTTTGTTCAAATTAAAAACGGGGAAAAAAATAAAACCCTGTTCTATTTAGATACAAAATCTATAAAACACAGTTAGCTTAAAATTAGTTAAATAATAACTAAAAATAGAATGCAAATATGTGTGAGTGTCAACAAAAGAGAAAATTTACCCTTTAATCTTAAAATTTTAAGAGATTTTTTTTTGAAAATTTTATTTATCTCGCCTGGCCTCTTTTGTTCATAAAACACAGTTAGCTTAAAATTAGTTAAATAATAACTAAAAATAGAATGCAAATATGTGTGAGTGTCAACAAAAGAGAAAATTTACCCTTTAATCTTAAAATTTTAAGAGATTTTTTTTTTGAAAATTTTATTTATCTCGCCTGGCCTCTTTTGTTCAAATTAAAAACGGGGGAAAAAAATAAAACCCTGTTCTATTTAGATACAAAATCTATAAAACACAGTTAGCTTAAAATTTGTTAAATAATAACTAAAAATAGAATGCAAATATCTGTGTGCGTGTCAACAAAAGAGAAAAAGGCTGAATTAGTTAAATAAATAAATTTAGGCGTCATTTTCCTGCAAACGCAAGTTACATTTGAAAGCAACAGCTACATTATTAGTGATTTTATCTCGGGGAGTGGACGACAACCTACCTTCGTCGTTTTTCTCCTCCATACTATTAGACATTGTGAAGGCCTCAAGGCTCAAGCGATTCCCTATTATACTACCTTGTCCTAATTATAAAATCTAGTTAATTTTTTTGGAAAGATTAAAGAAGCTAAATAAGTTATTTAATTATTTCATATATGGTGTATCCTTAGATTATATTACTCCCTCCGATCCTAATTATAGAGCAAATTTTGGAGTTGGTTTTGGTCCTAATTATAAGAGCAAGTTTTAACTTTTGTCAAATTTTTCCTATAATACCCTTATTTGTATTAATTGAAAATAAACATAAACCGAGTACTGTTTTGTCACAATATAAACATGAAATATACAAAAGTATATGTTATGCAAATTAATATAAACTACTCCAAAATAAACATATATATACTCCGTGAAGTACTCCATTTTAAATTAATATAAACTACTCCAAATTAAAAATAATAATATAAATAAAACAGGTGTATAAGTAAACCAGAAATGAAACTGCGTGAAGATATCATAAACGGCTGGGGATCAAGTGGGACAATAGCAAGGTCTAGAAAAGTTATGCTGATATATAATACTCATAATTAATTCAACAAGCGTTTCCTTAATGTCATTTTAAATTTTGGGTAAGGGTATTTTAGGAAAATACACATAATTAACTAATTTAACTTTCTTCCTTAATCTCTCCAAATTCTGGTAATTTGCTCCTATAATTAGAACCGGAGGAAGTAGTTTATTAGTCAAATTAATTAGTTTAGAAGAAAAAATAAAAATAAAAACACTCTAAAAAATTCAACTAGGTCTTATAATTAGGACTGGAGGGAGTACTAAATAAGTAAATACGTATGAGAATGATAAATAGCATATAAAGTCTTGTGCCATATTCATATATTTAAATTACACAATAATTTGAATAATTATTAGATATACAAGGTCTTTTAATCAAGAATTTTAAAAAATATGATTCAATGAACTAGAAAATACCAAGTTTTATACCACAGATAAAACAAAACTAGCTTGTGTCAAGTTTTTTTTTTGATAACATAACCCTTCACACTTGTTATTTTATTATTGTTTGTTATTAAAATGCGTATATATATATTTGGAAACTAAATCTGTCCATGCATGAACATTTGTAAAATTTTGCATAATCTTTTATAATGTAAGTTAGATTATGTAGATGTTTATACAAATACTAGTTATTTTATTATTGGTAGTTGTTAAAATTATAATTTATATATTCTTACATTGACACTTGTTATTTTACTTGTTAAAATGCATATGTTGTATACTTGTAAATTTATTTTTAAATTTGACCTAATAATATAAGCGGATTGAATGAAGTTTTGTCTTTTATACCGTTAAATCATTAATTACCTCATAATGCATTTATAATATGAAACAAATTAGTTTAAAATAGTTTGTTTCATTGTTTCAGTCTACCTATGAAACAAAATGTTTTTAACCATACTGTTTCATAACGATCTACTACCTCCTGTCTTAATTATAAGAGCTAGTTGATTTTCTTTGGAGAGATTAAAGAAGCTAAATAAGTTACTTAATCATCTCATAGGTTGTGTATCATTATATTATATATTAGTTAAACTAATTGGTTTGAAGAAAAAAATAAAAATAAAAATACTCTAAAGTAATTTAATAAGCTTTCTTAATCTCTCCAAAAAAGTCAATTAGCTCTTATAATTAGGACCGGAGGGAGTATAAGATTATGTGTAGTATAAGTTTTAATGATAATAAATACTACCTCCGGTCCTAATTATAAGATATAGTTGACTTTTTTTGGAGAGATTAAAGAAGCTAAATAAGTTACTTAATCATTTCATATATTGTGTATCATTAGATTATATATTAATTTATTAGTCAAAATAAATAGTTTCAAGCAAAAAATAAAAATAAAAGTACTCTAAAGTAATCTGATTAGCTTCCTTAATCTCTCCAAAAAAGTCAACTAGATCTTATAATTAAGATTAGAGGGAGTATGTTTTATATTAAGGTTTAGAGGCAGTATTATATATCAAAAAGCATTGAAACTCAATTATTTTAACTTGTTTTATATTTATAATCTTCAAAACTTATACTACTCATAATCTTATAGTTCATTATGTCCGTATAAAGTCATATATAATACTGTACTAATTTTATAATTTAACGGGTTAAGTGTAACATCCCATGTTTGAAATGCGGAATTTTTTTTTTTTCAAACAAACAATCAGAGTAGAGCAAAAGAGCGAAAGAGTAATTGGATTCTTAGCCAAAACATCAACCATTGTGTAACATTGTAATGATTACAGTAATCCTAAGGTTTAGAAAGGAAATAGTGTAATAACAAAATACGATAAGATAGAGATAGTCTTCAGCTGCACGCCTACTCCGGTACTTGCCTCGATCCACGAACCGTGGTCCTCCCGACTGAAGCTACAAATGAGATTCAATTCAACGCATTGAATCTCGTGTAACTGTTAACCTCATACCCAAACAATACAAGATACCGACAATGATATTCTAGAGCTAATACAACAAGATATCACAAGCATACTAGAGATGCATGATCATTATGCCGACAAAACATAAGCACGAGCAATATGTAAAGCCCCATAAGGTAAATAACAACAACAAACTGCACTATTCACCGGTGCCACGATAAACACTCGTGTCCTCGCCGCTAGGAAAACATAACGGCATTCCAAACATAACCCGTTTAAAACTGTCTGTATAACGGTCTACGACATATCATTGACATATATGCATTTAAGAAGCACAAGATTAGTGTTACAGTACGCGTCCGTACCTTCGTTGGCAACGTTAGGTACTACCGACGGAAAACGTACTTTCACGGATAAACGTGAACTTCAAGTAGCGGCTCGTCGGGCAGCGTGACCTAAAAACAATAGTAGGAATCTCACTCCCTACTTGCTAAAACTATCTAACAATTCTACTAACTACCGAACTAAAGACTAAAGACCAAAAGACTTACCCGTTGAAGACTTCGAGAACTTCCCCGAGCTTCTCTCTCTTCTTTCTCTCCCTAGAATTTCGGCCAAAGGAGGAGGATTTTGGTGTGAAGAAAATGTGAAGAGCTCTTGGCTATTTATAGAGGATTTTAGGGACATGGTTGGCATTTTTCAAAAGGATACAAATGGAATAATCAAAGTTGTTTTTACCCTTTTGGTCCAACTTTTCACCAAACTTTTTGCCCTTCATTTTCACCCCTTGGCCGACCTCCATGGGTGATGTGGCAGCCCTTGGTTGGTCCAAAAATGGTGATTAAGCTTGCTTTATGCCCTAAGCTAACTGTTTTCCCCGATCGGTGCCCGATTCGCGTGATTTCGGAGAAATTTCAAAATTCGGATTTACAACTCAAGACATGTTCTCACTTAGTAGAAATGTCCAAGTTAACCTAAATTTTGATTCCATATAGGCCTCCAACTGTCCAGTTGAAGTTTTCTCGAAAACGTGTCCGAACGCGTCCGTGTGCCTAATTCGTTTTGGGATAACCAATCTCTTGGAAATAATTCACTGATTCCAAATATGTCTAAATAAATTCAAACCCATTCCTAGATATTGAGTTAGAATTTATTTTCTTCATTTCAAAAATATGCCTATATGCATTTTTCCCTATTTTGTTTTATTAGGAAAATGCACAAACTACTTCTAATTAACTTCCTAAGAGGTCACTTAAAGGTAAAAACTCACCGATCAATATTTTACCTTGACCTTGGGATTCCTATTCCTAGATCTCTAGATAGGATCCGTTTCCTAATTTTTAAATTACTATTCACAATTTTTACTTTAATTAATTATATTATTATTATAATATGTCAAGTTGCCAACTTGTGTTCTATTTCATTTTTCATTTTTTTCTTTTTATTTGGCCCAAAATTTCGGCTGGCCCTTTAATTATTTTAATAAATATTTATTTTTATTTAATTAATTATTTAATGATTTATTTATTTAATTTTTCCAAAAATTTCCACAAAATTATCTAATTGGTCCATTCTTGTATTTAGGCTTAAAATTACCTAAACTCCATGATTTTTCATAGAAATTTCCAATTAATTAGTAAATACATTTTTACTAATATTCCACTAATATCCACTAATTTTTGAGCTTCACATAATTATTACTGAATTTCCTTTGCTTATTCTTAAGTAATTAGCCCAATATTACTTAATTACTTCATTATCACCTGTTGATAATTTCCTTAATTACAAAGCCTCATTACCTTCATACTCTTGTATTAACATTAGTATTTTCATGCCTCTTGCATTTTTAGAAATTACAAGGGTATTATGGTCATTTCACTTCTTTTGAGTATTTTCCAACAATTTCTCCAATTTCATAATTTATAAAATTACAATAATTAGAGATTATATACTCTCCTATCTCACTTGGTCATTTTACTTGTCTTTTAGGATTTTTCATAAATTTTCTAAGTTATTTATGCCCCTTAGGGGCATTTTGGTCATTTTGGCACTTTGGCCTTTAAATTCCCTAATTTCTTGCAGAAATTCTACTTAGAAAATAGACTGTATTTATACAAGACCGGAGATTGAAATTTCACTTATCAGAAATATCCAACTTTTATTTATAATATTCCAGATAAATATCCGGGTATTACATTAAGTTATAATTTTACTAATAAAATTTTTCCGAGTGAGCACAAATAAGCATTGGAATTAGGAAAATAGCAATAAAAAATTAAAAAGGTGTAAATTCACCAAAACAATTAAATTCCACTAAAGGCGCAGTAGGTTATGACTGTTTGGTCAAATTTAATGATTTTGGTGGATTTGTACCATTCTAAATTGTTCATTGTTATTTTTGCTTGTTCCAAAATTTATTTATGCCAGATGCCTATCGAAATAAAACTTTGTTAGTAAGATTGCACTTTGGTGGAGTTTAGTTTTTGGAGTCTCTTGTTGGCTCTTGTGGACTTGGAGGAACAAGGCCTGTTTTGAAGAAGGTTTTGAGATACCTCTTGATAGGGCTGATTGTTGCATGGCACGTTAGGGAAATTAAAAAGGCAAGGGAGGCATTCGGTGTAGCTTGTGGAGGAAGAGTGGAGGCAAGTATCAAATGGGAGTTCCCTTTGGAAGGGTGGGTTAAAGTAAATATTGATGGGGCTTCTAGGGGAAAGGAAAATAGGGCTGGATGTGGGGGCTTAATGAGGGGGAGTGATGACAGTTGGCTTGGGGTTTTTTCAAGGAGATTGGGAGTATGCTCGGCCTATTCTGCTGAACTCTGGGCAATGCTATCTGGTTTGGAGCTTGTTGTCTCCCATGGCCATCAGTATGATCGAATTGTAATAGAAAGTGATTCACAGGTTGTGGTTCAGACCTTAAGAAAATTGCAGATGGAGGATGATGCTGAATCTCGGATGCTGCTGAGGATTCAAGAAACTATGAGGAAAATATGCAGGTTGGTAATTTCTCATGTTCACAGAGAAGGCAATGGATGTGCTGATTTTCTTGCTAATATTAGCTTTACACAGGATTTAGTTCATAAATACTTGTAGAGTGACTATATGGATGTCTCATACCCAAGATGTATATTGATTCAGGAATGAGAATGGGCTAAAGTGCCTCGTTTATTACCAAAAAAGAAAAAGAAAAAGATTGCACCTTAATCCTAATTTAAATTAAATTCATGTATAAACAATCATATACACACATATCAATTTTTTTTTTTTTAATATATTGGTTTCCACCTTTTTTTTTTTTTTTAACCTGCATAGCGCACACGATTGATTTGTTGAATTCCAAAAAGAAGAAAGAGTCAGAGTGGGGCAACCAATTCTGAATTTAAAGGGTGGTTTTGGTAAATTCACAGCCCTCATGCAAGAAATAAAAACGCGCCTCAGTAACCCTCATCCTCATTTCCTTGTTCCCCTTCTACCTCTCTTCCCCTCTGTAACTAAACACCCCCAGTTCTCCCAACTCACCATAAAAAGACCCTCTCACTCTCACGCACACAACACAATGGGATCAGAAGCTGATTGCAATCACCAAATCTATTCTCCGTCGAAGCTTTCCATGTTAATCTCCAGGCCTATCAAGCAGCCGGAGGCGGAGCCTCTTCTTTCGCCGCCCACCGCCGTGTCGATTCCCTTCCAGTGGGAGGAAGCTCCGGGGAAGCCCAGGCCCTGCCACACCCGATCGGAGCCAGATGGATGTGGGAGAAGAGCCCTGGAGCTGCCTCCGAGGCTGGTATTTCCGGAGGCCAAGGTCTCCTCCAACGTCCACTCACCGACGACGGTGTTAGATGGGCCGTACGTGGGCCGGGCTGTGTCCTTCACGACGTCGTATAGGAGCCCCCGTATGGTGGGGAAGGACCAGTGGAATGGCAATTTTGGGTCTAGCCGGTGGAGCAGTTCCAAGAACAGGAGGCATGAGTTTGGGGGTAGTATCGACTTTTCAAGTGGTTTCACCTTTTGGGACGACCGTGGCTTTGAGGCCAGTACTACTTCTAAGGCTAAGATCGCTAAGGTTGGAAGAAAAGGAAGCTTATTCGGCCTCTCTCATTCAAGATCGCATTTGTGGGTATGTGTCCTTTTCAGCCTGATCTTTTGTTTAATCTGAACAAAACTAAGCAGAGATGCAAAACACTGAAATTAATCTTGTTTAATCTCTCTCATTGAGTCCTGTGGCCTTTTATGCAAGTTTTACTCTGTTGTTTATTTCAGTTATATGTTTTGGGTTAATTAATCAGGCAATTAACTTTTTCGAAGGATGAAAGCTGAGAAATGAGAATGCTCTTATTCATCAATTAATTAGTCTATAATATTCAGCACACATGCTTGACTTTGAAGCTGAAATAATGAAGCGGCGTTCATATTCTTTTTGACACATTATTTTACTTCTTAAGGACATGGTTATTCGCTTTTGTCTGCAAATTATTATATCCTTTTTGTTCTGTACAACACATACCTATCTGATCCATCACACACACACTGACACACCTAACAAGTAGCATCGTAGTGGAATATGCGTAATTGAACAAAATGCTTAAAACAGTTAAAAATGAAAAGATCTTGTTTGACTACTGGTTTTGCTTTCTGCGGTGGCCAAAAAGGAGCCACCAGGAGGTGATGATCAAAAGTTTTTCTGTCTTGTTCATTTTTTTGGGGGAGGTTTCTGACACAACAATTGACATAGACTTCTTTTTTCTTTGATTGATTTGACATAGACTTGGAATCAGTGAACTTGCTGTTCTGGCTGTGAAATATATATATATAGATCTAAAGTGCCGAAAAGCTGGACTTTAGTGTTGAGCCAGTAGGACTATTTTTGCTTTTAAGATGCGTATTATGACTTGTGAAAGAGTTAGTAAAGGGTCTAATCTAAGCAATTTTATGGATCCAGGGAAGCATTTATGAGAGCTTGAAGCAAGTGGTCCCATGGAAGCGCAAGCAAGAAAAGCAGAGGAAATGGGATCTCAGAAGAAACTGATGATACATTACCATATTCACTCAAGTTCTCTCCTAAATCCCCACCTTTTTAATTGTACAGGAAGAGGAATATGCAAAGATGACCAGTTCCTTTGCTCTACGCATACATAAAAGACACTTCCACTACAAAAGTGAACTACGATGTCATATCTATATATATATTTATGTGACAAATAATGTAATAATAGTTATAGTGTATTGTTTATTATTATTTGATCCACTGATGAATGATAAGGTTGTTTTATTTAATTTATTGTGTGATTGTTAACCAAAGCGAATTGAGGGAAACGTGAAATATGCGTCACAAGTAGGGCCAAGGATCTTTGGATAGATTAGAAATACTGGAGTGATGATGCGGTGGTCGTTGCATCGATTGAAAAGGAAAAACGAATTACGTGTGGATGAAGAAAATATCATATATATATATATATATTCATTGACCAATTAAGAAACACATCCTCCTCTAACATTCAACGCGCAGATTTCAAAAGATAATAATTATAATTTTTAACCATTTGATGGGGTGTAAAAGTCTTGGCCTTGCTCATGTCCTACTTAACACGGGTTGACTCGTCGACATGAGTCTATCTATCCAAAAGGAAAGTGAACAATGATTCTTTTATTAGAATTGTTTAATTGGTGTTTAATGTAAAAAATGTTAGTTACGAAATAATAACAAAATCAAGGAGTGTGTGTATAAATTGTTTCTTACAAATAAACCCGGTCCACAAGTATGTGACAGCACAATGAAAAATTCCGATACTTTGCTATTTATATTTAATTACTATTTGTATAAAAAAAATTATTAATTGATATATTAATCACCTTATTTGTAATTTTTAGTTATGCAAGTGTAATGAGTGAATTTCAGTTTGAAAATAGATGAAAAACCATTCTTATATTTATATTGAAAAATAACAATATAAATATTAACTGTTATCGTTTTCTTGATCCTTTCTCCGTTCCCTATTTTGTCATATACCAGAATTTATTTCGAAGTTGTTGTCGTTATAATTACTATTAGCATCATTTTCTTATCTAATTAGTAATTATCAGCTATGAAGTGAGATTTAAACAATATTAGGCGTGGTTGACGGTATATATTATTCTACCAACACGGCAACACGATTTTTTTCCGCTATAAAAAAATGGGGAGAATGATTTTTAAGTCTCAACAATCATAAACAATATTAGAAAAGTTTTCACTGACAAGTGAACAGAGGGATTACAAGTAAATCAGTTGACATTAACAACTTAGATGAAGTGTCAATATATTATTTTTCTTAATTAGAACCTAATAGTCATTTTCCTTATAAAATATAAACCATATATCCACTCTTGTGAGAGGAAAATATAAGGATCCTTATACTTGATCTAATTTTTGTTTTATCCTTTTTGGTATTTTTTTTTTGGCCAGTTTATCCTTTTGGTATAACGATGTTTATTGGTAGAATCACTTATTACTGCTCAGTTATTTAAAAAATTGTCTCAACTATAATGAGAGAGATTGACCCTTAGTCAAAAACAAAAAATGGTACCCAAAAATTGAAAGACCATGGTTTGAAATTGGAGGAAATAACGGATGGATATTCATGGGTTGGGTTAGGCAAGACACGACCCTTACTCAATGTCTAGCCTAAAAGATGAATGAGCGGTATTTTGTAGCTAGTTACCTGACCCTGTTCAATAAAAACCAAAGCAATTTTGGGTTAAGTTGGGTAGGGTGGGCTTCCATGTTCAAAAATCTCTCTGATTTTTTTTTTTTTTAAAAAATAATAAGCATCCAAAAATATATATAAAACAATTATAGTTTGATATTTAAAAACCATTCAAGCATTACGTACATGCAATAGTCCTTTTTATATTTTATGGTTTAGATTCAATTAATTGGCTAATGAAACAAATTAATTTACAAGAGATTATTTTCTTACTATTTAATAATAATTTATTTCTCAAAAACTCAATTTACCAATTTCTTAATTAAATATGTTTATGAAAAATATGCTTTCTTGCCTAGTAAATAGAAAATATGTCTATTAGTTACATTCTAATAATTGAATGGTAAATAAACATACTTATTCAATTTTGTCAAATAAATATTATATCTATAATACAATTATTATTTTTTTGATACAACATACCTTGCTTGTGCCCTACCTTGCCTAATACTTGGCCCGATTTGAAGATGCCTAAATAATGTAAGGGATGATTTTTAGGGTCGGGTTGAGTGTTTTTTTTTAACCAAACTCAAGTGGGTATTGCGAGCATTTGAGCCTCATAAACACCTCTAATAATAAGTGTGGCTGAATAAAAAGCCTTTGAACATCCAACGGAGTTGAGTCTAATAAAAAAGGTTAGTCTTTCATAATATGACAAACCAAAATTTAAATCTTTATTAGAAGATGGATGATATGTCCACACATTTAATGTTGGAGAGTAGCTCGAATACGATTGAAGGATACCTTTACTTAGCTGGGAATGAAAAAAAGCCCTTTGAACATCTTAATGTCAAGTGTCACTCATGTAAGTCTGCAGAGATTTAAATTTTTGTGCAAACAACACGTGTGTGGATATTATTAATCGAAGGAGCAAAGTCACCCTAAAAAACATATCCGGGTACAAGAAAGTATAATAATGAATCTAGCGGGTGCAAGCGATAGACATTAAAAGAATATATATCCAAGTCACTTTCTTTGACGAACGCGCATCCTCTTAAATGATAGCTTGAAATTCAATTTGATTCAGTCCAGTTTTGGCTTTTCCGATGTTGGAGTTTCCTGTTCAGTACGTTGCATACGAAATCTGCTTATTTGGAGTAGTTTTCTCATCCAAACGTATCTGCCTCATCCATCGCCATTGACTTGTTCACTCCTCCATACATATATATATAGTAAGTATCACTATTCACTACAGTGTTCTTTACGTTCATCTCATTCATTCATTCATTATTCTCCCACCCAAACGAAATGGTCAAACTCATCCGCGTTGAATATATATATATATGTATATTGTGATAATTTCCTCCTCATCTTCCTCATGATTCTGACATTTAATTAGGTTCTTACTTTATTGTAGTACTATTTCTTTAGTCCAATGTTCAAAGGTTGAAGTATGTTTTCGTTCCCTTTTTCTCAAGAGGGTCAATGATTCACTCATCATTCTCTTATGAACACGCCAACACGTACGAAAAATGCTTCTTAGTCTCCCCAAACTCCATTGCTTTTTCCTCAAAATTAACACAACAAAAAACCCACAAAAGCTGCGTGTCAAATATTGTTGGTTAGAAGGTGCATCCACACAAACAAACAAGGAATTCAACATGTATAAATTATTGCATAGGTATGAAGCCTTTGCGTAGAGACAACACCACCTTTAAAAAAACATTGGATTGAGTTTTATACAACAGCAATTTCCACCAAAGTAGCAAAGGTTGTTGCAGAAATTGTCTGTTAATGTAGCTGCGAAAATACTCTAATGCTTGTTGAGTACTTCCTGATGATTACTTGCATGACCAAGGGACAAATACTTGTGTTGACTATAAGAAACACCATAAGATGCAGGGTATTAAGAATTCTTCCAATGTAAGAAACTCGTTTGCACAGTAACATGTATATCCATGAGCAATTCATCACACTTGGTCAAAAACATGGGCAAAATACATTCTGTCTAAACCAGAAAACGTAAACGCCAGATACAATACGGCAGAAATTAAAGCTTCATGCCCATCAGATATTCTTACCTAAGCCAAACTCATCTAATAGACTCTAAAACATCATATAGCAGTTCAGTGCTGTTCTATACAACTAAACTAGTCTAACATTCACTATATCCTTCATTTGTCTTTGAGATTCTGCACACACATGATCTGCTTCAAGCTATTCAGGCCTGGGTTTGAAGTGCCAAAAATCTTCTCCTTTTGTAATTGGCTTTGAAACATGCTTGCCTAAGCTTCTTAGTCTGCTCACTCAGTTCCACATCAGGCAACTTCTCCATAAGCTTCTTATGATTCTCCAGCATAGCCACCTCCTCTGCCAAACCCAGTTCCTGCAACATCATCAAACAACAACTCAACACTAATAAATCTGTCTTAATTAAAACGATTGACTAGTAGTTTTGTTAAATACAAAAATATACCTTGACATTGTCGATGAGGGTCTTCAAGCTCTTGATTTTCCGATGAGGCCACCTTGAAATATTGAGCTCTCTGCATCTTCTCTTGAGCAGGGTCAAACCCACTTTCAGTTGTTTCGCAGCTTGTGTTATGGGAACATCAAAATACTTCCTTATATCGTCCAGTTCCAAATTGGCTGATCTTTTCATTTTGTTATAGTTAATCCGGTTCCTGGTCTCATAATCATCATCTTCTTTAATCGAAGGGGCAATAAACCCACCTCCATAGAACATAGAACTTGGAGATTGGGCCATATGAATCGGAAAAACCTCGCACTGAGAGTGATTGGGCAGAGCAATGGTAAGAGGCTTTTCGTCGATCACAACGTCATCATATAAAGAAAAGAAATTGTTGTAATCAAACCCAGAGAAGTTGGAGCCGAAATTTTCGAGTTCAGTGAACGGGTTGGAGTAAGAAGGTGGGTTGCTTTCATATGGCGGTGGTGGGACCATAAGGTCCATGCCACCTAAACCCATCACAGGTGACATCTTCCATAATCTGCAACATATTTTAAGAATACAGTACTACATAAAAAAATACCCAGACAACATATTTTAATAATGTTCAAAGAATCAAAAATCAGAGAAACGAGCCAGAACAGAGAGGGCTTCGTTTTCACCAGGCGGGAAGCTAAACTTTAAAACTTGAAATGAAGCCATGTATATACTTACGTTTCTTGTTGCCAGGTAGGGTTGTGAGAGTAGAAGCCATGGCGATAATCGATGTTTGGTAAATCAAGTTCACTGAGGTCGAAGTCCATATTTGTGGGAGAGAAAAGGTGATGTGACTGGTGAGTAAGAAATTCCATAGATACTCAGAGAAGAAGGAAAGTGAGGATTTTATAATGAAGAGAGCGATGATGGGGTTGGAGTTCGTGAAGAAGAAAAAGGGGTTAACAATTTTCGAGTGAATTTTACATTTTTAAGTGAGAAATGGAGTGAATTAGCGAGCCATTGAATTGAATGGCAATTAACGCAGGGGGCTGCACTTGACAACGTTAGCGGGCTGATGGGTTACACATTCGCATGTTGCCTTACCATGTTCATGCTCATCCATTAAACAGGATTTAGTAATCTATATTTTGTTTTTTACAGTTAATAACATTTTTTCTGATAATAAAATACAATGTCTCTAGTTCTAGATGAAGTTACATTAATTAATTCTCCCATTCATGAATATATGGGTAATGGGTGTGTGTTTCACAGTTTGTTTGAGGAAAAAATAATTACATTCATAATACTCTTTAATTTCTTTCTTGTTTTTCTATACAGAAGATAATTCAAGTCTGTGATGAAAAAAACCAAGAAGGAAAAGAGGAAGAATGAGAATAGGGGATAAGTGGGAATTACAATGAAGAAGTCATTGGAAAAAGGGGGAATTAATTTAATGAGGAGTGAATGAATGGAGATAATGATGATGATGCGTTATATAATAAGGGGGGATGGTTATGAGATGAGTACTAATTAATGTGATGAAATGGTAACTAATTGATGATTACTGACTGCTAATTAACGGTTCCCAACAACATCATTATGATTACTGTTGTTAGCCGTCACAACTGATCAACGTATTCTCCTCTTTCCCACCTTTCATTTACTTCTCATTATCACAATTTTCACAAACAAATCTATTATATATATCATTGATATGCCAAGTGAGGTGTTTATATTTCAATTTTGGATTCTCATTTTCATTCACTGAATAGGCGCACATTTTTTTATTATTCCTTTGATTATACACATCATGGTTATTAGAATACCATAAATATTGATTTGTATCTTATGATTCAATTCAAAAATAGGTGGGAAAGATATGGATTTGTTGATGTATCTTACTTATACATGTATCTTATGATTCTAATTGCGATATAAGCCGGAATATCATGACACCGGTCATTCTTGCGATTCTAAGTGAATTAGCGCACAAACTAGGTTGGATTTGATGTGACCCGACTTTAGAAAACCATTTTTTTAAAAATCTTTTTCTGATTTTTCCAAATTTATTTAATAATTTCCTTTAATTTCTATAATTATCCATGATTTCCTCTTACTTATCCCCAATCAAAACCCTGTTTTCTTATTTCTTTTTTCCCTAAAGTGTTTTTTGCCTTTAAAATGCTAATACGCATAAATATTTGATGTTCTCTTATGTGAAATTTATATTAATATTATTCTTAAAATTGATCATAAATCTTACAATTCACGATATGTTTCGATTCACGATTATGAAAATAGGCTTTCATACGATTATGAAAATAGGCTTTCTGATTTATGATTCGTATCTCGATTTGATAACTTAATACATACAGATACTAAGTATGGAGAATCTAGTGCAGTTTAATAAATCACATTTTATAGTAAAAAAAAAAAAAAAAATCTAATGGAGCGAAACGAGGCTCACTATTTGTACGATTGTTGGGTAAAATCATCTATTTAGATGGTTGTTTCCAGATGATTTCATGACACAAAGGAAAACCTCATGCTCGTTAAAGAACGACCGTGCATGCTTTAAAAATAAATTATATTTTAATTCATGTGAATTCGGATAATTAAAATTTAATTATATTTGTAAAATCATGTGAAATGCGCAGAGAATACATTGATGGAAATATTTTGCGAGAAGGGCATATTTTGAGACATTGTCGTACGCTAAATGTGGGTGATCTCCAATAGGGATTTGAACCCCAATTCACTATGTTGTGAGAAAGAAACCCCTTCTGCTACACCTAACCTCTATTAAATAAACAAATATTACTACCTTTAGTTTTTAATATAAAATATAGTTTGTAATGAAAATTACATTACAAGTTAAATCTTATATTAATAATTGGTGGTAATATTATGAAGGTAGAGTCTTGAATAAGATTTTTTGTTTTGGGCCAGAAAAGGCTTAGAGGATGTTATTTAAAACAAGCTTAGAGGAGATTGAAGTATTTGGGCTTTATTAGAGAATGACGTATTTGGGCCACCATTGGAATATGGGCTTTATTAGATAATGATATGTTTGGGCCAACCATGATGTGAATATAGGAGGATCGGGTCGTTTTAGGCCCTGATGTCACCCAATGAACTGATTTGAAATATTTTGGTTCGGTATCATCAAATAATACTCTTGAGCCAAAAAAAACCTATGGTTATACCCAAATACTATAAATAATAACCTGAAAGAGATCACTTTCAATTTTATGCCGAGAAATAATAACGTGCCTAAATTACAGAGATGAACCTGAATATAAAAAAGTAACCGAAACAAACAAACCAAATCGATGGAACTCAGCCTTGGGAAGAAAATATACATATTGGGAAGAGATTTCACAAAGAGAGCTTTTGCTTGTGGTATGGGATTCATTCTTTTCAGTAGTTTTCTTGGGTAAGATAGTTTGCTAAGAAAAGACTTTATTTAGCTTAACAGTTAAGTGTTTATTTGTAATAGCGATTGAAACATTTAAAAGTAGCTTTTCAATCGTGATAGTATATAAAGTAAGTATGTGAAAGAAGTTTGATTTCGATTTACATGAATAAACACTTTTGTGATCTCCATGTGATCCCAAACAAGCACTCTCACTACTTAATACTTCGTCTCATTCTTAATATGAGATATATTTGGAGGTTCATTTTGATCCTAAATATTAGAAATATTTATCATTTTTCTCAATCTTTTCATAATTTGCTCTTAAGCTCCTTCAATAATATTAATAATCAAGGAGGAGAGAAAATGAATGAATGAAGGAAAATGATCAAGTTGCTCTAAGAAATAGATGTCAATAAATTAACTCAAATAATTTTCTTTATCTAATCAAATAAGATAAATAACTCTTAAATTAAGAACCAGATAGAGTAGATAAAGTTTTCTTTTCCATAAAAAATAAGGAATTTACATATTGTGGGAGATTCAAGAGTTTAGAGGAGAAAGGGATGACTATAAAGTCTTAAGAAAGAGATTTAATTACCTAATATTGTAAACATACAATACTTCTGCACATAAAGAAAACCAATAAAAACTCACAAGACTGCCGAATATGGTAATAAACTATAAAAAAATCCATACCCAACATATATTGTTTCCTTAAGACAATTTTGCTCCCTCAATACGGATGCCGAAAGTTTCTGAGCAATTGCTTCCCAGGATAGAGTGGATTATTCAGAATAATGGCTCTCTCAATCTGAAGCCCAAACGAATCAAACGAATCTGCTTTCAGAATCGCACAGACAATATATACAAAATATAATATGTAAAGAGGAATGTTTGAGATTAATTTTAGATCTAGTTTTTCTCTCTAGGATTTTTTGTCACGAGCACATCCTATTTATAGATGACAGAAATTGATCAGATGGACACCCGTTGGCGAACCGACACGACCAGCGGTGGAGAACCAGTGGGACTTCTTATTCATAACCCATAGGATTTGGATCCAAAATTCCAACAATCCCCCATATGGATAAGAAGTTAGTCCATCACGACCAAATGTAAATGATTATGTATGCAAAGTGCGATTCCTCTACGAGAAACAACTACATCGAGAAAGATAGGGGTTACCTTTGAACCTTCTCTAGTAAAAACCTATCGGATATACTGGTCAATCAATGGACGCGTTGTCTTGAACCGTCGACCTTTTAGTGTATACTAAAACAATAGGAGTCACACAGTTGGTTCTCATATAGAGAATCGACCGTTTTCAATTCTCATAGAAGCGGCCCACACTTCACAAAACATTTTAAAAAAAACGCGCTGTATAAAAAATTGGCCCTAGGGAATTTCGAACCGTTGATGCATGGGTTGAATGCACCCTGAAGGCTGGCATTGTGCCAGTTGAGCTACGCGCCCTTCTATTGAAAGGAGGTGACTCCTACAATATGAAAAGACGATGTTTTGATTGGGTATCATCTTTAACTTCCAGCCGGATCGAACTATACCTATATGGATCCTTCGAACCCGACTTTTCATCCCTTCATAACCGGAGTTTCCGACGTCAGTTTTTCACGTTCTTGGTGTCTATCTCTTCGTCTTTTTGTGATCTACACAATGACACCAATTTTGTGGCCTAAAAACACCACTTTATCATGATCCAATCTCAAAAACTACAAGGCACGATGTTTACGTTCGGACAACTAGATTCCTTCAACCTTTCTTTATTGTTTTGGGTTCCTTTTCTATATTTTCCCTTCCTCTACACTATTTGACTAATTTCAGAGTCTAAAAACACATTTTTTATCGGAAACCAATTCCAAGATAAAACCCAAAAAACTGTCAATGCCGTTTGGGTCATATATATACGGTTCTGGTTCTAGAATTTCAAACATCATATGCTACATGTTTATTCACACTAGAACTATATTATAGATGGAAAAACATAGACAATGGAAAAGAAAATGGAACCGAAGCAATGTTCGAAAAACTCCATATAATTTCCACATACTATCCAGATATGAGTGTATATGTGTGAACTCTCTTAGATCTCAAAATTCTTAACACAAAACCGGGATGATGGGTTTGCAATTTTGCATATATCTAGGAAGATAATCACATCTCAGATCATCATCAGAAGGAAAGAAACAATATATGTATATAAAAACATGTTTGTTGGCAAAAATCAAATACACATGTATACTAGTTGCAAAACCAAACAGATATGCAGCCAAAATTTAGATCACTACGTTCCTCCAATTATGGATGAAAGATTTGGCTGATACATAAAGAAAAGAGGCATACAAAAAACTCTAGATTTATATATACCCACAACTTTTATATATAATTTTAGAAACTCTAACTTTTAAAAATCAGGAATCCAAAATTTAAAAACTGAACACAGATTCAACAAATTCAAATTTGTCTTAAGATTGTTATTGAAAATACTTTTAAGATAGAAATATCAATAAGATAAGAATCTGTATAATTAACATGCATAATCTTGTAAACATACAATACTTCTGCACATAAAGAAAACCAATAAAAACTCACAAGACTGCCAAATATGGTAATGCACTATAAAGAAATCCGGGTCCAACATACGTTGTTTCCTTAAGACAATTTTGCTCCCTCAATACGGATGCCGAAGGTTTTTGAGCAATTGCTTCCCAGGATAGAGCGGTCTTCAGAATGATAACTCTCTCAATCTGAAGCCCAAGCGAATCCAACGAGTCTGCTTTCAGAATCGCACAGATTATATCTACAGAATGTAATATGCAAAGAGGAATTTTTGAGATTAATTTTAGATCTAGTTTTTCTCTCTACGATTTTTTGTCACTAGCACAATCTATTTATAGATGACGGAAATTGATCAGATGGACACCAGTTGACAAACCGACGTGACTGACAGTGGCAAACCAGTGAGACTTTTTATTCATAACCTATAGGATTTGGATCCAAAATTCTAACAAATTCTTCTTTTTTGGAAATACAGGCAAGCCGTAGCTTGAAAAAGATAAAAGGACTAGACTATGAAAATCTAACCCTTGAATACAACAAACTAGAAAATGAACTAGTAGCAGGCCACTTGGTCTTTCAAAGCCATATCAAGGCATCCTATGGGAATTGTTGGAATTAGAACCACATCGGCATCAGCAGGAGCATCATGACCTTTCTTGGCCAAATAGTCAGCACATGAGAGGTTTTCCCTTGGGGTATAGTGGAGTTCCACTTTCCAGTCCCGGAAGAGAAGGTCTCTAGTCTCCCTAATAATGTCTCTTAGTGGGTGATCATCATGGCAACAGTCTCTCATGAGGATGTTGACAGCATCAAGAGAATCAGAATAGAGAAGGATATGCTGTAATCCCATATGTTGAGCCATTTTTAGTCCTAGCATGATGGCATATAATTCTGCCTCAATAACAGTATGAAGACCAAGGGATTTGTAAAACCCCATCAACCAGTGCCCTTGGGAGTTCCTGATCACTCCACCACAGGCTGCTTGGAAGTTGGAATTGATGTCGCACCGATCCGTCTACATCAATGCAGATCATATTTGCAGGAGGGGGGGTCCAAGATTGCTCTTCATTCCTGCCAAGTTGAAAAATTTGATGAGACAGGTTATGGTTAACAGTATTTTCCATGAGAAGATAGTTACACAAGTGAAGCATCTCCCTGGTATCTTTGCTTTCGCCTTGGAATACGAATTTGCATCTAGAAGTCCAAAGGATCCAGCACCCCAAGCAAAAGATTCTTGGCCAAGAGAAATTCTGAAATCTTCCTTTACCGGGGTTGTGGTTGGTGTTCCAATGGAGCCAAACCTGCAAGTTACCTGTGAAAAACTGAGAAAAATAGTTAGGTTTTAAAATTTCTTTCCATAAATTCCTGGCTCTCTCGCAGTCCCTGACTATATGGAGCACACTTTCTTCACTATTACAGTGAAACGGACAGCGGCTCTCATTGGCAAGGCCTCTTTTGGCTATGAGAGAGTTAGTGACAAGTCTCTCATGGCCAACTTGCCACATGAAATATTTGATTTTTTCAGGAAGCTTCCATTTCCACATTAAGGACCAGAAACTGTTACTTCTTACACCTCCTCGATCAGAGAGATAAAGGTAGGCAGATTTAACAGAGAAGCAGTCATCTTTCGCAGCTCTCCAAGTGAAACAATCGGGAAAGCTACTACAAGGAGGGTGCATTCTGGAGATGATATTAATGATGTCAAGGGGGAGGATTCTCTGCCATCTATTAGTGTCCCATCTTCCATTTATTAAAAGCTGATCCCTAACAGACTCACCTTCATTTATTAAGGAAGGATCCATAGCAAAGGTTGCAAGAGGACGATCAAGAGGAAGCCAAAGATCACACCAGAACTTGGTATCCTCCCCGCTATTAACTTTTTTCCCAACTCCAGCAATAAACTTATCCCAAACTTCAACAATTGCTTTCCAAGCAGAGGATGAGTTTCTCTTCCTGGAGACTTTAGGCACGGATAAATCCCCACAATTATACTTAGACCAAAGGCATTGAACCCACAAGGCATGTTTTTTTGTCAGGAGGCTCCAACAAAGCTTCATAATAAAAGCTTTATTTTGACGTCGAAGATTTTTGAACCCAAGACCCCCCTGTTTTTTTGCTTGAGTAATTTTGTCCCAAGCAACGAGGTGCATTTTCCTCACATCCTCATCCTGGGACCACAAAAACTTCCTTGAGATCTTATCAATTTCATTAATAGTACAGATGGGGAGGAGAGTTGACTGCATATAGTAGCTGGGTAAAGAGGATAGCACAGATTTAATCAATATTGATCGGCCAGCGATAGTCAGGAACTTGCTTTTCCACATGGACAATTTTTTTTGGGCTTTTTGCACAATGGGGTGGTATGTGGCTTTCGTTACTCGCTTATGAAGCAACGGCACTCCCAAATATTTCCCCAGATCAGAAGTGATTCCAATTCCAAGCAGTTGGCTTAGATCAAGAGCTCTATTAAAATTAACATTTGAAGAACAAAACATTCTTGATTTTTCCAAATTGATTCTGTGTCCGGAGACTTCACAGAAGGTCTGCATCACTTTACGAACTTCCCTCATTTGACCTGATGAAGCTTCAGTAAAAAGGATGAGATCATCTGCGAAGAACAGATGGGAGATATGAGGAGTGCCTCTTTTGAAGGTAAAATGCTTCCATCTTCGGGCCTGACACTCAGCTTTAATAAGGTGTCCAAGACGTTCCATACAAAGGACAAATATATACGGGCTTAAAGGATCTCCTTGTCTAACACCTCTAGAGGGGGTGAAGCTCGGGCTTTCATCACCATTCCAGAGAATAGACATAGAAGTCGTAGATATACAAGCCATAATGAGATCAATAAGATTATTCTCCAAATTTAAACATGAGAGAGTATTTTTTATGAATCCCCAGTCCAGTCTGTCGAAAGCTTTCTCCATATCAATCTTGATAGCAACAAATCCTTTCTTCCTACCCTTGATTCTCATAGAATGAATGATTTCTTGGGCAATAAGAATGTTATCACAACTGGATCTGTTTGTAATAAAGTTGCATTGCAGGGCTTATAAGGTGGGCCATTATGCCTCGAAGTCTATTCGCCAAAACCTTAGTAATGATTTTAAAGCTCACATTACACAAGGAAATAGGACGAAATTCCCTTAGCGAAGAAGGGTTGTCAACCTTAGGTATGAGAACAACCTTGGATTTATTGATGTTGGACATATTGGAGGGCCTATTAAAGCATTCTTCTATAAAGTCGCAGATTTTGTCCCCCACAACATTCCACTGAGTTTGGAAGAAATGAGCATGAAGACCATCAGGACCCGGGGCTTTGAAGGCTCCCATAGCAAAGGTTGCATTTTTTATTTCCACTCTGGTAACTTTTCTCGACAACATTCACAAATCATTAGCGTCTATAGAAGGGAAATTAGAGCACAACTCGCCAGGGTCTTTAACAGAAGCATCACGAGTATAAAGATTAAGAAAGAAGTCATGGGCCATCATCTTCGTTGTGTCATGATCTTCAACCCAGTCTCCGGCATCATTCAGAATGGCTCCAATTCTCTGCTTTTTCCTTTTAATCATGGCAGAGGCATGGAAAAATCTAGTATTTCTATCGCCACCCTGCAGCCATTTACTTCTGGATTTCTGGAACCATATAATCTCTTCTTGGGTAGCTATTTTATGGTACTCACCCCATAATTTCTTTTCTAATCTGAACAACCCAGTCTGAAGATTCCTCCTCTTGCATCTATCGATTCCCTCCAGACGACGAATTAGCTCTTTTTTCTTTTTTGTGAAATTGCCGATCCTAGTATTGTTCCAATCCGAGGCAGATATTTGAAAGCTTTGTAGACCTTGAAGCCAGTCTTTCTCACACCAAGCGTCCTTGGTGATGTTCTTGAACTCATTTTCAAGGGACCACGCAACCTGGTAAGAAAATGGCTTCTGAAAATTTTTCCTCTGAGATGAAGGGTTAAAGTTGACCACCACAATCCTATGATCAGATTTAAATCTAAGCTCATGTCGGACAGTGGAGTTTGGGAAGCAATTAATCCGATTGAAATTAATAAAAAAATTCTTCTGTAAAGGGTATATTGCATTAAAAGTTGGAAATAGGGAAGGTTGACCAGACAAATGATGGAAGAGAAAGGGGGACCCACTTACAGTTAGTAGGCACCAACTTGCCGCAAGTCACGCCACTAATGATCACATCCCACAAAAAAAAAAAAATCAACTTTATGAAATTGCTTGAAACACAATCCAAAAGCACAAACAATGATCAAAAGGTACACACATGCTGTGTCCCATCTTCCCGCCAAATTCCTTCATCTGCTCCTTCCCCCCACTTTCATCCCATTCATACATGCATGACCTTTTCTTTTTGTAGCTATAAAAACTAATTTCAACAAATAATGATGTTACGGTTCTTGTCTCATGATATCAATCATACCATCAAAACGTATTAAGATTAAGGTTCTGAAACCCGGACCGGTCACTGAACCGGTCGGGGTACTGAGTTAAGGATTAGTAGGTTAGACCGGAGTCAGCCCGGGCTAGACCGGTGAGGTATAAAAAATTGGAAAATAATTAATTTCTCATCACACCAAACTAAATTTTACATACTATATATCATTTCAATATTTTAGATTAGTAGCAAAATAACCATAGACATATTCAGATATTCCTAACAATTTTCTTTACAACCTACATTTGAGACAATATATTTATGGTAGCAAAATATCAAAAACAAGTATATGATGACAAAATATTCTCAAGCTGAATCATTTTTAACACCAGAATGTGTGGCAGGATTGCTAGACTCGAGATGAACAAAGCTCTTTCACGGTTTCACCTAAAGAAATAAACGGTAATATGAGGCAAAATTTCAAAAAAAAAAAAAAACATTAAAAAAAAAATTGTTTGACCGGGTCAGACCGGGTTTACCGGGTTAGACCGGTTTAACCCTAAACCGGACCGGTTTCACGGCCAGTTGACCGGTTCCCGGTCTGAACCTACCGGTCTGGTCCGGTTTCACAAACCATGATTAAGATGCAAATTCCCGCGTGTATGTTTACTTCTACCCCACTTGTTTAAGAATCCAGGGCTATTCAATTTCCTTCATTTTACCTCTAAATACTTATATAAGCCTATAAAACCAACTCTTACTAAGTATATTTGTATAAAATATTTTGTGACAAATTAGAACAACATTCTCCGGATTCTCCGCTTCCTCCCCATCGACGTGCTTTCCTCTCCTTCATCTTAATTTTATCTCCTTCCCTCCTTCTTCCCACTTTGTCCCTAAATTTTCAAAATCAAGATCTTCTTATTCTTGTCGTTTTGCTTGATGTAGTCAAAATTCCCGTACCAACCTTTTTCGGCGAGAGTTAAAGAGCAAAACGCCCCCACTGCGTCTTTTCTTTGACATTTATCTCCCTTTGATTCCATTTTGGTGCTCCATTTTCAAATGTGAGGTAGGTTTTAGTTAGCACTGTCCCAGGCTCCCAGCTAAAGCTCAACTACTAGAACAACAAGAGCAAGAAGACGAAGACGAAGAAGAAAAGAAGAATCTCAATCCAAGGAGTTCTGATTTAGTTTCTGCATTTTGCCTGTAAGCTCGGTTTTTCTTCTTTGCTTGACGTTTAAACAATTTGGTCATTGGAATTGATAGGTATGCTATTGGAAGGGCTAACATGTCGAGCATGGGAAATTTTCCATCTCTTTACTTAGCTGAATTCTACTGTCTCTTCATTTGGCTTAATCTTGCTCTTTGAAAACAGAGCAGTGAAACTATCTTTCAAGCATATAATTGTTGAAAAGTATTACGAGTTTTGGTGTTTTTGAGGATCAAATCGGATTTACTTTTGAGGCAACTCATGCAATTTAATACATATGAGGGTATTGCCGAAGTAACAGACAAAATGAGTGCCTTTTGTTTTAAATTTCTTGTTACAGATAACACTTTGGATAACCATTCTCTTAAATGAATATAAACTTCTGACATCTTTTTAGTCATCAGATAAAGGGTTGTCTCCTTCTTCATCTTTTATCTGAGTCTGAGGGATTACTTGTTTTGGTTGTGATCTCTCGCTTTTCCCTTGGATTTTCTATCTCGCCTTCTTTAACCTCCTAACTTAAATTATCTAACATTGATTTTCTTCTTCATTTCTTATGAAGAGGCAGGGTCTTCTTCCATTTTTGTATATCCATGGGGAAGATCACAACTTCAACGCAGCCTATAGCTCGAGAGGCTTCCAATTATGACGAGGTTTTCATGCAGCAGAGCTTGCTCTTTGATGATTGTCTCAAGGTATATGTCATAAATGCTCATAGTTCATCTCTTACTTCTTATGAAATAGTGCTTTTGACTTAGAGCGCACCCTTTGATTAATTGAGTTTTTTTTAGTGTGAAAGGATTCTGATAAATTTTGTGTTTCAATCTGTTTTCGTAGGATTTGAAGAATCTTAGAACACAATTATACTCAGCAGCCGAGTATTTTGAGCTCTCATACAACAATGATGACCAAAAACAGATGTGAGTCACTCTTATATCTCTATTGTATATTAATATTGGTATTATTATTTATTATACGCGTTGTCTTCTTCTTGACTGTTTGTTTTACTTCTCTTTCTATCTTTATTTTCTTACAGCATGGTAGAGACACTGAAAGATTATGCCATCAAAGCTATTGTAAATACTGTGGACCATATTGGTTCTGTGACCTATAAGGTGAATGACTTGTTAGATGAGAAAATTGTTGAAGTCTCTCAAGCTGAGCTACGCATATCTTGTATTCGACAGGTATAATGAAATTAAATAAGCTGAAGAGAAAAGTTGATATGCTCTCATGATTCATGATGAGTTTAGCAGAATGAATCAGTAGGTATTATAGGATTTATTGTGGGTGGGAAAACAATCGTTATTGTTTCGTGGTTCTGAAGTGACATGGAGTTATCTTTGTTGATGGCCGTAACATATTTATATCTATCTACTTCCTAACTTTCTCCACCTACACACACACACAAGGTAAAGCTCATGCTACTGTAGATGTATATTTCTCTCAATTTGTAAACAGTTACTTTTTTTTTTTTTTTTTTAACAAAATTTTTGGTACTTGTGAGGTTTTTTTAAATCCAATTATGCTTTAATTCAAGTCAAAGCTTAAATCTTAATCCGTTGCTATGGCTTTGAAGATTGACCCCTTCTTTGATGTCAGAGAATAAAAACATGCCAAGATTTTATGGATCATGAGGGACGAACCCAACAGTCACTGGTGATCGATACTCCTAAATATCACAAGCGATACATCCTGCCAGGCAAGTTTTTATGATATTCTTGATTCTGTTGAACTCCATCTTCAAATTCTTAACAATGCTGTTTTCTTTTCATCGTATTTTGTTCTTGTCATTGCTCATAATGCTACATGATATCACATTCCTTAAATTCATATTTTCAGCTGGACAGACCATCCATGGAGCCAACAGGACAAGATCAAAATACATAGGATGCAATCTAGATGATGAAGATGACTGGCATCACTTTAGGAATGGTATCTCTCTTTATGTTCATAGTTTTCATTCATTATATGATTCAAGGAATTGCCTTTTAACATTGACTTCTAATTTGTCCTTTGAAGCTGTTCGAGCTACAATCAGAGAGACACCACCTTCTACAGTGAGGTAACTACATATATCTCTGCAAAATCAAAGGTTTATTGAATTGCACAATGAGGTCCATTATATAATTATGTCTCATTTTTTGGCAGCAAAGGAAGATCCCCATCACCTTTACAACCTCAAAAATCAGGAGCTTTTTCATTCACTTCTACCACGCCCAAGAAAGATTTAGGTTGTCTCCATGTTTTGTATCACTTCATCTAATAGTTCCTTCCTTGTCATTTTTTTCACATAGAGCTTCAAAATTCTCTTACTGATATTGGAATCTACAAATCTGTACATGAACTCTATAGATAAGAGGGCAACATCACCGTACCGATTTCCACTTTTACGAAATGGATCTCTGTCAAGTAGGCCTACAACACCAAAGTCTAGTACCAGACCCACTACTCCAAACTCAAGTAGACCAACCACACCAAATCCTCCTATAAGACCAAGGGTAAGATAACCATACTTTGTTTATTTGTCTCAGTTCATCAATTGCAGTAAGGTGCCCCAAACTACGTAGTTAATGATTTCAATACTTGGAAATCAAGTCTTATATTTGAAATTGGTCTGTGATTCTGATTTATGTTGCTTCTTGCAGTACCCTTCTGAGCCTAGGAAATCATATTCAATGAGATTAAGTGCTGAGAAAGAGAATGGGAGGGGTTTGGAACAAATTCCCAGTAAAAGTAAAAGACTCCTAAAGGCCCTACTCAGCAGGCGTAAGTCAAAGAAGGATGACATGCTATACACTTACTTGGACGAGTACTGATGATTGGTGTCGAGCTAGTTGAAATCTGGAGACACCAAAGAACTTCGAGAATAGAAACAACTGAGTTTTGCTTGCCATTTTTCAAACCCTTTTGGGTTGATTGCTTCTCGTGTCCTTTAAATGAATATATATACCATATATATATATTTGCTTTAAGTGTTAGCTCTGAAAGGAATTCTTCATGATCTAATGAGATTCCCAGAATCATTTTGTGTGGGGTTTCAATGTAATACCATCTCTATGTTACAATGGATTACATTATCACAAATAGTAAATTCAGCTTCTTTCTCTCTTTCGGCTTGGTTGGTATCATCCATGAAAAAGTAATCAGTTTCAATTGTATGAAAAGTGAAAAATGAAAAATATATAATTATGGATTATTTATTACATTTTATTTATTTTTTGTATTTTTTATCGGTTGGCAAAATTTAGATATTTAGGATCAATTATGTAACAAGATGAAATTTATGGAAATGTTAATCATAGAATTCAAGCTAGGTGGTATAAATAGAAAAAAACTACCGGAGTTATTTGTGATAGAAAAGTACTTAACAAGGTAAAAATGAAGTTTTATTGCATTGTTATAAGACTAACAATAACAATGCCACATAGATAGTAGTGAATGTTGGGCTTTAAGAGGATAACACATAAAGTGGAAGTAGCCTTTTTTTTTTTTTTTTTTAATAAAAAAAAGTTTTGGAGGGGTACCAAAGGAGTCCCAGCGACGGCAGAGGGGATCGAACCCACAACCCAAAGGCCTAGTCCTGGATCCCTTACCATCTATGCCAACTCACATTGGCGGAAATAGCCAAAATGATAACGCTGAGTTAGATGTGTGGTCATACAAAAAAAAAAAAAAAATCATAATGATTATATATGGAGTTGGAGTGATAATCATTGAGGGGAAAATAGTAGAAAATCGTTTGAGAAGGTTTGGACACGTTTAGAGAAGGCATTAGGTGCACGCTAGTGAGGAGGGTCGATCAAATAGTATGGAGTACTCTAAAAAAAGGTAGAGGAAGACCAAAACAAATACTTAATAATGTTGTAGAGCGGGATCTATTGATTAATAATCTATCTAAAGATTTGGTTTTCGATAGAGTACAATGGCGTTATGCGATCTATGTAGCCGACCCCACCCAATGGGATAAAACTTTGTCTTACTTCTAGAATAATGTCTTGATCCACAATATAAGTTACTTGGAGAGAAATTAATGTTTTTTTTTTTTGTCAATTTTGCCCTAATAATTAATGTTTAAACATGACTTTTTGTATTTCTCTCTCTTATTCAAAACCTCATTTAATATAGGTAAAATTGTAAAAAGAAAAATTCAATTCAGGATAAATTTATTAAGTGAACTACTATTTTTTTGTTGTGATGTTTTTGGTTAAAGTGACTTATACTGAGTGCTGGAAGGAGTACTATATTTTATTATTATATACTAAAATTTTTATTCTTAATAAGTATGAGTATGAAATTTATTTGCCATTCACTCTCGCATCTGTTTTCTATATGCAATATTCCGTATGCTAAATCATTTGTTTAGGAAGAGACCCGCACACTCAAATTTTTGGAGACTCTTTCATTCTTGTTTCTTTTTTACCCAAGGGTTATGCAGGTCAGGAAAATAAAAAACAAGAATACAAATAAAATTACAAAAGATTGATTAATCCCTTGCCAACAACATATCTAGAATACTATCAGGGTCATTTCTTACTGATCTTAAGAAAATCCAATACAGCAATGGAATTAGGAACTTTTACAGAAGACAGATGAAACAATTTGAATTACAATTTGAAAACCCTCAGCTGCAATTCTCCAGCAGGAATAACCTACATGCACAGTAGAATTGACCAAAACTGAACAAACGCCGGAGGGGAAAGAAATGGGAGGAGTTTTGTAAGGTGAATTCAAGCATAATGCTGTCTCGACCAAAAATATGGAAACAACGTAAATTCATGAACAAGTACCAATCATGTTCCCAGAGGTTTAATTAGAAAAGTGCGATCATATTACAAAAGCATGATCTCTGATGTGTTAGTAATAAGAAAGCAGACATGTGGGAATTCTACGACAGTTCCAAAAAGGATACAATACCTTTGGAAAGCATTCGAAACCTCCACATGTTACATTGAGCAATACTAACGAGAGAACTCTATGAGGCACCATCGCTGCTAGTTTATTTGTTATCATAGCTCCTGTTTCAATGGAAAATGTCTTGAAAAACAAATCTTATAATAAATCCCTCTCTAGCTCAGTTGTAAAAGGTAGTTTAATTACGATTATCATAACTATGTGTAATCTATAATTTAGAGTATTACAGGTGCCAACTTAAGAAATTTCATATGACAATTTAGGTAACATTCTTGAGCTGACCCATCGAATGCCCAAAGACTTGGGCTTTTTTCCATGCCAGATGATCTAATAAAGCAATCGCTTCCTTCGCCATGATCTTTGTTCTGCAACCAGAAATCACCAGAGTGATAAGTTAGAATTCGTGTTTTCCTGAAATGCAATGTTATGCAGCTTTAGATATAAGGAGATACCCCCCCCCCCACCCCCCAAATAAACTTACACACAAGGGAAACTTATTATGTATAGTTGGCTTATCTTTTAATCTCAATATGTAGTAGTTTCAAATAATCTTGATTGACTTGTGTTTAGTCCTTAATTTTTTTAGTTTGAAATTATCGTATGTTAACAAAATATGAGGAGATATCTAAATATATATACAAGCTTAATAAGCTAAGCTTGTTTGATTCTATTCTATTTCATCATTTGTATTTTAAAAATTCAGTTAACACTCTTCGATTCTAAATATAAGATATATTTACCCAATTTAGACAGATTAAAGAAGTTGGTTGGGTAAATTAATTTGACATATATTTTCTAAAATATCTAGTCATTATCTCCCCTAATTTTTTTATTCACTATTTTCCTTCATTATTATTATCGAATATGAAGACTATGTCTTATATTTAAGATAAAAATCAATTCCTTAAATATGTCTTATATTATGGACCGGAGGGAGTACTTTGTTGGAATGTACATAGTCCATTCTTAATAGATTAGGGCCCTCCAAGCCCAATACAAGTAGAACTATTATATAATTGATTTATTTTAAGTTCTTTTGTATTAGGTCTATATTGTATTTACCCCTCATCCTTGGGTTCAACTGGCGAAGAGGTCGGACTTCCTCACCTCAAGGGAGGGGGTTCGATCCCTGCGTTGGTCAAGGCGCTGGGGGAGACATCCTAGGGGTCTAGAAAGCAGTGGAAACGCTGGTAGAGGTGAAGACATGTGTGCTCTCTAGCCCGTATGCCCTGTGGACTGGAACCAAGCCACCTGCCTTGATCAGTGGGTGAGCCCAACCCCTTTCCTAAAATTTTCTTATAAAAAAAAAAGGTCTATATTGTATTTTAAGTATGTTTTATTTTTGTTTTTGTGGCCCTTCGTTAGAATCCCTGCTCTACCACTGAACCAGAAATCACCAAATCACCAGTGATAAATTAGAATTCGTGTTTTTCTGCTGATATAAATCCATGAAATGCAATGTTATGCAGCTTTATCTAGCTACGCTTTTCTTCATAATCTCAAATACATTGTTCGAGTTCACTTCAGCTAGCACTACTTTCTTTCAACTCGGCGTTTTAAAGCTCAAAAACAGGGGGCAGTGGAGCTTCTCTTGTTCTTATTAATTATTAAAAGTGTGCAGGATGTCGGAAGCATGAAAAAGAAAAAAATGAAAGAGTATTTAATGTGCAAATTTGAAATGCAGAATTAACGGACTACACAAGCACTCAGGATCTCCCAAAACAAAAGGTGGGTGATCACCAAAACTGAACTCAGCCAGCGCAAAGGTACATGATAACCAAAACTATTACACCGAAATCTTGACCAAAACCCACAAAACAATTTCCACTATTCACAATCAAGGAAGCATTTAGGGAGGGAGCGCGACTGGAGTCTGGAGATTTACGAGTGTGGTTGAGGTTAAGGGCTTATGGACCGCAAAACGACATGGTAGGAAGTCGTTTAACTCTTGTCGCCCATTGAAATCCCGAAGGGATATTAGAATATTCCAAGGGAATAATAATATTGGAGTTGTCTTTATCCGCTTTGAGCGTTTACCCATTGGAATATTACTACTTATAACACCAGATTCCTCGTTTTCTTCCCTGGCTTTTTCAGCTCTTTAACTATTGAATAACACCACACATGTCAATGATGTTCCTGAATCCAAACGATGCGCCTCCAGGTATGTTCTCTCTCTCTCTCTCACTTTGTCGTCTGAATTTTCTTCCAACTGTGTAATCTCTTCATCTTCTCACCTACGATACTCACGAAAATATGCGCATCATATATAATTCCAGAAAGCCTGCTTATTATTTACGCTACAGTAGGCTGGTATTGATTCTTGCTTCAGTACTTGTTGTAATTTATGCTCTATTATGCTTCTGGATGCTCTGGTATTTCATGCACATGAGTTTGAATTTATATTGTTTTGGCAAGTTTCAGTTGTTTTCAAGCAACTTCAATCACGTTTGTTCATTGAATTTAAAGCATTCTGTTGTACCTCAGAGTTGCTTAGATTTTAATTGAGTGTTTACTCTCCAAATTTGTCACTTCTTCACGATCCTACTCATTAAAATGGCTCTCTAATGACCTTTGGCAATTAAGGATGATAAAAAAAAAATTACTATTTGATTATGTGTATGATCCGGGTGTGTCGATTTTTGAGGTTTCAGCTCCATCCTGACCTTTTTAGTGATGATCTTGTTTTTATATTGTATGTTTTCTTGCATAATTACGTGTGCATGTGCTGCGTGCTTTCTCATCTTCCTAGGACCTTGCAAATAACATTCCATGTTAGGGCGAATGCATCATCGACTAATGATAATTGTTTGATGCGACTATTTTGTAAGGGTTTCATATGAATAGATTTTGCACGCACAAGTTGAGAAATTGAGAAATCGAGAAATCAATTAATTACTGAGTTTTTTATTTTGTTAGGGCAATAATTAGGTTCAAAAATGATATATGAATCCAGGGAACTAGTTTCCCTACTCATTCTTTGAAAAAATAGTGAGAGCTCTTCTCCCATCTGAATCGTCCAGATGAAATCTGGATGGTTAATATTTAAATTTTTTTAAATAATTGATTTTTAAATGAAAAATCATTTTTAAAAAATATATTAATTGAGTTTTAGATTTTTCAACCGATACTTTATGTGTGTGTATGAAATTCTTTAGAGTAGTTGTATATGCATGTATTAAGATATATCTTGTCCTCCCCTGCAATAAGATTTCTTAATAGAAACTTTTATCTAATTTTTCCACCATAAAATCATATCCATAAATAGTTGAAGATTATTTATATTAGCAGTGTTTTTTTAAACTTGGGATTCCATTTTGCCTCCGGAAGTCTGAACTTCTTTTTTCTCTCTGTTTTCAAGTCAAGAAACATGTTGTGTCAAATAAGAGGATACATATACTTAACAAAAATAAAAATAAATAACATGTTTGTATTTTGCTTGTGGGATCATAACATACAGTATGGTATAGTCTTTCGAGATCTTCGATATGTTTTGTACTTTTGTTGTATATGGATATATATTCGAGTAGTGTACAAAGAGAAGCATGTCATCAGCCTTTTTTTTTTCGCCTCATCATCTTTTTACAAAGCCTAGGAAATTCGCCTTGAAGCAAATGAAAGAATGTTAGTTTCACGCCCAGGACTCAAATCAAGGGCTTGAAAGGATTTCGTCCAAGCTCAGCCATTGAAACTTCAGAAAACCTTGCGTTTTCCCCTCGTAAAACTTGAAAAAACAACATCGCCTCATACATGAGCCTTATTTTTAATGGTTATATGTGCAATGTCTTTATTGGGGATGACCAATGTTCGATTAGTTACCTGCAGTTACAAGAAACTTTTAGATAAAGGGAATAATTATTTCACATCATTGATATATGCAGAGGAATGAGCATAATTACCCGTTAGAATAAAAAGGAATGGGTAATTGACCCTCAACTTAAGTGGGGGAACTTGCAACTCGAGCTGGCTTGACCGTACTTTTTAGAAGTTTTCTTCCATGCTCGAATACCAAAATGAGCAGACTAAAGAGAAATATAAGAAAGACATGCAGTTTCTCTAAGATGCAAAACTTTATGGAGACACTTCCACCGGTCTGAATGTTTGGACTTGAACATAACGTCCTTTTCTCTGTCCACCCTGCAAACAACATTCCATATTATTTCATCAGATAGAAAAACTATTGGATCATTCCATGTTAGTGTTCTGTTTTCTCCATTGATCATACAGATTGATTATAGCCTCCATAAGGGACTATATTTGTTACAGCTTAATGTAATTAGGAATACTGATAACGTAAACATTCTTAGATATCAAACTAAATACTATTTCAGCTTATCACGAACATAACTATAACGAGCAATGGATAAAAAGTAATTCCGAATATGAACACATGCTGAATTGCAGAAGTGGAAGAGTTTTTTTGGGGAATACTTACAAGTAGTTTTCTTGGGCAAATTAGTCCAATCTTCTGGTTTCATCTTTACTTCTGATGCCTTGGTCAAGTCAAGAAGTGCCTGATTGACCTGAAGTTCATAATCTGTATGTTAGTTTCCTTTGTCACGCGTTATTCTTACTTTGGTAATAAGGGGAAAATGTTGAACCAAAAAAAAATCCAGAAAAAAAAAGGGAAGGAAAAACGCAAAGACGCCCCAAGTAATCTGAAACTTCCGTAAAAAGAAACAATGCACCCTGAAATCCGTATAATAAACTGTTATATAATTGTAATGTCAGTTTGAATGTTAGTTAGGGGTAGTTAGAGTAAATAGTCGACCAAGGGCTAGCCACCTAACCTGATTACCCATCCCCTGCTTTATTATAAATAGGCAACCCCTCTATTGTAGTTCCCAGTCTATGATTGATGATGGAATAACAGATTTCTCAGTGCCTCTCTGTTTCTCTCTCATTTGGTTCCCTCCCTGCCTTTCTTCTCCTGAATCCCTCCATGTTCTTCTCTTCTATTTCCTCTTTCCCTCTTTCTCTTTCATACAGAATAATAATTCTGTAACATAAACCCTTGGTATTCGGCATGCTAGTAGATTCTTCCATCTGCCTTCTATTATCATTTTTATTTGGGACAAATTTTCCCTTTATCATTCAAATAATTTTTTTGTCAATGTGACGCTTATAATTGTTTAATTGTTTTCCTAGTAACAAATCATATTTGACATCTAGGAATGTGAAAGAAAGGGGCCAAAACAGCATTGAGTAATCTTAGCATGTAACGTGTTTATTGGCAAGTGTGCGCGAGGTATTCATCATACATTTATCAGATAGTTTATGAATAGCTTTCTTTCCAATTCCAACTACATTAAACTAGGAGTATCTGGTGTCTAGATGTCGAAGTATAGACTATATAGTGATTATTTGCAACACAGTCAAAATAAACGGGTGTGAATGCTTTTGAGCCGAAAAAGGGGAAAAATTGTCTATGCATATTTCTCTGGGAAAAAATTTCTATATACAAGGTACAAAATGCCAGTTTCACAGTGTTCATGCAACAACATGAGTCCAGTTGATTTTTGGTCTTTAGCTATTTTAAAAAGAAAAAACTGTACCTCTTCGGTCCTCTCGTGACTTACTAAATGACCTCCAAAGATATCCACCATTCTAGCCATCGGGTAAAGCCTCTCTGCTAATCTTCTTGCATAGTATATCTGAGCAATTACATCAAACCTAGATGTGCAGGAAAGGTACAATCAATCTCTCAAGTTAAGGCTATAAAGATTGACTATGTGTCTATATCTTTCATGAATAATACTTTGTTATGTGCGAAATATGAATGCAAGCATGGAATATGCAAATGAATGATGATGTCAATTTCTTTCTTCAGCAAATTACATTGATTTTTAAAATCTGACTAAGTTAACTTATCTTAGTTCACAGTAAGTTATCCAGTTCCTTTTCCAAATTTTTTTATGCATTGAACACAAAGAAGAATATTTTGGGCGAAATCACATTAGGCCCTATGTGGTATGTACATCATCATTATTGACCTTATCATCTATCATTCTATTTGAAACAAAAAATTTAGAACAAAATTGTTTCCTCTATAATACATTAATGATTCCCGTGCAATTTGTAGTTTATTTTAATATGATGGAGCCAACATCACTGCCCAAGAACGTCACATAAGTTTCATTAGAACAGACCACGCACCTGCCATGTATGACTGAAACAAGAAAGCCCCCAGATTTTATCGACTCAATCTCACATCGAGTCATTTTATGTCTCCAACAGGCGTTGACCTGGCCCTCAAAACCATAATTTGATTGCATGCCAGTTGTTGATATACCTTTCACGTATTGCTGAAAGAGATTCAGTTAATTACAATCAGAAAATATTTAAAGGGATCGCTGAATGCTTAATCAAGTGCATCATTACGACCCAACACTGCAAGACCTAACAGTCCTCTGTGAAACAAAGAACTCAATCATGATAGCGAACAAACAATCAATTGTGTTTCTAGAAAGTGGATATGCATTGGAGGAGTGTGGTTCTGCACTAGAGATTGAGCAGTCAATGCAACTTACTTTATAACCGTTTACATTTATTTATAAAATACTTGGTGCAATCCTATTTAAGTAGTTAAAAAGTACAAACACTCAACATGGAAGTAGTTCACCAGCAGAACAAATAACATTTACCTGCAAAATAATAAATTTAAAAGACCGAAGGCATTGGAGATGCCTTACCTGATATAAGATCGTTCTCCTCTTTTCGTTTCCAACATATTCCTCAAGATATTCCTGCATGTCATATGATATCTCTCATAAATTCATATTATTAATTAATAATTGAATAAATAGGCTAAGAGAAATGACTGTAAATCAGATCTATGACAAGATGGGAAGAAAAAGGACTTTTAGCTGAATGTGAATATTCAGTGATAGCGCCGGAGGCTATTTACATGACTTGCCCATAAATTGCTCTTGCAGTTACACAATTGACTGACTTACCCTCTATGCGTTAAATTATAAGGGCTAAAATACTTTGAAGGTAATATAGTAGACCAAGGAGTCTAATTGAATACATTACTCATACTCAGATTTCTTCTTTTCATCTATCTTCAAATATACTATAAACAACCACTTTTATGACCACAAAATAATTCAGAATTTCAGATTGTATTAAGACAGGAAGGGGAGAGATGCTAGGGGGACCAATTTTACCTTTGAGTAGTGGGTGTCCAAGTCAACAGAAGCTCTAAGTTCAGGAGTCTTTGCTTTTAAGAAACGGTAAGCAATGGAGAATGTTTGTCGGTTTAACTGCCAAAAAAAAGATACCAAACTCCTGAGAAATAAGTTTGACTGCTAATTTATATGCGTTTATGTGGCGATTGTTCAAATTATTTATTCACAAGCAGGAATTGGACAGACCAAAATAACATATGGACATACTAATAGAATTGGCGAATAATAACTATAAAAGGTGTTACCCAAGGGAAATTGACTTCCTCTTATTGGTATTTCTACCTTGACACTTGAGTCAAGGAAAGACAATTTTTGCCCTTATATTACCATGTATGCATATTATTATAGTCTCTACCAGACTGATTTAAAATGTAGAAGCAGCGTGTGTATTTTTTTTTTGCGTGAATGAAGCAGCATGTATTTAGAATCCGCAAAAAGGCGAAGAAACTAGACTCAAGATCATGTAGAAATATGCTATCTTTAAGTAAATTCGAAATTACTATACGGAAACCCTCAGCTACAATTCTCCAGCGGGAATAACCTACATGCACTGTGGAATTAACCAAAACTGAACAAACGCCGGAAGGGAAAGAAATGAGAGGAGTTTTGTAAGGTGAATTCAAGCATAAGGCTGTCTCGACTAAAAATATGGAAACAACGTAAATTCATGAACAGTACCAATCATGTTCCCAGAGGTTTAATTAGATAAGTGCGATCGTATTACAAAAGCATGATCTCTGATGTGTGAGTAATAAGAAAGCAGACTTGTGGCAATTCTACGACAGTTTCAATAAGGATACAATACCTTTGGAAAGCATTCGAAACCTCCACCTGTTACATTGAGCAATGCTAACGAGAGAACTCTATGAGGCACCATCGCTGCTAGTTTACATGCTATCATAGCTCCTGTTTCAATTGAAAATGATTTGAAAAACAAATGTTATAATCAATCCCTCTCTAGCTCAGTTGTAAAAGGTAGCTTAATTACGTTTATCTTAACTAAGTGTAGTCTATAATTCAGAGTATTACAGATGCCAACTTAAGAAATTTCATATGACAATTTAGGTAACAGTCTTGAGCTGACCCATTGAATGCCCAAAGACATGGGCTTTTTTCCATCCCAGATGATCTAATAAAGCAATCGCATCCTTCGCCATGATCTTTGTTCTGCAACCAGAAATCACCCCAGTGATAAGTTAGAATTCGTGTTTTTCTGCTGATTTAAATCCATGAAATGCAATGTTATGCAGCTTTATCTAGCTATGCTTTTCTTCTTAATCTCAAATACATTGTTTGAGATCACTTCGGCTGGCAATACTTTCTCTCAACTCGGCGTTTTAAAGCTCAAAAACAGGGGGCGGTGGAACTTCTCTTCTTCTTATTAATTATTAAAATTATGCAGGATGTCAGAAGCATGAAAAATAAATATTTAATGTGCAAATTAGAACTCAATAGTACACGTCAAATAAATCGTAGGTGAGATTGAACTCGGTCAAGCAAATAAAGACCATTTATCAACTGAGAACCGATGCACAAACAAATTGAAATGCAGAATTAACGGGCTACACAAGCACTCAGGATTTCCCAATGGAAATTCTTGAGCTAATCATGAGGATCAAACTAGACGGATAATGCTGAATTTATTAATTAAGACCACAATTCGAGGACTTTAAGCAAAAACAATTTTCAAGTGTCAATGCAAATGTGAAAATCGAATGTTCTCAAAATACAGAGACAAGTTCGACAAAATAAGAGGATCTTCCAAACCAAACAAGGAGAAAAAGTTAAAAGTTAAAACTCACGTATAGGCGGACTTTTTAGTAGGTACGGAGCTCCGACCCATACCCCGGTTGTCAAACGCGCAAACCTCGATACCACCGCCACTCTCATTGTCATCTCCGCATCGCTGGTCAGCTGAACTCCAATCAGCGTCACCGGAATCATCTTCATTGGGCAAGACGGTTCCCGTCAGCCCCTTGATTTGAGGTCCCCAAGAGTCATGCGTCCCGGCCAATCCTGAAATTCGATCTCCATAAATTCACAGAAGGGGAAAAGGCAAAAAGAGAAAACTCAAATCCAAACTGAGAAAAAAAAAACGACTAATGAAGAACCTATGATGAGGAGAACTTTAGTAGGTCCATGACCGTAAGTTCGGTAAAATATCTTAATCTCATTGTTAAGGTGGGTGTCGTCGGTGGCTTGATTCGTTCCGACGTCGCAGTACGGCATCGTTGGGGGCCGCGAGAGGCTGAACGGTAGAAAAATATGGCGAGAAAATTCAGAAATCAGAATCGAATAGAATGAGAGATAGAGAGAGAGAGAGTGGAGGCGTTTGTTTAATGGATTAATAGAGGAGGGAGGATGGGGGAGGTTGGGCGGGAAACACGTGGCGAAGAGGGAGTGGTGGAGAGGAGGTGGAAGTCAAACAGAGACGCCGTCAAATGGGAACGAAGAATCACGCCGGGGAGGAGGACGGTGCCATCAAATGGTCCACTCATGTATGCCATATCTTATGTGTCAAACCTCTCCCTTTTTTAGGCTTTTTAACTTTTTTTGACTTTTTCAGTTCAAATACCCACTCTGTTTTGACTAATTTATTTATTTATGAGAGGAAGATATAGAACTATCTCTAGTTTACAAAATTTTAATTCAAGATTTCGAAAAACCTAATCATCCTAAATTTTGTGATTAAATTTTTATAATGAACTTACTTGAATTGAATGTCCTTAATTAAAATTAGATGTAATATAGTATTTCCTCCCTCAAGTTTGCCTTATTTTGAAAAAAAATTCCATCATGTTTTAAATAAAATATTTTGATCCCTTAAAGAGGTAAAATGGTCTAGATTTCTATTTAATGATAAGGGATACTATTTTAAATTGACTTGAGGGGACAAAAATTATAATAACCTTTAAAATTGAAAAAAGAATAAAATGACAACAGTTTGATAAATAACAATCTTAATTTATCAAATGACAGCAGACAAACAACTAATTTTACGAAAATTATTTACTAAAATAAGTTATAAAGGGACAACAACTAAAATAACCACAACTAATTCCACTATTTAGGTCATTTCATAATAATAGACCTCAAAGACTTCATATAAATGGAATCATTTGGAGTAATTATTTAAAATCTTTTGTTTGGGTGGCATAAATCTTTTTTGAGATTTTAATACTTCAAAATTCTTTGTTAGCTTCACATTTTAAATAACCAAGTTAAAAGCATATATCTTTTCGCTGTTGTAGGACCACCCACGGCCTGGACACAATATTGTGGCCGAGATTTAAAAAAGAACAAATATATTATTCTTTTAGAAAAAATTCTCATAAATTTCTATTTTCTACCAAAAAAAAAAAAATTTGCCTGGCGGATTAATTTTCCAATAATTCTGAATTATTTTACTATTACTTTCTGTATAAATTTTTTTTAGAGTACCAATATTTTTGTGCAGAAAAATCAAATAAGCTCTCAACAGGTATTTATATAAGCAATTTGTTGTACAATCCACAACCAAATAATAATCTGATAGAATGTTTTAACTGAAAGCAAAAGCTGAGATGGAAAGCAGCACGTGGCACCGCTTTTTCTCACATGCAGAGAACCTAGATCCTTTATTTAAAAAAATAAAAATAAATAAACACTTGTAATTCCTGCAGGCCAAAGGAAAAATACTCTAATAAATTATATTTTAAACTCACAAGCGGGAAAGATTGAACTAGTTCATTTTTAATCAAATAAGTAAATTTTATAAAAATAAAATAAAAAAGAAAGAACATCAATTAAAAAACTTTGAACACCACTTGTCATTTTCTTAAAAATCAAAGTCATTAAAAAATTGTTAGTTGGGATCAGCGGTGGATGCACGCTTGTGCAGGTGACCGCACGTGCGGTCACAAACTTTTTACTTTTTATTTTTTATTTTTTTAAAAATAAATTACCAATCGTTCCCAATCCTGCTTTGCGATTTTTACCAAAAAGAAAATTGCTCTGCGATTTCTGCCCACTACCCCCTCGCTTCTCCTTCCGCCAGATCCTCCTCCACCCAGCGCCACCAGGTCGCTGCCAAGCTAACCGAGTTTGTCTGCCGAGCCCACTAGAAGCAGGTCACCGATTAGCCCTCACCGTGCTTGCTGCTGCTATGAAATCAAGGTGATGCTCCAACCCTCTTCTTCCCCTTCCTTCACAGAAGAAATTAACTCCCTCAATCTTAAACTGAAAGATTAGATTTCAAATACTGTCTTATACTGTGAAGATGCGTTTTTTATGATACCTAATTCCTACATTTCTTGATAAACCATTGGGGTTTTGGCAACATGAGGACCCCAACCATCTTCTTTGCTTTTCTTTGAAAATTCAGAGGAATGTCAATCTAATTAATTATAGTTGTTATTTTCAGGAATTTGATAGATCTTTGTAATATGAATTTAGGAGATTAGAGGTTTGAAGGGAGGAAGAGGGGAAATAAGAGAGAAGAACAGAGAATAACGTGGGGTTAATTGGACTGTGCTCTGCACGTTTCTTGCCTTAACTTTGTTAGCAACTGATTGTATTATTGGTTGTGTATTGCAAGTGGTCTCCTTCCCCCCTGTTGTTAAGGTTGCAGATGTATTTTCTATTCTTCGGAGCAACAAATACAATGGTTTTCCTGTATGTTTCTAGGTCTTATATTATCTATATCTTTTCATTTAATAATTTAATGCCTGAAAATTTCTAAATTATTCAATATTTCCTATGCTCAGGTGATTGATCACGCAAGAAGTGGAGAACCACTTGTTATTGGATTAGTACTTCGAAGGTGAGAATGTTACATTATCCAACATCTTTATTTATTTATTTGGTTTTATTGGCAAAAGCTTGTATTCTTTGGAAAACTGAAGTTTTCTTTAACTGTCTCTTGGTGCAGTCATTTATTGGTAATTCTGCAATCAAAGGTTGATTTTCAGCATAGTCCTTTACCCTCTGATCCCAGAGGTGGAGCCAGGCCTATAAGGTAAGGCTTGTGGATTATTTGGTTGTTCTATGAGACAAGGTTTGGGAAAAATAGGTCAGGCTCACACTTGCCTTTGGACCTGTTCATTACTATTTATAGTTCAACCATCCAATGATACAATGACATGTGTCCCTATGAGAGCATCCTAGAATACAATACATAATACAACACATAATATCTATTTACAAGGATGGACAGACTTATTTAGTTTCTAACTCCCTCCTTTACTTGGGACCCTCTTCTTCTTCTTCTTGTCCAGTGATCTAGCTGATGTATGAGTCTTCTTCTTTTCCTGTGATGTTGCTGCTGTATGAATCAGAGGCTGTTGATATTTATTAGTGGGAGAAACAGTGACTCCCAGTTTATCACGAAGAAAGCAGAACCGTGCATGATGTAGTGGTTTAGTTAAACAATCTGCCACTTGAAGATCCGTAGGAACATACTGAACTGTGAGATTCTTAGCTAGAACTTGATCTCTAACAAAGTGAATATCAATTTCTATGTGTTTGGTTCTTGCGTGATGTACAGGGTTTGATGCAAGGGCAGCGGCACTTGTATTGTCACACCATATTATTGGTGTTCGCTGTATTCTCAGACTTAATTCAGTGAGTAGGGATCTGACCCAGCTGAGCTCTGAAGCTGTATTGGCTAAGGAGCGATATTCTGATTCACAGCTGGACCGAGAGATGACTGGTTGCTTCTTAGATGACCAAGTAATCAGAGAATTCCCAAGAAATACACAATATCCTCCCACTGATCTTCGGTCGTCTGGACAGGAGGCCCAGTCTGCATCTGAATATGCAGATATGCTGAGAGAAGGATCAGGCTGTATGTGAATACCGTAGTGAGTTGTCCCTTTCAAATATCTCAGCACCCTTTTAACTGCTTTCCAGTGCTCAGTTGTTGGCTGAGAAAGGAACTGACTTAGCTTCCCAACACTGAAGCTGATATCTGGCCTAGTGTTACACAAGTATTGAAGGGCTCCAACTGCACTTCGATATTCTGAAGCATTAGCAAGCAACTCACCAGAGTGGGAGGATATAGATTTATGGGCAGCCATTGGTGTTGGACAAGGAGTTGCATTTGTCATATGGAAACGATCAAGCAAGTCACATATATACTTGCCTTGAGTCAAATATAGACCAGTGTGATCTCGATGTGCCTCAATCCCAAGAAAATAGTGGAGAGATCCAAGATCCTTTAAGGAAAAGATGCGATGCAGCTTTGACACAAAAGCACTTTAGGCTAGATGAATTGCTACCAGTAACAATTATGTCATCCACATAAATCAAGATCATTAGGATTTGAAGATTGTCTGAATAAATGAAAAGAGATATATCACTCTTGGAATTAGTGAAACCCCAATCTAAGAGGACACTACGAAGCCTGTCAAACCATGCTCGAGGTGATTGCTTTAATCCATACAAAGCCTTTGAAAGTTTGCACACATAAGTAGGTTTAGAAGGATCCACAAAACCCTCCGGTTGTTCCATGTAAACAAGTTCAGTCAAGAAACCATTCAAAAATGCATTGTTAATGTCTAATTGTCTAATTTCCCAATTAAGAGCCACAACAATAGTCAATATAATGCGAATGGTAGAGGCCTTAACCACAGGACTGAAGGTTTCATAGAAGTCAATACCTTCGGTTTGCTGAAATCCCTTAGCAACCAGTCGTGCTTTGCGCTTGGCCAAGGGACCGTCTGAATGAAATTTGGATTTGAAGATCCATTTATTGTCTACCACATTCAGTCTAGGCAGACGAGGTACAAGGGTCCAAGTATGGTTTCGTTGGAGAGCAGTGAATTCTTCAATCATTGCAAGTCTCCAATCAGGTAGGTGTAAGGCTTCCTTGGCTGTCTGGGGAGCACTTGGAGAGGCACGGGTTAGCCCAATGTAAGGTGCTTTGGGTTTAGTGATGCCATGTTTACTACGGGTCTGCATTGGATGAGAATTAAGAGAATCAGGATCTGCCCGAGGTACGGAAGGGTTGCCTTGATCTGATGTAGAAGCTGATGGCGAAGCTGATGTACAACCAGAGGTGATTTCTTGAGGTAATTGAGATGTGAGAGTGGGAACATCAGAATTAATCACAGGAGACAGGGCTGGATCAGATGTTGTTGTAGGTGAAATGGGTGTCCCAGGTTCAAAATGATGCCCATTTACAGGAGTTGATGACTGATCATGATGCACTCCAAGTGTTGGAGATGTAGCAGCAAGACTGGTATTGTCAGTAACCAAACCGATGGTCTGATATTCATGCCAAACAGAGGAATTAGCTGAAAAATGCACAATTTCTGGTTGCTGTGGTTTCTGAAAAATGAGAAAACCATTAGTAAAGGGGTAATCATGTTCATTGAAGATAACATGACGAGATATGTAAACACGGCCTGTGGAACTTAGACACTTGAACCCCTTGTGAGAACCACTGTACCCAAGAAAAACACACTTTGTACTATGATATTGTAACTTGTGTTGATTGTAGGGTCGAAGACATGGGAAGCAAGCACAACCAAAAATCTTGAAGCTTTTATAATCTGGTTTCTTGTGATACAAGAGCTCAAATGGTGATAAATTCTTCAAAGTTGCACTGGGTAATCTGTTTATAAGATAAGTTGCTGTTGAAAAGGCTTCCCACCAATAAGAGGTGGGCATGTGTGCATGAGCTAGTAATGTAAGTCCCGTTTCAACCAAGTGTCGATGCTTACGCTCAACTCTCCCATTTTGAGCTGAGGTATGAGGACATGAATGCCTGAAAAGGATACCATGTTCATCAAGAAAACCTTGAAAACTCCTAAACTCTCCACCCCAATCACTATGGAGAATTTTGATTTTCCTTTCAAACAGATTTTCAGTCATACTCTTAAACAATCTAAAGGCAGACAAAGCTTGCCCTTTGGTTTTTAAAGGATAAATCCAGGTGTGACGGCTAAAGTCATCAAGAAAACTTATGTAGTAGCGATAACCACCTACTGAGTTGGTTGGAGAAGGACCCCACAAATCAGTGTGAATGAGGTCCAAAACATTCAGGGCACGAGTCTGAGAAACAGGAAAGGGTAACCGATGAGATTTGCCCAATTGACATGAGTCACAAAAAGTAAAATCTTCATTAAAAACATTGGAAACATTACAATCAGCAAGAATCTTTTTCAGAATTTCTTTGCTTGGATGGCCAAGTCTCCTATGCCAAGATTCAAAAGAGGACATATTTGTACTAATCCTATCATGACTATTTTTTGTGGAAATCAAACTAGCAGCAACAGTAGAACTATTCACTGGAACAACTTGATTGCTGATTCGGTATAACCCCTGAGTTGAACCTTTCGTTGTCTCCCCTCTCAGCAAAATATTATGCTGATTCTTGTCCTTCACAAAACACCCATGTGAGTGTATTTCAACAAAAACATCACTGTTATCATTGGTAAGCTTAAAGCCACTAATCAAGTTCTTAGCTATCGTAGGTGCAACAAGAACGTCATTCAGATTCAAAGTTTTCAAACCAGAGGAACTATCACACATTAGTTTGGCATTTCCAGTTTTAACTACACCCACAGAGGCACCATTACCAACAGAGATTGAGTGTATACCTGAGTTGGTGCCAGGACCAATATTATCAGGAACATTCGTGATATGATGAGTGGCGCCAGTGTCTAGGTACCACGCTGGATCAACAGTGGTTTCTGGAGTGGCGATATAAGCAGAAGCAGAGGAGTTGTCATGTCTGCGTGGGCTTTTAAAGGAGCGATCAAACCTCTTGAAACAGTCTTGTACCTCGTGACCAGATTTATCACAGAGGTAACACCAAACTTTGTCACCTCCAGTCTTGTTATGACTCTGGTTTCCTCGACCGTTGGAATTGCCGCGTCCAGAACGTCATCTGCCATGACCACGCCGACCCCCACCACGGCCCCTCCAATTAGGAGAACGTGGCTGGTTGTCGTTAGGCTGAAAAGAGAGATGTGCGAAGGCAGTGGACAGGGTGCTGGAGGTTGGGTTGAGTTGCTCCAGGCGAGACTCGTAGGTCATTAGCTTTGATTGGAGATCAGACCAGGTCAGATTGTCTCGTTCAGTAAGAATGACTACAATGGGAGTGTAGTCATTGTCCAGGCCAGCAAGCGTCTGAGTGATCAAGTCAGTAAGAGATAGGGGACAGCCAGCGAGAGTCAGGTTGTCCGAAAGAGACTTGATCTTGGCCAAATACTCACGCATTTTGAGCGATCCCTTCTTGAGCTGTTGAAATTCGCTCTTGAGGAAGGTGATGCGAGATCGCGTGTTGGTGCCAACAAGTTCAGTGATGGCTCGCCAAAGAGCTGCCGACGTCTTGCAGGTAGTCATTTGAGCTGCAACCTCCACGGTTATTGTGCCGAAGAGCCATCCGAGAAGGAGCTGATCAGGATTAGGTGCAGCCGAAGTGGTGGTTGGGGAAGAGACGAAAGGTGGGGGAATGAATGTTGAGATAGGAATGGCGTGAGGGATGTGTGACGAGAATTGGGGCCCGAGGAAGGAGGACAAGGGCGGTACAGTGGTTGAAGAAAAGAAATGAGGTGGAAGAGAAGTAGGTGAAAACGTGGCTGAAGCAGGAAGGGGTGAGGTCACAGTGGTGACAACCGAATCTCGAGGCGGCTGGACGGTGGTGATATTAGGGTTAGGGTTTTGTGAGGTGGTGGCTGAGGTTAATTGTGTGGTAAAATTTGAAGAAGATGCCATTTCTGACTTTTAGGGCTCTGATACCAAGACAAGGTTTGGGAAAAATAGGTCAGGCTCACACTTGCCTTTGGACCTGTTCATTACTATTTATAGTTCAACCATCCAATGATACAATGACATGTGTCCCTATGAGAGCATCCTAGAATACAATACATAATACAACACATAATATCTATTTACAAGGATGGACAGACTTATTTAGTTTCTAACTCTATGAACAAGATCTGAACTCAGATTCTTGTGTGTTTTATCATAATATATCTTACTTGGGGAATGCTTAAGGCTTTTAAATTATTGGAATTGTTTTTTTGATCTGATAATCTTTATCTTTATATAATTGCTTTTATTTTCAAGTCATTTACAAATACCCCTATTTTATCATATGTATTTTTGTACATAAGGAAACTTTCCTTTAAAAAAAAAAAAATCGGAGGCAGCTTGTGCACCCATAAACTTTGAATCCTAGTTGGGATCAGACAATCAAGATACTGACTTTAATATATATAAAAAAAAATTGAAATAATTACCATATAGTTCTACTTCTACTTCTACCATGCCCCTGTCAGCAATTTAGTGCCACTTTGGATCAATATTTTTTTTTAAAAAAAACTTTTGCACTTTATGAAATAAAAAACTTTCACATATTTATATCGTGAAACACTTGCAATACAAAAGGATTCTTCGAAAGTTCTAACATGCTTCTTAGTGCGACCCACATCAAATATATGTCATCAACATGCTTTGTTTTTAATTAATTAAACCACGCTTTGTATGTTATATTGTATTTGACTTCAAGTTTAACGTGGGTGCATGAAGGTAGAGTTAGGAATTAAGTCTGGTTCTTGAAGGGTTAGGGCTTAACAGAGCCGGTCCTTCAGAGTCTGGTGTAAGAAAATATCTATTTTTTAAAGTCCGACCCGAGAGCACTAGGGTCAGGGCATGCCCTACAGGGCCTGGAAGTTACTATTCTAAATTTTAATTATTTTTCCTTTGTTTTTTTTAAGAAATATAATTAGTAAATTACAACCATTAAAGTTATAATTTATTAAATAAATGTTGTCAAACATTAATATCCAAAAAACACGAATCATCCAACAAATAAACATATTCACTAATTCATAATAAAAAAACAAACTATTGTTCACAAATAACTCACATAAAATATAAGAAGCATACCTAGATTCTAAATTTAAACTGTTATACAATATTTTTATGGTAAGATTGACCCTATGACTTATGATGAGTGCAACATCCTAATTTTTTTTTTATTTTAGGATTTAATTATAATTATAAAATAATTAAATATGATAAATGTATTTATTATTTAATTGTTGGGGAAATAAAAAGAAAAAGAAAGAAATCTAAAAGAAGAAGAAAAAAAGGCATCAACAAGCCGCAAAAAAAAAAAAAAAAAAGTGTGTACCCCTTCTTTTATTGGGGGCAAGTTTTTTTTTTTTTTTGCTATAAAAAAAGGAAAGGGTTGGGCCACCCACAATCCAAGGCGGGCGCTTGGAGCCCAAATCCAGCGAGGCATACTGGACAGAGAGTACACATACCTCCACCTCTACCAGCGTTTCCACTGCTTCCCAGACCCCTAGGATGCCTCCCCCAGCGCCTTGAGGGGCAAGTTACATTGTGAGGGAGGGGTTAAAACCACTCCCAACAACTCCCTACCCCTTCTTTTATTTAAACTCACCCACACATCTCATCTCGGTTCAGCAGAGTGAAAGAACGAGAGTTAGGAAGAAGGAGAGGAAGAAATAAGAGCTTGAAGGTTATTTTAAGGTATGTCATTTATCTTATAGGATTATTTAGATATCTAAACTAGCTTCTTTTCAATAAACTTTCTTCATAAAAGTTATTCTATATATTTTTCTCTTTCTAGTGAGGGTATTATTATGTTGGTTAGTGAAATTTTTGTGGCTAAGATTTTAGAAGAGTTTTGAGTTTTGATAATAGAGGACTATATATATGTAGTGGATGATTAATAGTAAATTTTAATCGGTTTAGATTTATTGTTTGGTTGTTATAGTAATTTTAAAATGAATTTTTCTATTTAGGAAGTTTAGGATCTATGTCCTATAAAATGTTTTTACCAATTAAATGTCATGAAAATAATTTATTTGGGTTAGGGAGATATTATTGGAATTTAATCAATTTAGTTTTTTTTTATTATATATGAATGAATAAACTGGAATTTCTGGAATTTTGGAGGCAAAACTGTAATTTCTGGAATTTTGGGGGCAAAACTGCAATTTCTGGAATTTTGGGGTAGAACTGTAATTTCTGAAATTTTGGGACTAAAATGTCATTTTCAGTTTTTGTTATAATAATATATTATTATTAGAATTTTTAATTATAGGAAATTATAAGTTATAATTGTGATAATGTAGAGGCTTCTTGTGACCGGTAACTATGCGGGTGGTGCTCCTCAAGCTAAGCTTAAGCTTGGAATTGAGGTAACTAGGGTTAATTTATTTTATATGTTTGTTTTGGACTGTGAGGTATTTTTCTAAGTCTTACTTTCATATATTCTACTTGTATGTGTTTTGAAAAATTATATGTATGCTTGAATATAAAAATTATTTCAGTGAAGCAGTATATTTTCCAATCTGTATATCTTCAAGTGAATATTATGTTTGGGGTTGTGATTGTTGTGATGGTTATAATGTTGGTTGTGAGATAATGTATGTGGAATAATAGTTTAGTAGAATGTTGTTGAAAATTTTAGTGTTATATTATTTATTTTGTTGTGGGTTATGTTGGGTTGTGTGGAAGAGATTAAGAGTGAAATTGTGCTCATCGGCTCTCTCATTATTGGCCCGGATTTGAGTTGAGTGTTTTGGGTGGACACCTCCTTGTTACAGTATATCAGTGGTGGCATGGGAGGAGATGGTATTCTTGAAGTAACTAGCTAACCTTAGCCAGGTATACTAGCACTAATAGGTTGTACCATGTTCAGAGGAAATAAGGAGGAGCAGGATGGATAAGTGAGGATGGTTCTAATTGTTTTGGATTATTGTGTATTATTTATTCTAATCATTGTTTATTATTATGTATTATTTTAGTTATTAAATAATATTATTATTATGTTAATAAACCTGCTTTTCTGACTTGCAATCTTTTCCTGCATATTTGATAAATTAATTTCGGTTACGGGGACTTTATGTCTCACCCCGTCATTATTAAATTTTTCAGGCGAGATCTCTAACCTTACTAGAGGATACGGGAAGCAGCCAGAGGCATAGACTTCGTGAAATTTGTAGGCCTCTTTTGGTATTAGTGTTGTATGATTTCTATATTGTCATTCTAGGGCCCTCATATTTTTGAAATACTACATTAACTATTTTTGGATGACTGTCTATTTTCCGAAGGCCTTATTTTATACACTAACATATTATGGTGGATCCACAATCATATTGTGTGCAAAAATTGTTTTGTATAGACTCTTTGTTGTGGGGTTAGTGTTGTAAGACTTGTGGGCTATGTATTCTCCTATTCGATAATTGTGCCCTGAGTTATGATTTCCTGTGGTGGGTTTGTGGGCAAAATTTGTACCTGGACCCAAGGTGTGTTGTCTTGAAAAGGCAAAAAAAAAAAAAAGTTTTCCTTAATCACCTGTTAATCTTGTTTTACGAAAACATTATGATTAATTGTTGTTTAGTGAAGAAGGGTATTTTCAATGAGAAGGTTGTTAATATAATGAGCAAGTTGACTTTCATTTTCAATGAATATTCGAATATGGGGACATCTCTTCTAACTCTTTATTAAATTTTAAAAAATATTAACAAGGCCTAACGGGCCGGTCCGAAGCGCTGCAAGACAATTTCATTTAACTCCTCTAATTTTCAAGCCCAGCCCTTAAAATGTCAAGATTTAAAAGGGCCGCCCCGAGGGAAGGGAAGAAAAATAAATGAAATCAAATTATTCATCAGTCTCAACTTTCAACTGAAAAATAAATTAATATTAAGAAGTTTCAAGAAATTCAATTTTTTCGGTAAATTTAATTTATGAATAACATAATTTGACTTGTAAATTTTGAAAATTGACATGTAAATATAAATTGTAAAATTTGTTAGTAAATAAGGGAACTCAAATTTTGAAATATGTAAATTTAAATTGTAATATAAAATCCTTTGAATCAAATTTTATTTTCTTTTTTTTTTTACTTCAGAGTTGACACCACCTATGACAAATTTTTCCAGTCGACGACAAATGTTCGATTTGATCAGGATAGATAGCTGCTAATTTTTGTTTGATATGCATAAATATAAGGATTAGCATCAAACGTCACCTTTAAATATTTGAAAGAGTTAAAGGTCGAAAAATACACATAAGAATTTTTTAAAACTACGTCTAATATTAAATGTTTTTTTTTTATAGATGAAAGTAATTATGAATTTCTAAAATAGGTGTAAAAATACACATTGACCATTAGTTGACCATTTATTTGAACTTTTAAGGATTGATATGTAAAAATATACATGAGATTTTTTTAATAGTGCACCTAACACAAAATGATTTTTCTAGGGATAAAAGTAACTATAAACTTCCAAAATAGATGATAAAAAAACATATTGACCGTTGGTTTACTGTTTGTTTGAATTTTTAGGTTACTATTTGTTTGAATTGTTTGACTGAAAATTGTGACATGAAAGATGATCGTGTGTTAGTCCTGGCTTTCACCCAAGAGGGGGGTGAATTGGGTGTCCGATAAAAACTTTAGAAATTTGAAGATCTTTTCGCAACTTACTAAAAATAGTTTGTATGACAGGAAGGATTTATAAAACAATAAACAGACATACAAATATATATGTTTGGAATATAAGAGATAAGAGAAGAGAATATACAAACAGAGATTTATACTGGTTCGGCCTATCCTTGACCTACGTCCAGGTCCTCAAGTTCCACTTGAGATTTTCAATCCACTATCCTTTTGTTTGAACCGGGCACAAAAGAAGCCTTTACAAACCCACAAGTTTAGTCGGGCACTTGTGCACCCTTTACAAATCTCTTACGAGATACTCCCCTTACTCACCGTAAGGATACAACCTTTGTAATGAATGATTACAAATAATCTTCTCTCTCAGAAGTGATAAAGATAAACACTGATGCTCATTACAAATAATCTCACTCTCTAATATAAACTATATGATCATTGAGATAATCAGAGAGTAGGTATATGTGTATATCAAAGTATTGGCATTTTGAAGATTGTAAGCTTGCGTCTCTGTGTTCGCTTTTTCTTCCGTTGCTCTTTCTCTATTTATAGCCGTTGGGACATATTGTCTTTTGGATTTCCGATGATTGCTCTGCTTTGATGATTATGACCGTTGCATCATTTATTGTCTTTCCTCTATTTGATCAGGGAATAATTCAGAGTAATTGCTATATGAATTGTTTCCAAATAAAGAGCTTCATCTTCTTGATTATTCCTCTGTTTGTTGACGCGTTAAAATCAATGCTCTGATTTTCTGTTTCGTCAATCAATGATTGATTCCGTTGCATCATTTAGTGTCTTCCTTTTATCTGTGCAGGGAATCACTCTGAGTAATGACTATATCAATTATTTCCAAATAAAGAGCTTAATCTTCTTGACTTTTCCTCTGTTGACGCGTGAAAGTAAATGCTCAGATTTTCCGTTTGTCAATCTGTGGTTGATTCCTGAAACTCACTTAAGTAGAAAGATTAAAGATAGAAATAAATCAGTTTGAATATGATCAGTAATAATGGTAAGGTGATCCAATAATTATTAGAAGGAAACCAATCAGATGATTGGAGGTGTTCTTGACCAACGTTTTTTGCTACATTCTGAATTGACAGTCCACTTTCGAGGGCCATATCTCCCTGGTCTAAAATCTGTTTTGTTTGGTTCAACTCTTGATGGAAAGCCCTTTGAGTCTACTTTCATATGCCACCAATTTCAGCTCAATTGGATTTGTAATGTGTGAGATACACTCAAATTACCGAAGCTTGGTCTGCATTGTGACGGTGATGTCACTGTCATCTTCAAAAATTCATATCTCTATAATCTGACCTCCTTTGGACTTGAATCTTGTGCGACTAGAACCGTTTCGAAGTCTAGTTTCCAACAAAATTGGTTTCACCTTAATCGGACTTCTGGTTTGGAAGATATCGTCGAATTACCAGAGGTCGCTTGAAACATAGCTGAACAGAGTTGCTGAAATTCGTTGTTGCTCGAGCAAGGACGTTTTTCTGCTCTTCTTTTCTCTTTATCATTCTCCATAATTTAATTTTTTCTTTCTTCTCTCATCTTCTTCTTCTCTTGATCATTTTCATAATTTAATTCTTCAATATCTCATCTTCTTGATTAATCCCCAAAATACTTTAACTTGGACTAATCTACATTTAATTCTTCAATATCTCCTCTGATCTTCTTGATTAATTCCAAAATACTTTAACTTGGACTAGTCTACATTAAATACATAATAGTTAGTCAATGTAGGAGATAAATATATTACACAATCTTTTTGCTCTTAATAATGACATATATATTACATCATCAAAACTAATCATATTCAACAACGTGGACAATTAAGAAACAACTTGGTGAGAAATACTTACATATTTCAGAAGTACCACGTCATCTAAACTCTATCCAATAAAAACATAACAACTTATATCATTTTAATCTAGTTGGTTGATGACTCATATGAAAAAAAAAAAAAAAAATTATCTTGTTTTTAAGAAAAACATTGGTTGATCATTTGTTTTAGTTTTCTATGAAGATGTTTTTTCTTACCCATAAAGCTCCAGCGACAATCAAACCTTTTCTAAGAAAATAAGGCAAGTGACATAATTGTCTATTTAACCATAAAACTTATTTTCATTTTGGTCATTGGGTCTGTAGTAAAATTTCAAAATGTTATGGTATTTGATTGAAATAAATTTGGTCTTATGAGACTTGACAAAAATTCTCCCAATTAATTTTTGTTGCCCACCAAGAAATTATTATTTCAGGTTGTTTCTTAATCATCCACGTCATCCTTCATATCACCATTTTCAGTCAAAAAAATTCAAACAAGCAGTCTACTAACTATCAGTGTATATTTTGACACTTATTTTGAAAGTTCATAGTTACTTTTGCCTTTCAAAAAAACATCTGTGTTAGAAGCACTTTTAGGAAAATCTCATGTGTATTTTTGCGCTTTAACCTTTACAAAATTCAAACAAATGGTCGACTAATGGTTAATATGTATTTTTGCACCTATTTTTGAAATATGTAGTTACTCTTACACCTAAAAGATATTTAGTGTTGAGTGCGCTTTTAGAAAAATTTTATATGTATTTTACCTTAACCTATTTAAAATAAATATAAACAAGTAGCATTACCGTTGGATGGCTTGTTAGGAAAAATAGAAACAAAATCTATTTCACAAGTTGACTCAGCACTCTTAAAATTAAATTTATTCTTTATATTTTGACCTAAAAATTCTCGACTAACTGTAATCATATAACATAATTATTTATATTTTGAATTCAAGCAACCCTTTCCTTACTTTACTTAACCAACTTAACCAGCCTGTTTGATAGGAGGGAAGTGGAGGGGAAGGAAAATTTTTATAACTTTAATTTAAAAAAATTAGAGAATGGGGTTATAAAATTTTAATAAAGATAAGATGTAAAATAAAAGAGTAAGCAAAATTAATTAAAACCTTTAAACACCACTTCATTAATTTTTTTAAAGTCCAATTTATAAATATCTTCCCTTTCTCCCCTTCCTCCTCTAAATCACTTATACCAAACAGGGTTCAATGCAAGTAATACCTTTATTATTTTATCAATATATAAATTGATAATTTTTTTCGATACACAATTGATAAAATATATTAATAATTTTGATTTTATCGATTAATTAAGGGACCAAGGGAGAATAAAAAGACAAGAGAAGTTAAGTATGAATTAATATATAGATCTAGTTACATCTATCTAAGCATCAATTAATATATAAACATCAACTTAACATAAAAGTCACAGGGAAGTCCATTTTTTGAACAGGAAAGTTCATATCGAACAAAATCAAAATTATTAATATATATATACATAAAAGTCCATATATAAGCGCGGACTTGGGGAGGATGATGTATACTCAGCTAGGGTGAAGCAAGCAGCCTAAATTGAACAACGAAAAGTGGAATGTGATTGGTCACAAGGGAACATCATGCGAATAACAAATTTTGCCACACACGACATGTCAAAATCAAGTAATCACAATGCACAGCATATACCTTAAAAAGTACGAGGCGTGCACACACATACATATATCCAATAATCACATTTTAAAGCAGCAACCTCTTACAAATTACTCGAATCTCTTGCCACTATAAGCTTTTTACAGTTTTGCACACGGTCTTCTTCAATATATACAACTAGTGGATCTGAATGGATGATGAAATACTTACAGAAGATGAAAATCGCTGGCAACATAAGATTTACACTTTCATGAACCTTGTCAAAAGCATGACAGGAATAGCATGATATTGTAAGTTAGAACTACAACTTACAACCAAATATGTCGTCTATATAGGAGGAAACATCCATCCCATAGTCCATCCAAGAAACAAACCAGCACCTGCAAGTCCTAAGCCCACAGCAAAAGCAACAGCACATCTTTTGATCCCATTTCTTCTGTTCCTGTTCTTTCTCTTCCCACTACCAACACGACCGTTTTTAAGTTGCTTCGTACGGTCAGGGGTCCAAGGTAGGCCAGCTGGGAGGAGGCTTAACAATGGCTGGTTTTTGTTTCTGAGCTGCAGGCAGAGGTTTTCAAGCTGCAGAAGGTGGAGCCACTGCTTGTATGCAAAGAGTTGCGAAGCCTGTCGGAAGAAGAGGCTGAGGATATGCTCCTTCTCATTGTAGGCTTGTTGCGCGGCTTTCTCTGCCTCTCTCGCTCTTGTTTGAGAGTGACACAGTGCTTCCAACAGCTGAGCCTTGGACTTGGACTCTGAATTCATAGGTTCACCCTTGCTTGTGGAATAAGAATCTTTGCTCTGGTTGGAGCTGGAGATATATAGAGCATGGTATGATAGACAATGTACAAGAATATCATAGTTGAAGAAAATGAATAACTAAATATTGCTTAAGCAAATCAGTACGGGCACACATTCAGAGCCAATAGTCAGTTGGACCAAGACATCCAGGAAACTCAAAATCAAGTGGAATCATGATTAATCCATCCTAAGTAATGGAAAGAATCATTATCTCAACTCCCAGAGGCAGTTACTGGATAGAAACATAGGAAATGAGAATTGCTGCATGTTTCAAAAATAAAAATCCGTGCAAATAAACAAGTTCTAAGAAGTTTCCACAAAATAATCAAGGAAAACTAGCCACTAGCCAGTTTCAGTTGAAAAAATTAATAATGGAGAGGACAAAAGAGCACTCTTACGTGAGCTACAGAAATTTTTACACGAAAATCTAGCTTGTAGCTTCTATCTTTGGATAAAAAAATTCAGCAAATAGTGATCCAGACCCCTAGTCAAACTGACATGGCCATTAGTGATTTATAAAACAAGAAACACTGATTTGCTTCCATGATAAGCTGAATGTAACAGAACTGCAAAAGAATTTTAAACCGGCCCTCTACAGCAGCATTACCTGAACATTCTGTCTGAATCCTGTGACGGACAGCCAGAAGTGGGGGTTCCAGAAGTATAACTTTCCACATAAAAAGAACCCTTCTCGGCTTTTTCATTGTGAGATACACTCAAATTACGAAGCTTGGTCTGCACTGTGACGGTGATGTCACTGTCATCTTCAAAAATTCATATCTCTATAATCTGACCTCCTTTGGACTTGAATCTTGTGCGACTAGAACCGTTTCGAAGTCTAGTTTCCAACAAAATTGGTTTCACCTTAATCGGACTTCTGGTTTGGAAGATATCGTCGAATTACCAGAGGTCGCTTGAAACATAGCTGAACAGAGTTGCTGAAATTCGTTGTTGCTCGAGCAAGGACGTTTTTCTGCTCTTCTTTTCTCTTTATCATTCTCCATAATTTAATTTTTTCTTTCTTCTCTCATCTTCTTCTTCTCTTGATCATTTTCATAATTTAATTCTTCAATATCTCATCTTCTTGATTAATCCCCAAAATACTTTAACTTGGACTAATCTACATTTAATTCTTCAATATCTCCTCGATCTTCTTGATTAATTCCAAAATACTTTAACTTGGACTAGTCTACATTAAATACATAATAGTTAGTCAATGTAGGAGATAAATATATTACACAATCTTTTTGCTCTTAATAATGACATATATATTACATCATCAAAACTAATCATATTCAACAACGTGGACAATTAAGAAACAACTTGGTGAGAAATACTTACATATTTCAGAAGTACCACGTCATCTAAACTCTATCCAATAAAAACATAACAACTTATATCATTTTAATCTAGTTGGTTGATGACTCATATGAAAAAAAAAAAAATTATATCTTGTTTTTAAGAAAAACATTGGTTGATCATTTGTTTTAGTTTTCTATGAAGATGTTTTTTCTTACCCATAAAGCTCCAGCGACAATCAAACCTTTTCTAAGAAAATAAGGCAAGTGACATAATTGTCTATTTAACCATAAAACTTATTTTCATTTTGGTCATTGGGTCTGTAGTAAAATTTCAAAATGTTATGGTATTTGATTGAAATAAATTTGGTCTTATGAGACTTGACAAAAATTCTCCCAATTAATTTTTGTTGCCCAGTCAGTAAATTATTATTTCAGGTTGTTTCTTAATCATCCACGTCATCCTTCATATCACCATTTTCAGTCAAAAAAATTCAAACAAGCAGTCTACTAACTATCAGTGTATATTTTGACACTTATTTTGAAAGTTCATAGTTACTTTTGCCTTTCAAAAAAACATCTGTGTTAGAAGCACTTTTAGGAAAATCTCATGTGTATTTTTGCGCTTTAACCTTTACAAAATTCAAACAAATGGTCGACTAATGGTTAATATGTATTTTTGCACCTATTTTTGAAATATGTAGTTACTCTTACACCTAAAAGATATTTAGTGTTGAGTGCGCTTTTAGAAAAATTTTATATGTATTTTACCTTAACCTATTTAAAATAAATATAAACAAGTAGCATTACCGTTGGATGGCTTGTTAGGAAAAATAGAAACAAAATCTATTTCACAAGTTGACTCAGCACTCTTAAAATTAAATTTATTCTTTATATTTTGACCTAAAAATTCTCGACTAACTGTAATCATATAACATAATTATTTATATTTTGAATTCAAGCAACCCTTTCCTTACTTTACTTAACCAACTTAACCAGCCTGTTTGATAGGAGGGAAGTGGAGGGGAAGGAAAATTTTTATAACTTTAATTTAAAAAAATTAGAGAATGGGGTTATAAAATTTTAATAAAGATAAGATGTAAAATAAAAGAGTAAGCAAAATTAATTAAAACCTTTAAACACCACTTCATTAATTTTTTTAAAGTCCAATTTATAAATATCTTCCCTTTCTCCCCTTCCCCTCCTCTAAATCACTTATACCAAACAGGGTTCAATGCAAGTAATACCTTTATTATTTTATCAATATATAAATTGATAATTTTTTTTTTCGATACACAATTGATAAAATATATTAATAATTTTGATTTTATCGATTAATTAAGGGACCAAGGGAGAATAAAAAGACAAGAGAAGTTAAGTATGAATTAATATATAGATCTAGTTACATCTATCTAAGCATCAATTAATATATAAACATCAACTTAACATAAAAGTCACAGGAAGTCCATTTTTGAACAGGAAAGTTCATATCGAACAAAATCAAAATTATTAATATATATATACATAAAAGTCCATATATAAGCGCGGACTTGGGGAGGATGATGTATACTCAGCTAGGGTGAAGCAAGCAGCCTAAATTGAACAACGAAAAGTGGAATGTGATTGGTCACAAGGGAACATCATGCGAATAACAAATTTTGCCACACACGACATGTCAAAATCAAGTAATCACAATGCACAGCATATACCTTAAAAAGTACGAGGCGTGCACACACATACATATATCCAATAATCACATTTTAAAGCAGCAACCTCTTACAAATTACTCGAATCTCTTGCCACTATAAGCTTTTTACAGTTTTGCACACGGTCTTCTTCAATATATACAACTAGTGGATCTGAATGGATGATGAAATACTTACAGAAGATGAAAATCGCTGGCAACATAAGATTTACACTTTCATGAACCTTGTCAAAAGCATGACAGGAATAGCATGATATTGTAAGTTAGAACTACAACTTACAACCAAATATGTCGTCTATATAGGAGGAAACATCCATCCCATAGTCCATCCAAGAAACAAACCAGCACCTGCAAGTCCTAAGCCCACAGCAAAAGCAACAGCACATCTTTTGATCCCATTTCTTCTGTTCCTGTTCTTTCTCTTCCCACTACCAACACGACCGTTTTTAAGTTGCTTCGTACGGTCAGGGGTCCAAGGTAGGCCAGCTGGGAGGAGGCTTAACAATGGCTGGTTTTTGTTTCTGAGCTGCAGGCAGAGGTTTTCAAGCTGCAGAAGGTGGAGCCACTGCTTGTATGCAAAGAGTTGCGAAGCCTGTCGGAAGAAGAGGCTGAGGATATGCTCCTTCTCATTGTAGGCTTGTTGCGCGGCTTTCTCTGCCTCTCTCGCTCTTGTTTGAGAGTGACACAGTGCTTCCAACAGCTGAGCCTTGGACTTGGACTCTGAATTCATAGGTTCACCCTTGCTTGTGGAATAAGAATCTTTGCTCTGGTTGGAGCTGGAGATATATAGAGCATGGTATGATAGACAATGTACAAGAATATCATAGTTGAAGAAAATGAATAACTAAATATTGCTTAAGCAAATCAGTACGGGCACACATTCAGAGCCAATAGTCAGTTGGACCAAGACATCCAGGAAACTCAAAATCAAGTGGAATCATGATTAATCCATCCTAAGTAATGGAAAGAATCATTATCTCAACTCCCAGAGGCAGTTACTGGATAGAAACATAGGAAATGAGAATTGCTGCATGTTTCAAAAATAAAAATCCGTGCAAATAAACAAGTTCTAAGAAGTTTCCACAAAATAATCAAGGAAAACTAGCCACTAGCCAGTTTCAGTTGAAAAATTAATAATGGAGAGGACAAAAGAGCACTCTTACGTGAGCTACAGAAATTTTTACACGAAAATCTAGCTTGTAGCTTCTATCTTTGGATAAAAAAATTCAGCAAATAGTGATCCAGACCCCTAGTCAAACTGACATGGCCATTAGTGATTTATAAAACAAGAAACACTGATTTGCTTCCATGATAAGCTGAATGTAACAGAACTGCAAAAGAATTTTAAACCGGCCCTCTACAGCAGCATTACCTGAACATTCTGTCTGAATCCTGTGACGGACAGCCAGAAGTGGGGGTTCCAGAAGTATAACTTTCCACATAAAAAGAACCCTTCTCGGCTTTTTCATTCAGAGAGGATGGCAGGGTCTTGTCACGGTCAAGGCACTCAAGATAAGGGGATGGTGTAGTCCTAAAATGCTTAATCTGCGGTTGAGGAAGATCACAGTTCTCAATATGTTCAAGTGACTTCTGAGCAACCAAGGAAGCCAACTCATCTTTTCCAGCATTGCGCCACCAGGGCCCAATTTTCTCAGTGCCTATCCAATGTGAGTCTGGATCAGAGGATGCCTTTTCACATTGTTCAGCGGTCAGGAATTCAGCAATATCCCAGTCCACAAAATGATCTTCTTTAAACCAGAATTCCTCCTGATCTTTTTTCTTAGCTGTACGCTGTAGATCATTATTCAGTGCAGCCTCAATTTTTGACATTCTGCTAATGTTTTTCATACAGGTATTAGAGCTATTCCATGGCTGTTCCACAACTCGATTAGCACTTCCAATACAAGAAACAGAATCCATGTGTTTGAAAGATTGAACACCCTCAATTTTAACATTATCATCAACCGATCCTGCGCAGTAAGAATCAAGTTCGCCCTCCCACGAATTCAAACGTTGACATGTATAATTTGCTTCTTCTCCGATGTTGCTTTTCACATGTAGCCACCACTTCATCTCCGGTAACTTCTCAGGATTAGGGTTATGTGGTGTTCCACCTAAGTTGGCCTGATCATCGACAGAATTCCAAGACACCCAATCAGATTCCAATGTTTTAGAAACTGATGATGGATGATCAGAAGAATCCGGCTGCATCATGCAATCATGAGTGAAACAACGATTAGCTGCATAAGAGGCCCTTCTTTCTGCTGATTCCATTACTCTTGATCTCTATAGGACCTATTCGAGGAAGATAATCCAAGAGGACCAATCAATAAGATAGAAACGCATAATATTAGATGCCACCTTGCAAACTAACAGGGTGTTAATCCTTCATCTCTAATACACTAACAGAATAGTACATTAGTATATTACAAATCTTCAACTTAGCGGATCAAAGGAAAAGTAGGTCCACTTGAGCCAAAAGTTTGTCATTGAATTCCCACAAAATTCATTGTAGAATGCAAACTAGAAAAAAAAAATTCCACTTCCAAAAGGCAAAACTTTCTTCTACTAATTTTTACAGAAAGAAAACAAATCCACATAACCCAACACGAACACAAAAGCATTGGAATCATGATCATTAAACAGGAAGTTAAGAAATGATTGGTACACTAGGAAAGTGACATCAACAATGGAACCAATAATAGTAAGCTAAATCTCGTAATCTAGTATATAAGGAATTCAGTAAGATGATGAAGCTTATCTCATCCCAGAAAGGATTCAACCGCCGGCAGCATAACAAAATGCTAATTTTGTACACCATCGACTGAAATAACGAAACCCCAAAAACAGAAATTATTTTTCATGAGTGAGTATATAGCTCAAGGAAAGTCAATGGAAGGCCCAAACAATGCTTGGGAATGTGTGCGCTATTCGCATAGAAAGAAGCATATCAATTAGATGCCCAAAATCCTGTTTCCAAATTAACTTCGTGGTTCAAAAACTCACTGGACCAGAGGAAACATCTCAGATAAGTCAAGTCACACGATTTTAGCAGCCAACTACACGAATAATACCAAACAGAGACGCCCAAATTACCAAACCTAGAATTTACAAACCCAGAACATGGATGCAACAAAGAGCGCAAAATTCGAAAGGCTCACAGAAGCACCACGACTAAACTAAAATAGAGATATATGGGGAAGTTATAAGACGTCAGAAGACACGTTTCGGTAGGCCAGATCACAAAGAAGCAAGGATATTTTTACAAACGAAACGAAGAGACAGAGAGAAGACGTACTTACTGAGGCAGACGGCTCCTTTCTATTTCAGAATTTGAGATCTGAAAAGTAGTAATGGAGTCTAGAACTTGGGGAATATTTCCATTTCTGTGATCTTCTTACCCAAGAGAAATTCCCAGACACGACGATCATGTAAGATCTGCCATAACCGGGTTTGATTTGTGACTTGCGAGCGGTATTATTGCTCCCTCAATCCATCCTCCCATTAAATATCTATGTCTATTTCTTGATATTAGATTCCATTTCGCGTCTTTTTGTAATATCCTGACATCACAATTCCGATATACAGCCACGCGCACATTTATGTGCCATGGTCTTATCACTGAGGGAAAGATTGAAGATAAAAACTCAGAGGGCGTAGACTGACGGTCACACCTTCGTGTCACTATATGCTTAGCTGCTTATACGCCAAGTCATGAGTCACCGTAGTGGCTTCTGTTTTGATTTTTTTCTTCTTTCTTTGGGAAATTTACCTAAATAATAATAAATAAAAAATACCCAACTAGAGCACTGTTCAAAAGATTTTTCGAACTAATGCTGTTGGTTGCGTCAGCAGTACTGACGCAACACAAAAGTTGCGTCAGAAGCTCTGACGCTACAGAAAAGTGGCGTCAGAGAGTCTGACGCAACAAGTGGCGCGACTCTCGACGCCACTTTGCGTCGCCCGCCACACACGGCAGTCGCGTCCTCCCCGCCGGCGTCAGTCAGGACCCCCTCCCCTTCTTTCTCATGCAGACTCCCATCCCTTCTTCTCACACGATATAAGCCCTCCTCCCCATTTCATTTTTTCCTCATTCCTTCCTGCACTCTCCTTCACCGCTTCGTGCACTCTCCTCCCTTATTATAAAATTCTTCCCTCAATCCACTTCCTTTCTTTATCCGAAAACTCCTCCGCCTCCATTTTCTGTGTCTTCATTTCCTTTGTTATTTATTTCCATAAGCATTGTGTTTCTTCTTCTGCTCAACTGCAATTTGTGTTGTTGTTATTTTTGTTTTGTTTATAATTTGTTCTCCTTTTTCATAATATAAAATAAGCAAAAAATGAATCAAATTCGTTCATTTGTATATTATAATGGTTCTAAAAGTGTAGGTGCAAACGGATTAAGCTTTGATGGTTATAGAAGAGCAATGTATATTGTTCGAGGCATGTCCACTGAAGATCTGAATGAAAAGATCCGTCGAAAGTTAAAGTTGCAACCAAATCAGGTAATATCTTCAGTGACAGGTAAAGTTCCCTGTGGAAACAGCAAATATGCGGGTTTTGAGATATCCGATGATGAGGATTTGGATGTTTTTGTTCAAACATTTGACGAAAACCCTACATCACAATCCCAATTTGCTGAGTTATATGTCGATATTGAGACGTTAGAGGAGGGTGTACCAATACCGGCTCATGGAGTCCATCAGTCCGATATGGTTTATTCTGGTACACCTCATCGAACACAATCAACTATTGTGCATGGAGAACAAAACGACTATATGGTAGATGAACCTGACAATGAGGAGGAGCAGGAGGAAGAAGATGAAGACATTTTATTGGCTAATGACCATGATCAGAATGATAGTGATGCAGATTTCGAATTACATGATAATAACATGTTACAACAGACTAGTATGTTACAATCATCAGGTTAGTTACGGAGTTGTATTATTTTATAATTTTTTTTATTAGTTACCATGTTTTTTTCAAAAATTGTCTAAATGTGGGAATATGCAGGTACTACACCGTTTTGGAATGAGATTCCACATTATGAGGTCAGTCTATGAAGATTACCCGCATGAGGATATACTGGATGTGGAAAGCTTGGGTCGGGGTCCGTGGGCAAGAGGAGATGGATTATATGTAAAACAACAGTTCATGTCCAAAAATGATGTGCAAGCCGCAATAAAACATTATTGCATGAAGCTGTAGTGGTTGAGAGTACTACAGAGAAGTTCTCAATGAAATGTCGGAATCATGAACAAGGTTGCGATTGGAGAGTAAGAGCAATTATACCGAGGAATAGCAACACTTGGGTGGTAACTAAATGGGTTGGAAATCATAGTTGTGTGAGCCATATTCTCTCCCAAGATCACAAACAACTTGATTCTACAATTATTTCCGAGGCCATAATAGGTACGATGCACTAAACCATTTGATAATATGTGAATTTATTTGTGTTTATCAGTTCAACCAAATAACATTCCTAATGTACATTTTTTGTGAATGGTTATGCAGACATGGTCAAGGACACACCTTCGGTACATGTGATCATGATACAAGAAAGGGTGACTGGAGTGTTTGGTTATCATGTTTCGTACAGGAAGGCAAAACAAAAAGCAATAGCTAAGGTTTACGGTGACTGGGACGAGTCATATGCGTTCCTGCCAAGATGGTTTGAGTACATGTTGCAATTTTCCCCCGGATCTGTTTATAATATTCAACATGGACCGTATATTGTTAATCGGCGGGTTGTTAGTGGGATTCGGGTGTTTCAACGTACTTTTTGGACGTTCAGTCAATGTCGTGATGCATTCAATTGGTGCAAACCAGTCATACAGGTGGACGGTACGCATTTAAAGGTAAGTATAAGGGGACATTATTGATTGCCACCGCCCAAGATGGAAATAATGAGATACTGCCGATCGCATTTGCAATTGTTGAAGGGGAAACTAAGGAAGCATGGGAGTATTTTTTGTCTTCCATACGACTATATGTTACAAATAAGGTTGGTCTATGCCTTATTTCTGATCGTCACAAAAGCATAATATCCGCAGTCAGGAATGTGGCCATTGGTTGGCAGCCTCCTAATGCCTACCATGTGTTTTGCATTCGTCATATTGCCAGCAATTTTAATACCCGCTTCAAGGACCAGGAGTTGAAGAAAACTATAACGAAATTAGGTAATATACTCCAATTGATGTACTCCTAATCCGTTGATGTTTTGATTTACCACAATTGTATAATGTTGTGTCTTTTTTTCATTTTTTATAGGGTATGTTCCAAGCAAAATCCACTTTGATGCTTTGTACGTCGAGTTTTGCAGTTACAGTACTGAAGTGGCGACATGGATTGAAGGAATTCCAAAAGAGCAATGGTGTCAGAGTTATGATGAGGATGGACGAAGATACGGTCATATGACAACCAATTTGTCTGAATCACCAATAAGGTTTTCAGGGGAGCGAGGAACATGCCCATTACTTCGTTGGTGAAATGCACATATAGTCGACTTGTTCGTTTCTTGGTTCAATAGAGGGAGCAAAGCACAACAACATTTAATGAACGGACAACAATTTTCAAGTGTTATTGGAAAAGCTATGACAAAGAATGGAGAGCGAGCTACATCGATGCGGGTTCGGGAGTTTGATGTGGCGCGTACCACGTTTGAAGTTGATGACCAAGGTGATACATACGCGGTGGACTTGAGGCATGGGAAATGCCAATGTGGCAAGTTTCGGGCATTCAAATTCCCATGTAGTCATGTAATTGCTGCATGTTCGGCGGTATCCCATTATGCCGAGCAATACGTAGATCCGGTATTCACAACGTACAATATTATGAAGGTGTACTCTTTATCATTTCAGCCGATCGGTAGTGAACAAGGAATACCGCCCGCTTCCGGACCAAAGCTTATCCCCGATCAAAAGAAATTGCGTGGTAAGGGGCGCCCTAAATCAACACGCATTTAGAATGAAATGGATGAGGTGGAGGTCCAGCCTAGCTCCAGTCGAACTAGATGTGGTATCTGTAAACAGTTCGGACATAATAAGCGTTCGGCCCCTCCGATGGATCTGTAGTCTCGATGTTCTGATATCGCGTGTTCCATAACTGAATAAATGGATCCATCCTCACCTCCCAATCTTCAGTCGGCTTACCACGTAAGGTAAGATCATGTGCACCTCGAAGTTGTGCCGCAGGATCGGGTATGTGTTGCTGCATGCCAAATTGCCGCATGCAGCGATCAGGCTGGTGCATCTCAACAATGTGGAAAGCGAGTATAGGTGCCACTGCCCTCCACATGTCCTGCGTGTCAACATCTGCACCCATAAACTCATACCCGGCGTCCCTATATGGTTCCCACTTCACCTGCACATGTAAACACACGGTCACACATATAACGCGAAATAATGTACTCTTGTTGTTGTGTAGTCTCAAGTTGAGTATACATACATCATCTCGTCCCATCTGGTCAAGCTCTACCCGATATGTCCCAAGATCACGTCGTAATAAACGCACGTCGACATTATTGAACCTGCGTCCGTAATGATCACCGGCATCACCCGGTGGTGGAATGGGAGGTGATATGGCAGGAATTCTGGACCATGCCCATATCTGCAATAACCACAAACATCCTCCAATGTCTTTACATGTAGCTGACGTGGCTTGACATAGCTCGCGAAACAATACAGCGAGAACAGCAGACCCCCAACTGTATGTACTAGTCTCCGCAAAGTCACCACCCAGTAATTTAATATATCGGCAAGGGACCTCTGAGCTGGACTTGTCACACAAAGAAAAATCCACCGAATAAGCGCATGAGGTAAGCACGTGTGTACAAAAGTTGACCCTCAACAGAGGCGAGTGCTCCTCCCAATGGCCCCAATGACGATCAAACCAACTCAACCTGATGGATCCGCCAATCATATCTTCTTGGAGTGGAGTCACACCCATGTATTGCTGCATAATTGCTGCCCAGTTGCCATGCGTACGACCGGAAACTACACGACCCGCAGTGGACAAACCTAAAATGGCCTCTACATCCTGTAGAGTAATGTGTCATCTCACCAACCGGCATATGGAAGGTGTGAGTCTCCGCCTCCACCTCTCGACCAAAGCGAAATAAGGTATTTGTCAATCTGCACCAACGTAAAAGTAGAGATGAGATCCGGGTCATGGACAAACAACTAAATGCATATAATTAATTACATAAAGAATTTTAAAATATACCGGGAGTCTCTTCATCCGTGACACATGCCAGAAACCTGCACGAATAAGGTGTTGCTTTGCAAATCTTGTGGGATGAGATCTGGGTCATGGACATCTCCCAAAGACCCCTGTGAGGCTCGCCTCGGCCTCAAAGCTTTGCAATGTCCTGCATTCCACACAACTTGTGATCGGTGTGACTATTGCACCTCCTCATTAAGAACTCCCCACTGTTTGGGGCCAGGCTCAATTGTGCCGGCGCATTGGTCATCCATTTGTCTAAAAAAAATTTGGAGGGATAAACACAATATTAAGTCACTAATTATTATTAATCTATAATTAATTAATTAGTCAATTCACAACTTGACTAATTATTATTCTAACTAATTTTTTGACTAATTATTAATCTCTAAATAATTAATTAGTTAATTCATTATTTCACTAATTATTATTCTCAATAATTGTTTGACTAATTATTAATCTCTAAATAATTAATTAGTCAATTCACAACTTGACTAATTATTATTCTAACTAATTTTTTGACTAATTATTAATCTCTAAATAATTAATTAGTTAATTCATTATTTCACTAATTATTATTCTCAATAATTGTTTGACTAATTATTAATCTCTAAATAATTAATTAGTTAATTCGTTATTTCACTAATTATTATTCTCAATAATTGTTTGACTAATTATTAATCTCTAAATAATTAATTAGCTAATTCATTATTTCACTAATTATTATTCTAACTAATTTTTTGACTAATTATTAATCTCTAAATAATTAATTATTTAATTAATTATTTCACTAATTATTATTCTCAATAATTGTTTGACTAATTATTAATCTCTAAATAATTAATTAGTTGATTCATTATTTCACTAATTATGATTCTCAATAATTGTTTGACTAATTATTAATCTCTAAATAATTAATTAGCTAATTCATTATTTCACTAATTATTATTCTAACTAATTTTTTGACTAATTATTAATCTCTAAATAATTAATTAGTTAATTCATTATTTCACTAATTATCATTCTCACTAATTTTTGACTAATTATTAATCTCTAAATAATTAATTAGTTAATTCATTATTTCACTAATTATTATTCTCAATAATTGTTTGACTAATTATTAATCTCTAAATAATTAATTAGCTAATTCATTATTTGAATAATTATTATTCTAACTAAGTTTTGACTAACTATTAATCTCTACATATTTAATTAGTTCTTTCATTATTTCACTAATTATCATTCTCACTAATTTTTGACTAATTATTAATCTCTAAATAATTAATTAGCTAATTCATTATTTGACTAATTATTATTCTCAATAATTGTTTGACTAATTATTAATCTCTAAATAATTAATTAGCTAATTCATTATTTGAATAATTATTATTCTAACTAAGTTTTGACTAACTATTAATCTCTACATATTTAATTAATTCTTTCATTATTTCACTAATTATCATTCTCACTAATTTTTGACTAATTATTAATCTCTAAATAATTAATTAGCTAATTCATTATTTGACTAATTATTATTCTCTATCTTAAGGTATAAATAATAATATACAACATATTTCACAAAATCTTAAATTTTACAAGTAATAATATTCTCACAATTTATATTCTCACAAATTAATAATATTCACTAATTAATATTATCACAAATTTATTTTATTAAATTAAGTTAATTATAATATTTTATAATTTATATATCAAATTATTAATTTACAAAATCTTAAATAAGTAGTCATCTACAGATTCAATAATTATTTCATTTATTAATTAATTTACTAATTATTGACATCCTAAGATTTATAATAAATTTTAAATTTTTCAAACTCCCTATATTACTAATTATAATTATTATTACTTATTCTTTTTATTGTTTCTAAGTATTAATAATTTGTAAGCAATTAAACATCTATAATAAATAAATATATATAATTACAATTTAAATCAAATTATTAAACAATAAACATAATAAAAAAAATTAAATATTACCTTTTTCTTCAAGGGTGAAGTCAAGAGTGAGACAAAGAATTTGAGCCTCCTTCCTCTTCCTTTTTCTTCTTCCTTCCACGTAAAGAGTGTGTGAGGAAATGTGTGTGTGTGTGATGAGTGGTGAAAGTAAAAGAAGAAAGAAGATGGAGAATCGGATGAAAATTTTAGGTGAAGGGAAAGGAAGGTGAAAGAGTGAAATGGGAGAAAGAAGGGAAGGTGGGGAGAGTGAAATAGGAAAAGGAATGGAATGTGAGAGTGAAATAGGAGAGGGAATGGAAGGTAAGAGTGAAATGGAAGTTGAGAGGGTGAAAAATGAAAGAGGGAGATGGAGGTTTAGATGGGTGTGTGTAGAGTTTTTGGCTTGGGGGTGGGGGTGCTGGACGGTGTGTGTATGTAGTAGGACCAGAGTTTTTGAGAGGGGGAGGGGGGACTTGCCGGACTGGTTTGGGGATTTTTTTTGGGGGGGGTCTTTCACGGTGAAAATGGGGGGCTCTTTACGGTGAAAAGGGTGGGGGGTCAGGAGTCAGGAGTCAAACCTGACTCCTGACCGGATTCCTGACCCCGTCAAGAATACCTGACGCCCAAGTGGCGTCAGAGTATTTGACGCCTCTTGTGGCGTCAGTACGTCTGACGCCACTTTTGGCGTCAGACATTCTGACGTCATTACAAGATGGCGTCAGCCTGCCTGACACCACATGTGATGTCAGCATTAGTTCAAAAAATATTTTGAACAGTACTCTAGTTTGGTATATTTTTTATTTTTTATTATTATTTAGGTAAATTTCCCTCTTTCTTTCTATCTGTTTAATTTGTAATTGATATTTAATATAAAACTTCTTTATCCAATTTAATTAAATGAGTTAATATGATATATTTCTTCTAAAACTCCCTAATAATTTTTCTTAATTCATCAATATCTCTTACTTGATTATTGTTGAAGGAACCTTGTAATTCAGGAAAAGATAAACAAAAATGAGAAATAATTCTCACATTAAAGATCAAGATCAACTATTTAATTAGATCATATAATAACGACTAAAGGAGTATCTTTTTATTTTTTTATATTTTTTCCCTGGTTCACATTGGGTGCTTTTCTCTTAGATGCTTCTTAAATGTTTTTCCCTCTAATTAGAGGGATTAGGCATTTTTTTAAAATTTCTTATACATTCTATTTATTTAGATTAGATTATATGTTGGATCTTGAATTTTTTTTTACACATTATATATCAAATTAATTAATTTTCAATCTTGAGAAATATTTTTCTTGTAACCCCAATATCTTGTAAATTAATTAATCTGATATACTAGATGTAAATTTTTTTTTTCAGAATGCAGCATATAATCTAATCTCAATAAATATAATATAAAAAAAAAAAGCCTAATCCCTCTAATTAGAGGGAAAAGTACCTAAGAAACACCAAAGAGAAAAGCACCCAATATAAATTCTTTATTCCCATAGAGAATCTATGTGAGACTTTAAGAAAGAGATTTGTGTGCTTATAGCTTATAATTGTTATCAAATTTTTAGGTGATTCTTTAACCCAAAAAAAAAAAAAAAAGGTGATTAGATCCTTTCTTCGACAACTTATAGTATTTTTTTCCTTTTCAGATCGTCTACCAATAAAATACTTTTTTACTCAAATAAGATACCGATAAGATACTCAGTGACCTGACATAAATTATAAGTCCAACTCTTTATTAATTCAACCAATTTCTGTTTGTGCTGTCAAATTATAATTATAAACATAATGTTTGGGCAAAACATTAACAAGAGGTCAAAAAAGAAATGGTTAGATATATATCCTCAAATTGGATAAAACTAAGGGCTTGCTTCCAAAATTAAAAAATATATGCATGCATGCTTGCCATTCCCCACTAGAAGACCATTGACCAATACCATTATCATAACTGCCTTTGATTTAATTGTCATATCCAGCGACGTAATTTGAATCCTTCTTTTTGCCACTATTTTTTATCTAGAAAGAATAGTTTAGCAAAAAAAGACAAGAAGAAACCGTCCCTAAACTTAGATGCCACTTGCATTTTAATGATCAAGGAGGTATTTAAAGCTTGGAATTAACATATACTCCTTCCGGTCCTAATTATAAGAGCATATTTTGAAGTTGGTTTTGGTCCTAATTATAAGAGCAAGTTTTAACTTTTGTCAATTTTTTCCTATAATACCCCTATTTATACTTATTATTAGGAGCACTTATATATATATGTGTGTGTATATGTATGTATCTATATATGTGTACATATATATGTATATCTATATATCTATGTGTGTGTGTGTGTGTGCCGGGGGGGTGTACATACACAAACATATATATCTCTCTCTGTGTGTGTGTGTGGGGTGGTACATACACAAACATATATATATCTCTGTGTGTGTGTGTATGTATGTAGATATATGGATGTGTGTATGTCTATATGTGTGTGTGTGTGTCTATATGTGTGTGTGTGTGTAGATATATGGGTGTGTGTATGTCTATGTGTGTGTGTGTGTGTCTATGTATGTATGTAGATATATATATATATATATATATATATATATATATATATATGTGTGTGTGTGTGTGTGTGTGTGTTTGTGTGTGTGTGTGTGTGTGTGTAGATATATGGGTGTGTATGTGTGTCTATATATATATAGTGTGTGTGTATCTATGTATGTAGATAGATCTATATGTATACACATATATGTTTATATAGTAAAACCATTATTTTAATTAGAAAGTGTGTGAAAATGAAAATTGATCGAAGATATATGTGGCAGGTTATAATTCACTTTTACTTATATCATTTTAAATTTATATAAGGACATTTTAGGAAAATGAGTCAAATTAACTAATTTAACTCATCATTTAATTCCCTCAAAATCGGTTAAATTGCTCCTATAATTAGGACCGGAGGGAGTATCACTTAAAAGCCAATTAGAGTAAAGTGTTTGTGTAAATCTCGAGTTTGATCTACCAATTATTTTACCGGCATACACAAACTAGAGATCATTCAAAGAAATTACAAACTAGGCTTAGGGTGCAAAAATATATATATGGTTTTTTAAAAGTGCACCTAACATTCATTAAGTGTTTTTTTTTTTGGTACAAAAGTGATTATATAATTATAAAAGTGGAGAAAAATACTCATTGAGCGTTAGTTTGATTTTATTGTATTTTTAAGGCTGATATGGACGATAACTTAGTTAAATTTCATCTTAGCTTGTAGTGAAGAACGGAAGAAAATTACATAAAAGGGTTTGGAAGGTTTTGAAAATTACAGAAAGGTGGTAACAGCAGGGAGGAGGCGGAGATGGGCAGCCCGAAGATTGGGATTGGGAGAGACAAGGGGAATTGGAGAGAGAATGATTGAATTGTAATTTCCAAAATATCTATGTCGTTTTCTGTAATTTTCCTCAGTTCTTTACTGCTATCTGGGATGAAATTTAGCTGAGTCATTGTCTATATCAGCCTTTAAAATACAAAAAAAAAAAAAAAAAGTCAAACTAACGGTCCATGTGTATTTTTACTCTACTTTTGTAACTACATAATCACTTTTACATACAAAAAACACTTGGTATTACGTACACTTTTGGGAAAACCACGTGTATTTTTGCATCATAACCCTACAAACTAATATGCAAGAGAATAATCAAATACATCATACTTCTTCTCATTCTTAATATAAGACATATTTAAAGATTTGATCTTGGTATTAAATATGAGATATTTTATTTTTCATATTTGTCAATCTTTTTCTAATTAATTTACCTATATTAAGGTTCCTTCAACAATAATTAAAAAGGAGAAAGAATTAAAGAAGATGATTATGATATTTTAAAACATATATACCATATTAACAAACTTCTTTTATCTAATCAAATAGACGAAGGTCGGCTCATAAGAGAAAACAGAAGAAAACTGTCACTAATGGAAAAATCTGATAATAAAAAATGGTAAGAAATACCACATGTTTAATTATAAGGAAAATTTTAAATAAATACCGTTTGAAATTGTAAAACCCCCAAAAGTCTTCCGAATTTGTAAAAAGATTGAGAGGTACAAAGGGCCGAGAGGGATATGCAAATTCGGGTGAAATTACCCTTTTACCATTAGTTTTAAATAAATAAATAAAATACCGTCCAACTGCCGCGGTGGCGGCCTCGGGAGGTGGCAGCGGCCGGCCGGGGGGGTTGGAGGTTTTTTTTATTTATTATTATTTAAAACTAAGGGCAAAAGGATAATTTCACCCGAATTTGTATATCACTCATAGGTCCTTTGTACCTCTCAGTCTTTTTACAAATTTGGAAGACATCTGGGGGTTTTACAATTTCAAACGGTATTTATTTGAAATTTTTCCTTAATTATATTATATTAATAAATAATTAAATTTATGAAAATAATTTTGAAATGACCTATAAATTTTGTTCCGTAATATAACATGAGCTAATAATTTTTAGGGAAAATGATAAATAAATACCATATAAATTTACAAAACCCTCAGAAATCTCCCGAATTTGTAAAAAGATTGAGAGGTACTAAGGACTTATGAGGGATATGCAAATTCGAGTGAAATTACCCTTTTGCCCTTAGTTTTAAATAATATAAATAAAAATAAAAATACCATCGCCGGAGGGCTGCCACCGCCGCCGGCTGGGCACCGGCCACCGGTGAGGGGGGTGGGGTTTTTTTTTGGGAGGTAGGGTTTTGTTTTTAAAAAAAAAACTATTCTTTGAAAGTGTGGGGGGTGGGGTTCACACATCCATGGGGCCTAGTTTCTTTAATATATATGTACATGAATAAATATATATATATATTCTTCTTAACATTTTTTTCAACGGTAGTTACAAAATTTTCATCGGTATTTACAAATCTTCCATCGCTATTTACAAAATTTTTATCGGTATTTACAACTTTTTTTTTAGGTTTCCCTTTCTTGCCTCTGAGAAAAAAAAAAACAGTGCATTATTACAAAATTTTCATTGGTATTTACAAATTTTTCATCGTTATTTACAAAAATTTTCATCAGTATTTACAACTTTTTTTTTAGGTTTCCCTTTCTTGCCTCTGAGTAAAAAACAAAAAAATAAGGCACTATTACAAAATTTTCATCGGTATTTACAACTTTTTTTAGGCTTCCCTTTCATGCCTCTGAGGAAAAAACAAAAAAATAATGCATTATTACGAAATTTTCATCGGTATTTACAAATCTTCCATCGCTATTTACAAAATTTTCATCGGTATTTACAATTTTTTTTTTAAAGATTTTCTTTTCTTGTAATAATGCATTATTTTTTTTGTAAATAACGATTGAAGATTTGTAAATACCGATGGAAATTTTGTAATAGTGCATTTTTTTCCTGAGGCAAGAAAGGGAAACCTAAAAAAAAGTTGTAAATACCGATGAAAATTTTGTAATAATGCATTATTTTTTCGTTTTTTTCTCAAAGGCAAGAAAATGAAACCTAAAAAAAAGTTGTAAATACCGATGAAATTTTATAATTACGGTTGAAAAAAATGTTAAAAAGAATATATATATTTATTAATGTATGTATATGTGTGTGTGTATATATATATATATTAAAGGAACCAAGTAGTCCAATTGGTGGGTCACTTGGCCCCATAAATGTGTGGGTGTGGGGGGGGTTCGAACCCCACCCCCTACACTTTCAAAGGATATATATTTTTTTTTAAACAAAACCCTACCCTCCTCGTAACTTATTTAAAACTAAGGGTAAAAGGGTAATTTCACTTGAATTTGTATATCCTTCATAGGTTCTTGGTACCTCTCGGTCTTTTTACAAATTCAGAAGACTTCTAGAGCTTTTACAAATTCATATGGTATTTATTTATCATTTTCCCTAATTTTTATACGGTAATTAACTAGTTTCATGTAATGAAGATAGCGACTCGAAAAACAACAGCAAGATAAAAGAGCAGAAGACTGTGGAAGATAGGACTTAGGAGAGCATAGTGAAGCCCAAGCGCGGATAAAGCAGTCATGGCGATTCGCTTCACCTCAGTTACTCTATCCTCAGCTTCACCTGTAATACTCTTTCTGCTTAAGCATGTCTATGTTTGGCTTCCGAAAAAATGTTGAGAATTGTTATCAAGTGTTTTTTTTTTTTTTTGCAATTCTTTTTCTTATTTGCCTTAAAATTCCTCCATGAATTTGGTTATCTGCTTCCTTATGTTGCGATTTTCTCTTATACGGGCAATTACGAGAAATTTTTTTAGTTCGCTCAACTTAAAATATGCTTTCCTTCTTCTGCCGCAGAGGATGGAGTTGAGAGCTGTAAATTCGTGGAGTCAGAACTTCTCAGTTAGCTCACAGGTAAAAAATTGAGTTCTTCAAGTCTTCTGTTGGCCCCGAATTGAAGATTTATACGCAATTATTTATAGCTTCTGCCTCAGATGCGAAAGGAGGGTCGAGGTCGGCGAGTCTGGAGGCGAAGGAAATTGGTATCGCCATATGCCCTATATGTTTTTCTCTACAATCTTGACTTTTGAAGATCCTAGACATTCTTAATGCTTATGTGCTTGTTTTTATTCCCAAGTGAAAGAGATGTTTTGCCATGCGTGCGTGCTTGCGTTGAGGAAATGCTACATAATCAGAAATAAATTTTTTTATTTTTAGTAACCATGGTAAAGCATAGACGTTTTTGTGGATCATTTCCATTATTGTGGTTGTAAAGAAGCTGAAAGTGTTGATTGTATTATGTGATTTTTTTGGCTGTAAAGGGCATGGCATCGCTGGGTGAAAATTTTCCTTTTTTCACATTTTTCTTGGGAGAATTAGCCTCATCCAAGAGGTAGTTTATATGAGGCAACTTGATTAGAAGATTCAATGGAACAGTTTTTTACAAAATTTTTGCCTGCTTTGTTTGCATTTGATGGTATTGTAAAAGGGTGGTAACTGAAACATTCTATCATCTAAAGTTTAGAGGTTAGGTCATGTTTGAATTCACGATGTCATTTTAAGATGTCAAGTAGAGAAAGTTCATAATTTTTAAAAATTGATAACATCAAAACAATTTGGCTACAGAAACATTAGAATTGAAAGAAAAGTAGAAACTGTATAAATTGATGGATATATACAAATATGAGACATTTATTGGGGAAATATAGGCTAAAGACTTTTGTGGTACTATCATAGACCATTGTATTTACAGGGTTGCAGGATTTGAATGTACTCTGGAACAGGGAAACGGAATCAACTAATTGGAAATTTCGGTTGTGCATGTGTCAGATTTGATTATGCATCTCATCATATTATGTTCAGATTTTTTTAAGTTTCCTGTTGATACTCAGTTTTTGCTGACTGTTGATGCATGCAATAAAGAGGTCTACTTTACGCATCAAGATTTCACAATACATTTCCTTGTTTGATTTCTGTTTTCTAATCAGTACTTCAGTACCATTATTGAATAAACAAATAGCGAATGTGTTGATGAATTGTGGTCCTCATAATAACTCAATGAGCTTTCCCTGAGGTGCTTAAGCATATATATTCACTTTGTTGCAGGTAAAGAAAGATGAATTTCTGGAAGCTAGAATGGAGCGTGTTCCTTTCCTTGAGGAGCAGGTGAGGATTATAAAGGAGACAGGAAAGCTCATGACAATGGATATAGAGAAGCTGTTACTTAGAGAAGAGAACAGGTTCGATTTTGTGAATGAGGTAGCAGCTGAGGCCAGTGCTTATGTTGAGAGCAACAGGGATGAGTATGGTGGTACAAAGAAGGCCATTTTTCATGTTTTAAGCAACCGAATGAACGATGCCGGGTTTTACCGGCCAGATGCATATGTGGAGTCCGACCCCTTCAAACCTGGACCTGATTATTTGAAAGAGGAATTTACATAAGCTCAGTTGCAATTTTGCGCTGAGATATTAATATTCACGTTATTTTCCCCACTTGAAACACTCGGTGTCCCTGTATGTTAGCTGCTTTAGTTTGTACACAACACATGACAATCAAAGCTATCATTTTGGAAATAAAACTTACTATTCATCATCTGAATATAGTTTGAAGAATGAAGACGTCTGTTTAAGCAGAAGCTGCTTCAGAAAATGGCAATTTCTCAACTATCTTGTGTTGGATTTTGAGTGGCTTTTTGCCATCTTTGGTAATTGTGTTACGAGGAATGCTGTCTTCATCTCAGCATTCTGAGTTGCGAAATATACAAGTCAAGAATATAAACAGACATTAACTTCTACTTCTTGCCTGTATAATCCAACTATAAATGCTGCCAAACTTAAAACTTGCTTGGTTTATGAAGCAAAGATTAATATGAAATATAAATCCTACAATAAAATATTGTCATGAGTACCTAAACATATTTCTCTGTGCAATAATATATGAGACGCATCATCTAGTCTGTTAGACATCTTTCCTCATAACCTTTTTTACATTCTTCAACAGTTTAGTTATTAACACACATGTGATTCAAACTATATCCATTTTTTTTTTCCAGAACAGGTAAATTTATTGTTCACTGCTTTTGCGGATGATAACTTCCAGAGCCAGACTAATAAGCTATTAAAGTTAGATTGTCTCCTAGAGGTAATTAACGAACACAGAGTAAAACAAGATTAACAGGTTAATATTTATTAGTATATTTAATTACTACTGGATTCTTTGTCATTTATCATTTGACTTCAGAGGCTGCAGGAACTCAAAATCCATTTTACTTGTTTAAGGCAATTTACTGGTTTAAGAAAACTCATGAAATTATCATTAATAAAAGAAAAAATATTTAGCCAACAAAGGTTGGTGCAATTAGTAGGGAGTAAATTCATAATCCACAAGGTCGTGAATTCAAATCCCGTTGCTGATATGAAGATCTTGTTGATAGGTGGTTTGTGAGTACCTTTCTAAGCGTTTTTTATCCTGAAGACGTGCTTTAGTTCTAGGGAACCTTAGGACACAACTTACCTTAACTTTTTAAGAAAAAAGGAAAGAAAAATATTTTCTGTTTTCACCCAGCATACTATTTATGAACATCCTACAATATGGTGCCATTGCCATGCAATTTTCTTTCTTAGAGTTCTTCAAATGACAGGCGTGATAGCACATCAGAAAATTCTTCAGTCTCCTTTTGAGTTACAAAACAGAAGGCAAGACTTTATTCTTACTTCTCTTGGGGTTTCATACATAAGCAGCGACTTGAGTACATACTGTATTAGCTCATTACAGACACACATACAAAGAAGGGATAATGACTTTTAGGTCCTAACCAAGGAAAATAATATTAGAAAAGTCTCCATTGACAGGTGAACAAGAAGAATTAACAAGTGAATTAGTCATCATTAACAACTTATGCGACTTGTCAATGTATTATTTCCCTTACTTGGGACCTATAAGTCATTCTCCCTACCAAGAAACTCATCTATAATTATATCATGTAACTGCCTCCTCAAACATGAAAAAGACACTTGGAAAATTATTTATTTTATATATATATATGATTAGATTTAGGACAAAGGTAATCAAGGGCCCCTGCTAGGCTTTTTATGCTTCCCGTTGGACCCTCCGTCTTCATAATCTAGCATATATCCATGCCCAAACAGTTTCCTTGACTTCATCTTCATACCATCCTGTATTCAGATGACATATATATATTTGAAAAAAAAAAATACATGTAAGTTAAAAACTTAAAATAGCTTGATCTAGAAATTAAAAGTTGGTTTTACAGATTAATTCAAATTTTAGTTTCAAAACTAAGAAACATCATCAATCCAGAGCATATTTACTCCATTATTAATATATTTCTCAGTTCACAAGTATTCTGGCTTTTAGTATACAGAAGGTTGAGTATGATACCTTGTAAATTAAGTGACCAGCTGAAGGATGCATGTTTTCCCTGAAGCCTTCAACAAAACCTTAAAAACAGAAAATATTTCTGTCACTACAATTATATCTGCAGATTGTACTCACTGAAGTCTAGAAACTCTTACTAAATACATAATAAACTGCTTAACCAAGCAATAATAAACTAATAAAAACTGTCTCAGATATTAAAACTTAGCTATATTTATTACCTGAAGCAAAGGGCAAGAAAAGCAAGAGAAGACCCAAAAGAAAAGTCTTGATCTTTAGAGCCATGGCTGCTCCAAACTCTTCTTGTTACCATATTAGAAAGGCATGGCCTTTGTGCCCTTTTATACTTAAACTAGAAAGAAAGAGAGGGTAACAAATATGGGTAGGGAAGGTCTTTTTTCTTGTGGTGGAGCAACAGAGTGATGATGAAATGCATTATGAATTATAAATATAAACTTTTAATATATATATACAGAGTTTAACCCACAAGCCCTTAAGTCAACTTCAATATTTTATATAAAAATTTTGTGGCAACAAGAAATTTTGTGCATGTGGACACTTCTAACATTTTTCCTCTGCTTTGCATGGCTCCAATCAAAATTGAAAACAGAGCCTCTTTTGGTTTTGCCTACCTTTTACTAAGTCAACTTACTTTTTCTACTTTCACTAGCAGTGACTATATATATATATGAATGAATGCGGATATATATGCATAGGAGGGTAATAGAGAAAAGGCAATGACATCAATGTGGCGGTTGCACAGGATGCACGGTGGCGGCTCGTGCATGCGGTAGGAGATTGTGCCCTACGCCAAATCTAGACATTATATTTAATTTTAAAGAACATGAGTTTTATTAAATATTTATTTATTAGGGTTAAGGGAAAATTTGGCCCTGAAAATTTTCTACAAGGGACTACTTTGTCCAGAAAGTTTGTTTGGAGTGCAATTTTGCCTTGAAAGTGTTAAGAGGGGGCAATTTTGTCATCACACCGTAGAACTGCAATCCTCATGTTCATCTTCCTCGTCGTCATCCTCATCCTCATGCTTATGCTTATTATCGGAGGAGGGAGAAATAGTTCATGGTTATTAATTAAGAACCATAAAGTACTTTTGTCACCATACTCAACGGTTCTAAGTTAATATTGTGGTTGATTATGCATAACGATTATTAAAAATTAATCGTCGGCATTTATAAAATATGATCTTTAATACTAAAAGACATAACAACTTAATAGCCCATGAAACCGTCTTTATATAAACGTCTAAAAACTGAATTCCACTTCTCTACTTCCATTTCAACTTCTCAAAACCAACTTCTGATTCAAAAAATCATCATGGATAGACGCAAGAGAACTTTTGATTCATCATTTGGAAAAAAATCGAAAGATGATCAACTCCCTCCGCCAACAAGTATTGAAGGTCTCATCCACGCAACCTACGGGCTTCATCATATGGTTCAGGTTTACTTGCGAGAACAATGATGCATTGACCAATACTTGAGGAAACTTAACTTTTCCGTTCGCTCTTTAAAAGAGAAGGTGGACAAATTACTGGAACCACGAAAATTTTAAAAATAAAATAAAAAAGGTATATATATTATGGTTATTAAGTAACAACTGTCATTTATTAGAATATCATGCAAATACATAACAATTTTACTTTGTTACTATCATAAATAGTCTCAAGAGAATAACGGTTTTTACGGTAACACCGTCATGAACCGTTAGATGAACAAACAAATGATTTGTCTTCCAACTTCATATAAGAAAAACAACACAACTGTCTCTCTTAAATAACCGTCAACTAAACAGTCCAAACCTTTCCCCTTCCCCACGCTCATGATAAGAATATTCTATGCTTCTTCGTTTTTCGATGATCAGCACGAGAACCAAGTACCCTTTCATTAACCACCATTGCGCATGATTGTTCCTCTTCAACTTCCAACATGTGCAATGATGGTTTGAACTGTCACATCCATTCTATATAAACTCTCAATTTCGTTATGTTTATCGCCTTTCTATGTTCTTTCATCGCCAAGATGAAACGTCATGCTGAAGACCACGATGTCATCCTCCTCCTCTATAACACTCACTTTTCAACAACCAAAACTTAACCAAAATATTTGAAATGTTGTCAATCAACAAAAAACCCATTTTTACCTAGCCAAATTAATTTCCCAAAATTAGTTCAGAGTTTATAAAATGCGGAAGTCTTATGGTCATGACAAATACAAATAACATAACATATCCTAGGAGTTCAAAAGAGTCTTTAAGACTCACTTCATAAGTGTCTTCCCTTGCTCCTCTACTAAAATAATATCCTGAAAAAAAAATGAATATTGCAACCATAAGATCCTAAGATCTTAGTAACCATTGGTTATTCAGAAATATACATGCAAATCAAGATCGAGAACATACGGTTCAAGAATACAGTTCATCTCAAAATAAATATATTTATATTATACTTTATGCAAAACTTTTCACAAACTAATTCTTGACTCGGTTACCAAAACTCCCTTCCCAAGAAGAGTTCCAAAACATCATAATTCATTTTTCAAACATTTTTCACAAAAGATATCATATAACACACACACATACAATTATGAAATACGCAATATGCCTCTCTTATATCACCATCCACCCTTATACCGCTGATTGGAGCCATAGGCTAACACATAGTCCGATAGAAATCTATCCAATTGACTGGATTGACCTAAGCTTACCAGTTCTTAAGATGCACCCGACCAAAGGTATAGAGCTTAAGTCTGGACTATGGCTCCCCTCCTTAAAGAACACAACTAAAGAGATGTCATCTGTCCCACAACTCCAATGCAATCCCAGCCAAAGGAAGACATAGAAGAAGGGGCCCTGACAACTACCATACACTGTGCACCGAGTGATGGCATAAACAAATCTCATAATAAAAATTTCCTCCTTACTTCAAACCATCACAAATGTACCATGTTCATATGCATCCATGGCAAATAATCACAATAAAATCAATAATATTTTGATGAGTAAATACCCTTTCTGGTCATTGACAAAAAACACGGACCCCATTTTGGTCCCTTACAAAAAAATCGACCCTTATTCGTCATTTTTAGGGACAAAAAATAACCTTTTGGAAATTTGTGAGGGATCAAAATGTCAACCAATCGATCCTTATTCGTTTTTTTATGGACTAAAAAGGACATTTTTTTTGTAAGGGACCAAAATGGGGTCCGTGTTTTTTGTCATGGACCAAAAAGGGTAGTTACTCTATTTTGATCATAACATATAAGCATGCTTAAAAAAGTTTCCAAAGTACATAACCATGAGTTCTAAAAATAAAACAAGAATGCTTGGAAAAGTTTTTTACTCATCAATAAATTTTAGTCAAATATATAATTCCAAATCAAGCCCTTCATGGGCACAACAAATCCCAAAATAGTTTAATACATACACATGGGCGACCCAGGTTATATAGAAGGGGGGCAAGTGCCCCCCTTAAATTTGAGATGTTTAATATATATATATATATATATATATATATATATATATATATATATATATATATATATATATATATATATATATATATATCAAGACTACACTTCGTAATCAAATAAGGGATGAATGGTTGAATGATTGTTTAGTGCCTTATATTGAAAAAGATGTATTTGATAGCATTGATAATAAGACAATTATGATGGAATTCCAAAAAATAAGGCCTAGAATGATGACATTGTAATTATTTTCATTGTAATATACTTTTGTTATTAAAATATATATACTTGAACATATTGAATGTCCACCCTTCATTGTAATTTATGTAACTAATTTCTAACAGCACTTAGCCTTGCTTTTCTAAATGACAGGTTTGTAAAATAATTGCCTCTCTTATCATATCATCAGTGTTCCCTTGATTTCATGAATATTTTTTTGATATTCTTTTCTTTTCTTATTTATATTCTTTTGTTTTTTAATGCATTTAAAACTTTCTTTAAAAAAAAATTCCCCGAATCTCCCGGCCAATAGTGCCCCCTTCAATAAATTTCCGGGTCTGCCCCTAACTATAATGGTATATGCTTGCCTACTTTACACCTATACTATTATTGTTTAGATTGGTTGGTTCTCTTTAATTCATTTGACTCAAAATTAGAAGGAAAAAATAATAATGGAATGGGCAATTTGCAAATGGCTATTGGCATTCAAATGAGATCCCACAATAGGTTTAGTGGAAGAAACTCCTAAAACTTTCTTTCTCCCCTAGAATGCAAATTTTCCATGGTACCAAACACCACTTTGGAACAAATGATGCTTTTTTATCCTCTTATTTTTCCTTTTGTCACTTTCACTACAGTAGTCAATGGATTGAGACATGCACAGAAAGTGGGCTGCAGATGAAACGATCATATGGAGAGAAAGAACAACAAACACAAAGGAAAAAAACCATTTAATTGTGGAATGTTGATAGTGGGGGTGCATATAGCAAATGAAAAAAGGAAAAGGAGACAGTATTAATTAGTCATTCCTAGTTTAATACAAAATTCATGCTGATAATTTCTAACTTAATCATTATCAAGGAGAGTAATTATGGTCTCAGCAATGGACCTATATTAGTAACTTTTAATTTTGACTTCTTGAGTCATGACTTTACCAGTTGTGCATTTGTATCCACCCATCATAAAGTGCGGTGCGTGATCTTGAGCCAAAAAGTTGTGCATTTGTATCTACCCATCATAAAGTGCTGTGCAAGATCTTGAGCCAAAAAGTTCTCTCTAGATTCTACGAGTACAAATCAATTGACTCCCCCACAAATCAAATTGTACACATTATTTGGCCATATGGTGCAGATATTTTCAAGTACATTTTTATATTGACTATTGGAAAGGAAATCACAAACATTCTGGCCAGCTGCTTAACAAGTGTCTTCATAAATTGCAATTCAAATAGGGGTCACCATATGTGTAATTATGCATTACTTTCTAGTCCAACCCCAACATCAAATATGTTGGGGGGTTTTTTGGCCTAGTAGGGCCAGAAATTCACTAAAACATAATCTTACTTGCTTTAATCCCAAATATAATATATTATTTCACTTTGTCTCCCAAATTTATATTTTTCTCTCTAAAATATTTCTATTGATTGCACATGTTAGGGGGTTTCCATTATTGGTAATTCAATGCATATGATTAAAGATGGTATTTTAGAGACAACAACATGGACTTATTACCAATAACTAATTTTTTTAATATCCATAAATTAATTATATAGCTCTTATATTAAGGAAAGAAGGGAGTAAAACATTTCTTCAAATGTTTCACTTATAAAAAACTTGGTTGATTCTCAAGAGTTTTAAAAGCCTAACTTAAAACTAAGTGAAGCAGTGGGGGCGCACAGCTCTTAGTTTGATTGAACAGAGTAATGCAACTTGAGGGATTTTTATGCTTCCAACAACACAAAAACTTGTGTGATGGTCAAGGTTATTAAAACTGGCCACTGAACCAGCTGGGGTATTGAGTCAAGGGTCAGTAGGTCAGATTGGAGTGAAACCAGAGTCAGACCTGAGCTAACTTAGGGCCAAACTGGTGAGAAAGTGAAGATTTCTGAGTTATTAATATGAAATTCTAAAGTTTTTTTTTTTTTTTTAAAATTGATTTTTAATATATAAAAAAGAAAAGAAAAGAAAGATAAACCGGGTTGATGTCTGTTTGGACTAAACCGATTTACCTGTTTCTGGGCCGAATCGGCTAGTCCAGTTCGGGTTTAATTACTTGGGCGATGGTATTGAAACTTCCGGACACTCTGAACTTGAAATTGAAATTCTTATATGGTTCATTCATATATAATCTCACGTGAAAGAAAAATGGTCATATTCTAAGTGGAGAAGCTGTTCATTTTGTATGCTTACTGTGAATTCCCCATTTTGCATTGTGCATTAGGTTGTGTTTGTGTAGCTTCCAATAAGTGGTGTAATCATATATAAGAGGGTCAGAGTCTCAGAGACATGGAAAGATGAAGTAAAAGGAGAATGAAAACCATAAGGACAAAAATGTCAAATCCCCTGCAATTCCAAACCACTGCTGAAACCCAACTCACCTAAACTTTTTATTGTTAAGAAACAGAAAAAAAAAAAAATATTGTGTTTTCACCCAGCGTACTGTTTATGAACATCCTGCAATACGGTGCCATTGCCATGCAATTTTCTTTCTTAGAGTTCTTCGAATGACAGACATGATAGTACATCAGAAAATTTCTTCAGTTTACTTTTGAGTTACAATACAGAAGGTAAGACTTTATTCTTACTTCTCTTGGGGTTTCATACATGAGCATCGACTTGAGTACATACTGTATTGGCTCATTAGAGACACACACATACAAAGAAACTCATCTATAATTATATCGTGTAACTGTCTCCTCAAACATGAGAAAGACACTTGGAAAAATATTTATATATATTATTAGATTTAGGACAAAGGTGATCAAGGGCTCCTGCCAGGCTTTTTATGCTTCCCGCTGGCCCCTCCGTCTTCATAATCCAGCATATATCCATGCCCAAACAGTTTCCTTGATTTCATCTTCATGCCTTCCTGTATTCAGATGATTTTTTTTGTTGAAAAAAAATATATACTTGTAAGTTAAAATAGCTTGATCTAGAAATTAAAAGTTGGTTTTACAGATTAATTCAAATTTTTAGTTTCAAAACTAAGAAACATCATCAATCCAGAGCATATTTACTCCATTATTAATATATTTCTCTCTTCACAAGTATTCTGGCTTTTAGTATACTGAAGGTTGAGTATGATACCTTGTAAATTAAGTGACCAGCTGAATGATGCATGTTTTCCCTAAAGCCTTCAACAAAACCTTAAAAACCAAAAATATTTCTGTTACTATAATTATATCTGCTGATTGTACTAACTGAAGACTAGAAACACTTACTAAATAAATAATATTCTGCTTAAACATGCAATAAACTGATAAAATAACTGTCACAGATATTAAAACTTAGTTACATTAATTACCTGAAGTAAAGGACAAGAAAAGCAAGAGAAGAGCCAAAAGAAAAGTCTTGATCTTTAGAGCCATGGCTGCTCCAAACTCTTCTTGTTACAATATCAGAAAGGCATGGCCTTTGTGCCCTTTTATACTTAAACTAGAAAGAAAGAGAGGGTAACAAATATGGGTAGGGAAGGTCTTTTTCTTGTGGTGGAGCACACCGCCCAATAGCAACAGAGCGATGGTGAAATGCATTATGAATTACACACAAACTTTGAATATATACAGGGTTTATCCCACAAGCCCTTAAGTCAACTTCAATATTATATATATATGTTGCATTAAAAATTATGTGGAAACAAGGAATTTTGGTGCATGTGGACACTCCTGACATTTTCCCTCTGCTTTGCATGGCTCCAGTCAAAATTGAAAATGAAGCCACCTTTGGCTTTGCCTACCTTTTCCTAAGTCAACCTACTTTTTCTACTTTCACCAGCAGTAACTATAATGCTATGCATGCGCTTTCCTACTTTACACCTATACTATTAGGGCCCGTTTGGTTCAAAGAACTTTTAAGGAGTGAAAGAAACTTAGAGGAGGGAAAGGAACTTAAAGGAAGGGAAAGGAAGATTTGAAAGATGAGGGAATATGGCTTGAGTTGTTTGGTTGAAAGAAAATGAAGGGATGGTAGTTGGTAAAGAATTAGAAAAAGTCTATTTTACCCTCTAAAGAAATTAATTCAAAATAAAAAAGAAAAATATTTTTTTTGCTAAAATATATTTTTGTTAAGTTCGAACTTGTGTAAAAAAATTTTCGCCAAATTCGAACTTTCCCGCCAAGTTCGAACTTCCCACCAAGTTTAAATTTCAGGGACAAATTTGTCCAAAAATGTGAACAGTGACGTGAGAACTTGAGATCCCACCAATTTTGGTGGGAACTCAAGTTCCCACAAATGAGGGAAGAGTGGTGGGCCCGGTGTGGGCCCAGGAACTTAAGTTCCTAGGCACTTGGTGAACCAAACATGTTTTTAAGAGGGAACTCTATTAAGTTCCCATTCCTTCTCCCAAATTCCTTGAACCAAACGGGCCCTTATTGTTTAGATTGCTTGGATCTCTTTAATTCATGTGACTCAAAATTAGAAGGGAAAAAATCAATTGGAAGGAAAAAAATAATGGAGTGGGCAATTTGCAAATGGCTATTGGCATTCAAATGAGATCCCACAATAGGTTTAGTGGAAGAAGCTCCCAAAACTTTCTTTCTCCCCTAGAATGCAAGTTTTCCGTGGTACCCAACTCCACTTTGGGACAAATGATGCTTTTTTATCCTCTTATTTTGCCTTTGGTCACTTTCACTACAGTAGTCAATGGATTGAGACATGCACAGATAGTGGGCTACAGATGAAACGATCATATGGAGAGAATGAACAACAAACACAAAAAACACAAAGGGAAAAAAAAACATTTAATTGTGGAATGTTGATAGTGGGGGTGCATATAGCAAATGAAAGAAGGGAAAGGAGACAGCATTAATGGGTCATTACTAGTTTAATAAAAAATCTATGCTGATAATTTTTAACTTAATCTTCATCAAGGAGAGTAATTATGGTCTTAACAATGGACCCATATTAGTCACTTTTAAATTTGACTTCTTCAGTCATGGCTTTACCAGTTGTGCATGATCTTGAGCCAAAACGTTCTCTCTAGATTCTACAAGTACAAATCAATTGACCCTCTCTTTAGATTATAGGACTGAATTATTCAATGTATTATTAACACCATATATATTTCCTGTTTCCTAACACTCTCCTTCAAGTTGAAGTATAGATGTTAATCATGCTCAACTTATTACAATAAAACATAATATAAATAAGGGTTAAATAGCAAATCCGCCCCGAAAGTATAGGCCCAGGAGCAATGTTGCTTTGGAAGATTTTCTTGGCTCAATGTTGTCCCGGAAGTTTCAAAATGTAGCAATGTTGCCCTATTCCGTGAAAAACTAACTTTGACTATAAAAAAATTGACGTTGATCGTTAACTTTTTAACGAAAATGGGCAACATTGAGAGAAGAAAAGCTTCCAAGGTAACATTGCTTCTTAGAGAAACCTTTTGGGGTAGATTTGCTACTTAACCCTATAAATAAATCTAAACAAAATAATTTTCTTCTTCATGAGACCTTAAATCAACCAGCAAGTTCGGCCACATGCAAGAATAGTTCAACCAAATGTCACACCAAGGACATTCAAAAGAAACGATCCAACAACTTTACCAAGAGTTTGAATAACAAAGAGTACCAAACCAAAGTAGAAGCTACAACAAACAGTCTCTCACAAGGGACCAAACAATACTCCAAACGTCTCACCAGAGACAAAGCAACAATGAATGTCTCATCAGGGACGAACACCAAATGGTCTCACCAGGGACCAAACAATACTCCAAACATCTCAACAAAGACAAACACCAAAGAAACACCTCACCGGAGGCAAAGAACAAACGGGTCACACAAGGACCATCAAACAACAAATAATTGCCCATAACAACAAAAGTCGCAAAGCTCAACAGATGCCAACACACAAAAGTAACCAACCCGAATCAAGAAGAACCAAACTCACAATCTGGAATGATGAACCCAAACCTTAAAACCCAAATAGAATCACGCAGAACCATAGAAGCCAACCACAAGCTCGGCACCCAAGACAAAAGAGCACTTCACGAACGTGCTGGAAAACGTAACAAACTAAGAACCCAGCCACTAGAAACAAGTGAATGCACAAAACGACTTGCCGACAGTGCTGACATAGTATAAAAACTGAACTCAATCTCACAACTCAACCTTCGAAACAAAAACCGGCCTACACATACCGGGAATGAAGGCTCAATGTTAGAGAATGAAGCACGACCAGAAAATAAGTGCAGCAACCAAACAACACCTTAAAACCAAAGAGAACAACAACCAAACACCCAATACCTTGTATTGGACTAAACAACGCCGAAGATCCCCCAACTGTTTGGGGTACCAATAACACCATTCCTCTGGTTCTTATCCAATGAATTTGACAAATGACAGTTTACACCCACGAATTTGTAAAATGACATAATGGTCCTGTCGAAACTACAGCCTTTTTGTCTAAACAATTAGCAATTAGGTCTGAAATTATAAAAAAGGAGAGCAGAACAAGCATAGACCTAGCGCCGCAAAAACGAGAGAGGAAGAGACCTTCTTCCACCTTCACCTTGGCTCCACCTTTGTTGCCGGCGACCTCACCTTCTTCTCCACCGTTGCCGACAACCTTCCACCAAGTTTCCACTGACCTTCTTCCCCCAAACCAGAAACGGAGCAATCACAAGATTGTAGCTCGGAGGAAGAAACCATCACCATCGCCGCCGTTAGCGAAGCTATAATTCTTTTCCACCGCTGTGAACAGAGCTCAAGTTTCAAACCAAAACCAGCAAGCAAAGCCACGAACCTGAGCTTGAGATTCGACCATCACCTCCACAAATCACCTTCACTGTCGTCTCCTCGACCACGCCTCACCATCTTCGTGGTTGACCTTCACAAATCTCAGTAACAACAAACACAGTAAAAAAACTCGCCTGAATCTAGAAAACACAACAAAGAGCTCACCGAAATCTGGAAAACACTCGCTAGAAAACTCAAAACACTCGCCAGACTCTGCAAACTTTGCCGAAAATGCAGAGAACTACTTGATTAAAGAGTCACCAAAATCTGGGAAAGTTTGCCGGAATCTAAGAAACTCGTCGAAATCTGGAAATTTTGCCGGAGAGTTAGAACCTCACCGAAAATCAAAGAATCTCACCGGAAATAACAGAAGAAGACCAAAAATGGTGGTCTTGACGAATTCTGAAAATCTCGCCTGATAACCACCGAACAAGCTCTGACAGCCATTGAGGTTGCTGTCTCAAAACCAGAGACAGCAGAACGACCAAAGGATGAGGCACACACTTTCTCTCTAACCCTGTGAACAGTGACGAGTCACAGTCACTGTCCATGGAACAGTATCACACTCAACTAGAAAATCGACAGAAACTGAAATGACACGAACTCACACACTGGAGACTGGTCACTATCATTATTCACGCTACAGTAACAGTGGCCACTCGGAAAAAGACTCAAATTAACCAAGAACAATTCCGAAGCTTTGATACCAAGTAATATGAGCATGGTTCTGAAAACGTAGATTTTACTTGACAACGGAAGGAGAATGAAAAATCGTAAAACGTAAAATCATAACGTAAAAAAATCATAAAAAATTATAAAAACATAAAAGCGTTTGGAAAATTAGTAAAATCGTTTTAATGAAAAAAAATCGTAAAAACGTAAAATCGCAATGATAAAACGAGTTTTTAAGAACCATGAATATGAGAATCTCAAAGTTGTATTGTTCATGATAAACATATGGGTTTATATACAAGAGGGAGGAGCCTATGAATTAATGGCTCATAATGATAATTATCTCCCTAATTATATATCTGATTACGATCCCTAATTATAACTATTTACATTAATACCATATATTTCCTGTTTCCTAACACTATGAACCATGTTATTTGAACTTATCTATATCTTGGGTTGCATATTAGCTTTCTAAACATTACTGGTTTCTGGGACTTCCCTCTTGGTGATTTGCCGATGTAGGTCTATCAATCACGCCAGAAAGGAAGTTTTCAATGCTATTTGGAACCTCAATTTGTGTGCCCATGTTTAAATCACGTAAACACATACATATTTCCAATATTTACTCTAAATTTCATGTGTTATGTTCTTCATAGGTATTGTGATATACATCGGGAAATGTTTTCGTACCCTGAACAGTTGAGGTGGACTTAGAGATTTTACAGATTATAATGGCAGGTATTGTACTAGTCATTTTGGTAATTGTCGTGTAAGAGTCCTATACCTGAGCATGTACGGGTCCTTAGCCTTATATTTATGTGTTTACTTAGAGTGTTAATTGAGTGTTACATCACAAAAATATGTTCCCAGGCACTATTCTAGTTTGGAAGTTGCTTCATAATATTAGATCTGGATCTGGAAGTGATGCAGTTTAAGCTGCAGGAGATTATCTAAGAACTGGAGTATAGAATTCAACCCAATATTTTTTTTACTTGCAGATATGAGCTCATAAATTTGTATATATTTCTTCTAATATTTCTAATGATATATCGTTTAGGTAAAAACTGGGAAGAGCAAGTTTAGTTTAGTTAGAGAAAAGGGTCTACTAGGGCTCATATCGGAAAAGAAGGCTCCGCCACCCACTATGACAAAGGAAATGAGTGTCCCATTCGTTCATATTGTGAGGAGGGGAAAGTGAGGAAATGCTAGAGGACAATAGAGAGGACACAAATCATAGGAAGCGGAAGGTTAGATTTGCTACGGAGGAATTTATGGGAGGTGAATCTTTGAAAGCTCGTGATGAGAAATGGATGCAATTTGAGGGAAAAAGTCTGTCGCCAAAGTCGTATAGGGAATCACTGCTGAATAATGTGAATTCAAGGGTATGCTAGTGGGAGTGGTCGAAGAATAAGGAAGAAGAAGAAGAAATTGAGGACTATGGCGTAGGCATAGCTTTTGCTAAGGTTTTAAATTTGGATGATGAATTACTATGGATTTTTCCAATCCGTTGTGTCTGAAGTTTTTGTTTAAAGAGAAAGGCTCATGGAAAGGTAACATCGATATTTTTGATTTAGAAAACGACTTTTATCTGGTTAGTTTCCAACGTATGGATGATTATATGGAAGCATTGACCAGAGGTTCGTGGGTTATTATGGATGCATACTTGAATATGGCTAGATGACAGCCAGAGTTCTGTCCTAAGAATGAGAAGATTGAATCTGTTGTCGTTTGGGTTCAGTTCCTGATCTACTAGCGCCCCTGTTTGACAAGAAGTTTCTCTTGAATCTGGGAAAAGCTATTGGGAAAGTGATTGGGTTGGATGTTTATACGACACAAAGAGCTAGGGGAAGTTTGCTCGTATGTGTGTGGAACTTGGCCTTACTAAGCCGCTTATACCTGAATTCAATGTGGAAGGTCAGGTGCTCAATGTAGTTTATAAGAGTTTGGGTTTCTTGTGTAATAAGTGTGGATGGTTTCGGCATAACAGGGACGAATGTGTTGATTTTCATAGGAAAAATTCTAAGGTGGCAATGGAGGTAGAGGCATCAAAGGTAAGGCAGAAGGAATGAGCCATAAATGGGGGAGAGAAGGATTTATGGAGGATTATTCATAGGAGACAGAGGTTATGAGTACCTCCCAAATGGATCTTTAGATTCCTAGATATTCCCCACTAAAACTGCCGAAAATCGTTGAAGATCTCGTCGCGGGTTCTTATTGTGGAGCCTGAGAGAGTCACCATTGATGTAGCCAAAGCTCTGTCTTACCTCCACCATGATTGCCGATCAAGGATCCTCCACCTGGACGTAAAACCACAGAACATTACTTTAACATCTCATTCAATGCTCTCAACGCTCTTTAGAATCACCTTTTTTCAGCTTACACTTAGAAGCAACTTTTTTTTGGATAAGCCCTTTTACTCTGATTTTACTATGATGCTAACCCTTAACACCATACAAATTGACTTTTATCTGAGCTTTTTTGCCATGCCATTGCACTTTTAAGGCGTTGAAATGCCTTCCCAAACAAGTAAGGACCCGTTTGTTACAAAGAAAGCTTGGGGAGGGAAAGGGAAGATCCCAATCTTCCCATGGATTTTGGTTGTTTGTTACACAGAAAGTCCGGGAAAGTTCAAATTTGGCGAAATTTTTCTTCAAAAGTTCGAACTTAACAATAATATATTTTTAAAATATATTTTAGAAAAAAATTTTTTTTTATTTTGAATTAATTTATTTTGAGGGTAAAATAGACATTTCCTAATTTTTTACCAACTTTCCCTCTTCATTTTCTTCCTACCAAACAACTCAAGCCATCTTCCCTCATCTTTCAAATCTTCCTTTCCTTTCCTTTCCCTCCTCCAAAGTTCCTTTCCCTCCCCAAACTTTCTTTATAACAAACGGGTCCTAAGGGTCCTAGCAGTCGTATTTCAGTCAGAGAGATGTCAAACATTTAGCCAAAATCATGCCACATAATTCTGGCCCAAAAACCACCACATAGTATCATCGCCAACATCAAAAAATTTCAACTAAATCGTGATATTTCAGTCAGAGAATTGTCAAACATTTAGCCGAAATCATGCCACATAGTTCTGGCCCAAAAAATTTCAATTATGTTTAGGAAAGCGTCAAGAGAGCGTTCGGACAAAAAAGCCCAGTGGGAATTTCCGTTTGGGAACACATTTGAAGCTGGTGGCTGAAGCTTGGAAGATGATGGGGATCTTGACTCAGAAGAATCCGAAGGTCTGTGGGCTGAAGCGATATAATGGATATTGGACAGGATAAACGAAAGGCGATTCCTGGGGTGGCTCCCTCTGATTTTTGGTGGCTGAAACCAGCCACCCAAACACCATGAGGATGATATTGCTTTACTACCTAGGTTTGGGGGATATCTTGGGCTATTTTTCTAATTTGTCCCTTATTAAATAACTATTTATCAAAATGCCACTGTCAGAAAACTATTTCTCAATTTGCCCCTGTCAGAAAATTATTTCTCAATCTGCCCATGTTTAGTCGACTAAATTGCGGGCAAATTTTTTTTTGAAGACTCCCGCGATTTAGTCGACTAAATCATTAAAAAAAAAGGTTAAAACTTCGGAAGGCCATAACTTCTAGCTCGAAAGTCCGAATCAAATGATTCTTTTTTTGATTCCACATAACTTTTTGAGATCTATGCACTGGCATAAAAATTAACTTCCAGATTTAATGAAAAGAAAGGAGAAAAAATAAGCGATTCATTATTTTACAGGAGATACTAACAATTAATTAAATATAATCAAGTGATTCTTTAATAATATATATATATATATATATATATATATATATATATATATATATATATATATATATATATATATATATATATATATATATATATATATATATATATAGTTGGAAATTGAACTCCAATAAAGAATTTCTTTATTCATCCGTGATTTATTTCTCTTAAATGAGGCATACTTATACAGATGAAAAATTAATAACAACTAGCAATAAAGCAAGAAATAATCCTCTTAAATGAGGCATACTTATTTTGCAAGAGTATTTAATAAGGGGCAAATTGAGAAAATAGCCGGATATCTTGGCTAGTGCATTTAGTGATTTGATGAAGGTTTTATCTTTTTCGGCCAAAAAAATAAGTAGATCAGAGGGAGTGTTTTTTTTTCAAAGAAAAGTGATGATGATGTGGCACTTTAATGTTTTTAAATTTTTTTAATAATAATTTAATTTATTTTACTAAATTTAAATTTAAATTTAAATTTTCATCTTCAATTATCACAATATATACAACTAATATACATATATAGTATTCAATAAGATTCACGTCATTGTCACTTATTTTCTATCTCAATTGACTTTTTAAATAATAATCCAAATACATTTAAGTTTGGAAAAAAACTACTCCCATCTTCAATCCAAACACAAATCACATTTACAATCTGATTTTTTTCCCATCTTACTTATGTAAAAATCAAATAGAAAATAAGTCTCCCACTAACCCAAACAGGCAGCGTGTTTCAGTGAGTGCCGTACAATGTCCAATTATATACTGCAGTATGGGTTAGCCGTTTATATAAAACCCTTCTTTGGGACTTAACCCATGCATAATTTAATAATAGTAAACAACTATGGCCACCAGCAACTGATACATATAGGGTGAGCAAATCAAAGCCGAAAACCGAACCGAATAATTCGGTGTTCGGTTTTTTGGTTCAATTCGGTTTTTTAAACTAACTTAGTTCGGTTTTCGATTTTCGGTTTGGTTTTTGCAACAACAAAAAAAAAAACCTCGTTTAAAACCGGAAAAAACCGATTTTTTACATTTTTTTTAAAAAAAATCATAATTAATTCTACAAAAATCGTTTTTGAGTGCTTCAAAATTCCTCATGACCCTTGACATATCTATTTTCAAGGAAAAATATTCCCAGAAGCAAGAAAGTCACGGATCATTCCCAGTTTAATATTTTCTCAACGCTACCCAATTTATAACTCCATAAATAAGTCTTAACTTTAAAAATATGTTACTACTTGTGTAGAACTCAAAATGCTACATAATTTATATATTTAGAAAGCCCTATATGTCTACTTTATTCATGTAAAATTTCATAACTTTATGTAAAATTCGGTTAAACCGAATTAACCGAAAAACCGAACCTAAATAATTCGGTTTTTTCGGTCTTTAACATGTGCATATTTTGATTTTTTCGGTTTTAACCGAAAAACCGAACCGAAAACCGAATGCTCACCCCTAGATACATGACCACCTAAAAAAGTCGAAATTTTATAACTCACAGTGAAAGCAGGATTATCTCCCTACACAAGTCTCATCTAAACGGCCAAAATATTCATCTCATCTTAGAAAAATCATCGAAGATAATTGGTCAAAAAATCAAAGATAATTGCCCACGCACAGCACACATGCATACGTGAAAAAATATGACAGACACAAAGGAGATAATTGCTCAGGGTACAAAAATACACAATTTTATATATGTGAACAAGATAACAACGACCGAGCCAGAGAAGATAACTATCTTCCAAAAGCGAAACAGCAAACCACACTTTGTTGGTTCTTTCAATACCGTCAGAACATCTGACGATTTTAGGCATGATTCTCTGTAGGTACGTTAACCAAGATCTGATTACATCCACGTTTCACAAGCAACACAAATCCGACAAGTATAGAATGATATCAAGGCACACTTGATGATTTCATAAAAACATGATTTTTGGTTTCACCTAAGACAAGCTACAGACCCCAAAAAAAAATGAAATGCATGATGATGCGAATGTAATCATCCCAACCCGTGTCAGTAATCCCCAAAGACCCCAACCCAAGGACACAAATATGGAGGGAAAAAATATGGATGAAAAACAGCCCAGTGATACACAACAGATCCAGACGGTAAATTCAATGGAAAGGAAGAATAAGTTCCTTGACATAGCACTTGGGTGGTGCTGAAGGAAAATGGTATAGCCGAGTGAACTCACCCATGCTGATAACCCACAACCAGTTTGAGAGAATGTCATTGAGGATGTAATGGGTTTGTCTTCTGATAATCAAGACTCAACATATGACTCCAGAGGTGCCTGGTCAGTGTTAATCCATGAAAAGCTACCTCTGCTCAACCATGAAGCCGACAACTCCGCATGAAGACTCTACCCACATTTGCCAACCCATCTCTCCCTTCTTCCTCTTATCTGAACCAAACTTGATGCTCATGCAAAAGTCAGTGATGCGTTGGTGATGATGCAAGAGTTAGTGACAACTTGAAGACTGTCAGACTGATAGCTCCTGTTGCCTGAATGCAATGACTTGACACATGCAATCCCAGACCCACCCCGACACACCCAAATGCATGCAGGTATTTTAAGATGATAAAGAACGTGCCAATTCAGATGAACCTCAAACAGATATTGCACGATTGATGGCCAACTTGGCCCACTCAGCAGATTCTTTAATCAAATGGTCTTCAGAGGTCAAACATTCATTCAAAAATTCTTTGCTTGACATTGACTGCTGTATTAAAGAACCTGCATTACTTCCAAGTGTATCAGCTAAATCTCCAAGGACCCCGATTGCAGTTTTTATGACTACTTCATCCCTGCACCACAAAAGACATTGACGTCACTAAAACATACGAATCTAAGAATCAACAAAAAAAAAAAGAACATGCTTTATATTTCTCACATGTCTTTTTCCATGTAGATGCTATCCAAGAACTGAAGGATGTGAGGTGCATAGGGAATCAAGAGCTGGGTTTTGGATGAATTTTTAAAACCTTGAAAAATTCCAGAATATGCCTCCAATATCCCATTTCTCAAAGAATTGATGTACTCTGTCATTTCATCATCAAAACCTGATGCATGTGCGTACGTCTCTGCTGCAAGCTGAAGTGTGTTCATTGCATACATTAAGTATTTATAAAAATTATCACCTATTGCAAGAGCTATATCACCAATACATGAGAACAATGGAGGCTTCACAGAACGGTGCAAGTTATCACTTGACAGATCCTTTAGAAGTTGTGTCATAATCCCATCACAATAAGGAAGTATTTTATCTTCTAATGCCCTGCATATGTCCCCAACCACACCAACAGTGACTGCACAAACTTGGTACTCCTCAAAATTTTGAAGACCCATCTCCAGATACTTATAGAATTCTGGCATGTATTTAGCAAAATCAGGGCCTGTTGCATAGGCAAGGGCTCCAATGGCAAGCATGGCCTCCTCGTGTGCAGTGGCATTTCTAAAAGCAAAAACCCTCAAAAATAGCCCCATAATCTGATCAGCATACTGCATGAAGGCATATTTGGTAGCATCTGATGAACCTAGCTTCTGAATAATTACCTGCAAGCATCCACAAAGAAGCCCATGAAGATCACTCTGCTTTTCTCTTTCATCAGATGAAAGATTCTGCCCTTCAAGAGACTTGTGCAGCTCCATCATAATGACAGGAACCAGTTGTAACACCAAAGAAGCTGTTTCATCAGTTGAACACCTCACTACTTCGTTCAAAGTTTCATATGCAGCAGTCCTCAATCGTGATTCCGTTGCATCATCTCTGTGTGTAACAGTAAGAAGAGACTGAACAATTTCCTGGAAAAAGGGAGTGAGAGGAGATTCTGTTTCAACATCCTCATAACCTTGGGCAAGAAAATAAAGAGCTCCACAAGCCTTCTCAGCAACATTGGGAGCATCCTTCATGCTCTGGAGCAGGACTGTGATAATCTGTTGGCTATTTCCCTCATTGATAAGTCGGGTGCCCACAATTGAACCGTGAAGAAATTCAAACATCCGTCCTAGGGTCCAAGCAGTGGTATCCTTCACATGGTTATTTGGGTCCTTCATCAATGCACTAAGCATAAACGGTAAAGCAACATTGACAAGAGATGCTAGTTTGTCTGGTGAAGGACCATCCAATATCGAGCCAAATGCATAAGTGGCTGCTTCCCTCTGTCTCCAATCTGGTTTTGTAATATTCTCCTCAATGAAGGGCATTACAAGAGGTACAATATCATCTCCTACTGTGCATGCAACTAAACCAAGGCACGTACCACCTGCCATTGCAATATTCCAGGCACCTTCATCCAGATCCTGATCCTCCTCTTGTTTAAGTAGTGTCTCCAAAAGCAAAGGGACAAGTGCAGGAAGAGCTTGCCTGATAAAATAAAAACAAGCCAGATCAGAGTCCCCAGTTGAATCACCCCCATATTCTTCCAAGATATCTGTCTCCTCATCACAAATTGTACTCCAAAACTCAATGGCCTGAAGGGCAACAGGCTCTTCATCACCCCTAACAGCCTTTGCTGTGATGTTGAAAATATCCTGGATGTAAGGAGCTAATTTCTCATAGTACATCGATGCAATTGAGACCAAACACTCAAAAGCTGCCTGTCGTATTTTCACTTCAGGAGACATTGTTGTCTCGCAGACAACTCTCATAATATAATCACGCTCCATGTCATTGCTAAAATTAGCCTGAGCAAATCCTAGAGCATTGTATAATGCCCTGGTAGCAGCAAGCCTAACATCATTGTTCCCATCAGTTACATTCATACCTTGAATTACTGCTGTAAGTATTTTATTTACTTGGTCTTGATCTAAAACCTCAGGAGAAATTTCCTCACACAGATACCCTAGAGTTTCCAAGGTTGCTTGCTTGACGTGAGCAGGTATTTGATGAATGTTTGATAAAAGAGAGCCTACCAGTTCAGGCCACTGTTTCTGTGGAAGCTCAATCCCTGCAACTTTAGCAATCACTTGAGATGCAGTAGATCGTGCATCAACTGCAGGAGAAGAGAGAGTTTGCAGCAGGCATGACTTTATCTGGGTCTTTGCTGCAGGATCCAACAACAACCATCTTTGAACCAGTTCATGTTTTCTGTTTTCATCCTTAGCATCCAACGAATTTTTTAGTATCAGACCTGCTAACTTTCGGCTATCAACTGGTTTATCATCACTCGCTAATTCTCCAGAGAGAGAAAGCAAGAAACCTGGGAAGTTTTGCTCCTGAAATTGTTTCAAGTTTTCTTCGGCATGCTTCCTCACATTCCCATCAATAGATTGAGCATTCAAAAGAACCTGTGTAACTTCCATCGCCATGGTGTACCTAATGGAATGAAACAAATAGCTTTACTCACTAAATTTTGAAAAGGAAATGAGGGCAATTTATCAGAACACCAGATCCAGGAATAAACTAAGGAACGTGATATTCTAGGATTATAGTATAGATTTGTCCAAGACTCCAAGTATCTCTAAAATTTACAGACAAGAAACAACAGACGCATTCGTCAAAGAATTCAGATATTTATAATAAAAATGGAGGATGGTTTAATATAATTCTATTCTTATTCAAATGTTTTCGGAGATCTATGCTTTTAAATCGTTTTAGCGAGGAAAATAAAGATATCTCTAGTCCACTACATACACAAAATAAAACATAGGTTTTGGTCATAGCCTATGTGACTTGGGCAACCGCTTGTGCGCTCTTTCTTTACCAAATAGCAAAATTCCATATACGAGCAAAAGGAATTTGACCACCCGCTTGGCATTAAATGACTAATAAATTCAAACCGGCAAGTTATATCTGAGAATAGCCTCAGATCGAAACTGAGAACATAGTAAAAGCGTTAAAACCGATAACGAAACAATAAACCAAATCATCAAAACAACAGGTAAGATTGCGAACAAAGCGTAAAAATCATGAAATGCCCAAAAGAAGGTTCGAAACGAAAAGTCAATCGGATCAATACTTGATGGAAAAAAACCAAGAAAACAGAAATTAAAAAATTACCTCGGAATCGAATGATTACGTGAATCGGAGGCCACCGCGTGACCGATCTGCAGATGGAAACTACAGCGAAAGGGGAGTGACAGAGTAGGAAGAAGAAGCAGAACAAAACAGGAGCTGTTACAACCAGACGCGCTGGATTCGAATTAAACAAAACCTAAAATCGCATCCCAGAAAAATAAATATAAATTACAAATTGAATTATTGATGAGAATTATTTAAATATTAGTTATTGACATTATTCAAGTTTTTTTAACAGTCGCGCGTCCCTGCGTAAAGTTGTTGCCGTTTCACTGGACCCGGGGGTCATGTTTGAATAAGCATCGGGTAATTTAAATATGTCTTCTTAAAGCCTGAAAGATAATTCTTTTTTACAAGATGTCTAAATTGCTTTTCTTTTCTTTTTTACCTTAAATTTATTTTCTGAAAACATATATTTTTTAAGGAAATTAATATTAAAAAATAAATATGTAAACTGTTCTGGTTCAGAACTCAGATGTCCGGCCTATTGAAGGTCCGGAGATTGATATAGGATCTGTGTGCTCCTCCTGTATGCTTATAGGACAAGCGTTCAGGAGAAGGTATGATCACGGTACACAAGCGGGCGTTTCGCCTAAGGGGTCTTGTGTGTGCCGTGTGTGTTGAATGTAGATTAGTCAAGGCTAAGAGATTGTGTACACAGCGCCCGTCTCCCTCCTCTGTATATATAGAGTCTACTGGTTAGTTAGTTCCTTGGCTGCCACACCGTACATGTCCCTGGGATCGTCTTTGTGCGTGTCCGAGATCGTGTGTGCATGTCCAAGGTCATGGCTGGGTCCCACGGTAGTGGGTTGCCCCCTGTACTAGCCAGTGAGATAATGGGCCTAGACTAGGTCCGTAAAAGTTGCCCCCAAGCTCGGTTGCTCAGGTCTCTGAACTACCGAGTTTAGATGTTCGTTTGAAGTACGGAAGTCCGAGTCTTTGTTGATCGCGAAGTAACATGATATCCTTGCCCCCCAGCCGGGTTGTCTAGGTCTCTGGTCAACCAGGGTGGACATGTTGCTGAATCCTGATTTTGTATCGGAGCTGGTATCACCCCCTTTTACTTTGATAGGGTGTCTATCATAACTTCCAAACAACCTCGGAGTTATAAGTCTTATGGATGAATTGCCCCCAGACATGTGGTCCGGGTTATGTTTGCTTTTAAATTTCGTTGTTCTTCGACCATCCGGGAGTCCGAACTCGCCTCTTGTACGGTCGAAACCTCCAAGTGTGCGTCCTTTCTCAGGCTGATTAGCCTAACCGGTGAGCCGGGATACTTGACTGTGAGCGTTGCCCCTTGTGCCCGGGCGCTTTCTACTGTCGATTCCTCTTCTAGGTCATCATTAGCCCCTGCCGGTGGCGTCCTCGGCCGTCGTGAAGCCGAATTGAGGGGGTGCTGGCCAATACGGCCCTTGGCGTAATTAATGCCTGACAGATGCGCATTAAATGAAAAGGTCACGTCATCCTTGCTAATGAATGAAAAGGCGCTTTTGCCCCCGTCGATTGGGTTTCGAAAGGTTTATACCCGCCAGCCTCCTTGATGCCATTTTACCCAAGTTGTTTTGAAGAACTTCTCTCCCGACGATTTTCGCTTTCCGGAGGATAATCTGTCTCGTGAACCATCTTCATTCCACAACTTTCATCGATCATCTCCATATTTTAGGTAGGTATTATTGTTTCCCTGCCTCTTTCTTTTGTTCTGCTCTGATCTGCTGTTTCCCTATAAGATTGCGTCTGTATTTAGTTGAAGTTCTGGGTAGATTTCTTTATTGAGTGAGTTTTCGCGTAGTCCTGTTTTCAGTTCCCACATTTGTGCAAAAATCCCCCTGTTTTTCGAGTGAGCCGTTTCCTTTTCAGTTCATTGATCGTTAATACCTTTAAGAGAGTGGCTTCCAATGTCGAAGGACATAAAGGATATGACCCCCGAAGAACTGGCTGAACTACGCCAAGCGTCAAGGGAAAAAGCCGTTGGTGGCTTTGGGGCGATGAATCTTCTCGTCCAACGTCGCAAACCGTTGCTTTAACCGATCACCGTGGAGGCAAGGGAAAAACTTCTGGTGGAGGGCCAGCGAAAACTCGAGACGGCACATCATCGGTTAGGGGAAGTCCGAATGTTTCCTTCCCGCTTCTTCCCAATCCAAGGGTGTTTAACCCGAGCTTCAACGTGTCCGCTTCTCCAGGCCTTCCGAATAGCCAGGGGGCGGGGAATGGCGACGGGGGGGGGGGGGTGGGGGGGGGGGGGGGGGGGTGTGGGGGGGGAGGGTGGGGGGGGGTTTTGGGGGGGGGGGTGGTGGGGGGGGGGGGGGGGGGGGGGGGGGAGGGGGGGGGGCAGGAACCTGGTGGTTATAAAAAAAGTAAAAATGGGAAAAAGAAAAAAAAAACGCAAAGGAGAACGGTAAAAACCGGGGGAAGAGGGGAGCGGGGGGGGGGCGAAGGGGGGGGGGGGGGGAGGAGGGGGGGGAGGAAGAGGAAGGAAGAAGAGAAAGGAAAAGGGAAAAAAGCAAAAAAAAGGGACACCCCGACCCCCGCGTTCGGGGGGCCCGCTTTGCTTGCGGGGGGGGGGGGCCCCCCTTGACCCCCGGGGGGGGGGGCCGGCGGCCCCGCGCGGGGGGGGGGCGGGGGCGTGTTGGGCTTCCGTGTTTGGGGTTTGGGGGTTTCGGGTTGGGCGGCGGGGGGGGGGAGGGGGGGGGGGGGGGGGGGGGGGTTTCCGGGCGGGGCTCTTCGGGCGGGGCGGACCGGGGCGCCGGGGGGTGGGACAGGCGGGGGGGGGGGGGGGGCGGGGGGGCCTCGCGCCCGCTTTTGGGTTTTTTCTTTTTTGTTTTTTTTTTTTTTTTGGGCCACCCCCCCCCCCTCGGGGGGCGCCCTTTTTTCCTGGGAGGGGGCGCCGGGCTGGGGGGGGGGGTGGGGGGGGGGGGGGGGGGGGGGGGGGGGGTGGGGGGTGGGGGGGGGGGGGGGGGGGGGGGGGGGGGGGGGGGGGGGGGGGGGGGGGGGTCTTTTCTTGCTAATAACTCGCTCGAAGGGTTTTTCGGCAAGCGCCTTAGCCCCCATATGCTTGGACCGTTGGCCCCTCCATGCACCTCGGCCAGACATACCCGCTTCATTTGGGTTCAAACACCTTAGCATGGGAGAATGTAATCCCTTTCGGTAGAGTTGATCCTCCACCATTGTATACTTGGCCGCTTCTCGAACCAACATTTTGGCCTCCATTGCATCGTCTGGGATGAGTCCACGTTCAAGATAGTCTTCATTGGCTTTTTCCATCGATTCAACCGAAATAGCCATCATGCACACCGGATCTTCGAGATTTTGCTTGGACAACCGCATTTCCGTGACAACCACCGCTTAGTGCTTGCCAATTTTGACAAAATGTCGGCTCTTGCGTTTTCTCCTCGAGGATATGGGTAACGGTTGCTTCATCGAAGTCTGACATTAAGTCCTTGGCTTTTAGGAGATACTTGGCCATCAGTGGGCCTTTAGCCTGATACGTACCCTTGATCTGAGCCGCCACAAGTTGAGAGTCGGTGAAAACCTTAACTCTTGTGGCCCCATTTTCCTTGGCTTGAAAAAGCCCGGCTATCAAGGCCTCGTATTCTGCTTGATTGTTCGAAGTTGGGAAATTAAGATGCAACGAATGCTCAATTGTAACCCCCTCTGGATTCTCAATGATGACTCCGGCTCCACTTCCTTTCGTGTTCGACGATCCGTCGACATACACCTTCCATGCGCCCGCCATCGTATCATCTGTCCTAGTAGCCGGGGTGAGCTCTCTGATGAAGTCGGCCAACGCCTGTGACTTGATTGCATGACGAGCTTCATAGGTGATGTCGAACTCGGACAGTTCTATCGCCCAATTAGTCATCCTCCCCGCTAAGTCCGTCTTATGTAAGACTTGTCGAATTGGCTGGCTTGTTCTAACAACGATATGGTGACCACGGAAATAAGGTCTTAATCGACGGGCCGCAATAAGCGAGCGAATGCCACTTTCTCCAGCTTTTGGTATCGGACCTCGGCATTCTGCGGGTTCTCGCGACAAAATATACAGGGAATTTGTCCGTGTTCCGCCTCTCTTACTAAGGCCGCGCCGACGCCTCCTCGCCGACGGATAAGTAAAGGAAAAGACTCTCGCCGGGTTGGGGTTTTGAGAGGACCGGAGGATTGGCCGACATTGCTTTATCTCTTCAAATGCGTCATCGCACTTTGAATTACACTCCACCGATGCCTCCTTCTTTAAGAGCTCGAACATGGGCAAAGCCTTCTCTGTGACTTTGGCAAAACACGGTTAGGGCGGCCAACCTTCCGGTTAACTGCTGGACTTCTTTTTATTACTCGGAGCCTTCATCTCCATCACCGCCCTACATTTGTCCGGTTGGCCTCAATGCCTCGGTTAGTCGCATGAAACCCAGGAATTTTCTCTGGGGACGCCAAAAGCACACTTGGCGGGTTCGGTCGGATTCTCGTAGGTTCGAGTTTAGCAAATGTCTGCTCCAGTCTTGTATATGACGTTCTTGGTCCAAAGTTTTGACGATCATGTCATCTATATACACTTCCACATTGCGACCGATCTGTCTCGCAAAGACCTTATTCATCATCCTTTGATATGTAGCTCCGGCATTCTTCAATCCAAAGGGCATGACATTGTAGCAATAATTAGCTCTTTCGTAATGAAGGCCGTCTTTTCCCGATCCTCCGGGTACATCGCTATCCGATTATATCCGAATATGCGTCCATAAAGGATAGGAGCTGGAATCCTGAGGCGTTGTCCACCAGTTGGTCGATGTTTGGCATTGGGTAGGAGTCCTTTGGGCACGCTTTCTTCAAGTTCTTATAATCTGTACAAACTCTCCACTTCCCGTTTGGATTTTTTACCATCACCACATTTGATAACCAGGTTGTATACTGAATTTCCCGAATGAATCCGGCTTCAAGCAATTCTTGGATGTGAATCTCCAATGCTTTTCTTTTTTCTGGTCCGTGGTTCCTCTTTCTCTGCGACACAGGGATTGAGCCCGGATAAACTTCTAGTTTGTGACAACAAAACTTCGGATCTATCCCCGGTACCTGAGATGAATTCCAAGCGAAGATATCCCGGTTTTCCTTCAGGAACTCCACCAAACTGCTTTTAAGTTCGGGAGATAGGTGTTTGCCGATCTTAGTGGTCTGGAGAGGATCGCCTACCACCAGATCTTCCAGGTCTCCCGCCGGCTCTGGGCGTACCTCCTCGTTGCGGATGTCTAACTCCACAGTATTAACTTCGTCGTCGGTGAATCCGGTCCGAACGGTCCGGATAGCCGCTTCTTTGGGCCGGGACGAAGATCCGCCCTCCCCACTCGACGGTTTCAAGTAGCACTGTCGAGACTCTTTTGATCGCCCGCTACCGTGACCACGGTTCCTTGGTTGCCTATCACCTTGAGTTTTTGATGCTTAGTAGATACCAGCATGTCCCACTTGTGAATGGTTGGCCTTCCCAAGATTATGTTGTAGGGTGAAACGAAGTCGGCCACTATGAACCGCACTCTTTCGGACTTGAAGGCGTTTTTGACTCCGAGGGTGAACCGGAGGTCGATAAACCCCTTCGGACGCGATTGTTCTCCGTTAAACCCGATGAGGGTTGTCTTGCAAGGCTTTAAGTCGTCCCGGTCCAGGCTCATTCTTTTAAACGCCTCCCAACTTAGTATGTCGGCCGAGCTCCCGGCATCCACAAATATCTGCCTGACTCGGCAGTTGACGACTGTCCCGGTTATCACTAGCCCATCTTGATGGCCAGGGACAATGTCCCTGAGGTCGTCACTTATGAAAAACAAAGGCGATCGTGCTGCCTCAGTGTGATGTTCCTTAAATTTTGGTCGGTCTCTGACGGATAGGACTTCTCGAAGGTATTTCCTTCGCTGGCTCATAGTATCTCCGCCTCCACCCATTGCTCCGCTGATTAGGTTACAGTCGAATTCAGCTTCTGGAAATTCGTCATCAACTTCAGGGGCCTTGCGCTTATCTTCCTGCTTTTTGAACTTTCGGGGGAGGGGTCCTGCTGCGGTTCTTGGTCTTTCGTTTACCACCTTTTCCTTGATGCTCTATGACATACTGTTGAAGTTTGCCTTCGCGAACAAATCGTTAGATTGCATCACGGAGCTCGTAACATTCATCAGTTGTATGACCCCGACCATCATGGAACGAGCAATATTTAGATTGGTCTACCCCGGATCTTCGGTAGGGACGACGAGGTCGATCGACCTTCTTCATCTCGATTGTCGACACTTCCTTAGACTTGCCACCCCGGCTCTTGTTTTCGTCCCCCTCCTACGGGAATCCCTATTTCTGTTATCAGAGAAGTCTCGACCCCTGGGAGGGGAGGTTCTATCTTGGTCCCGCCTCGAAATGGGATTGTTTTCCATTCGCATATGCTCGACGTCCAAGTATTTCTTTGAACGGGTTATGAAGTCGTTGAGATTTTTTGCCCGCTCCTTTAAGAAAGATTCTCGCAAAGGGACTCTTTATCAAGGCCATCCACCAATAAGTGAACGTGTACGTCCTCGTTGAGTCCGCGCACTGTAGTACCGCATGATTGAAGCGGTCAAGGTAACTTTGAGCAGCTCTCTCCTGGCCACGCCCGATTTTGGACGAGAATACTGGGACTTTGGTTGCCGTTTGCTAGTTGCGAAGTGCAACTCAAAGGCCTCGGCCAGGTCTTCAAAATTGTGGATCGACCCAAAAGGAAGAGTGTGGAGCCATTTCAACGCCGACCCTTTTAACGTCGCGGCGAAGATTCGCGGCACGATTGGTTCCTTGAAACCTCTAACCGACATGTGAACGTCAAAGTCTTCTAAATGAGTCGTCGGGTCTTGTGTGCCGTCGTACTTTGTCAACTCACCCAAATTCAGCTTTTCGGGGATCGGGCGTTACGGATCTCCTTTGAGAAAAAGCTATTGTGCATTTGGTCGACATATCTCCGTCAGCCGGAACCCACTTGGAGGAATTGTCCTGTCACCTCGATGGTTCCTCGCCCGAGGTCGACCTTCTTCATCTCGGTTTAGGTTCCTCCTATTGGCCCTCCCGCTGTTGACGGCTTTCGCCTTCGCTCGTCGGTGCGATGAGCCGAGCTCTCGTCATCGTCGTCCTCTCTCCAAGTTTTATCTTCCCAGCCCTCGCTGGAAAGGGTGTGGGTCCGTCTTTTCTCCCGCTCTTCCGCCGCCGATAGTGAAGGGTATGGCGCTTGTCTATGTTGTCCACCCGTCTCATTATCGCAAGCATCCCGGCTTGAAGAGATCGAAAGTCTGGCTCGACATGTGGGATGTCCCGGCCGCCTCCAGAATTGGAATTCCGTGGTCCACGGTCTTGGTTTCGTGGAGCCGAGGACTCCGTGTCGGACAAGTTGTCCTCTTGATGTCGTTCATTGTTGGGAATCAAAGGGTCTTCTGGCTGAGATAGCCGATCTTCTCCTTCCTGATGGTCTCCATCGTATTGGTTAATCATTGCTCGTTACGGGGTGGTTGACGCGGTGGTTGACGGTTGTCCCCCGCTTGATCCGCCTCCGATTGTCTTTGGCCTGAAGCACGAGTGCTTATCCTCATGGTCACGGGAATTGAAGTTTATTGATCCCCACGGTCGGCGCCACTGTTCTGGTTCAGAACTCAGATGTCCGGCCTATTGAAGGTCCGGAGATTGATATAGGTGCCACACCGTACATGTCCTGGGATCGTGCTGTGCGTGTCCGAGATCGTGTGTGCATGTCCAAGGTCATGGCTGGGTCCCACGGATAGTGGGTTGCCCCCTGTACTAGCCAGTGAGATAATGGGCATAGACTAGGTCCGTAACATAAACCATATTAACCTGCTACGAAATAAAAAGAAAGTTGTGGCCTAGCTTATTTTCATGAAAATTTAAATATTTGTATATCTGGGGCTCTTCTATAAATATTTGTGTATATATAATTTAATTATCTGAGATAATTACAACTCCATTTTTTTATGTATGAGAAATTAAAATTCTTTTAAAATTACTTTTTGACGTATTACTCTTTCTATGATGTACAGGAGGGATATGAATAATGTAGTTCGCTACTCCCTTTGTTTTTTATTATAAGACACAAACTAATAAAAAAAGTTAAAGTCATTAAATTTATCCTTAGGTTTAAATAATTTTCAATATTATCCCTATTAATTGCAACAAACTCTAATATCATACTTTCTTTGGTCTTAATTATAGGACATGTTTAACCGATTTTGGGGAGATTAAGGAAAAAATTTAAATTAGTTAATTTTACTCATTTTCCTAAAATACCCTTATATAAATATAAAATGACATAAATAAAAGTGAATTAAGCTTCGGCCATATACCTCTTTGACCTAGATTTTTCCTTTCTACACGTTATCTAATTAAAATAATGTGTGTGTGTCCACAAAGATATATATGTATATGTGTGTGTTTATATATGTACGTACACACACAGATTATGTGTGTGTCTGTATATATTTGTGTTTATACACACACACATATATATATATGTACACACATATATAGGTTATTTTCCCAATTTGCCCCTTATTAAATAACTATTTACCAAAATGCCCCTGTCAAAAAACTATTTCCCAATTTGCCTCTATCAAAAAGCTATTTCTCAATCTGCCCCTGTTTAGTCGACTAAAACCATGGTTTAGTCGATTAAATCGAGGGAAATTTTTTTTTTTTTGAAGACTCTCGCGATTTAGTCGACTAAATCATTAAAAAAAAAGTTTAAACTTCGGAAGGCCATAACTTCTAGCTCGGGAGTCCGAATCAAGTGATTCTTTTTTTGATTCCACATAACTTTTTGAGATCTATGCACTGATATAAAAATTAACTTTCAGATTTAATGAAGAGAAAGGAGGAAAAATAAGCGATTCTTTATTTTGTAGGAGATACTAACAATTCATTAAATATAATCAAGTGATTCTAAAATAACAACTTTCTTTTCTATATATATATATATATATATATATATATAGAGTGAGAGAGAGAGAATCACTTGATTATAAAGAATCACTTGATTATATTTAATTAATTATTAGTATCTCCTGCAAAATAAAGAATAGCTTATTTTTCCTCCTTTCTCTTCATTAAATCTGGAAGTTAATTTTTATGTCAGTGCATAGATCTCAAAAAGTTATGTGGAATCAAAAAAAATCACTTGATTCGGACTCCCGAACTAGAAGTTATGGCCTTCCAAGTTTTAACCTTTTTAATGATTTAGTCGACTAAATGGGTGTTTTAGTCGACTAAATCGCGGAGTCTTCAAAAAATTTGCCCGCGATTTAGTCGACTAAACCATGGTTTTAGTCGACTAAACAGGGGCAGATTGATAAATAGTTTTCTGACATGGACAAATTGGGAAATAGTTTTCTGACAGGGGCATTTTGGTAAATAGTTATTTAATAAGGGACAAATTGGGAAAATAGCTCATATATATATATATATAAAAGTTTCATTGATTGGAATAGTCTATGCACCCACATATATATACTTACCAAAAATCAAACACACTTGAAAGAATAAAATAGGGGTATTTTGGAAAGAAATTAACAAAAATTAGAATGTTCTACTATAATTAGGATTAAAATCAACTCTAAATATTGTCTTATAATTAAGACCGGAGAGAATATTAATTATTAATCTAATCTAGTACCCTTATTAATTATAGGCATACATGAAAAAAAAAATTAATACTTTTTGAAAACAAGTAAGTATTTTATAAAAAAGACCAAATATAATTGATACTTTGTACTTTATAATAAGAATAAAAAGGAATACTTATTAGTTATTACACTTAAATTAATTCATATTAGAATATTTGAAAAATCTTTAACAAAACAAGACAGGTTCCACAGGGGCCTGGGCTCCACAAACGGAGCAAAAAATTATGTGGACTCCAATCGAATCGAGGGAAAGAAGTCAACTTATATCCTAACGGTTGTGATGTAGTCCGCGATCTCCTCGTCGACAATAACATCCTCAAGAAATAAGCGGTGGTTCTTTCCCAGATTAACCCTCTCCTCTCCGGCGGACTTTTCCGGCACCTGGGTTGGACGAAACAATTTTCCAACCATTAAGGGCATCACACGCTGACATGTTTATTTCAAGAAATCAGGAGTCTCAAGACTTAGCATTTTGTCCGCTATGTAAATTGAGTCCCATGATTCTGGTTCCCATAGACAACATCCTTCCCTTCCCTCCAGACTCCTGATTTATGAGCTCCACTGTTGAAAATCAGAGATTTTCCCCAGCTTCCAGCTTGATTCCAACCACCCCCGCCATCGCCCTCCTTCCCTCCGCCGCTCGCACCGCTTTCTCGCTCTCCATTCTCTCCCATCACCTAGGACTTTTTTACGTTTTGCGCCTTAATCTCTAGCCGGACGTGCTACTTTGGTAGGATCTGTCACCTCTGCCATCCCATCATATACAATGCAAACAACCTCATTACCTATTGGCACCTGCGACATGATTGATCGTAATTAATAATCGGAGTTTCTTGTGGGGCACAACGCAAGAAAGCGAAAAATTCATCTTGTGTCATTGGACACGGTTTGTAAGGCAAATGTTAATGGTGATCTGGGTTTGAGGCATAGTCGGGTTCAGAACCAAGCATTTATGGCCAGTTAGGATGGAATCTCATTAAGAAGAGAGATGACAATCGCAAGAATTATTTTAAATCTAGATCGTTTAGATTTGATCTGAACTGTTTAGATTTAATTTTTTTTTAACTGTCATTTTTTAAATGAAAAAATCATTTTTAAAAAATATGTTAGTTGAAAAATTATCTTTATTTTAGATTTTCTACCCATTAAAATAATTATTTTAAAATAAATAAATAAATCTGGACTGTTCAGATCTCATCTAAACGGTCTAGATGGGAAGAGCTCTCCCTACCTATCTCAAGGAGATCTAATGCAGGACAGTAGGGGCAAAGCTTCTCAAGGGCCAGGAGCCATGGCACCCAAGAAAAAAAAAATGTTTAGATTTTTTTAACATCATATTACAATGCACCCACCCAAATTCATTTTCGTCTCTTTTTTTTTTTTTTTGGTCAGAACATTTTCGTCTCTTACTACCCAATATTTGTATAGCCTGCTGTAGGCCCTTATAATTTGATTATCAAAATATCTCACATTATTGGGCTAACAAATTGGGAGTCCACGTTGGAATGACAATCTAACAACTGAACCATTGATTCCTTTGTTATACAATCCAAACCAATCTCCACGAATCCACTCATTTTGTTTTTCCATACTCATTCGCCCCAACTGCAACTTATTGTTAATTTCTACTTTTCTGGTGGACACACATAACAAATGGAAAATTGGGTCTCATCCCTGGTGAAATTTAAGATTTAAACAACTTATTTTGTTTATTTAAATCTGTGAGCGTCTAGTGGTGGAACGGGATGGAGATCATCTCCTTATCCTTTTTCTCATTTTATCTCATCAGTCAATCTAGGCCATTGATTGGGAAAATGAAAAAAAAGTTGAAGTAATTTGTAATTGATGTGACATCCATACTAGAGAAATGTATGTTATCTCATATATTAGAATTTTTAAAATATTTTTATTATAAATTTGAATACTTTAAGCATGTTATATAATCATAAAAAAATTTAATTAGTTAATGGGTATATTTTTGGCCTCCAAATATTTATTCTAAGATCCGCCACTGCAGGACAGTACTGAAGTTTACCACGTGAGACAGAATGTCTGATGGAAGCACGCAAGAACAGAGATTTCTTTGTGAAATCCATGTATTCGGTCATTGCAAACGAACCAGGGGACGGGGAAGTTTTATGGCAAAAGCTCTGGAAGCCGAACTCTCTCCCAAGGAGCAAAACCTTTATGTGGCTCACTGCTCACAACAAGCTCCTTACTAACGTTGAGAGATCAGATATAGGAGAGGTATATATGTGTGGTTGGTGTAAGAAATCCCCAGAAACTGTGCTGCATGACTGTACTAAGGCTAAAATTTTGTGGATGGAAACGATAACATTGCCACGGGACCAACGATTTTTCGAGCTTAACCTGAAGGAGTGGTTGAATTTTAATATTCGATGTCTGGAGTGGGGTGACTGGTGTACAACTTTATGCTAGTTATTTTGGAAAAAGAGGAATGAACGATTATTTGAACATAAGAATGAGAGCAATGAGTGCTTGCGGAATCATGCTCATGCAATTCTGTCCAGCATTAAGCAGACGATCGAGAAAGCGACTTGTCGGAATCAACTTACAGGGCACCTTAGTCACGAATAGGGGGGCTAGATGGTCGCCGTTGGAGGAAGGTTGTGTTAGTATTTAGGTGTCTTAGAGACAATCTGTAAGGACATATAAGCACCTTTTTCTACTTTGTGGTATTTCATTATTAATAAATGAGCAGATAAAATATTAATAAATGAGCATATTTTATCTTTATCATATTTATGTCTCGCTTTTATTTTAAAGTAAATATGTGTTTGAAGATAAAAGCCCTAGGAATAAAATATGGGTTAATCTTGAGGATCAATGTAGGGATCATAATCATGAGGACTTGAGAACACTGTATATCTATTACCTAAAACTTGTATCTAGTCTTGAATCACTAAGAAAGGGCATTGATGATCTTAATAAGGCTAGTATGACATCATATACTTGTATAGAGATACAAGGTAGAGACCTCATGGAATACAGGCATGGTGATACCTTAGCTAATGTCGTGGGTGGATCTGTTGGAGAACAGATAGCACCGAACTGACCCGCCGAGAGACTCCACAAAGATTCATTGTAGGGAGTATCGTTGCATATATAAAGTCTCTCATCGTTTGGTAGTGCGGATCATCTTGGACTTAAGGATGTCATCAAACACTATGTCCTAGGGGTATACTTTGACCGTACAACTCTATCCACTTAAAAATGGGGAGAACAGTGTACTCTTGGGTGTAACTCGAATACATGAGTATAGATGGACATGCTGAGAGGACTCACAGTCCCCTACAAGGGATTAGTCATTCACAAGACTGGTAAAGCTTGGACAGCTTCTAATTAACTCGGGAGTCTGTGCGCACATCAAGTGATCATGAAGAGTCATGATCCGTTATAGAGTTAAAATAAGAAGATTCCTAGTTCTGTGAAATAGCTACATTTAGTCAATTAAGAGAGATGATACTCTATCTTTGCTCTCGACTAAATGTGAATGACAATGTGAGGGATGATGTATGCACGGTATCCAAATATGAAAGGTAGATCACTTGGTCAACTCAATTAGTTCAGGGCCGCAAAGCATTGCTAGTGTCTTATGAGGTTATTAAATAAATTGGGTCTGTTAAAGGGGTTTTTAATTGGTCCAAGTTTATTTGTGTCAGTGACTAATTGGGCCTAATGGGTCACATACAAAGGTTATTCTCGATTGTTTAAAATTAGCAAACTTGGACTAATAATTGTTATTGGGCTTTATCAAGAGTAGATGTGTAATTAGGTTGGAGTGAGACTCCAAGTCCAATGAGGATATTTGAATTTTAATTCAAAAGGTTAGGTTATAAAAGATAATTCTTATGTATATATATATATATATATATGGGAAAAACACTTTTCATGTTGTAGGAGAAGTGTATTCTCATGTCACACACACATGAAATGGTGGGACCCACACACATATATATATATAATTAGCATTATATGTATATGTGGGTCCCACCATTTCATGTGTGTGTAGGAATCTTTTCCTTCTCATGCAACATGAAAAGTTTAAACCCCTATATATATATATCTAATAAATGATTGGATGAAGATAGGAGAAATAATAAATGAGGATTGATTTAAAATGATTTTGAATTTTAGTTTAAGAGATGGATGTGATTCATCATCTTAAATTATTATTCAATATTCAAGATATGAATTTAATTCATTATAATTTGGATTTTTCAATTCAAGTTTGGATTGGGCCTTTTTTGTGAGCACTTAAATTAGGGTTAGACTCTTATAAAGTGCTGATTTTTTATGTGCCCTTTTTATGGACTTTTTTGAAGGAAAAAAAGGGAATTTAATGTGACTTGGTTGACAAGATATGAATGTGATTCATCATATTAAATTCAATCAATCAATCAAGATGTGAATTTAATGTGACTTGGTTGACAAGATATGAATATTTCATCATATTAAATTCAATTAATCAATCAAGATATGAATTTGATTCATCATTTTAAATCCAATCAATTAATTAAGATATGAATTTAATTCATTGTGAATTGGATTTTCTAATTCAAGCTTGGATTGATGAGTCTTTCTTGTAAGCACTTAAATTAGGGTTAGACTCTTATGAAGTCTTGATTTTTAGTATGCCTTTTTCTTGCACGTTTTTCTAGGAGAAAACAAGAATCCTTATGCTCTCTAAATTTCGGTCTTTACCAAAGGTTTAGAGAGGAAAAAATGTCATCCATAAAAAGGTAAAGTTCTAACCTTGTTCATCCTATCCATAACCTAATTCTAAGAAACCATCACCTTCTTTAAAAGAGAAAAATACAAGGAAACCAAACATCAACCTTGTCTTCGCCTAACAAGCATCCAATGACCTAATTCTAAGAAACCATCACCTTATTGAAAAGAGAAAAACCCAAGGAAACCAAACCTCAACCTTGTCTTCGCCTAGCAAGTATCCAAGGAGCGGGAGGTTTCAAGAGAAGGAGTTACGGGTTTCCGCAATGATTAAACAAAATTTTTATTTTCAACCTCATAAAACTTTGCATAAAAGTCATGTAATAGATAAAATTAACCAAAAGGTTAGACCAAAGTAAATGTGGATGGAACCTTTGCAAGTCACACAGGTGCTAGGTGCAGAGGGATTATTCGAGATACCAAGGGGGAATTTATCATGGCCTTCATGCATATAGATTGGTGTCTGATGATTAGAGCCGGGAAATCGGGCCAAGCCCATCGGGCCGGCCCGTTTAAGCCCTAGCCCTGTAGGGCTCGGGCTTGAAAAATAGGGTAGAAATTTGAAATTGGCCCTGCAGGGCCTCGGGCCGGCCCTGCAGGCCCGTTTAACTGTAGCATTTTTTAAAAAAAATATTAATTATCTAGACTTCCACTTAATGAATGTGTTTATTTGAAATTACTTAGTTTTTTTTTGTTTAAACTATAATCCTTTTTATGTTTATTATTAGTCGTATTAAAACACATAATTAGTTATTATAAATTTTAAAGAAGGGATATTTTCATATTAAATAAACACATACTTTGGTATTACAATATTATATAAGTAATAAGTTATAAATATATTTTGTGTAAAATAAGTATAATTATTTTTACCTGTCAGTAAAATCATGCCTGAATCGAAGGAATCTGCAGACACACACAAAATTACGAGAGAGAAATGCCATACATAAAGCATTTCCTTTGTTTAATATTTTTTGAAAAAAAAAGGAAAAAACTTATTCTTTGTGTTTATTTGTTTTTATTATGAATTAATAAATGTATTTATTTGTTGAATGATTTATACTGTTTAGATATTAATGTTGATAACATTTTTTTGATAGATTAGAACTTTAATGGTTGCAATTTACTAATTAATATTTCTTTGAAAAAAATCGAAGCCAAAATAATTAAAATTTGGAATAGTAATTTTCAGGCCCTGTAGGGCCGGCCCTGGTACTATCGGGCCGGGCTTTGAAAAACAGATGTTTTCCTTACTCCAGGCCCTGTAGGGCCGGCCCTGTTGGGCCCTGGCCCTGTAGGGCTAGGCCCTGTAGGGCCGGGCCGGCCCTAATTCCCAACTCTACTGATGATCATGTTACCGCTGAATTGTGGGTTGTTTTACTCAATTTGAAGACAATTTGGGATCGAGGGATGCATCAAATGGCGTTAGAAACTGATGTAAAAGAGGTACTTACTATGATAAATAGTGGTGGACTGCCAGAATCATCCAGAAGCTACTACCATAGAAGAAATCCGTTCAATGCTTCAACATGAATGGAATATAGAGTTGCAATTCATTCCCAGGAACGTGAATCGTGTCCCTGACTTCCTTGCAAAAAAGGATTTACCTTTTTTTTTTTTTGATAAAAAAAAGTTTTGGAGGGGTTCGGCATCAGTCCCCCACCAAGGCCAGGGCACGGCTCCGGGCTCTATGAGCACTTACTGGGGACTTACGAGATCGCCTACCAAAAGAGTCCCAACGACGGCAGAGGGGATCGAACCCACGACCCAAGGACCTAATCCTGGATCCCTTACCATCTAAGCCAACTCACATTGCAAAAAAGGATTTACCTGTTGTGACGGGTTGTCACCCAATACTATGTTTATCGCCGGATTTGGAAGCTATATTAGAGATGGATCAGGGTACTCCTACAGATGTAGGCCAATGTTGAGAAGTCTCTCCTTGTATTAAAAAAAAAACAAACAAACAAAACCAAAGAAATAAGCGGTGGTTTGGCTTGCTTTGTTTTTTGAAAGAAAAATAACAATACCAATTAACAATTGTGTATCCCAAAATAACAATTAAAAAATTAATTAATCACGGAATAATGAAATAATCATTAGAGCATGTGACCATAAATCACTTCTTACACATAATATTCAATACCATCCACACCTATGCGCGCGCCAACTCGAAAGGTAATGTATTTTACTTCATTTTAATCATTAGACATGTCCCACGCGACATAAAGTGTTTAGAGTTTAGACACTAAATATCATTGCCTCCAGTCTTAAATTTAAATATAAGACCCAATTAATTTTTAGAGATATTAAAAAAGTTAAATAAATTACTTTAAATTATTTATATTTATCATTTTTCTTTAAACTAATTTGTCTGACTTATAAATTGATATATAATCTAATACTCTTTCCGGTCCTAATTATAGAAACTATTTACCAGAATTTGGAGAGATTAATGAGAGAAGTTAAATTAGTTAATTATAATTATTTTCCAAAAGTACCCCTACTGAAAATTGAAAATTACATCAAGACAAAATTAGTTGAATCAAGGGTGGACACCTAGTATAGAAAGTAAGAGAGGCTGAGTCACTTTTGATGCTTTCCCTGTTTGTATTTCCACAAAGTTGGTTCGATCAGTCGAAAGAACATGCACCAGTATGCAAAAGGTTAGAATAATTTTAAATTGTAAAGTAGGAACAAAGAAGCCTACGTGACATATACAAGGACTAGAATCCCCACACTAATATCTGGATATGAACTGGCAATATGTTAAATTTAAAATACATAATGAATATTAAATCAATTAGAAGACGAAATTCTATGCATTAATAGACAATCATAATTTCATAATAAAAAATATAATGATTGTTAAATTATACTAGGCGTGTATATTTGTTATTATCATCAAGGTATAAATTGAAAAAATAAAAAGTATAATTGAGGTGTATGTAGCATTAATAAGTTGCAAACATTATTTACTTTATAAAATATATAGGTGTATTATTAGATTATTATTGAGAAAGTATAAATAGGGGTATTATAGGAAAAAATTGACAAATGTTAAAATTTGCTTTTATAATTAGGACCAAAACCAACTCCAAAATGTATTCCTATAATTAAGATCGGAGAGAATAATACACAATATATTATATAACTAAGTGATTTATTTAGCTTCCTTAATATTTTCAAAAAAGTCAATTAAGTCTTATATTTAGGACCAGAATGAATACTAAGTTTGTTTAGGGCCAAAAGTAAAAGAAAATGAAATATAATTTTCAATATAAACAATTCAACTTTTGTTCATATTCGTTGAAATGACTTTATGGAGAACGACTTTTAGATTCCAATCAAGGAAAATAATATCAGAAAAATCTTCATTGATAAATGAATATGAGGAATTAATAAGTGAATCAGCTATAATTAATAACTTATAAGACTTGTCAATATATTATTTCGCTTGGTTTAAACCTAAAAGTCAGATTGGCTTGCGAACGATTAATTAATTGTTAAATAATAGTAATACCAAAATAGACAAATAAAAAATAATATATCAGAATCCTACGAAAGGAGGGGCTAAATAATAAAATTCTACAAGTCTGTTGGTCCCCTGGAATAAATGAATTCCAAAGGAGGATAAAAAAAGCATGAGATCAATGAACTAGAGAAGAGGGAAAATTGAATTTCCTTGATACATATAAACACAAAAAGTTTAATCATAAGGAATTTTTCACGAGTTTTTAATTAATGAGAAATCAGAGTTCATCGTGATCATCCTGGGAGCCGTCTGATTGAACTGTGTGGTAGAATAGAACTTCATGTTTAATCATCTCTTCAAGTGATAATTTCCCATCTTCATTGTCATCAGCCTGCACGTACAATTATATTAATTAATAACCAAGTGCCCATATAATTAAATATTTTATTTATTACATTATACAATTCCATTTTTTAAGAAATAACAAAATGACATAAATAGAGCGAAATACTCCCTCCGATCCTAATTATAAGAACACTTTTGTAGTACAAACTGTACTATAAAAGTGTTCCTATAATTAAGGAAGGAGGTAGTAGTATATAAGCTAACCTCATTGATCAAATATATTGTGTAAAATCTGGCATAAGCTAATTCTCCAGGGAAGAGGTATCCAAGTATGGGCATCAATTCCTCAGCTGACAAAAAACTGCCAAATATTTGTTCTTCATTAATTAATAATTTTATGAGAGCGAGGGGCAAAACTCTTTTCTTTTTTTCTTTGAATTGAATCAAAGTAGCACGCAATGCAAGAAATCAGGAAAATTGAGAGTATATTAAAATACATTTTTCAAAAATAAATTCAGACGATATTATCAAGGAAAAATTACTATGAGGTCCTAATAAAATTAAACAAGACCCGATGTACAATGAGTTACCGCATGCAATCAATTACTGGATGAGATCATTAATATAAGAGCAAGATAACTACTGTCAAACAGTTGATTTTTTTGAGATATTAAGAAAGTTAATTAAATCATTTTAGAGTAATTTTTTTATTTTTTTCACCAAATTAATTAGTTTAACTAATAAACTGATATATAATTTAAAGATACACAACATTTAATATGATTAAGTAATTTCTTTAGCGCAGCTTTCTTAATCTCTTCAAAAAAAGTCAACTCTATCATATATTTATGACTTGAGGGATTATATTTATGACTTGAGGGAGTATTATAAAAAAAGAGCAAGATAACTAATTTTTATATATTAAGAAAATTAGTTAGGTTGATTGTTTGTAACAAAACTGTGTTAATTAGTTTACCTAAATACCCTCATTAATCACATATATTGGAACTACCCTTGATAGAAGCCTCCATGTTCAAAAAATAAGAATACTTTGTGAAAAAAATTATAATTTTAGGAGATAAAATGGATTGAAGTATTACATATATTTAGAACCAATGGATACTTTTTCCTTATCTAGCTCATATATTTACGATATGATATTTAAGATATGAGGGAGTAATACTATATATCAAGTGGATGAAGATATTTGTGCAACCGTAAGACCAATGATGATGATGAAGATTAAAGAGAAGGCATATATAGGAGTAGTAGTTATTACTTGTCGTTGTTGACATCAAGCTCGTGAAACTTATGGTGTGGTTGAGGAACATTCCTTCCAGCAGTTTCAAATTCCATGTAACTCGCGTACGTACTGTACACATGCTCTTCAAACTCCTTGAAATTCAGTTTCCCATCATCATTATCACCATCCATTCTCCTGTTATATCACAGTCAAACATTAACATGTATATATATATATTATATATACCACTCATTACATGTTTCAACCTTACATATATAATTAACAACGTACGAGATGCTTACTTCATTCTATCTCTCAGTAGCCATTTCTGCATTCCTTCGTTCTTGCTGTCTTCTGGGTGCAAGAAGCTGCATGCATGCAACAACAAACCCAACACTTACTTAATCTATATTATATTCCTTAATATAAGATATATTTACTTAATTTGATTAGATTAAATAAGTTAGTTGGGTTAGTTAACATAACATGTATTTTCTAAAACACCTTATTCATATTCCTTAATTTATGTATTTCTTGATCACTGTTGAGGGTATCAATAGATGTAAATTATGAAAAGATTCATAAATATGAAAATTATGTCTTATTTATGATTAAGATTAACTCCCCAAATATGTCTTATATTAAGGACTAGAAAAGTATCATCTAACATTAATAAATATAAAACAAACAAAAAACAATTTTTATTGAGTATGTATGCATGTATAATACATTATACGTACTCTCTAAGCTCGGAGAAGTTAAGCAGCCCATTTTGATCAATGTCGGCCGTATCAAATCGCTCTTGCCACCATCCTGCTTCCCCATGTCCCATCCCTTTCTTCTCTGTTGAATAATGTCACAAACTCATTACACTAACATCTCACAAAATCATGCATTCTTTCTAAGTCTTTTGAACAAAATGATGATGAATACTCTCTCGCCTCTTCTTAATAGAAGACATATTTACATAATTTGATTTGATTAAGAAAATTAATTAATATAACATATATTTTCTAAAACACCCTAGTCATTTTCTTTAATTCTATCATTCACTCTCATCTTTGATTATTATTGACAAAGCATTAATTTAAGTAAATCATAAAAAAATTATAAATAAAAAAACTATATCTTATATTTTAGCATCAATAATATCAATTCTCTAAATATATATGTCATATATTAAGGAAGAAGGACCCGGATGGAGTATAATATTAATAACATGCACCTGTACGTACCTAGATCGGAGTCGGAAAAGTGGGGAAGATATTCCCGGAAAGAAATGGCAGAGTCGCCATCTTTATCCTTGGAGTTGAAATCATTTAAGGTCGTAAAATTTAACCTATCCATAGACTGTTGAAGAATCCAGGCCTCTAACTCATTGAAACTAATCAAATAATCCTTAGGGTCTCTATCTAACAAAGGGAACAAAATGGTCAACCTCAAGGTGGTGTTCAATTTCCCACCTGCCGTCACATACTCATACGTTTCCATTACCTCATTAAACAACCTCGTCGTCGTGTTCGTATTATTATTGTTCACATTATTATTAGTATTTCCTGCTGCTGACAGTAATTTCTTCCCGTCATCATCGCCGCCGCCGGTCATTGCCGTCTCCGATCTCTCCTGAATAATCCGGCCCTCGAGTGGGTCGAAGTCGAAGCTCAGCCCTATTCGTTCACGGATGATGAATCCGAACCGGCGGTTCAGAGCGGGGCCTCTGCGTTGGTCTTGGATCAGAGGGGAAATGACAACAAAAAACAAGAGGAAGGCGGTGGCTATGACGGCGTAAACCACCACCTTTTTCATCATTGTCAGGAAGCACCGATTATGTTGTTCAGGATATACGACACGACGTTTCAACTTTTTGTCTCAAAGCATTACTCTTACGGATTTTTAGAGAGATATGTGTGTGTGTGTTATGGTGAGATGATGATGATGATGTTCATGTCGTATCAGGATGCAGTACGTGGTATACCGGTGCCTCTCAGGAAATGAGAGGAGAGGCAAAGGGAAAAGGAAAAGGAAAGGAAGAGGGAGGGAAAATTGGTTATTGACGGTTGGAATGGAAGTTAATAGGGCCTGGAACAGTTGCCATTATTGTTTTTGGGAGTTTGATTCTGAACGACGACGTACTCCAAATTATATATTAGCTATATATGTCAATGGTAAATTTCGCTTACACTTTCAATAGATTTTTTGTCAAATAAGCGTGAGGTTGGGCTTTGACTTGGGGTTTAATAACTTCTCCATATGTACTTGTCAAAATCATTTCGTATCTACAGCGCAATCAGAAAAAAGATATGGGTGGCTGTGTCGTGTGTCTATATTTAGATTGGAATTGTCAAGTTTCCAAATAATTAGATTTTGAAAAATGTGAACAAAATTGGGGATAGCATTCAATACATATTAGAGGGATATAGTATAAAGTATCAAACTTTTTTTAATTTCAATAATATAATCAATATATGAGGTTGGTATAATTAACCACATAAATATTATGGGTCCATTTTTCTCTCTCTTATAAAGTGTAGTGAGCACAAGAGAAATCAGGAAGTGAATCCTTTTTTTTTCTATTATCTCTTATTAGCACATCTGGACTGTTTATTGGAAATATGGTAGAAAAGTCAAAGTAATATTATGACTTTTCATATCGACTAAATGGACATAATTTAAAAATTACGATGAATGATGATAAGATAAACCATAAGAAATCAAGTCTAGTTTGGATGGTACGTAGGGTCTGTCTCTATGTGGAATGTTGTTTACTTGTGTCGTCTGTTGGCTCCTGCTTGTCTTTATTTTTGGGTGTCATACATTGTTGTGTTTTGGTGTTTGTTCCAATTAGATTTCTGTTTCTTTTCCGTGGTGGAACGAAAAAGCAGTATTTCTCAGGGATAAATTATAGAACAGCACCATTGGGAGGCGGATTTTACGTGCAATAATATTTATTTTTTGTTTATTATGTGCGAAGATTTTTCATCCTGGATTACAGCACAGGCAAGACGTACTCTCCAAAGATTCCCACCTTGTAGGGGGAGCAAGAAACTAGAGACTCATCGTTGGGTTCGTTCCACTTTTTCCAACGCAAATCCTTTTATTTAATTATTATCCCTTGTACTATGCCTAACAAAAAGCAAATCTCGATATCTACAACTTCATTCAACACCACCAAATAGACTATAACGCCCCCTTGAATCGGGTTGGTGATGGATCCACATCGTTTAAAACCACATATGTATCTGTTCCCTCTCATTCACGATGGACACTGTAGACTTGTTTGGAATTATGATTCACAAGCACATAAGTTGTTTTTAAACGCTTCAATCATCATTTCAAATAAGTCCTAATCCAGTGCGACAAAATCTCATTTTCTTGAATTGGCCCACAAATATAATCTTTGCTGATTTGTGATGCTTCTGGGCCAGCTTCTGTTTTGGGTAGAGCCCACGATTGCCTGTCATATAGTGGACCATGGGACTTGATATGGGCCCATCGTAAATGAACAACCAGCCTGACTCATTCAAGCCCACAGCCCAATCAAAGTCAACCCAACCACGGTTAACAAAAATGCTCCATAAGGAGCACCAGCTGCGGCCGCTACGGTTACTGTATTCTTCATAAGCCCAATGTTATATGAGGGTGTCATATTGGGCTTAAATAGCCCGAAGTTCCTCTCACAAATCGGGCCTGGCTTAAGATCTTCATCGAAAAGCGCAAAAATGTACGTTTCGAATGTCCGGTTGGGCATGAGCGGCGTTCCAACCCCAGAGGACACGTGGCGAATGAGGTTTCCGTTGAACTCAGCTGCATAACTTGGGTCGACACCAACTTGTTGGGCCTCACACAATGTGGGCCAACCTGTTTCTGCAATCACAATCTCGAGGCTCTCAAAGCCCAAATCCTTCATGGCCGAGTAAACAGCATCGAGTTGCGCATCTAACATGTTCGTGTATCGAAGCCCAGTATTTTGATCTACGTTTCCGGTGTTCGGCCGGGAAATTGCGTAATCTAGGGTTTCGGCGGTGCAATCGAAGAACGGGTAAGGATTAACCATGAAGGGGGAATCGGTGGCCTCTAGAAAATTAAGCATCGGTTTAATCACATGAGTGTCGTAGCCTTGTCGGAACCTACTGGTGGAAGGTGGGCTCGAATTCGACAATATGCCTAACGAGTTCGGCGTCGATATTTTGATGCGGTGATCCAGGGAGGATCCGATGAGGGCTGTGTAAAGAGTTTGCATGGCAGGAACGAGGGTGCTGATTAGAAGTTTGTTTGCTGTGGATATGACTTCGTTGCCAACTAGGATCCGGATGAGGTTAGTGCTGGCGACAAAAGGTTGCACACTGGTATTCAGCCATTGTTGGGCAATTGTTAGGTTAGTAAGGTGGGGGATTTGATCATTAGGGACTGTAATGGAAATTTCAATCCCCGTATGAGCAAATGCTTGTAACATTTCTGGGTTAGCATCAAAGAGTCTCACACGGTCGATGGTGGTGGATTCTGAGAGGAACTTTGCAACTTGAGATGGTGGTGGAAGATTATCTGCTACCGTGCCATAGTTAACCCCAATTCCTTGCAATCCTGAAAAACATGAATCACTATATTTTTATATTTTGTATAGAAGCTACAATTCTAGAAGGGAAGTAAGTATCTATGCATTATGCATACCTTGGAGAAGAGACAAAGAAAGTAGAAGTATATATCCTTTGAGTATAGAAGCAAAGGATGCTCCAACAGCCTTCTCCATGGTTGTAGGTAATGAAGATGATGAATGGTGGTGAATTCGAGGATGCCATTGATGAAGTAACCCCGAGATACCTTGCTTTTTGACGAGGAAGAATTCTTGCTGTTGAGGATCTTCTTTGGGTGAGATTGTGAGAAAGCTTCCTCTTTGTGCTTGCTTAAGTGAATTAAATTACCACCATCATTAGCTTTTTGGGCCTTTTTATTTTATAATAATTATTAGCATTAACCATTAATCCATAATCCATAAACAATACGAAAGCACATGGTCAGATATGACTTTCAGTTGAAGAACAACCTTTCCTTCCCACAATGGGTAAGGTATTAGTACAAATCTCCGCCTTTGAACCTCTCATTCATAAAATAATATGGAAAAAAAAAAGGAAATCTGTAACCATTCTGCCTAGAATGCACAGTCATGTTGCTGCATTTTAACCCCACCGTGGCGAAATTTGCTCAGTTCAAGTACAGTTTGATATTCGAGCAAAAAAAAAGTACAGTTTGATAGATTTATTTGTCATGGACTAAACTCTTTCGATTGTCAATGCACATTTTAGACTTTGTGATGTGTGTTAAGTGTGTGTAGCTCCAATGCACCTGAGGTTATTAGTTTTTACTACACTTCGGCGGTGCGAAAAATGGCCCAATCTTGGCCTCGTTTTTGGAATTTTAACTAGCAGTATTGTCTTGTTGGTAACTACAAAACGGGGGGCGGGGAATTAGAATTTGCTGTCGATTCTTTCTTTTTTTCGCCTTTCCCTGCTTGTTCTTTTCTTCTGGTGTCAGCAAATTTTCTTCGTATTACATCACTTTTTCCAATAAGTTTTTTATTTTACTGAAAGATGCCAATAAGCTTTTTGTGTGTTTCTTGATATCGAATGTTGAAAGGCACAAAAAAAAAAAGACACAATCAACAACTTTCATGGGAATCAAAAAGGGGAAAGAAAAGGAGAGAGAAAGAAAGAAAGAACAAAGCAAAACAACCATTACTGGTCTCTGTCTATGTTCAAATAGGATCTTAAAAATGTATGAGGCTTTGAATTATGATGACAGCTATCAGATTCTTGGGTTATAACACATTCTAGCAAGGAAAGAAAGTGATGGATTCCATTTGATGATGGGCAGGTAAGCCCCAAAAAGAAGAGGAGAGAGACTTGGGAACTTATCTGGCAATAGATCAAAGCTTGAATAGCACAAAAGGTGGTGGCAAGCCGGCAACAACAATCAACAGCCTCCCACTTTCTAAGATTGCTTGCTCAAGTGAGCATCTCAGGCTCAGAGGCACCATGGTACATACTGATCTGATACAAACTGCAACTGTGTTTGGAATACTCATTTGAGCAAGAAACTTTAAAAAGGGGAACTTTAATTCTCTCTCCTCCCCTCCCTCTCCCCCTCACTGTGTGTGAATCTAGCAATACTGCTCCAATACAATTCTATATCCCATAGTTTTAACATATATAATAAATGGGAAGTGCAGAATTATCCAAAAGCCACAGACCAAAGTACCCACTTGCTCATGTAATTGGAAGCAGGTCCTATTTGGATGCCAATTTGAGCCGAGGGCTACTAACTAGGCTGGCCTAAATGACTTGAAAAGACCTCAGGTTTTAAACATTAAGCTTTAGTTAATTTGGGTAATTTAGGTAATCAAAAGGGTTTGTTAATGTGGGAGTGATGAGAAGAACTGTATTGTGGGTTATGTGATGTTGACATTTGACAGTCCGCTTAAGAGGCTAAGAACTGAAAGGAATTGTAGGTACTCATGGAATGGCAGCTAAAAGTTGGTTCAAGCCCAACAACCAAAAATGCAAGGTAAGTCAATCAAGACTTATGATTGATTAGGCTATTGGTTGCCAGGGACATCTCATTCCTAATGTTTCACTCTTCACCTTCACCTTCACCTTCACCCTATCCTATTGTTTATACAGTAAAGTCTAGACTTTCGTTCTGGGATGTCCATCAATAATTCCCGTTACTTGATGAAATCTTGTAAATTCTCCTATTCTCATTTTTCTATTTTATAAAAGTTTCAATTTATTTTTCCAAATTTAAAATCAAGTTTGAATTTGTTTTTTTATAAAGTGATAAAGCAGAAAAAATCATGCATGCTGTGACAGTATATATATATTTTCTACCATATGTTGTATATCCAAAAGTTTGGATGATCTGAATCATTTTGGGTACTGCTAGCGCAAATATGTTTACTCATCCCCACAGTGGCAGCAAGTTATGTTATTTCGATGGGTTTATCAAATCTCATAATGTAATGGCATGCCACTATATTTTGAATTGACGGTCAGATTTTGTTTCCCATTTCCCTCACAAAATTTTTAACTTTGTTATGATATGTTTTTAATGAATAACAACTAATTATATAAACAACATTGTTTAAATTTAAGCATAGTTTCAAGCTAAAAAAAATCATAGTTCAAAATTAACTAAAGTATATGCAATTTCATAACATTAAAAAATTATTACTGTGCATTCAACACTTCATAGATATTTAAAAAGGGGAAGTGGAAGAAAATAACAGTTAAACTTTAAAATCTTAAATTAGTGATTTTCTCATAAAATGAGTTGTTAATACCTATATTTTTGTAGGCAACAAGACTGATTTGAGATTTTACAATTCAAATGATATTTTTTTCTTTTTTCTTTAAAAAAAAAAGTAAAGACACAATATAGATTCATTTACATCACAATATAAAAATCTGGTATTGTATCACACAAAAAAAAAAAAAAAAAAAATCGTACAAACGAAGGTGGGGTTGGTGTTGTGCTTCGGGTTGTTGGATGAGTAAGACGAAGATAGAGATGAAAGGAAAATAAATAAATATGATAAAGATAGAAAAGTAAATTTTAACAACTTTATATAATAATGCTTTTAAAGTGGGACAAATGATTCAGAAGAAAGAAAGGATTCGTTGAAGTGAAGACATATGGTAATGGAGAGTTAGTTGAATGAAGACATATCATGCTCTTAAAGTTAGTAATAGTAAAATTTAAACTCCCCATCCCCCAATCCACGGACAATGTTACTTTTTTATATTATATATATATAATGTCGCCATTTCAAAAGTGACATCTTTTTGGATCTCAAGACCTGACATGATGAATATTAAGCGACAAAATATCTCCAAGGTTGAATATATGAAATAAAAGAATATAAAATAAGGGCAGAAAAATTGAAAATCAGAATAAATGCCCCACCATATACCAACTTGCACATGTTGAGTGTCAAAATCAAAATAGTTGTATGGTAATTTATTAATAGCTGGCTACTTTTTTTTTTTTTGGCTCAGAAATGGCTGGCTACTGGCTAGTGCGTGTAGATTGACGAGCATTAAAATTTAATCATGCGCATCCGGGGAATCGAACCCCGGTCAGTACCGTGGGAGGGTACTATGATACCACTACACCAGATGCGCTTCCTGATGATTTTTCAAATAATAATTTAAAGTTTAACTAACAACCAGAGTCAACGTATCCAAAAGTTTGATGGCTGATTTAAATGTTATTTATTTGAGTTGCTGGTGGAAACTGGAGTGGGGACAAAATGTTAACAACAAATAATACTATTAGATTTACCAATACCATTGTTACAATTTGTCAGTAAAGGAATTGAACGAGAGTATACATTTATTAATTATAAAGGAATAGCAGATATTGCTGATTTGTTTGAGATATGGCAGTCATCTTCTCAGTTCACCTACATCCCAGCTCAGCTCTCCATTCATCACTGATAGTTTTGTTTGTGCATAACTTCTGAAGATCAATGTAACCTATAATGGTGTCCTCAAATACCGCATCTTCCAACTTTGCTTCAACAAATGTGGACCCTGACAGTACGGTGTTCTTGAACACAGCTCCTTGAAGATCTGCTTTCTCAAAGTTTACTCGGTCTAATACTGCATTTGAGAAGTCCACTCCTGCGAAAGAACAATGCTGTTGGAGATCAAAGTTTCATTGAGAAAAATCATTATACGACCACCTTTTAACCAAAAAGGTAAATGCTGAAGATCATTATTGAACTACATGGTCAGACTTTTGAAAATAAGTACATAATTGGACTTGATATTAACTCTTAACCCAATTCCTTAAAATATTAGATTTAAAGATTATGATCAATGATATACTCTGCTTTCATCTTAATTCTTTTCAGAGTAAAATTTCTTCCCATTCTCTCTCTCTTTTTTTTCTTCTTTTTTTTTTCTTTTTTTGTGTAAATTCAAAATTTCCCCAAGTCACTTTGGACTTAACACTAATCTCTGTCGGGCCGAGAGGGTCAACGTTAAAGCCCACCCACAAGTTCACTTCCTAAGATTTGAACTTGTGTTCTTTTCTTTACGGAGATGAGACCGCTTATCATGTCAACTAACATCTCTTCTCATTCTCTAATCATACTGAATTACCCCTTTTAGGGCCAAAATTCACTGGCTATATTCTCAGATAATAAGCTTTACTATATTCTCAAGTTGTTAACTTATGAGCTTTAAAGAGTACTCCCTTTTTTATATTTAAACTCGCAAACCTACAATATCAAGCTAACAAGTAATTCAACGATCACAAATTCACAATAGGGTATCCAAGTTAACTTGTTACCTTTGAAGCTAGCACCAACAGCATAAGCCTTTGACATCACAACTTCTGTCATGTCTGCACCATCAAACTTTGCATCTGCCATGAGAGCCGCAGATAGAGTCTTCCCCTTTAAGTTGGTCTTTTCATTTGTGTAATCACAGAGCCGAAGATCTAAGGGCTTGTCATAAACTCCATTTGCCTGACCAATTGTGTTGCCTACAAATGCACGCTCGCATCGATTCGGTTCTGTAGACAATGGAGGCAGCCTCTGCAAGAAAAAAATAAAAGGGGATTGTATTCAATATTCCTCTACTTCTTTTGAAGATAGGCATAAATCATTTCTCATTCTCAAAATTATAAAAAATCATAAGATCTATAGTTGACGTGGTATGTTTCTGAAACTGGAAGCATCACAGGCCTTACTGAGAAAAATATGTAATCATGAATTGGCAAGAGTGTACATATAGATGGTCTTAATGGCAAATATAAAGCCTTAACCAATGAGGGTGATATCTGTAAAACTATACAAGACGTACACTAAAACTTCATATTTCTTCAGATATCCAGGACAAATTGGAGACTAAAGTTAGAGTACAAAAAATGGTCTGTGTTGCACTTTTTGTTTAGTTTTTACTTAGCAAGCATACTGAGAGAACAAAATGATCATGGTTTCACTCATCGGAGACAATTTTTGATTTTGAGAACAACAATTTATAAGAGAACAAACTAAGAATGTCCCAATTTCTTTTAGGTCTGTCAGTTTGAATATTTTTTATCCTAGAATTAAAGGCAGATTATGTTTGTTAACTTAAACACCTCATTTCATGTTGCCACATCACCATTCAATGGTCCACATCATACTGTTTTGGAAACTTCATTTGTGACACCCCATTTCAATAAATCGAGTCTATGAGGGACCAAATCATTATCAATCTTCTATATATATATACGGAATTCATAGAGAACCACCTTATCCATAAGACATGCACATAAATAGTACTCCCTCTGGTCCTTATTATAAGGACCCAACTAACTTTTCTCACAAACCAATAAAAGTAGTTAAAGTCAATAAAGTTATCCTAGAATCTAAGTAATTTCCAATATTACCTCTACTAATTCCACTAAACTCCAATATTATATTAATTATTACTCTCACTCATTACCTTTATTAATTAGGGACAGACATGGAAAAAAATAATCAATGCTCATTGGAAACAAGCAAGTGCCTTATAAAAAGGACTAAATAAACTTACTAGTTGGTGCCTTATAATAAGGACCAGAGGGAGTATAAGTCATTCTTTAAAATTCATGCAACGGGACCCATATCTAATTAAGAAAAATCTTATAACTGAAGGACCAACACAGTTTTTTTCAGAAACGATGCAATGGGAAGTGGGAACACGGACCAACTAATATAGAAAGACCAACTCTGAATTCTTATGAAATCTGAGGTGTAAACTGTAAAGAGCAGAAAATCAAGAAATCCACTAAACACCAGCCAATCAAGAGAAATCCAACAATGATCTTCCATTAACATTGTTCGTGTTGGAGATAGACTTACTGACAGTGACAGAGATGAGAGTCAGTAACCTCCTTTATCAGAACTTGGGGGCCAAAAGGGGATCAATAAATTCGGACGAAAACATTGAAAGAAATTAAAACAACTGAGTTTGCTATCACTAATTCAAATTGAATGCCAGTTTAAGCTGCGAACCTGCCTAGCAGCAATAACAGGAAAAGCAGCAGCAGCAGTCACAGTACAAGCAGCAAGAATACCACAGGTCAAGTTCTTGATATTGCTGAAAGTTACTAACCTTTGCTTAGCCTCAGAGCCATCGTCCAACTCACCTAATCACACCACACATTACATGTAAGCAACAAATTTCCAGAAACAGAACAAAAATTGCATTAAAAATGAACCAAATTAAATTCGACAGGCACAAGAAAGCGACAAAGATAATGAAGAGTGAGAGAGACCAGAGCAACGGGCGGCGAAGGAGATGCGGGTTGCAGAATTAGCGAGCATGGAGCGTTTGGGGTAGGAATAGGTGACGAAAAAGGCGTTTCGAGGGAGAGGAATTGAAAGGTTGGCCATAGCTATCAGAGGAAGCACCTAGCTTCTTCCCTATCTGTATCAGATCAGCTTCGGACGTTGTCGCTTGTAGCTTATCCGCAAATAGATATTTTACGAGTAACCGGCTTTCGTCCAATACTATTCCCATCCGCTGCGTTGCGTTGAACTGTCGTCGTTTTGGCACAGAAAGCTGAACCTGTGCCCTTAAAAAAAAAAAATAGGGACTTACCGGTGTAAAAAAAGATACTTCAGGATACTGAACGTTAGTGAAAAATACTTCATGATCTTGAAAAATTATTTGAGGATCTTGATAAAATATTAAGGGTAGTGACTGATACTAAAAAGATACTTTAGGATACTGACTGATATTTAAAAAAATATTTTATAATCTTGAAAAAATATTTTTGGATACTGAATGACTGAAATGATACTTTATGATACTGAAAAAATATTTTACGATATTTAAAAAAATTATTTTAGGATCTTGAAAAAATATTTCAGGGTACTAACTAGTATTTCAGGTACTGACTGGTACTCAAAATACACCCCAAGATGTTTTTCAAGATCCTAAAATAATTTTTTAATATTATGAAGTATTTTTCTAATACTGTTCAGTATCCTAAAGTATTTTTTTTAGTATCAGTCATTACCCTAATTTTTTTTTAAAAGGGTACAAGTTAGTTTAGTATCCTAAAGTGTTCTGGCGTAGAACCAGAACCCTAGCCCTGATGGGGCTAGGATGTTGATGTTGATTGGGACTTGACCTAGGAGCGATTCCTAGGGCCTACGTACCCTGAAGAGGGATCAAAGTCCACGTAGTTCGAGGATTAGATGAGGCGTTTAGCCAAAGGGGTGGTCGTATGCTCTGTGGCCAATGTATGTGAATAGCGGAGCGTAGGCCGTGTAGAAGATGATGTACCTTTAGGGTTAACCCGCTATATATAGAGGCTACCTTAGGTTTAGGGTTTGAGCGTGGGCTTCTATGCCTCAAAGCCCAAGTGATGTGGCGTCATATCGTGCCATGTGGATTGCCCTTGTTGGGCCATACAACGAGAATATGGGCCTTATATAAATCCATAACATTGCCCCGGCCGGTAGTTCAAGGTTTTGGACTGCCGGGGTGTATGATGTCTGGATAAGTCATCCGAGGTGTTGCCCGTCTCCGACGTCTCGTCGGGCTAGGACTTGTTGAGCCCATTTCCCGTGTACGTGGTAGCGTTGCAAGGTACGATGAGTCGGGGTGACATCCTGCGTCTCGTGACGTGCCATGTTGGCGTCCTATGGCTTGAGGACTCGTGGTGAATACCGATGTCCAAAAGGGCTTTTGTGTGTACTTTTGAACAATTAACCTTATGAATGAAAATTCAAGTAATTGGTCCATTGTGTACTTTTAACTTTATGCATAAACTGCACATAGTCAAGTTCTAGACCGGGCCAGTGTCTTTAAATAATTAGAGTCCTCTTAGTACTCTTCTGGTGTCAGAAACCAGGTGCATGAGTAGGGGTGTCTAAATATACCACGCTACGAGGTTCGGAGTCGTTATCCGGGATTTTAACCAGGGTAAGGGCAAATTGTCACATGCTCATCCGTGGTCGTCGTCGGGACACACTTTGACCAAGTGGACTGATCGGGGTCCAGTATGACTATTCGCCTTCTTACTTAGGTGTCAATTTCGATGCATCAAAATATATACGGTGCATGGGCCTCGGTGTCGATTCTGGGCGTATGGACCTCGGTGTCGATGCTGCTTATTTAGCGAATCATTTAAGCAATCTTAGAATTGAACATTCGGCTAATAAACCCTTTATTAATTCAAGAGATGATTAGCTTTATAAAGCTGACAATTCGGACATGAGGTGTCCGTTGCGGCATTCGGCTACGACTAGGCCTAACTATAATAGATCCTTAGCTTGTCGCCGTTCCTTGTCCTCTTGATTTGTTTCCTAGCCAGGTTTTCTAGAACGTAGGCTTCTCTGTTGAGTTTTTCCTTAATTCGGTAGGGGCCGTCCCAATTTGCCATCTCTGGCTTTTTTGTTACTGACGTCGGCCCTTCGTAGGACTAGGTCTCCCCAGTCGAATACCACAGGCACGACCTTCTGTTGTGTTTGGCCGTAATGAGTTGTTTGGCCGCCATGTCTAGGCCGTGTGCCATGGTTCATCTTTTGCTTCCGTCAAGACTTTCTGCCGAGCCCGAGTTTTAAGCGGGATCGGTGTAACCGAATCGCGTTCTTCTATTTTTGGAGGTGGATTCCATCCAATTTAATACGGCACCCTTGCGCCCGGTGATGGGAGGGTACCAATAGCTCAAAGGAAACACGGGTGATATGTGGATTCGAAGAAATATGTAATGAACAATAACATATAAAGAAAAAGGTACATTGCCTCCACGAATAAGATCTTGTACCTCGCGATTTATGCAAACTTTAGCATTGACGATGACGGTTGTCATCTCGAAACAATCCGATTGATGCACGTATTAAGTGTAACCGAGGTCCGTTCTGGGTGTCGTGACCCGGAATTTGTTTCTCCATTTGTGGGTGTCGTAACCCTTAACTCGTTTGTCCATTATGGGTGTCGTAACCCTGGACTCGTTTATCCGTTCTGTTGCCCCCAGACCGGTAGTTCAGGTCTTTGAGCTGCCAGGATGTGTTGATTTACCAACCCGAATCAGATTGTTCGTGATTGTCGGGATTGCTTGCGTCTTGACCGAGATTCGGGTTTTAACTTAACACCAAGATTCAGGGTTTACATACTCTAACACCGAGATTCCGGGTTGAGATACTCGAACACCGAGATTCGGGTTTATTATTTCTCGGATTCATACATGTAAATAGACTTGGTGGGATTGCGGTGCAACACGGGCCCGAGTTTTAACCGGTTCGGTGTAGCGGGGTTCGTCTTCAAAACTTTGGCGAGCCGGGATTTTAACCGATTCGGTGTAACAGGGTATGCCTTCAAATTTACTCGGGCGGGATTTTAACCAGATTCGGTGTAACAAGGATCTGTTTTCAAAACTTTGGCGAGCCGGGTCCTAACCGATTTGGTGTAGCAGGGTATGCCTTCAAATTTACTCGGAGTAGGATTTTAACCAGATTCGGTGTATAGCAGGGTATGCCTTCAAATTTACTCGGAGCGGGATTTTAACCAGATTCGGTGTAACAGGATCCGTTTTCAAAACTTTGGCGAGCGGGGTCTAACCGATTTGGTGTAAGCGGGTATGCCTTCAAATTTACTCGGAGCTGGGATTTTAACCAGATTCGGTGTAACCGGGGTATGCCTTCAAATTTACTCAGAGCCGGGATTTTAACCAGATTCGGTGTAACCGGGGTCCGTTTTCAAAACTTTGGCAGAGCCGAGGTCCTAACCAGATTTGGTGTAACCGGGGTACGCCAAGGAGGGAGGATGAGAATCCTACTCAAATTTGGGTTCCAAAGGAGAAAAGATGACTCACATCTGGGTTCCCAAGAAGAGAGGATGAGAATCCTATCAAATTTGGGTTCCAAAGGAGAAAAGATGACTCACATCTGGGTTCCCAAGAAGAGAGGATGAGAATCCTGCTCAAATCTGGGTTCCAAATGAGAAAAGATGACTCACATCTGGGTTCCCCAGAAGAGAGGATGAGAATCCTGCTCAAATCTGGGTTCCCAAGAAGAGAGGATGAGAAACCTACTCAAAAATCCGGGTTCCCAAGGAGGGAGGATGAGGGAGGATGAGAATCCTGCCTACTATCTTCTCATCATGTGAATTCATGAAGAAACAGAAAAAGATAGGGCATCTAAATTTATACCAGAATTGAAAAGTCTGAGTTCCCAGGAGAGAGGATGACGATCCTTGAGGAGGGAGGATGAGAGTCCTATCTACTATCTTCTCATCATGTGAATTCATGAAGAAACAGAAAAAAGAAAACCCATGGTGGAGATGCAGGGGATGAGAATCCTGCTGGGTTCCCAAGGAGAGAGGATGAGAATCCTTGAGGAGAGAGGATGAGAATCCTTCATTACACATTGCTCAATTTCCCAACTTATCCAATGAGAGGAGAGAGGATGACGATCCTTGAGGAGAGAGGATGAGAATCCTTGAGGAGAGATGATGAGAATCCTTTATTCCACATTGCTCAATTTCCCGACTTATCCAATGAGAGGAGAGAGGATGACGATCCTTGAGGAGAGAGGATGAGAATCCTTCATTCCACATTGCTCAATTTACCAACTTATCCAATGAGAGGAGAGAGGATGACGATCCTTAAGGAGAGAGGATGAGACTCCTTCATTCCACATTGCTCAATTGCCAACTTATCCAATGAGAGGAGAGAGGATGACGATCCTTGAGGAGAGAGGATGAGAATCCTTCATTCCACATTGCTCAATTGACCAACTTATCCAATGAGAGGAGAGAGGATGACGATCCTTGAGGAGAGAGGATGAGACTCCTTCATTCCACATTGCTCAATTGCCAACTTATTTGATACACACCCTCTCTTAAAAGAATTCCCAAAGAGAGATCCTGGTGATCCTTCCAACTATCTTCTCGTCATGTAGAGACATGGAGAGTTAAAAGAAAACCCATGTGAAGAAGCTCAAAACCAAAGTCGTTGCTCAAACAACAATTGTTTCTCTGAATCCCTTCAGAGGCTGCTATGATTCTTGATTTTGCTGCTGTGGATTTTCAGGAACTGCCCGTGCAAAGGCATCTGACTGCTGCTTCTGGTATTGACCATCGTTGGTCGTAGGAATCGAAATTTACGGTCCCCACGGTCGGCGCCACTGTTCTGGCGTAGAACCAGAACCCTAGCCCTGATGGGGCTAGGATGTTGATGTTGATTGGGACTTGACCTAGGAGCGATTCCTAGGGCCTACGTACCCTGAAGAGGGATCAAAGTCCACGTAGTTCGAGGATTAGATGAGGCGTTTAGCCAAAGGGGGTGGTCGTATGCTCTGTGGACGGTGTATGTGAATAGCCGGAGCGTAGACCGTGTAGAAGATGATGTACCTTTAGGGTTAACCCGCTATATATAGAGGCTACCTTAGGTTTAGGGTTTGAACTGTGGGCTTCTATGCCTCAAAGCCCAAGTGATGTGGCGTCATATCTGTGCCATGTGGATTGCCCCTTGTTGGGCCATACAGCAGAATATGGGCCTTATATAAATCCGTAACAGAAGTATTTTTTTTAGTATCAGTCATTACCCTAATTTTTTTTTTAAAGGGCACAAGTTCAACTTTTTGTGCCAAAACAACGATACTTCAAGGCAATGGATGGGAATAGTATTGGACCAAAGCCGGTTCCAATGTTTTCAGGGGTGGTTCTTTGGAAGAAGGCCCTTTCTTTTTTCAGATAGAATGGCATTTGAGTATTTTCATAAGAAAATATACATATTAGATTAAAAATTATATCCCACTTCCACTTCCAGTATTGTACTTTCATAAAATCTTTTCCACAATTCCAAATGTTTGTAAATAGCGAAAATGTGTGTTTTAATTGTTTAATTAAATGAAGAGTAAATACACTTTTTGATCCCTGACAAAAAATACGGACCTCATTTTGGTTCCTGACAAAAAAAGACCATTATTCGTCCTTTTTATGGGACTAAAAATGACTTTTTGAAAATTTGTGAGAGATCAAAATGTCCACCAATCGACCCTTATTCGTCCCTTTTATGGACTAAAAATGACTTTTTTTTTTGTCAGTGACCAAAATGGGTCCGTGTTTTTTGTCAGGGACCAGAAAGGGTATTTACTCTTAAATGAATTTATTAACTTTTATCATTGAAAAAATCCCTTTAAAATCCTTTTGAAATACTCAAATTTCAATTGGGGTTGCTAAATTTAAGAAATCATTAATTAGGCTAAATGACCCAAATAATAATTTATAAATTTTGTCAATTTACCTCAATGTTCCATAATTATTAGACAAGAAAAAACTCTTGACACTAGGATATATCTATTGAATGCAAGAAAAGATTGTCCATATACTTGCATATTTCTCTTCACACCTACAGAAATAGAGCCTGACCTGAATGGGAAAAATAGTTTATCCACTAATATATCTACAAGAATTGAACTATTGATGGTTTAACCATGATCAGTGTTATTCATAGATTGATAAAGCATCAAGAGTTAAGGCATGTCTTGTTGGTGAAAATACTTTCAAGATAGAAATATCACTAAGAGAAGAATCTGTGTAATTAATATGAATAATTGGTAAACATAAATATTTCTGCACTAAGAAGAAAACCAGTAAAAGCTCATAAGACTGCTGAATATGGTAATGAACTATGAAGAAATCCGGGCCCAACATACGTTGTTTCCTTAAGATAATTTTGCTCCCTCAATATGGATGCCCAAGGTTGCTGAGCAATTGCCTCCCAAGATAGAGCGGATTTTTCGTCTTCAGAAAGATGACATTCTCAATCAGAAGCCCAAGCGAACACAATGAGTCTGCTTTCAGAATCGCACGGATGAAACTAATAGTAAAATGTATGGGAGCGTAATGTTAGAAAAACGAGTGTGTTTTTCTGTCATACGCACGTCTATTTATAGACGATGAAACGATCAGATGGAGTCCCGTCGGTGAACCGACGTGACCGGCGGTGGCGAACCGACGCGACTTCTTATTCATAACCCATGGGACACAAAATTCTAACATGTCTGTGTGATTAAAGAATATGAAAATTCGTAAAACCGGGGTATTTTGAAAATTTGCTACAAGCTACTCATCTGTTCTTTATAAGATAGTACTATTGTTTGTTTGTTTTTTTTATCAGATAATATTTGAAGATGCTAAACATTTAATGCATTTTTTATATTCAATTAATTATATTTCTCTCTCTTAATTTTTTTCCCACTCATTCTTTCCTAGCATGCTTTTCACCCATTCTCTCCCCAATCCATTGTTGTCAAACTCACGAGTTGACTCTCTGAGTTTACCGATTTTACGTTTTTAGCTTACAAAATCGAGTTAGTTTGTACTTAAACTTGTGCTAGTCATAAACTCGATTAAACTTACAAGTTTACACACCTAGTTTAACGTTTTTATGCTTTTACCTTGTAAAATTATGTCAACTTGCTCTTAAGCTCATGTTATTTTATTCGTTTTGATCATGTTCAATGATTTTACTATATATGAACTTCATATAAATTTATTTTTTGGATATAATTAATTACAAATGCTGATGAATTTAATTTAATTTATTCATATTTAAATTAAATTATTGTCATTTATACATTTTTATTATTATATTTTATACTTTTAACTCCTATTTATTAATAAATGTAAACTCTTAAGAGTTTACGATCCCAGTCTACATTCTTACCACGAGTTTATTTAAACTTATGAGTTTGACAACTTTGCTTCCACCTACCTTCTTTATAAATAAAAATGTTGTTAGAAAATAAGATGTTTTTTTTTTTTTTTTTGCTTTATATATTTATTACATTTAACAAATTTTAACTAACCTTGTTACAAAAAATAACTGAATCTCTTGGGAAATTTACCAAAGTAGCAATTTTTAACAAAAGTTGTACCTAATTAGAGCAGTTTGGAAAATATTTATTAAACTAATGCAATCAAATATGGACTAACGCCACTAGTGGCGTCAGGTAGTCTGACGCCACTGAGCAGTGGTGTCCGATTGGCTCACGCCACTAGTGGCGTCACCTCTTGCTTTAAGACGCCACTTGCGTCAATTCACTAATTATTCAATAATTAGTCATCTATCTTAAGGTTATAATAAATTCACTAATTAATTAATTTACTAATTAGTCTTGCATCCTAAAGTCTATAATAAATTTTAAATATTTTAATTCATTTAATTATTAATTAAAATTATTATTTACTCTTTTTATTATTTTAAATATATATTGAATTGACGCAAGTGGCTTTAAGCAAGACTGGCTTCATACCAAGTGACGCCACTAGTGGCGCGTTACTGCATTAGTTTGGTAAATATTTTTTAAACGGCTAATTAGGTATAATTTTTATTAAAAATTGTTATTTATTTAAATTTCCCTAATCTCCTCGGTGCTTTCTCTGCCGCGCTTGTCTGGCGTTGTTTGCCTGCTCGGTCCTCCCAAATCCCAATCGGCGTTCTCTCCTTGATCGGCACTCTCAATCGTCGTGTCTTGCGTTCTCTCCCCCACTCGAAAGTACGTTTGCTTTGTCCTTCCCTCTCTGCCTTTCCCATTTCTCTTTCACCGCAAATCTCACAAAACAAACCTTTCCCATTTTCAATTTTCAAATTAATTGCATTCTCAACTCGAAAGATAAAGGAGAAACACATTGTGGGATTGTAGTAATAAATTCATATAAAAAAATTGTTTTGTTTCCTGGGTTTGCGCAGGGGCGAAGTCTAAGCGCATTTATGACTAGGGCTTCTATTAATTGCTGCATCCGCGTGATACGCAGCCAGTTTGCTTCCAATCCTCATTTTAGAAATTAATTACGGGCTTAATTTAAAAAATCCTTTCCAGATTTTTATTTCCAACGGCTAATTTTTTTTCCCAACTCGCTAAAATATGACCGTTGGAAGAGGGGAGAGCTTCGTTGCCTCATTCTATAAAAGACCCATGAGCGTATAGAGATTAGATTGATGATTCGGAATAGACGCTCTCCAAGCAAGAGCCCAGAAAAAGAATTTTAGGGCTGAGATATTCTTGTACGTCTCCTTTTGCTTTCTTCTTTCTCTGTTATCTGTGCTCTACTTGAATTGACATTGATCTATCCTATTCAGATTGCTTTCTTCTTTCTTTGTATACTATTAAGATTGAATTGAATTGACATTGATCTATCCTATTCAGATTGCTTTCTTCTTTCTCTGTTCTCTTTGCTTTAGCTTTTGTATATTCTCTGTATACTATAAGTGATATCTTCGTTGGCTACTTGTTTCCCGTATAAAAAACTTATTTTCAAGTAATCTAATTGTTTTCTTCCATTTCTATCTCATCCATAATTGTGTTAGACTGTTAGTCAAAAAAAGCTACATAATAAGGTATATTTTTACTTGGCAATATAATCTAATTTATTTCTGAATACTCTGCAATTTTTGTTAACCCGTTGGTTAGTCCCAAGATTGAGAGATATTCTCATGGAAGATTTTTTTATTGCGGATTCATTGGTATATGACATACAATTCATGTTGCTTCCAATTGGAATAGTGGAGACACTGGTTGCTCCATGAAAGCTCATTCAATTGGTAACAAAAACTTGATGATCTCATCCATATGCTATTTGTTGTTTACATGTGCCAATAGTGCTAGGAGACATTCCTATCTCTCAAGTGAGTATCTTCTGCAAGTTTGGACAGTAATGCATGTGGTGTTAGGGATATTCAAAAAGAAATCTTATTGTTTTTTTTAGATGGATTATCGGTTGGTTTAATTTTTGTTTTGTTTCTAGGTCTCTGTTTTTAAGCAGCGGGCAAGAATGTTAGCTTCCTTAATGAGAGGTTGATTGGCAACAAAGTGGGTGACTTCTGGTAAGCTGAATAAACTTTTTGTATTTAATATTCCTATTTGGTTGTTCTTCGAGCCATGATCATGTTATAAATGAATTCTTGCCCAGCTATGTTAAGGAAGGACTTCTTGGCTAAGCTATTTGGGCACCGATTTACAATCACATTACAGTAAGTTTTCTCACTTTCTTTTTAAAAATAATTTGATTTTGTGGGGGCATAACTTGATGGAAATTCAGATGAATTTGGTATGGATCATCTTTCATTGGAATACTAATCCAATCATACGTTTAATACTACAGATAATGAATAGAGTTTAATGATCATGGCAGGTTTGTGTTGGACGACATTCCTATCTTTCAGGTGTTGATATCGGCAACATATATAAACAGAACAGGAAAAATGGAGGAAGGGGGAGTGTTGTTGAGAATGAGAGAAGTACGCACATGCTTTCATTGCCTCCCTAGCCAAGAATTTCTTGAAGTTTGTCAAAGTAATCGAGCAAGAGAAATTCTACTTTATGTTGATGTGTTATAATCTGGGTCTTTCATATTAATATTTAGTTATGACTTTGTTTTTTTTCGGACACCAGTGGCAACTAAAACTATCTAGACGTGTACTTTGCTTGTGAATTCAAGTAAGCACTACACTTTAGAACATAAAAAGTTGCTAGACATATAAAAGTACAAGGACTGATGTGGTTGTGGTCTATATCATGGTTTTGGATAGTGATATAACTTATATTTTGTGTTGGTATATTTGAAATCCAATTATTTATTTTATATTCATCTGTGTTTTATTCAATTTCTTAATCATTTAGATAAGTGGAAGGTTTCTAGGTGCTTTAATGTTATGGAATTATTACATCCGCGCAACGAGCGGGGGATTTTTGCTTGTTCTATAAAAGACCCATGAGCGTATAGAGATTAGATTGATGATTCGGAATAGACGCTCTCCAAGCAAGAGCCCAGAAAAAGAATTTTAGGGCTGAGATATTCTTGTACGTCTCCTTTTGCTTTCTTCTTTCTCTCGTTATCTCGTGCTCTACTTGAATTGACATTGATCTATCCTATTCGATTGCTTTCTTCTTTCTTTGTATACTATTAAGATTGAATTGAATTGACATTGATCTATCCTATTCAGATTGCTTTCTTCTTTCTCTGTTCTCTTTGCTTTAGCTTTTGTATATTCTCTGTATACTATAAGTGATATCTTCGTTGGCTACTTGTTTCCCGTATAAAAAACTTATTTTCAAGTAATCTTGTCTACCTCTAACACTCATGTGATTTTATTCTCTATGTTAATTAACTAGACGATCAATGGCTTCTCCCACTGAATGACATCTTCAATTTCAGTGAAATTCCATATCTTTTTCCGTCTGATGCTATAATGAAGTAGTTTCTTTACTGAACTGAATATGCCTAGATTTTCACCTCTCTATGCTATGGAAGTTCTGTATCCCTGTATTTTGATGCTTAAGTTAAGTGATGCTTTAAACGCAAACTTCATATGTTAAGATACTTATAATTATAAATATCAATCTTCATGCTCCTGTATGGATAATAAACTTTATCAGTGCTCTACTTGAATTGACATTGATCTATCTTATTCAGATTGCTCGCCCCTGTAACATCCCAATTTTCAAGCGGGATTTTTTTTTTTTTTTCAATCAGAGTAGAGCAATGGAGCGAAAGAGTAACTGATTCATAACAAACTTCAACCATAGTGTAACATTGTAATGATTACAGTAATCCTAGGGTTCGGAAAATAAATAACAGAAAGCGGTAAAGATAACTTCGGCCGCAAGCCTACTCCTGCTGCTTGCCTCGATCTCCGATCCGTGGTCCTCCGGGCCCTAAAGCTATAGCTGAGATTCAATTTACCACATTGAATCTCAGGTAACGATTAACCTTATGCCCAAACAATACAGTATACCGACAACAGATATTCTAGACTATACAACAGTACGAACGTATCTATCACATATATGCATTTAAGCAGCACAAGATTAGTGTTACAGTACGCGTCCGTACATTCGTTGACGGCGTTAGGTACTTTTGGCAGAAAACGTACTTTTTACGGAAAATTGCGAAACGTCCAACAGCGACACGTCGGGCAGCGTAACGGCAGCAGATCAGAGTTTCTGATATCCTATAATAAGAGTAATATCACTTTCATTAGTGATTTGGCATTACGACTGGCATTTTAGGTAAAAATTACCATTTTGCCCCTATACCCCTATCGGCGGAATTTCGCCAGCACTTCGTTACTTTGGCTCCGATTTTCCAAAATTTCGCCAGAACTTCGACCCAATCATAATTTTTGAAATTCTAGACTAAAATAGCCCTATCATATGATATCTAATCATACTTGGAAAATTAAATACTAATCTAGCATTACTACCCTAACTATTGAAAGAACTACGAAAGCTTAAAGCTCGGTACCGAAAAACTTACCCAGAGTTTCGCTACAAATTTCCCCGGCTTTCTCCTTCTCTCCTCCTCTCTCTAGATTTCGGCTAGCAGCTCTCAAAATTGTGTGAGAAATGAAGAGGATTGCTTGCCTATTTATAGGGAAAAAAAGTGCCAAATTGTGTAATTTTCCCCTTCCAACTTTGTAATTTCCCCCTCATTTTTAACCATGGAAAAATTAGGGTTTTTGAAGAGTCATTTGTGGCCACTCAACACACCATTTCGGCCTCTTGCTCCCCAAGCCAAAAATGAGCCAATAATATGATGTCACAAAGCACATTCCAGAAGCTTTCCGGTCGAATTCCTCGATCGGTGTCCGATTCGCGTAATTTCAGAAAAATCTCAAAATTTCGGAATTACAACTTTGAAGACATTTTCTCACTTATTAGAAATGTCCAAGTTAACCTAAATTTTGATTCCATATAGGGTCCAATAGTCAGTCTGAAGTTCCTCGAAAAGCGTGCACGGTTACGGAATAGAATTCCGGAATTATCAACTTCTGGACAAAAATTCACTGATTCCAAATATGTCCAGATAATTCCAAACTCATCTCCAGATGTTGAGTTAGAATTTATTTTCTTCACATCCAAAATGTGACTATCTGCATTTTTCCCTATTTCGTCTTATTAGGAAAATGCTCTACCGGCTTCAGAATTAACTTCTGGAAAAGCCTAACGGAAGATAAAAATCCACTGATCAATATTTTACCTTGATTTTGGAAATCCTATTCCTGGTTCTCTAGATAGGATCCGTTTCCTATTTATTTTTTACTATTTTCTTTAATTAATTATATATTATAATATTACAAGTTGGCAAATAATATCATGATATTTGTTTTTCAATCTTATCTTCATTTTTCTCCCAATAATTCGGCTGGCCCCTTTTTATTTATAATAAATATTTATTTTTTAATTAATTAATTAATTATTTATTTATTTATTTCAATTTTCCTAAAAATTTCACAAAATTTCCTTATTGGTCTATTCTTGCATTTAGGCTCAAAAATACCTAAACTCATCTATTTTTCTCAAAAATTTCCAATTAATTAGCAAATATGTTTTTACTAATTTTTAGCCAAAAACCACTAATTTTAGGGTTTTACATAATTATTCATGAATTTCCTTTGCTTATGCTTAAGTAATTAGCCAATAATTACTTAATTACTTTCTTATCAATAGTTGATAATTTTTTTAATTAGAATGACTCATTACCTCATAACTTTTGCACTGACCTTTGTGTTTTCATGTCTCATTCATTATATTAGTATTTACGGGGGTATTTCGGTTATTTCAATACTTTTTGAAGATTCCTTCTCAATTTTTCCAAGTTTATAATTTATTAAATTACTAAAATTAGAGATAATATACTCTCTCAATTTTAATAATTATTTTACTGCCTCCTAGAATTTTTCACAATTTCCCTAAGTTATCTAAGCATTCCAGGGGTTTTTGGTTATTTTGACTCTTTATTCTTTTCCCCAATTTCTAAAAGATTTTTCCCTTATAAATACGATAAATTCAATATATAAATTGACACCACATATTCACTTATCAAAAATAGTCATTTTATTTATCCGGGTAATGTCAGAATCTCGGAGGACTCTGTCAGGGAGAGAACTAATTTCCAGATTTCTTACGCTTAATTATGTGGCTTTCCTGATGAATGATTTCCCCTCCTCGAATATGCAAAGCTCTGTGTACTTTTATTTGATGCTTCAGTCTGATCCATCTACGTTGATGATGCATTAGCTGCTGCCATGGCTAATTTTTACCATACTTCAGCGAAACAATACCTGTTTCTCTGCTGTTCAAATCGTTTCCTTCTGATTTTTTATGTTTTTATGTGTTTTTGAGCATCTCATGTATCAATATTTTAGTATTCCATTATTCATGAATTCAGCCATCAGAAATATTCTCTAATGAAATTATATTATGCTCGCTTAAAAGGTGTCAGAAATATTCTATAATCAAATTATATTATGCTCACTTAAAAGACATGCTTTAACAGATACAAGGCTGTTGTTGAGCTTGCCCTATGATTCACATAGGGCTTACTTTTCTCTGGTCTTATGTGCGTCTGAAAATACCACATTGCTTAATTTGATTGTGTTTGGCATCTGGTATACTTATCATTTCTTAGCCATATTTCAAATAAAATATCTAATGAATTTATGATTACTGGGCTTCATCGCTATATTTATTACAATTTATCCCACACATCAACATGCAAAGCTTTTAGAGTTGCTCATATGCTTTTCTCTTGGTTCCTTTCCTTAAATTTAATAGAAATGGTGAGCAAATAATCAAATATTAACCGTTTGGCTGTTATTGTGGATCCCTCTCTTTTCAGGAATGAGGAAGGATTGTTTTATTTGTTGGTCTTTGGAGGAACTAACTTTTGTATGTTGGGAGTGCAATTGAGGTGTCAATTCCTACTAAGTTGGGAACATCTGATGTAAGTTCTTGTTGCCAAAGAACTGTTGTTCACTTTTGCTTTTATTCAAGCTGTGTGAGACGTATAATTAACTTTAAAAGCATTTTGAATCAAGAACTCTTTGACTATATTGCAGCACAAGTTGCAAAATTTGTTGCCAATGGAGGTCAAGATTTTCAAGTTCCTCATTCCCTGTAATGCAAACATCAATTGCTTCTGGAAACCTCTACAAAAGATTCTCCATAAGTGATTTGGTTCATCCGTTTTTTTTTCCTCATTTTCTATCTCCTTGATTGTGATGTTTTTAGAATACTTTTTAAGTAAATTATGCTTGCTAGACCTGGATAATTCAATTGACAAAAATATTTGCATTTACAAAGAACAACATATGCATGGTATCTTCCATATAGTTATCTGTTATTGTAATATTGATAGCATAAATTGATAATATGATTAATTTAATATTTATGAATTTTTATTCATAATTTTATTGCATATGCTCTCAGAATTTTTCTTCTCGGAAAAAATTCACAAGGTAATTGGTGAAACATGTTGAGCTACTTGCTTAGAATAAGATTATATAGTTTCCTCAATGTTTTGGCTAACTTGATCTGCATCATTACTTTCAAGTGTTAGTTAAATATTTGGAACCTGTTAAGCATAATTGCATATGCTTTCTAGAATTAATGTAGCTATACTAAATCTTAGCTAGATTTCCAGACTTTTATTGAAATTTAATTAATACTTTTCCCGACAGTGCAAAATAGCTAATTATATGGTATGTATCTGGAAGTTAATTTCCAAACTTTTTATGAAACTTGCTTATATGGTGATACTATTCCTTCAGAGTAGAAAAATTAATTTCCAGATTTTTCCTGAAACTTGCTTATATGGTGATACTATTCCTTCAGAATTGAAAGTTCATTTTTTTTAATCTTGCCATACTATAACTTTTTTTACTTTTCATTGAGTTTGAATGCTACAATAACAGGAATGTCATAATATGTCTAAGGCACTGAGAGAAAAGGTCTGGATATGTGTGGTAGTTGATATTTGTAGATATAAAAGACAATGCCTATTCTGTGTTTATGCTTTCCATCCAAACATACTTTCGTTCATCACACCTTCCATTAACTGAGAGAAAATGTCTGGATATGTGTGGTAGTTGATATTTGTAGATATAAAAAGACAATGCCTACTTTGTGTATTGTGCTTTCCATCTAAATATACTTTCGTTCATCACACCTTCCATTCATTAACTTAGTATGATTTTGCATTAGTTGCTGAAAATTTAAACCCTGATGTAGGTGAGCTTCTAAAATTTAGGGTACTTCTATTCATTCTACTTTCCATTTTCATTTGCGTTAATAAAATTATATCACTTCTTTTTCCTGAAGTACTATATGATGTTTCCAGACTTTTGAGAAGTTAATTTCTAATATGTATCTTGGAGAAATTGTCCGCCAAGTACTGCGCAAATGGCTATGAAGCTTGCTTATATGTATGTGGTGATACTATTCCTCAAGAATTGAAAGTTCAATTTATACCAAGGTATTAAGTTATCCTGTCAGTCACTGTTTTTACTTTGTAAATCTTTCCTTATTAGAACTATTTTTACTTTTCATTCAACTTGAATGCTACAATAATAAGAAACTCATAATATGCCTAAGGTCTTAAAGTTTATTACACCACAAGGAAACTATCAAACCCACAGCATAAATCATGAACCCGGCCAAGTAATATTACCCCCTCCGGTCCTAATTATAGGAGCTATTTAACCGATTTTGGGGGAATTAAGGAAATGAGTTAAATTAGTTAATTTTACTCATTTTTCTAAAATGTCCTTATATAAATTTAAAATGACGCAAGTTGCCCTAATAATAAGTGTTTCTGATTTGCCTTACGTTAGACATCCATGACATATTAGTTTAGTATATATGTATATTAGTTGCTTTTTATATAGTCATGTGGATACATATAGATCTAATTTCCTTTCCACATGCTTTCTAATTTAAATAATGGTTTTGTTATATAAACATATATGTGTGTATACATATAAGTCTATCTACATACATACATACATACATACATACATACATACATACATACATACATACATACATACATACATACATACATACATACATACATACACACACCCCCCCATATATCTACACACACACATACATACATACATAGACACACACACACGCATACATACATACATATATAGACACACACACACACACACATATATATACACACACACATATATATATGTACACACATATATATATAAATGCTCATAATAATAAGTATAAATAGGGGCATTATAGGAAAAAATTGACAAAAGTTAAAACTTGCTCTTATAATTAGGACCAAAACCAACTCCAAAATTTGCTTCTATAATTAGGACCGGAGGGAGTATAATTTGTCTTCTTAATGTATCTTTTAAACAAAAGTAACCTGCTAGAAGAGGTTGATGGAGAACTTAATATATTATCTTCTAGGTTAGCCTTCCTTTTAATTATAGGAATATATTAGTTAGGTCCATATCTTAGTTCTTTCGGATCTGATGTTCAAGGACTATGGGCATCCTATTGAGTTTGGGTCAAAGTTTGAACAATAGCATGTTATATGGAAGGACTTGACTTTCAGATTCAGCTAGAGGTAAGGCAAACTTTGGCCTTGAGCATTTTTCTTTTTTTTCTTTTATTTATGTTTGTGATGCATGAGAAATTATAAGAGACAATAGCATGTTATATGGAAGGACTTGATCAGCTAGAGGTAAGGCAAACTTTGGCCTTGAGCTTTTTTCTTTTTCTTTTTTCTTTTATTTATGCTTGTGATGCATGAGAAATTATAAGAGACAATATGCATGGTATCTTCTATACAGTTGTCTATTTCTATTATTGTAATATTTTGTATAAATTGTTATTATAATTAACATGTATGATTTTACCTCATAACTTTATTACATATGCTGTCAAAATTCTTAAGGTATTTAGTGAAGCATGTTGAGTTGGCTTGTTCAATAACTTATACACCCTTAGAAAATTATATTGTTTACTCAATGCTTTTGGCTAATTTAATTTGCATCATAACTTGAAACAAAGTGTTAGTTAAATAATTTTTGGAACAAGTTAAGAGTAATTGCATAAGCTTTATAGAATTCTAATTATACATTTTATGAAACAAATCAGTTAAGTAAGAACTTTTTAGCTTTATCATTTTCCATGTCTTGTATATTTCTTTCCAATTTGCCTTTTTGAGCAAGACATTGTTTGAGCTGAAGTTGCAATTTAGTGGACAATCATAAATAGCTATAAATACCTTATTTATTGTATATTTTATCGATCATTTTCCCTGTCTTGTATATTTCTTTCCACGGTTTTGATATAGCTTTGTTATTATCTCTCATCACTTATGTCATATTTCTTTCCACGATTTTGTTCTAGCTTTGTTCTTCTCTCTCATCACATATGTCAGATGTCTCTCAAGTTGATCTTATTAGTGGTAAAAATATGGAGACTTTACCAGTCCCCTTGTGTTTTTTTAAAAAAAATATGTTGTATGTTCTGAATTTGTATTTGAACATGTAAATTCCACTTCTTTGCTTGACTTTCCTTTACAACTTAATCTTCTACCTAAGAATATTTTCTCATACTGTCCTAATGTTGCAGAATTCTCAAACTTGAAAATGGAATGTCATTCAACATCTCAACGCCTTGCTCTCGATATTTTCTGCTTTAGGGCTTATCACCCCTCAATATTGTCCACTTTGGGGCTCATCGGTCCCTCACGGCTTTAAAACGCGTCTAGAAGGAAAGGTGGCCTTTATAAGGGATCTTTCATTCCCCTCCCCAATCGATATGGAACATAACACTCTACCTACCTTTGAGCCCAGCTTCCTTGATGGCACATCAACCCACATCGACCTGAGTCTGGCTTTGATACCAATTGTAATATCCTAGTGCCAAATGTGTCAAGAGGGAGAGGTATCCAGACCTCCCCAGCCGATGTGAGACATAACACTCTACCCACCTTTGGGCCCAGCAACATGCTTGCTGGCACATCAACCCACATCGACCCGAGTCTGGCTTTGATACCAATTGTAACATCCCAACACCAAACACGTTGAGAGAGAGGTATCTAGCAAGGACGCTTATCAGGGATCTTTCACTCTACCCATCTTTGGGCCCAGCTTCCTTGATGGCGGCACATCACCTAAGTCTGGCTTTAATACCAATTGTAATATCCAGTGCCAAACGCGTTGAGAGGGAGAGGTATCCAGACCCTCCCCAGCCGATGTGAGACATAACACTCTACCCACCTTTGGGCCCAGCGTCCTTGCTGACACATCAACCTGAGTCTGACTTTGATACCAATTGTAACATCGCAGCACCAAATGCGTCGAGAGGGAGAGGTATCCAGACCCTCCCCAATTGATGTGAGACATAACACTCTACCTACCTTTGGGCCCAATGTCCTTGCTGGCACATCAACCCAAGTCTGACTTTGATTCCAATTGTAACATCCCAACACCAAACGCATCGAGAGAGAGGTATCTAGACCTTTCGTTCCCCTCGCCTTGCTCTTGATATTGTCCGCTTTGGGGCTCATCACCATCACGGCTTAAAAAGCCGTCGAGAGGGAGAGGTATCCAGACCCCTTATAAGGGATCTTTCGTTCCCCTCCCCAGCTGATGTAGGACATAACACTCTACCCACCTTTGAGCTGGCATCACATCGACCCAAGCATGACTTTGATATCAATTGTAACATCACAGCGCCTTGCTCTCGATATTGTCCACTTTCTTTGGGGCGCATAAATCCTATTCATGTTCAAGCCAGTTTTTAAAAAATAGATTAAAAAACTCATTTAATAAATTATATTTCAAAATTAAAAAAATTATTGATATTAGTTATGTCTCACATCGGCTTGAGGCGTCTGGATACCTCTTCCTCTTGACGCGTTTTAAAGTCGTGAGGTCGCAAGGCGCTGGATGTCAATATGGGTTGATGTGCAAGTGGGGATGTGGACGTGCCATCGGGGACGCTGGGCCTAAATGTAGGTGTGGGGAAGGGATTTTAAAAAAATAATATAATTATTCACCCAGCAATTCCACCTTAAAAAATCATCTTTGTTGGATCCACTTTGAAAAATATTTTATTGAAGTAAATCCATTTTTTAAAAAACGAAGTGTTTGAAATTTAAAAAATGAGACTGTTATATTATTAATGAATAGTATGATTATTTCAAAAAAAAAAAAATAGCAAAATTTTAAAGTGTCATATATTTTATATAAAAAATATAACTACTAATTTGTATTTATTTCTTATTTTAAACAATGTTTTATCATGAAAACATATATATGATATTTATTAAAATTAAAATAATGATATATACTATTTTTTTCAAACTTAATGATTAAAAAGAACTAAACAGGATGTTGAGCATGATACTATTTTTTTTTAAAGAAAAATACTCCCCCTACAAATTTATAATTCAACACAATAAAGTGTGTGATTTTATTTTTTATTTTAAAGTACATGTCGAAAGAAAAGAAATTGAGTACAGGTGGAACTCAAAATCAACAGAAAGTGAATAGAAGATTAAAAAGAATCGGGTTCATGCCGCGCTTCTACGAAGAATTCAAGGGACAAACTCATGAAAGAGCTCGACTTCAATTCCTGAGGTTAACTTAGATTTGTCACTTTCATTCCTAAGGTTTGACATCAGATTCTGCAAGGGTTTGAATCTCACCTCCATAAAAAACAAGTTTAAGACAGCCCTTCGTCTGTGGGTTCAATGGTTGAGCAAGCTCACAAAAGGGAGTGACTTTGATTCCTAAACTCAGATTTGTCACTAGTTAGCGTTTTATTCCTACGTTTTGATTCCTGAACTCAAGATTTGTCTAGTTAGCATTTCATTCTTAAGGTTTTACAGCAAATCACAGGTTCGAATCCCACCTTTGTCAAAAACAAGTTTAAGACAACCCTTTATCCAAGTTTTCAGCAATTGAAGGGTTGGACAAGCTCACGAAAGGGAGTAACTTCCTAAGGTTGACTCAGATTTGTCACCGGTTAGTGTTTCATTCGGTTTGATATCAGATCCTGCATGAGTTCGAATCTTGGCTCCATCAAAAGGAGTCACTAGTTAGCAATTCATTCCTAAGGTTTTACAGCAGATCCTGCATGTAACATCCTGATTTTTTTTCATACTTCAGGAGAAATTAATTTATGGTAATTAAAATTTACCATGTAAATTACTCTCAGTAAGAAAGTAAATTTTCTAAAAAGTAGAATTTAAGATTTTTTTTATATTATTATAAATATAGTAATATCCCAAATTTTGAAACAAGGAGTTTAGTAATTCTATAAATACCTCATCTCTTCTCTTCTTCTTTACCCCACACATACACTCGCGGTCAAAGTGGAGAAAGTAAGAGGGAGAAGGACGGGGTGGATTTGAAAGCTTTATAGTAACTTTTTGGTGATTATTTGGGAGCTATAGAGTAACAGTAACTCTGAATATTTTTCCATATACTTGTGAATTATGTATGATTATGAATGCTTTAAAAAAATTGGACTGAATTATAAATCATGTATGTATTGTAAATTAATAAAAAATTATCGTATGTTCCTCGAATTTTAGAAATGATAGTTTAGTCTCGAATTTCAAACTGACAGTTTAGTCCTTCGAATTTTATGTGATGTTGTCCTTTTTTTTATGATATTTGATATAAAAGGAAGCATGATTTAATGTACGTCATTTTTTAAGGAATATAATTATTATGCGGCTGTATTTGTGATAGGTTTGGAGTAAGGAATTTGAATGATAAGATTTCTTTTATGCTACCACTCGGTGCATAGTGGGTACTTGTCATGGCCCCTTCTTCCATGTTTTCCTCTGGCCAGGATTGCATTAGAGTTGTGGGACATGTAACACCTCTTTAGTTGTGTTCTTTAGCCGGTGTATCTTAAGTTTTGGTGAGTTTAGATCAATTCAGTTTAATGAATGAGTTTCTATTGGATTATGTGTTAGCCTATGGTTTCCAGTCAGTGGTATAAGGTTGGACGATGATATAAGGGGAGGCATTGCATATTGCATAATATTATATGTGATTGAAATGATGATTAAATTCGTAATAATTTATATGAGGATTATGGTATACATAAGTATATATACATATTCAGCTCCTGTTTTTTGTCATATGTGATTTGCTTGTATATGGTAGAAAATGGTTACTGAGACATGAAGTCTCATCCTATATTAATACATTTTTAAGGAGAAAATTCTAATAGGGAGTAAGGGAAGATATATCCTTAGGAGTGATCCTTGAAAGCTCTTTTGTACTCACGTTATGTTATTTTTATTCCGCATTGTATTTAACTATGAAATATTTTTGGGAATTAATGTTGGATTTGTGAAATGGATTTTGAGTTGAAATAGTGATATTTTGATGATTTGGATGTTGAGCATCTTTGTTGGCGATATTTCAAATACTTTTGGGTCTTACATTTTTTGTATCTGAGCTAAACTTTTTTAGAGGTCGTGGCAAAATAAAAATATCATATTAATGTGCACTTCTCTTTATTTAGATTTAGAATTTGTTTAGCTACTTGTTTCTTATTTAGTGTCCTTATAGTGTTAACCATAGGAGGGGAGAATGGTGAGGATTTGAACCCTCGCTCTGAATCAAAGTGGTCCTTCTCCTAAGGATAACAATGCCATTACAGAAGTTTGGGAAAAATTCTGGAAGTTTGCTTCTCTAATGTTCTAGGGTAAGCTAAACCCAGTTGAAGCACTAGAATGGCTAAAGCGTCTGGAAAAGATTTTTAAAGTTATTGAGATCAACTCATCCATTCTCACTCATGGGTAAGATCTATAATTGAGGTTCTACTATCAAACTCAATTATACAATTCAAGAAAGTTTTCACTGAAACTTCCGTCGATGTAGAAATAATCATATCAAAAAGTAATTCGCATATACTTAGATTCAATTGAGGTGCACCATGCGCACGATATAAAAGAGTATGCAACACTCGAATCAAATAAAGCTTTTCAAAGTCTTGGAGTTTGAGGACACCTTTAATCAGATTTGGTGAAACACTCTGCCTAGAACTGCAGCTCTAGCATCATTGGTTCCTCGAGAGCCTTCGTCTCAGTAGAACCTAGAGATGTGTCCTGACTTTCCACACAATGTCCTTGATAGCTCTCAATCAAGTCAAATGACTCTTGCGAATTTATTGATGGTATGTTATATGATGTTGAATAGCATCATCAACTAGTTTGTTTTATGCATTAAGAGATTTATTTTGTTTCATTTTTTTAAATTATAGGCACTAGTTGAGTTGACTATGACTTTGCATCGCTTGAAGCACTAGATTTTAGTCAAAAATATAATGTTGGTAAGCATAAAGAATCATGATAATGAAAGAAAATAATTCAATCTCTTATATTGAAATATTAAATTCTTTACATAGTATTGTCTCATCTTACAATAGTAGACAAATTTAAGACTGTCAACATATATTCATTAACACTACAAAGTTACAAAGTTGCATTGTGTTACAAATACAGATTCAATGATTGACTTTGATCCTCCTACATGAAGCCTCCAGTCCGCCTTATTTTGTTCAGCTCTTTTGTACAACTTATGACTTCCTTTAGGCTGCTCTCTATTTTGCTCAAGCAGGCTCATTTTGTACTTCTTTTGGTCTGCTCTCTATTTTGGTCAAGTAGACTCATTTTGTACATGAAGTCTTCATTTTGTTCTTTTAGCTTCTCATGTCTTCTCGATTGATGTAGTTTGAGTTGGCTATTTTTTTGGTCAAGATTGCTCATTATATGTATCTGTTATGAAACAAAGTCAACAAACAATCATATAACAAGTTTCAATCTTATTTATCTTTCTCTGATTTGTATTTTCAAATACAAAGCATACTGCAGCACTTCCTTGTGTGGTGCGTCCAATATGCCCAATTTTTAGAACTCCTAGTACCTGCAACTCGCATTATTCATAAAAATCAGCAAAATAAGAACATTAAGGAAGGACTTGATTTTTAACTCCCAATACAGTGTGATTCAATAGATACAATTGTAACAACCATGATGGAGATTACCCAAATGGAGATACAACTGATTTGGTCTTGCAATGAGGGGGGAAATAATTATGTTCTATAAATTCTTGGTCTTTGACAATTAGGATTATTCATATCTTCGGTTCTATTTGATTTGGACCAAAATCAAATAGAACTTACCAGAGCCCGTTTGGATGTAGCTTTTGAAGAATAGCTTTTAGGATTTAGGAAGTAAAAATAGCTTTTGGAGAATAGCTCCTGGGATTTACGAGGTAAAAATGATTTTTGGAGAATAGCTTTTGGATAAAAATGATAGTGTTTGGATATTGTTATCAAAATAACTTTTTCAATGTCAAATTTACCAGAAAAGACATTAGCTTTTAGTATAATTGCATATCCAAAACTTTTGGTATAATATAAGGTTGTATTTTGAATATTATAAACATTATATTTCATAATAAATACCAAAACTTACATAAATTTGTGTACAAAATTAAAATACTTAAAGGTACTGACTGGCATTGGAAAATACTTCATGATCTTGAAAATTCATTTTAAGATATTGAAAAAACATTTCAGGGTAATGACGGGTACTAAAAAGATACTTAATACTGACTGGTACTGAAAAAATACTTCTCATGGTTTTATAAATTTATGTTAGGATCTTGAAAAAATATTTTAGGGTATTGACTAATCTTTAAAAAAAAATCCAAGGTACTAATGGGTACTAAAAAGATACTTAGGATACTGAAAAAATACTTCATGATATTGAAAAAAATAGGATATTGAAAAAATATTTCAAGGTAATGACTAATCTTGAAAAAATATTTCAAGGTACTAAAAAAATATTTAAGGATATTAACTGGTACTAAAAAAATACTGATGATGGCAGAGAGGGGAGAGAAAAATAAGAGAGAGAAAAAAGCTTTTTCCTTTAGTTTGTTTCTAATACATAAGCAGTAGCTTTCATATTTGGGATCTCAAAACAGCAAAGGTCAAGTTGATAAAACAATCAAGCCGAACGCATGTCTAGACTGAGTGGTCTGTGTACAAACCCATCTAGCTGAAGGAATAAAATTTAACAAAGATTCCTCAACTGTGTAACCCATATTTAGTTCAAGAAGGCTCAGTTCAGTATCTGGTGCTGCATGAAGATCTTTGCGGTATATCTTTCATCACACGAGATTTGTTCTTCGGCTCTTACATGCTAAAGAAATCAAGTACACCAATTGTTATATGTTACTATGTATCACAACATGAAGTTGTTATTCCATAAAGTAGCACCATACTGAAGCTACTGACAGAAACAACACCATTACTTTCTCTTGTCGAGCATCCAATGCAAAGACAACACCAAAACAGCAAAGGCACATAGCTCAATAAGAATAGGACTCATCGATAACGAAAAGGAAACTGGAAACCACAAATGCATGCTTTGAGTACAATCACATGGCATACCTTATACCTAATAGCCTCTTATGTCCCAACTCACAACTCAGAGGAGTAACCTCAATTAGGCAAGATCTCACACCAATGGAGGATATAGGATAAGAGACATCTGATAGCACATTCATAGAGACATCTGTAATACCCTAAAAATCACACTTAGGGTAAATATCAAAATTTGGAAATATACTTATTGAAAAATAGGTGAATAGGAGGTTTCAAACACCTTGTATTGAGTTTACCTTGTTGTTAGGGTAATCTCCCTTGAAATTAGATAAATTGCAATTAGGTCCCTAAAATACATTATGGGTTATAAATACCCTGTGAAAGCTATAAAGGAGGCAAGTAAATATCTATTTGAAATAGGGAAGGATATTTTCCCTAATTTAGGTAATTTATTAAGTTACAAATTTGGGGAAATTGTAGAAGAATACTCAAAAAGTATTGAAAAGACCAAAAGGCCCCTGTAAATTCTAAAATTATGCAGGAGTCATGGAATTCTAATGTTAATACAAAAGTTTGAAGATAAAGAGTTATCTTAATTAAGGAAATTAACCACAAGTGATAAGAAGGTAATTAGGTAATTACTGGCTAATTACTTAAGCATAAGCGAAGGAAAGTTTAGAGATAATTATGTAAAACCCTAAAATTAGTGGTTTTTGGCCAAGAATTAGTAAAAGTATATTTGCTAATTAATTGGAAAGTTTGGAGAAAAATAGTTGAGTTTAGGTATTTTTAAGCCTAAATACAAGTATGGACCAATAGGAAAAAGTTATGAAAAATTATGTAAAAATAATTATTTAATAATAATAATAATTGAATAATTAATTAAATATATATATATATATATATATATATATATATATATATATATATATATATATATATATATATATATATATATATATATATATATTAATTAGGGCTGCCGAATTGGACCAAAGAGATAGGATGAGAATTTGAAAAAAATATATATATAGATATTAAAATACAACTTGCAATATTATATATTATAATTAATTGTGATGAATAGTAATCAAATAAAAAGGAAACGGATCCTATCTAGAGATCTAGGAATGAGAATTCCAAAGTCAAGGTAAAATATTGATCAGTGAGTTTTTACCTTCAAGTGACCTCTTCCGGAAGTTAATTCCGAGGCCGTTAGTGCATTTTTCTAATAAAACAAAATAGGGAAAAATATATATAGGCACATTTTTGGATCTGAAGAAAATAAATTCTAACTCAACATCTAGAAATGAGTTTGAAATTTTCTAGACATATTTGGAATCAGTGAATTTTTTTGAAGAAGTTGATGATTTCAGAAATGCGTTCTCAAACCGGACGCGTTCGGACACGTTTTTTGAGAAAACTTCAACTGGACTGTTGGAACCCTGTAAGGGACTGAAATCTAAGTTAAATTAGATATTATTGATGAGGAAGAGAATATCTTCAAAGTTATGAATCCAGAAGTTTGAGTTTTCTCAGAAATCACGCGAATCGCAGTGCAGATCGGGAAATCTGTCAGACTGGGCATAAAGTGAGCAAGAGTCACCATTCTTGGAACCACTCCAAAGCAGCCACATCACCCCTTATTTCGACCAAACAAGCTTCCATGGACAAGAATTTAACACCATTTAACATTGATTTTCCATGGTTATGATCAATTTGGAAAATGACATTTAGGTCCCTAGAATTTTCTATAAATAGAAGTGCTTGCTCTTCAATTCTCACATTCATTTGAGAGCTCAAAACCGAACCTAGAGAGAGGGGGTAAAATGGTCATTTTGACTAAAAATGTCCGTCGTAATGATAGATCCTTAACAAGTACGTTTTTATGTTGATAGGATATCCCTGATTACGTTTTGACCAACCGTCGTGCCGAATTACCGTAAAACGTCAACGAAGGTACGTTCGCGTACTGTAACACTAACTCTGATGTTTATGGTATGCATATATGTGGTATGTGTGTAGGAGTGTTATATTGTTTGAGTACATATAGTGGTTAGAGGATATGTCTGTATGCTGGGTGCAATATGTACGTATCTTTGGGTGCAATCATGCGTATCTTGGGTGCAATCATGCGTATCTTTGGGGCAATACATATGCATGGGTTGTGATAGAGTGATGTTAGTATTGTTAATGTCTCATTGTCTGTATACATAAACATGAGGTTAAGCTGTACACGAGATCCGGTGCGGGTCTCGGCCCTTAACATAGCCCGGGATCGGGAGGCGAGAGGCTGCAGAGAAAGACAAGCGACTGCGTAGAAACTTCGGCGGGAGACTTGCTTGAAGATCCAGTGAAGATTTCTTTCGTTGTTATACACTTTTGAACCACACGGTTTACGTACATTGTTGTATCGGCCAGGACTTACAGTACTTTATATATACATATCAGTTACTCAATTGCTCCGTTGCTCTACTCTGATCATTTTGAAATGATGTTTGATTAAAAAAAAATTTATACTGCTTTTAAAAGTTTGGATGTTACAACATCAAATAAGTCATGGCTCCAAATGGAAAAGAGATCATTTCAAAAAGTATCAATGAATTCTGTCAAGGCCAAAATCTCAGCAAAATGAAACACACAAAAAAACAAAAATACGGTCCATTAGCAGGCATATCTTACCTATGGGGAAAAAAATCTCAAGCACATCTTACCTGGACATCAGCAAGAGTTAAAGATAGTCAACGAAAAGCCTTAAAATTGCCAGAGCATAGGGATAAATGTCTACAAAAAAATAAATTCAGGCAGCAAAATTGATAGTTTATGCAAGTAAGTTTACACTATGTTATTTACCCAAAAAAAAAAAAAGTTTACACTATGTTAGCAATATTCTCGATGACACAAACAACTCCAGAAAACAAGTTGCATGAATTTATTTTAAAAATAAAAATAATAATTCTAATCAATTAAAAGTTGACGCATAACTAGATGAAGCATAAAGCATCAAAGGAGATTAATAAAAAGCTCAACAAAATAGTGAAGCAATGAAGGGAAAAAATCAAAAAGGATTATGCGTAAAAGCAAAGGAAATAAAATGAAATACCAACAACACCACCAACTACAATGCCTATAGTAACACGAGCAAGGCAACTATCCTTCGCCATAAGAAAACTGGAATGAACACAATTGAAGCGATTGGCGCCACAAGTAGCAATCCTCTTTCCTTTCGGTAGAGCAATTGGTGCCACAACAGCAATTGTCGTCTGTTGCCATGATGGACAAGTGAGGGAGTACAATACCGAAAAGATTAGGCTTGGAGGTTTTAGCTTGCTTTCAGCATTCACCGAAAGTCTCTGCAAAAAGAAGCCACCCAACAACCAACGGCTTAGATTAACATCAATGAAAGGCTGAGATGTAATCTGAAAGGGAACAAAACGCCATCGTTTTGAGCAAAGGATGGCAGCGAAGAATAAAGGCAGCTGAGAGAAGCCAGATCCATTTTACGAGGCATTATTCGTGGTACCATGAAGCTTGCTCTTTACTATACTATACTCTTTTGTTTTATGGGAAAATTTCACCTAACGCCACTAATAATTTTCAAAAACTCCCACCATGACATGAAATATCACTACAGTACTTTGAGAAAAGTGAAATTAATTTTATGAGTGAATGGATAAAATAACCCTCCCAAAGGAGGCATTATAGGACCATCGTGCGTATTCACAAGACCGGTAATACAAATAACAATAACTTGTGTTATTTATAAAACACATAAGCTCATTTACAAGACAATCATGTGTATTTATAAGACAAATAAATCGATTTGCAAGACTAATAATTGAAATGACAATAACAGTTATGATATTTACAAGAGAATAGGGAATTTATAAGAAGGTGCGAACAGAATGTATGTGAGAATTTACAAGAAAATTAAGCTAATTTGCAAGACCAATAATTGTAATTTACCCTATGTTTGTTGATATATGATAATTTAACATTGATCATGAGCTATTATTATTTCAATTATTGGTCTTACAAATCAATTTATTTGTCTTGTAAATACATACGATTGTCTTATAAATAGGCATATTTGTTTTGTAATACATGCTTTTTTATTGTGATGGGGCTTTTGGGAGGGTTATTTTTGTCTATTCACTCAAGACATGTTTCAGAATGTTGTGGGAGCTTTTGGAAATTATTTAGTTTAAGTGGGTACTAGGTGAAAATTTCCCCCTGTTTTTTATATACATTGCATTTAAGTTTGTATGCAATACTGTGTAATAAAAAACTATATGTGTGTGTGTATTTTCCCTTTTTTTTTTATATACATTGCATTTAAGTTTGTATGCAATACTGTGTAATAAAAAACTGTGTGTGTGGGTGGTTGTGGGGTGGAGAATTCTAAAAAGTTAACATTTGAATTTCAAAATCCTAAATAGGTTATTTCTCAATAAAAATAAATTGTCAATTGCTTTACTGTTTTTCTTAATTCCATTATTATTGTTGTCAACAGGATTTTGAAGTTTAAGTACTCGTAGTATTTTTTTGTCATTCTCCCGCACTTACACACACATATAGCTATAATGAATATATGTTGAAATATATATTTTTTGGACAAAATGGATCTAATTTTTATTTAAGGTGAGAAAAGGGCTAACACATAGGTTTTTATTTTATCAAAATTACACCATCTAATCATTAATATAAGACATATTTACCTAATTTTATTTGATTAAAAAAGTTAGTTAACATAACATATATTTTCTAAAACACCTTAGTCATCTTCCTCAATTTCTTCATTCCCTCTCCTTCTTAATTATTGTTGAGTGAACATCAATAGGGGTAATTATAAAAATATTAAAAAAAATAAATAAAAATTATGTTTTATGTTTAAAACCAAGATCAACTCTTTAAATGTACCTTATATTAACTCCCAATGTATATAGCTCTTGTTTCACAAATTTATGCTATGGGCCTTGAAAATTCACCAGGAACTTTCGAGATCAATAAGAATATAAGCCCAATCGTAGAGGCATGATGTCCTGGGTTTTGTAGTTTATCCACCCAAATGAAAAGTGTAATGTTGACACCAATTTTTTTTTTTTTTTAAAAGTGTAATGTTCTAATGGTAGAATATTGGGCTATATCGTTGGCAATATATGGGTATATACATGGGCCATGTGGCCCAAAAAAATGGCTGTTGTTAATATACACTCCATGTAAAGTTTATATATGTTTTTATCAAAAAAAAAAGTTTATATATGTAAAATGCAATTTCTCCGTAATTTAATTTGTAAATTATTATCAATAATTATGTAGATATCTGTTGAGTCGTATTTAAACTAACTTGCTCTCCAAGCCAATTTGCTCTCCAATTTTTTTTTTTATTAATTGTGGCTTTTGGTACAAAACTCTTGAAGGCTTATAAAAAGAGGCCTTGTGCAAGCATCATAATCACACAAACAAACAAGTAAATGAGAATTACTCTCGTCTTTTATCTCTTGAATTTTCTCTTTGTTGCTCTTGTTCTCTATCTCATCTCAATTTTATTTTATTTTCGTAACACGTTATCAGTACGAAAGCTCTAACGAAGGTATATATCTCTCATCGTTTCTTTAACGATTTCATCTATCTTATTCCATTGTATGTTTATTTGATCTATCTATGATAATTTGAGTTAATATATGGAATTAAAGAGATACCTTTATTGATTGATACTCCAGGTTCCATAGCTAAAATTAGAGATTGTTATTGTTTTTATTTCTTATATCTCCTTTACAAGTTCTTTTATATTATTATTTTTATTTTAATATGGCTAGAAGCCATACACCTCTAATTTTATAGTTTGAAATTTTATGGCTAAAATCCATATTGCTTTAGTTTTCTATTTTGAAATTATATGATCAAAAGTCATATTGCTTTGATTTTTTTATTTTGATATAATATAGTCAGAAGTCATATTTATTTGATTTCATGTTATATAGCTGGAAACCATATACCTTTTCATCTTCAATCTTATTGGCCATAAGTCATATACCTTTTCGTCTTTTATCTTATTGTCTGGCCGAAAGCAATATACAACTTTTATTTATCTTGTAGATAAACGATCAGAAGCCATATAGATGTAATTTCTAACCTTAAGATTAATTAGCTCGAAGCCATGAGAATTAAATGGCTTGAAGCCATAAAATTTTGTTTTTGTTGTAATAACTTTCTTTGTGAATTATTTATTGTCTATATGAATTCCATTTTATTACAGATCGCGATCATTTGAGTTTTATGTTATTATATTACGTTTTTATATTTCATATTTTAAGAATTTCCTTCTATTAATTTAGTCTAATTATGTCAAACCTTGCAATATTTATGTTTGTGGCTCTTAACATTACTAAAAAGAACTACTTATCTTGAATGCGTGATCCATAATTGTTTTATGACACCATTTGTATGAAGACCTCAAAATTGAATATTTGACCGTAAAAGACCTACTTGTTCTTTAGTACAAATTAAAGGAAATCTATAACCGGCAGAAGATAGTTATTCTTCCAAAAGCTCATTTATTAATGGATGCATCCAATTTTATCTTGTAGTAACAATATCGTGAAAGAGGTTTCAAGAAATATACTGAATATATTTCTTGCATCCTTGTGGCCAAACAAAACAATGAGTTTTTGATTTAAAATCATGAATCCCGTCCAACAAGCAAAACTCCATTGCTAGAAGTGAATGTAATAATGATTGAATCTATTTGTAGCCATCGATGTGGACATAGACATGGCTACAACTAAGGTGTGGCCATGGTCATAATTTCTCATATGAAGTGGGGAAAGATTGATAAGAACTATAAAAGAGAAACTAGTAGGTATAATAAACATTCTAAAATCAATGTTATCACTATGATGGCAAGGTCATTGGGCTCGTACCTGTTGTACGCCAAAACACCTGATTGGCCTTTATTAAGAATTGCTCAGAAATAATAATAAAGGATTAGAGATTGAAACAGATCATATTGATAAGGTTGGCAATTCTAAGTATAGTGACATAGATATTATCCATTTGAATGTTTCTAATTTCTTAGTATAAATTATCTTTGTCTATTTGAATTATTATACTTTAGTATGATTAAAGTTGCTACTGTTATATGTCTTTCGTTTTTAATTATATTTCCCATGTCTCTTTTTAATGAGTCTTATTGACCTAAATCTTTTTATGTCTCAATAACTCAAACCATACTCATAAAAATTATGAGTCTTATTTATCTTTCTTTATAATATTTCCCTTTATTTCTCATGTCTCTTTTCTATAATAATCATCATATATTACATTATAAGAAAATATTTTTAATGGTTTTATTCGAATAATCATGTAAATGAATGACTATAAGTCTATAACCATATAAATGATCTTTCTCACACTAATTATTAATTTTTTTAAAATTGCAAATCTAGATACATGATCTCGTACATGTGAACCCTTATTTCCTCTTACTTCATTGCCCTCCAACAACCAAACGAGGAACGATATTCTTGTCCAATCCGTGCACAATATTCTAAATTTGTAAAATTGTGAATTAGAATTAATACATTGCACTTAAGAGATTCAGTTTCATAAACAAACACTTTGAAAAGAATCATTAAACTGACTTCACTTTAAAATAATGACGCAGAGCATTAAGATGCTCAGGAATCAAACTAAAATCAATTAAACTAAATGGTTACTTGGTTTTTGTGTCAGAAATGGGTTAGTGAGGCAAATCATATCACATTGTTCGATATTCAACAAACCAAGAAAAAATAAAAATAAAAACAACCAACCGGCGTTAGTCCTAATGAAAAGGGTCTTGACTGCTTAAGTATGAGGTCTTTAATTCAAGTCCATGTGAATGAAAAAAACATTTTTAGAAGAGCTACCTACTACTTCTAATTGGACCCAACAATAATAGAATCTAACCCAATCGGATTGTTATATAAAAGAATTTTTTTTTTTTAAAAAAAAAAAAGTACAGAGGAAGAGGAGTTTGAGTGAGATTACAGCAAAGACTAACACATAAATCAGTCATTTTGTTGTTTGTTTGTCTGCTTGATTCCTTTTCCCTTTGAGGCCTCCCATATGCAAATGCTTCATGAAATGTTCATTAGCATGTGCTTCTCTATCTGCTTTTCCTCTTCATGCCTTCCAACTTTCATTCATTCATTTTTGTTTTCTTCTTCAATCTTCTTCTCTTCTTAATAATTTATTATTCAGTTTTGTGTTTAAATAATTCATAATGTTATGTCAATGATTCAGACATGACCCAACATGATTATTCTCCACCCCACTGCCTTCCTTTTAATTAATTTTGTTTTTCAGTTGCCTCCCCCTCCTTTTTTCTGTGCGCTTTGGCCTTTTCTTCTCTTTTTTCCAAGTTGCATTGTTAATTGTTAATAAAAACTCGGTTAAAAAGTCTTTTATTATTATTTAAATCTGCATAAATCTGATTGTGCACCTCACGGGAGGTTGAGACTTAAAAGTATTGGAGCTAGAAGGCATAACTTTGACTTAAAATTAGATCCCCCCCCCCTCTTTTTTTTAATAAACTACCATGTGTTCAAAATCAAAATAGTGGATTGGTTTGCCATTAGTTCAAATACTATTACTTGAACGATTACTTTAAGGTAAGGACCCAAAGAATAAATGGAAACTCTATATAGAAAGATTAAACAGGAGATTGATAATGACTAAACTCCATGTGGATATCTTAGATCCCTTGTTCATAATTATAGAAGGTGTGATGTTTTTCAATGTTCCAATTGTATTAGTTTACTTGAACTCTACTTAGCACATTAATTTGTGAACAACAATGTAAATTGTACCCACAAGTTGATTTCACATGATAGTGATGCATTAATCCAAATTATCCTTATACCAAGAACTTGTTTTTTCCCCCAAGAATTATATAACTTTTATTGTATTACTCTTCCAGTCCTAACTTACTTTGAACAAGAGGTAGTACATGAAATTAGTTATAGACGTTATAATCAGTATTGATTGTCTCTCAAAGAAATGCCTCAATAAAGGAGGGAAGTGAAACTACATGTTACCACTTTAGATCTCACTCAAGATGGTCCTTGGCAGTGGTTTCTGTTCCAGAACAGAGTTACTGAGTGAATCATGAACTTAAAGGACATGGGTGTGGAATAAAACCAATTCTTGTAAATGTCACTATCACTAACATGTGATAACCAAGGTTCTGAAACCCGGACCGGTCACTGAACCGGTCGGGGTACTGGGTTAAGGGTTAGTGGGTCAGACCGGAGTCAGACCGGAGTCAACCCGGGCTTAGACCGGTGATGTATAAAAAATTGGAAAATAATTAATTTCTCATCACACCAACCTAAATTTGACATACTATATATCATTTCAATATTTTAGATTAGTAGCAAAATAACCATATACTTCAATACTTGTGACGTATTCAGATATTCCTAACAATTTTCTTTACAACCTACATTTGAGATAATATATTTATGGCAGCAAAATATCAAAAACAAGTATATGATGACAAAATATTCTCAAGCTGAATCATTTTTAACACAGAATGTGTGGGCGGATTGCTAGACTCGAGATGAAGAAAGCTCTTTCACGGTTTCACCTGAAGAAATAAACAGTAGTGTGAGGCAAAATTTCAAAAAAAAACAACAACATAAAAAAAATGGTTTGACCGGGTCAGACCGGTTTAACCCGTCCGGGTCAGACCGGGTTTACCGGGTTAGACCAGTTTAACCCTGAACCGGACCGGTTTCATAGCCGGTTGACCGGTTCCCGGCCGGTCCGGTTTCACAAACCATGCTGATAACATCAAAGTACCTTATTCTCATCGTTATTTTTTGTGGGGAAATAGAAATTATTGTTTATGTGCGGTGTACAAGATTGCTACAAGCCACATGAACCTCATCATCCAGAGGTTGAGCCAAAATTTTTTATTTACATAAGAAAATTACAAATTTTCATATATATGCCAACACTATAATGGCATTTTCCCGTCAGGCTAAAAACAGAAGGACAAAATCTTAATAACTAACCAAATGTCGTGTCAGCCTAACATTGAGAGATGGTAAATTAAATGTTAGCTAGTAATGATATTGTTAGAAGAACTAACTTTAAAAACAGAACTTATATTAGTTCGGTTGCTCATAGTTGCTTGCATCTTTAGTTTTTGCACCCTCATGAAGCAGAAATGGCGGTCGCAATCATCCACAATTCCACACCTCCACTTCTAACTTCATGTATATAATATTCAGGCCCACCATGAGAAGGACTTGAGATTGGCAGACAAAGAGATCTAATCAGTTGGAAACCAGCCAATTATATAAATCCTTAGCTTCCCACCATTTTCCCCTCTAACTGAACTTCAGCCACTAGTTCCTGAATTTGCTCTTCTATATACAGAAAGATCGATAGTATCCCACATGGGTCTCTCTTGTAAGGGTTCAACACATGACTTTGCATCACTTTTTTGGGGCCAGAAGATTCTTTACAACAAATGGAAATTTAATCTGGATTGAGACAAGCTAAGCTCGGACTTTGGCTGTTTGATTTCAGGCAGGTTCACGTTAAAAACCATGGAACCACTGCCACATGTCATGAGGTAATTGGTGATGTTAATTATCTTAAATCCAAAGAGGGTCCCTCAAAAAGCTGGTTTGTTACTGGTGCTGCCAAGCTTATCGGTTCAACATCACTCTTGACCCCTCAGAACAGTAGCAGGCATGTAATTTGCCGAGGACAATGTGTCTCATGCAAAGCAAAGAATCTTGATTCTCTTTCCAACATGAGAAAAGAGCAATAGTTTCAAGTGATAACAGGTAACCCATAATTTTGGAACGATTTTATCCGCCCATCCCAGCCTGCAGTCACAATGACCAGACCCCATGAATGAGCACTGGAGGTACTCAAGGAAGCTTTCAAGAACTTGTAATCAGATTTATGCATTGCAGATTTTCCAGGCTTGGGGCTTGAAGAATGAAGCTTTTCCTCAGGCCAAGTTGCAGATCCCCTAGGAGACTCGGAGAAGAACTCTTGGCCTAAAGAAAAAGAAGTTGGTGGATTGGGACATACAGTTTGGGATGATCTCTGGTCTAAAATATCCAGCTGGTGTTCATTTGCAGGATGTTGAGATTTCAAACCACACCAAGGTACTGCAATGGAAGCATCTGAAAAGAACCGCTCACAAGACCTTATCTTCTTGGTTTTTCTGGGACTAGACTGTTCCTGACTAACGTTCCAGAGATAAACATTAGAATCCTCAGATGCTGATAAGATATGTTTCCCATCTGAAGTAAGAGATGCCGACATATGATACCCTGTACTGAGACCTGAAAAGGAAATATTTGAACTTAGTAACAGAGCATTAAACATTTCATGAGCTAGATATAAATAATTAAAATAAAAGTTAAAGCCTCATAAAGCTTCCAAGCAGTCATTTTTTAGCATTTAAGTTTGCTTACACAAGTAGCAGAGCAGATCGAATATATATGCCATTATACAGACCCTAACGTTTTAATCGTTAGGCATTTCACAGATTAGAAGGGAGCCAATGGAAAAGGCTCAATATACGTAGTAATCAGACAAAGGAAAATTACCTTTGTATTTGCCAACCACATTGGGCCCGTCAAGGATTCTGACTTGTGAATCAGCACAGGTAACCATAACTTTACTAGAATCGTGTGGAAGAAACTAAAATAGATAACATAATATAATTAGTCAACCTCAGAATAGCAAGTGCTGTTTAAAGAAAATCACAAAATACACTGGAAAAGTGAAAAAGGATTGCCATGACATAAGAGGCACAAAAATAAGTACCTGAAATCCAATTATCCCTCTGCCAGGAAGTTTCTTCTTATTAAATAAGCACAGCTGGGAGTCTAACTGCAAGTGATTCTCTGAAACAAAAATGAAAATAAGCAAAGTGCTAAGAACTTATCCTTTAAATAGTGTACAGTCTTTAAGGAATTGAATAAATAAAAACGGCAGTCAAGTACATGTGATTCCCCATAAATCTTGTTTGATATTTTCTGGCATGCAGAATTTTGCTCCTTCCTCATCAAAACTAATTTGATAAGTTTGTCTAATGTCCACTACAAAACTACTTATTTTTATACAGTAAATATAACTTTGGAAAGTAAATTGACTGAAGCAAGTTATATTTCTAACAGCATCATTGGATTAAAATTATTTTTCTTTAACTAGATTGCCAGCCCCAACCCCAAATCTATCATCAATAATACTATTAATGTAAGAAAGAAATAGCTGGTCTTTATCATCCACTACGAATTATTAACCTCAATTGCAGATATATTTTAAAGATTAGAAAGCTTCAACTCATACGTTCAAACTAACAAATAGTGCAATTTCAACGACCATAATTTGAGTGCATTTAGATTATGCACTTGAACAAAACTAGATTAGAAAACCAAGTACATGCAAGATGTAGATCCACCAATCCATTTTATATATGTCACCAAGCATGATGCAATAACATTGTAAAAATCTTAAATGATTACGAATATAGGATGAACATAAAATTTTGCCAAATGACAGAAAACTAATGTCTCCAAGGGAAAATGTACCTGATACACTGTAAAATCGACAATTGCCTGTCATGGAGCCAATAATCCCTCCCTGAATTATAAACAGATCAATCATCAGATTCTAAGATAAGTTCCTATCTAGCCTTTAATTCTACAGAATATAACTTGCAAAGAAAGGATACCTGCCCATCAGGTCGATAACACACAGCAGTCACAATATCTCTAACATCAGTCCAGTCAACAACATGACAATCTGAAATTGCCCAAATGCGCACTTTTCCATCTATAGACCCACTAATGAAATGATTATCATCCACAGGATTGAATTGAATGCATGTCACTGCAAGACATAATAGCATAAGAAAAAAATTGTGAGACAAATTGAACTAGTGGAAGTAAATTAGGTTCATGTCTATAGAAATACTGCACACCATAGTTATTGTGTGGAAAAACTTTCAGGCAATGATCATAACCCACTCTCCATAGACGAACTGTATTGTCAACTGAAGATGACAGCAGATGCTGCAGCAAAAACATGAAAAAGCAAATCAATTTCCACAAAGTTTCTTATTTAGCAAATTTGGCACCTAATTCAAAAAATAAGTAAATTTATGATATTCACTCACATTATTGTTTGACCAACAGAGATCCAAGACTTCACCTTCATGCCCATGGAATTCATGCAATGGTCTCTCCAACAGTCGAAAGACCTTGGGAGGCAAAACAATGCAAGCCGAATCTGATGTTTTTCTCAGGCTTCCCCCTTTGCTCATTTTTTCCTTATCCATATATAGGGGTTTCAATTCAGAGAGATTATTCACTGAAAAGTATATGCAAGATGGATGAAGTTCTGGAGTGTCAATTTTATTACATCTTTCAGCTTCCACCACTTTCCACAATCTTACAATCCCATCTTCACCAGCACTGGCAAGATACTGCCCATCAGGACTAAATTTCATGGCTGAAATTGAACCTTCATGAGCTTGAAAATCTTGCCCCATGTAAAGTGCTGAGAGTTCCTTCATTTGCTTCCTGAATTGGCGGACCTTAACTCTCCGAATCCTAAACCCTGAGATTCCGGAAGTGCTTTCCTGTCTTACCTTATCCCCTCCAACTTGCCCCTCAATCATGCATGTTATTGAACGCAATCTCCTGAACCAACCCCCTCTAGCCCTTTTCACCTTAGTATCCTCAAGTTCCTTCCCCATCAAATGTTCGAAAGAGGGGTGTTCCCCAGAGACTTTCGTGGAATCCTCAGGCTCCTCTGAAACAGCCAATTGATCCGAACCCATTTCTCTATTGTCACCCATTTCCTTGTCCCATGATAAGCCGCACTCTTCTGATAAATTTTCAGTGGACCAACAAGACATTGAAGAGCGACTTGAACAAAATTCACCTTCAAAACCAGAGGTTCTTGTCACAACCCCGCTATTATCTTCAATTCTGCCCCTATCAACTGAATTTTCAAGGGCACTTCGATCTGAACCAAGCCCCATCCACTTCATAAACTTACTGCGACGCTCCTGAACACTCCCTGGGCTCCGAACCCACGCTTCGTATTCAGAACAATTCCATATCCCGTCCGGTGTGTCAGTGCTACCATCGGATTTATCATCAGCAAGGAACAGAACATCCTCTTGAGCATCGTAAAATCGACATTCTTCGTCATCACTGATGAAGCAATCCATTATTCTTCGAGTTCAACCCATGAAATCTCTCCTCAAACAACCAACATTTCAAGCCCTAGGAATGTGGCAAAATCCGATTACCCCTCCAGACAGAGCCAGCCGAAAAACTATTTTTTATAAAAAGAAAAAAGAGAAGAAAGCACAGATACCAATATCAGCCAACGTTAAAACATTTATTAAATCACTCAACAATGATAATTATAAAGAACAAAACAAAAACAGACAGATCCAACATAGATCCCAAGCCACGCTCATTGAACCTGGTCTTGCGAAGAGCAGGTGTTCTGCTCTACAAGTAGATTACAAATCACCACTGAGAAGTTTTGAAAGAATTTAACAAAAAATCCAACGAAGCCAGAATTTAGCATCAAATAAGGGTCCAAAGCACTTGTTACGAAACACATGTCAAAACCTCATTAGGATAAAAGAAAGCCCGGCGATCGTAGGATGATTGCGCTTGAAGGAATGAATAAGCCGGTGGAAACGAAAATTACAAGATAGAGTTTATTTGCTCAGGGCAACCAAAGAAACATTTTCGAAGAAAGAAAAATAGAAGGAAATTTTTCTTACATGGGACTTGATCTCTATAAGGTTTAGCTGAAACTGAGCAGAGCGAAGATCGAAGCACCCATGAAAATGTTGGAGTATCTTGTTGGGAGTGTTTCACGACACAGCAAAATGGAGAACTAGGTGGAAGCGGAAATAAAATTAATAAATAATAATCATACACGTAAAAAGGGAAATAAAAAAATAAAGAAAATAAAGGGAAAAGGAAGGAGGAGAAGGGTAAAACAGGAATAAAGAGAACATGGCCATCGATATATTCATCGAGGAATGGCCCGCTAAACGAGATTTCGAGAGCAGCAGGTGGGTCACCGGCAGCACCTTCTTCCTTTTTCTCTCTCTGCTCTCGTGGCTTCCTCATGCAATTTGTGATTTAGAGTACGAGAGAATATTTAATAAAAAGTGGTTGGAGAAAACAGTAAATACATTTGTAACATAAAAATTGAAAAAATAACACCTTTTTAAATATTTTATACTACTTCCTTTTTTAAAAAATATCTGAATATAAGGGATGAAGTGAATTTTGGTCTTAAATATAATTTTTTTATATTAACTCTTATATTTATTATTTTATCTAAAATATTTTGTATGACTTATAAATTACTATAATATAATGTTACACCAAGTATTTAAGAAAAATCATGTTATATATAATATAATTAAGTAATTTTTTTAAATTAGATAAATATGTCTTAATCTATATGTAGGAGTGGATAAAAACACATTGACATAAAAGAATTATAACTTTCATAGACTTGACTTATAATTCAAAATAACGACATTTATGGGTGCTATTTATTTATGGACAAAACGTAGGACAGTTCTTTATCTCCATTAAATCCAGTTAGCAAATAAAATGCTGCCACATGGATTAATTTTACACTTGAGCACTTAACACCAAATGATTCTGTCATCAAACCATCGTTAGGCAATTAAATTTCTTCTTCTTGCTCGGGATTCGAACCAGGACTCTCTCTTCCTCAATTGTAAATTGTCGATCTGGAAGCAATGTTTTTATCTATTGATGTCTCTCTTTGATTTCCATGGTGATGCTTTCTCCTGAGGTCTCTAAAATGTTCACCACCATCCTCGAGAGCCTCTGCAATTCCGACTCTGTTATTAAATTAGCTAGCAGCAAAGTCGTCATGGATGATAAATTAAACCACCATTCACGGCGGCGTTTTTGAAACCGTTGATGGAGGCTCTGATACAAGAACTGGATGTGAACCTGTAGATCCGAACTATTGTTTATGAATTTACTGTTTTTGTTGAATTCTTTATATATATATATTATATAGCTTGCATTAATATTTGGTGTTAAATAACAAAATTTGAAAATTGAATGAAACCAAATTCAATAAATGAGTTAAAGGTGGCGGGAATTTGTAGTTGGAGGTAGACAGGTAGTTGAATAATTTTGGTGTGTAATCTGTGTGGAGTATATGATATAAACGGCGCTATGTTTGCAAAGTATGAAACTATGAATAATGCTGCTTCAAATAAATTTGTAGTGTTGATACATTAACACACACACGCGACTATCTGGATAATTATTTGGCTGGTTTTCCTTTTGAAATTAGTCTGTGAACTAGATAATGTTGTGGACGGTGTTGTGATCTAGTGACATTTTTGCCGACTTTTAGGTGATTTAATCTAAATGGTTGCTATTTGTGAGCTTTCATAAGGTTCTAAAAGTATTTAGTGGGTTCACATTAGGTGCACATCCTTATATGCATCTTATGTGCTCATCCCTCTAATAGAGGGATGAGCACAATTTTTTTTTTAATATATAGATATATATATTTATTTATTTAGATTAAATTATATGCTGTTTTTTGGATTTTTTTTGCACCCAGTATCTCAAATTAATTAGTTTTCAGTCCTGCATTTAGATTTGTTTCTCTTGTAATACCAGTATCCTGAAAACTAATTAATTTGAGATATTAGGTCCAAAAAACATTTCAAAAAACAACCTATAATTTAAATCTAAAAAAAAAAATTTAAAAAAAAAATGTTTCATCCCTCTAATTAGATAGATGAGCATGTAAGAAGCACATAAGGGGAGAAGCACCTTATGTACTCCCGTATTTATTCATATAAATTGAGATAAAATCCAGCTTACCTATATATACTTACTTCGTATACCGTAAGTTACAATTAAAAAAATACTTTTAAAGGCCTCAATTACTATTCCAAACAACCACGAGTTAAGTGTGATTTTACTTTTATATGAATATATTATGTTAAATCATAAAAACAAAATCATCTCACTATGTTTCCAAAAGATAATATTTCATTAATTTATTAACAAACGTCCATAAATATGATCGTTAAGGCAAACATAAACAATTTACATAATTAAATAAATATTCAATTTTATTCATATAAAGTATATTCATTTTTTTTACGTCAGAAAGAACATAACCCCGCGACTAGCAGCAAAAATATACCTTCTTTTCTTACCTGAGCTATAAAAAGACTTGACAGCTAGTAATTTAAATTATTAGTATATGCAAAATAAATATAAGTGAATAAGTTAAATCTATTTTTGACTAATTACCTGGGAGACATTCACCAAACCTAATCATCCACAGAATATGCAAGTCAGCATCACATTTATTTGACTAGGAATTATGTTTGACTAGTAAACGTCTATGTATGTTTATATAATTCATTTCATTTGAATGTAACTATTAAAGTGTTTCCACGTTCTTCCATATCGTTGAATTATTTCCCAAAAAAGGTGTATCGTGCATGAACAAGACGACCGTTGATCAGCTATTAGTCAACGGTCGGATCCGGCCCATTAATATTACTCGTATTTCCTTATTTTGTTATTGGCCAGGGGAAAAACACGGTCATTGATTAATAATGGAGGGGATTTTTTTTTAAGTAAAGGCTCAAGTATATTTTGAATGCTCCCCCCTCCGCCGAAACGCTCTCTCCCTCTCCAAACCCTAGATCTCTCTTCCTAGCACTCTTGCCTCACCGGCGGCGTCTTTGCCGCCGCCGAGCCTCCTCTCTCGACCACTACCACGGCGAAGTGCAGATCGACCTCGATGAGTCAGGTGAAGGCAAGTTTTAGGTCGGAACAGGGAAATAGAGGGGCAACCTTCCTTCTTCTCCGGCGCCGGCTCTCCTCTGGTCTCCGTCCTCAACGTCTTCCTTGCTTCGGCGTCCTCTTGGTTTCTGTTTGTAGCGGTGGTCCTCCCTCGTCTCTGGCGGTGGGAGTTTTTGTCTCGACATCTCTTTCGACGGTGGCCTCTAGCTCGTCGGTGGTCTTCTGCTCGCCGGTGACCTCCGGCTCTCCGGTGGTCTCCTGCTCATTGATGGCCTCCAGCTTGATGGTGGTTTCTGGCAGAGGGGATGTCTCTTCTTTCCTTTTTATTTTTATTGTTTTATGTTTGTTTTTCTTTTCTATTGTTGTGGATTTGGGTATTTATGGTGGTGTTTTATGTTGTTGATTGGATTTGCATTTTTGGGGGAAGGGATTTATCAATGGCTAATATTATTATGTGCTTTATTTATGAGAGGACCATTGTTAGGATCGGTCGATGGTGGCGAATGCATATCGTTAATGTTAGACAAACTTTGTTCGGTGGGTGGTTGATGTCACCAAATTTGCTTCAAGGGAGGAGCAAAAGTATTCTTCAAGACTTCACTTGTCTTTTTTATTCTGAGGTTGGGTGTTCTCTGTCCTGTACCCCAAGTTGGGGCGATTATGTAGCTGTTTTTTTGTAGCTTATGCTTATAAGGAGGTGTGCCCGAGTGGGTTGGTTTTGCAACCAACACATTCCTTCAAGTCTTTTCTAACCTTGGATGTTTAGGAAGCCGATGAAGCCGTTGAAGTTACTTTTATTCCCATTTGTTTTGTGGTGATAAGCTTTCCTTACATTTGGTTTGTTGTTGTTGTATTTGTTAGTTTTCTTGTTTCGGTTTGTTTTCGTTTAGTGCCTGTTCCGTTTGTTTTTTCGCAGTGTAATCGTTTGTTGTAACTTTTAATATTAGTATTAATATAAGTTCCTGTTGATAAAAAAAAAAAAGATTAATAATGGAGGGTTGTTCATTGCATGTTAAGGTATTTTAGTTGTGTGTTTTTTTTTAAACATTTTGACACATAAAATAAAGGGAGAATCCCATATAATTACAGCTAAAATATTACAATTTAAATTCATATCCACACTTTTAACAAATTCTTAATAAGATCTTAGTGGGGATTTATGAATATTGTTAAAAGATCATGTTATCCTTCTATAGTTAAAAGGAAAAATTGAAGACACATTTGACCGAAATTCAAATTCAAGTCTTTAATTTACTTTAATTAACAAATTCCTAATCATTTTATTTATTTAAATGATAATTTATCCTTTCATCCTTTTAATTCGTTTCATTTTAAAAAGTAAATAAGACGTGATATATAAAAATTGGAAGCACAATTGAATTTTTTAAAAATTTCCATATATGTGATGCCAGTTACCAGTATATATTTTCCCAGTACGCAGGCAAAATCCCATCTGATGTCAAATTTTTCATGTCAATTGTGCTTCTAATTCCTATCTATCACATCTTTATCAATGTCTGGATTATTTTTCTCTGTTCTTATATATAAAGAAATATTGTTTAATCTGCAACCTGCTGTGTTATGCTATTTGAAAAAGATTCAGAAAATCTGCTTTACCTTCTAGATAGACCTGCAAAATGTTCTCACTTCTCAGAGGGGCAGAGAAACGATTTATTTTTCAAAAACAAACGAAATAAAAGGATTTAATTTTTATTTTAAATAAAAAAACAAAATGAAAGGATTGAACTGTGGTTTTTTGATCAATTACTAGATTATATTGTCGTTTAAATAATCAAAATGATTAAAAATATATTAAAATTGTATATCTGAATTTAAAATTTTGGTTAAAAGCGTCTTCAATTTTTTCCTTTAACTATAAAGGGTAATATGATCTTTTAACAACATTCATAAATTTCTAATAAAGCCTTCAGACCTTATAAAGAATTTGATAAAAATGTAGGCCTAGATTTAAATGTTAGTATTTCAACTGAATTTAATTAAGTTTTTCCGTAAAATAAACTATCAAATACATACGTATGTATATTTGTGTATTGGATATTTTCAACTTTGTTTTAATTTATAATTGGATATTTTTCAACTGTTTCTTCTCTCTCTATCTTTATGAGTTCAATTAATATAGGTAAAATTGGTACAATCTCATTTATTATATGAAACTGAATTTATAAATAGAATTAGTGTGGTATAGGTTAACACATAATGATAATGGTGAGGCAAACAACGGCTGTAATGCATCTGGTCACTTTCTTTTACATGGCTTGTCTTTATATGCAGGCCCATTGTATTCTAGTTAAAATGGTAGGAGTACGTTCAGTGCATGCAACGTTTACATACATCCCTATATATATATATATATATATATATATATATCCTTAATTTAATTTTTTTCTTTTTTTAGTTTTGATCAATTCATGATTAGTTGAGATGTACGAGGATGTGAATTTGTGCATGTGCGCCTTCCCTGAATTAATAATCAAAGTAAAAATAAAAATTTCATAGCTTCAACGGCAATTATTATTATTTTTAAAAAAAAAAAAAAAAGCATAATCGTATCGTGTGGTTCAATAAAACCATGGGAAATAAATTTAATGGAGTGAATATATCTTGGGAATGGCAACTAGATTTGCTTTATTTCAATAGAACATTATACTATTGGTTAATTAATACTATTACAGTAATCCTTTGTAGCCGTATTAAACTCGTCATGAATTGTGGTAGAGATTGAGGCAAAAATTCTAAGAGATCGATGTCTCCACAAGGACCATGCAAAGCATAGAAAGTCAAAAAAAGAAGGTTTTAACCCTGCCTCCAATTAACCTAACAAAAACACTTTCAATTGCTTCTTTGTCTGGCTAGCTCTCTAATCACCATCATTATATCCCTATACCCTAGCTTTGGAGTCATTAATTAATTAATTAATATAAGTACCTACCTAGCTAGATCTAGGCTGGGACATGTTCATATCCAAGTTCAAAGTGTTTGGTACCTGTCTTATTAAGAGTTTTTTATTTATTTATTGGTAATAATGATCCTTATTATTAGGTTATAATAATAGTATTATATGCACGCATGTGGTTGATTAAAGTGTAATTATGACCATCGAAAGGAAGAGTAAAGGACCAAATTACTTTTGAGATTGTCACATATATATTTGCAGCTTATTATCACACATTTCACAATTAAAAAACAATGGATCGAAACACTGTTGAGTTGTGATTCAGTGTTCCCACTTTTGACTATAATAGTCGGGCTTTAATGCTTTATTACATGTTGTTTCATTTTATTTTCAGTTCCAACAAAAAGAAAAGATAAGCTGTTTTATGGTATATTAATAGTACTATAATAGGTATGTTGGTCGACAACTAGTCTAGAGAAACTTGGCTTTAATTACTTTTCTTAATATTGTATTTTAATTAAAAACTAATATTACTTTTAGGAAGAGCCTTAGTTATTAAGTACTCCCTCCGGTCCTAATTATAGGACATATTTAACCGATTTTGGAGGGATTAATGATAGAGGTTAAATTAGTTAATTTTACTCATTTTCTTAAAATGCCCTTACATAAATTTGACACTTCAATTACCTTGTTGATTTCACATAATCCCTCATTCATATCAATAGGGGTGTTTTCGGAAGAGATTGACAAAAATTAAAATGTTGTCCTATAATTAGGACCAAAACAAACCCTCAAATATTGTCATATAATTAGGACCGGAGGGAGTACTATATATTCTTCCAAGAAGAAATTATATTATACTAGACTCTGTTGTGTGACAGTGGGATTTAAAAAAATTCAGAAATCATAACCGCCTTTCAAAATAAAGTTATTGTTTATATTTTTAAAAAAAGTTGCTATATTGTAAATAATTAAGTAGTAACTTTCCCAAAAGGGAATAACTTGAATACTTAATTATTAACTCCTACTTAATAATCAAATGAAAGCAAGTGTATTTTAATTTTAAAAAGTTGAATAATAATAATAATAAACTTTTCAAATGCAGATTTTCAAGATTAATTGTTTAGAATAGCAATTAAAACCTTCAAAAACAACTTTTCAATCGTAATTTACGGTATACGAAATAAATATGTAAAAGGAGTTTTATCTCAATTTACGTAAATTAGCAAGTTTGAGACCCCCAAAAGTTAATTCCAAAGGTGAAGTTGGCAAATAAGCTTTTTTTAGGTATAAATGTATTCCTATTGGAGGCATCATTAGGCACTAAAAGTGAGTACTATTATTCTTAAACTTGCGAGTTGATTTTTTGAGTTTATCGTTTTTATGTTTTTAACTTACAAAATTTTGTTAATTTATATTTAAACTCGTGTTAATCATAAATTTAATTAAATTCATGAGTATGTATATTGAATTTACTCTTTTACATTTTTACCCTACAAGATTATTTCAACTTACTCTTAAGATGTGGTAGTTTATTCATTATTCTCCCTTTTTTTCAATGAAAGAAAAATGAGAAACGTAAGTAAAATAGGAGCATAAAAAGAAGAGAATTCAATGAATTATAAGGGTGAGGGGTTGCCTGCTAACAAAGCTACTACTACTAATCATTCTCTGGATTGCCCCTCACGTCCTCCGATCCCACCGGATTCTCTATTCCCCCAACAATACCGTTACGCCTCTCCCCCAAACTTTTGTTCTTTTTTTAACCGCTAATTGTCTCTTTAAACTACTTTCAAAAAGAATAATCTTTTGCGTAAAAGAATAATGGAATATGAGTGGTATATTAATCCAACACCTATGACTCTATATTCCATTCTTTACTCTGGAGCATCACGAGCAACCACTGATTGGCTGTTCGTAAATTACTAAATTTGTAGAAATAATGTGCTTATTTGAAAAATTGTTCTCAATAGGTTTTTTTTTTTAAAAAAAAAAATTTGAAAGTTGTTTTTAGTTACCATGTAGTTAGCAAGCTTATATTATAGGGAAAATATCACTCAAGTCCTAAGGAAGAGAAAAAATATAAAAAAAATCTCAACCCCAAATCCCCTATCTAGGGACTTTTTTGATATTAAGTACGGAGAAAAAATATCAAAAAAATCTCATTGTAAGAATAACCTCAATATTCTCCAAGAAAACTCTATGAGAGAGAGAACCTCAATGATTTCTTAAGGCTTTGTTTGAGAGTTTGGAAGGAAAGGGATGCAAGGAGAATGGAGGGGAGGGGATGGAAGAGAAATGGAGGATATTTCCTTCCCTTGTTTAAGAGTTAAAAAAATAGTAAGGGAGGAAGATGGAGGATTAATGAGTTATTTTTACCATTTTTTCCTTTTCTTTAATAATTAATATAATTATTATATTTTTCAAATAAATTTAAATTTAAATTTTCTAAAAAATTTATTCATGTAATTTTTATATTCAAAAAATTATTTATATAGTGGCGGCAGTGATGGCGGTGGTGGTGGCGGTGGTGGGGTGGTGGCAGCGGCGGCAGTGGTGAGGTGGCGGCGGCGGTGGGGTGGTGGTAGTGGCGGCGGCGGCGATGGTGGTGGTGGTAGTGGCGATGGTGGTGGTGGTGGCGGTGGTGGTGGTGGCGGTGGCAGTGGTGGTGGTAGTGAATAAGGGTAACAAAGTAATTATTCTATTTCCTCTCTTAAAACCCCCATATTGGGGGAACTTTATTTTTTAGAAGAAGGAGGGTTTTGGGGGATTTGTAAAAATCCCTGATTCCCTCCCCTCCTATTTTTAAAACTTGCAAATAAGGGAAGGGACTACCAAAATCCTCTCTTCCCTTTCCTTTCCCTCCAAAATGAAACTCTCAAACAAAGCCTAAGGCTTTGTTTGGGAGTTTGGAAGGAAGGGGAAGGAAATGAATGCAAGGAGAATGGAGGGGAGGGGATGGAAGGGAAATGGAGGATATTTCCTTCCCTTGTTTGGGAGTTAAAAAAAATAGTAAGGGAGGAAGATGGAGGATTAATGAGTTATTTTTACCATTTTGGTGGGTAGTGGCGGTAGTGGGGGTGGTGGTGGTGGTGAATAAGGGTAACAAAGTAATTATTCTATTTCCCCTCTTAAAACCCCCCATATTGGGGGAACTTTATTTTTTAGAAGAAGGAGGGTTTTGGGGGATTTGTAAAAATCTCTGTGTAACATCCCAATTCCAGAGCCAAATTTTTTTAAAAAAAATCAGAGTCGAGCCTTGGAGCGTAAGAGTAACTGATTCCCATTAAAACGATAACCAGAGTGTAATACAGTGTTGATACAGCATCCTATTGTTCTCATAGGTAATTACGTAAAACGATAAAGTGACAACTCCGTCTCAGAGCTCACTCGTGCTACATGCCCTCCAACTATGAGCTTACTCGTGCGGCTTGCCTCGATCTCCGATCCGTGGTCCTCCCGACCACTGAAGCTATAGCCGAGATTCAATTTATCGAATTGAATCTCGTGTAACGTTAACCTTATGCTCAAATAAAACAGTATACGGATGACGAGATATTCAAAACATAACAAGCAGATATCACTTATGCATATAGCAGATGCATGATTGCATGATTGTGACACGATGTAACATAAGCGTTAAAGCGGTATGTATAAGTCCTACACAATAATAGCCTCGCACAAAACCAGTGCCACGATGTACTTGTCGTGTCCTCAACGCTAGGAAAACTCTAACGGTATTAATATCTCTATAACCCGTGTGAAACTGTACGTATAATCGGTAACCCTGAACAGAGTCTCTAACCGTGAATGTATCTCGGTGACCCCTAACAGAATCTCTATCCGTGAATGTACTTATCACATACATGTATATGAGCAGCACTAGATTAGTGTTACAGTACGCGAACGTACCTTCGTTGACGGTATACGGTACTTCCGTCGGAAAACGTTCTTTTCTACGGAAACACGTGAAACGGCTCGTTGTAATATCACTTTCATTAGTGATTTGGCATTATAACTGGCATTTTAGGTAAAAATTACCATTTTGCCCCTATGCCCCTAATTGGCGGAATTTCGCCAGCACTTCGTTACTCTTACAAATTTTCTTCCCGAAATTTCGCCAGAACTTCGACGCCATCTTGATTTTAGAAAATAATGACTAAAATAGCCCTCCCATATGATACCCAATCATACTTGAAAAATTAAAGGCTATTCTAGCATTACTACCCTTACTACTGAAAGAACTACGAAAGCTTAAAGCTCGATGCAGAAAAACTTACCCAGAGCTTCGCTGCGAATTTCCCAGCACTCCCCCCAGAGCTTCTCTCTCTAACCTCTCTCTAGGATCTCAACTTTTGGTGTGAAGATTTCAAGAGGGCATGCTACCTATTTATAGAAATTTCAAAGGACATGGATGACATTTTCCAAGTTGTTTCAACCTTGGAAATTCAATGCAAAATTGGTGTTTAATACTTGTCCATGGGAGCAGCTGGTCGACATGCATGGGCTGAGGTGGCAGAAAATGATTTGTCCAAAGTGATGAATCAAAGTTGCTTTATGCCCGCACCGATAGAATTTCCCCGATCGGTACTCCGATTCGCGTGATTTCGGAGAAATCTCAAAATTCTGGATTTACAACTTTGAAACCATTTCCTCACTCATTAGAAATGTCCAAGTTAACCTAAATTTTGATCCCATATAGGGCTCCAACTGTCCAGTTGAAGTTTTCTCGAAAAACGTGTCCAAACGCGTCCTGGTTTGAACGTATTTCGGAAACATCATCTTCTTCGAAAAATTCACGATTCCAAATATGTTTAAAATAAATTCAAACTCATGCCTAGATGTTGAGTTAGAATTTATTTTCCTTATATCCAAAAATATACCTATATGCATTTTTCCCTATTTTGTTTTATTAGGAAATGCATAAATGACTTTAATTTTCTCCTAAAGAGTATAACGGAAGACAAAATTCCACTGATCATTATTTTTCCCTGACTTTGGAAATCCCATTCCTAGATCTCTAGATAGGGTCCGTTTCCTAATTTATATATTACTATTCACAAAGTTTCACTTTAATTAATTATAATATAAAATATTTGCAACTTGCATATTACATTGATTAAAATTCTTATCTATTCTTGACTCCTATTTTTCGGTCAAATCTGATCCCTCTTTTATTATTTTCGTTTTTTTATTTTATTTAATATAAAATAATTATTTAATAATTATTTTATATAATTTCTTACATAATTTTCCTATTGGCCCATTCTTGCATTTAGGCTTAAAAATACCTAAACTCAACCATTTTTCTCAAAAATTTACAATTAATTAGTAAATATACTTTTACTAATTTTCAACCACTTTCCACTAATTTTTGAGCTCTACATAATTATCTCTGAATTTCCTTTGCTTAAGCTTAAGTAATTAGCCAATAAATACCTAATTACTTTCTTATCACTAGTTGATAATTTTCTTAATTATAACACCTCATTACCTCATAACTTTTACACTGACACATTTGTTTCCATGTGTTCTGTATTATCTTAGCATTTACGGGGGTATTACGGTCATTTCAATACTTTTGGGTATTCTTCTACAATTTCTCCAAGTTTGTAACTTAATAAATTACCTAAATTAGGGACAATATCCTTCCCTATTTCAAATAGATATTTACTTGTCTACTTTATAGCTTTCACAGGGTATTTATAACCCATAATATATTTAGGGACCTATTTGCAAATTTTCAAACGTTATAGGGACCTAATTGCAAATTATCTAATTTCAAGGGAAATTACCCTAACAACAAGGTAAACTTAATACAAGGTGTTTGAAACCTCATATTCACCCATTTTCAATAGGTATATTTCCCAATTTTGGTATTTACCCTAAGTGTGATTTTTAGGGTATTACACTCTGATTCCCTCCCCTCCTATTTTTAAAACTTGCAAACAAGGGAAGACTACCAAAACCCTCCATTCCCTTTCATTTCCCTCCAAAATGGAACTCCCAAACAAAGCCATAGTCTCCCTACAACGTAATAACAATAACAACACACTTTATTCTACCAAGTGAAGTCAATTACATAAATGGTACGACGCCATTATGCCTTATGATGCATCGTTCAAAAACTTTATTCAGTGGAATATGTTATGGATAATACAATGAAGCGATATTTGAGTAGCTAGCGAGTTTCATATTCTATTTTCATTTTTAGGTTATTTTATTTATCATCATTTTTATTATTTAAAACCATAATTAGGACTAGCTTTATTTTATCATTATGTTTGTTGTTGTTTCCTATAAGTAGCTCTAGGTTTTATTTTAGACTGCATACTTGAATTATTGAATATCATATTGAATATAGTTATTTCTACAATTCAAACTCTATTTTCGTGTTTGCAGTTGTTCCTTGAATTCGTTGTCTTACTATCTTGATCACTATTTTTTGGTATAGCTCCCCACATTCATATTTATAAGTATGCCAAAAAAATAATATACTCTATGAAAGCCACTGCCACATACATACATACGTATATACATACAGCTAACGTACCTAAGCTTAATATTATTGATCAAGTGCTATCTTTGATGAGTTTCTGGCCGACAAATAATAGACCCTTAACGTGGACACGCACCATCATATAATTATCGATCAGCTTTTCATTTTTCACAATCAGTTCTCTCTCAACAAAAAATAACAAATTAAAAGAAAAAAGAAAGAACGAAATTAAAGTTGGGTTTAATTCATTGCACTGCATGTGTTTGGATCATTGAAACTAAAAAAAACTAATGAGGCTAAATTGTTGGGTGTTTCAAAAGTACATACCACCAGGAGCTACGAATTTTGTGTGTGTGTGGCCAAAGCAACTACGTACATACATATAAATTAAATTTAAAGTCCTCTCATCAATTCAATTATATATAGGAAATGACAGGAAGGTGCTCTTCAATTATTATATCAAGACTACCTATTATTATTAATATAAATTAACGTAAAAATGTATTTGGATGCCAATTATTTCCTTCTACTACACACACCACACACTTTAAAAAAAAAAAAAAAAAAAAACTGGAGACACACACTTGACAGATGGGACTGGAATGCTTTTAAAAAATAATCAAATTTAATTTCTATTATATTATATCATTGTTTTCGTGACTCTATATTTTTTTTCAAACAAAAGTTGGTGAGAAAAATTAAATATAGAGATTTTTTTTAAAGAAAAAAATTCATTTTTATTATTTAACATGTAAATATTGTAACTCAACTTGAAATTTGGATTTTAAATATAAATGGTTAAGTTTAACTCATAAATGTGAAAAATTAATTTATTAATATGAATTTAGTAGACATCTTTTCAATTATTATCATTTTTTATTAGGGATCAATGAGTAATATTTTTAATATTAAGGTTTATATCCCGAAAATAGGGCTAATCGAATCTAGAAATTTCAGTCCTTATTTTTCAAAGCCAAAAAGGAAAATGAATATATATATTTATATGGCAAGATTGCTGTCGTACGTACATCATCACTTTTTTGCTATATATTGTAAATGACAAAATGGACAAAAATAACAGTAAAATCTTCATCGTATGGTTGTATTCTAAAGTTACTTATTCTGGCCATCCCCAAAAAAATAAAGTTATTTATTTGTCTGTATTGTCCACATGTCTCTGGAAAATAATTGAGGAGGGCTGAAGTGATCACATGACGACCGGATTTTTTAAGAAGAAATTATATATGATATCAAATCAAGCTTTTTATAAAGTATTGATATTGAATGATAATTACCCCTACAGTGACAAATAATTGGCGCGTGATTTGGTACAAAATGACAATTTTTAGATTAAAACAATATTTATAAAAATACATTTTTTATGTCATTATTTTATTTTTATTTATTCAAGTGACATTCCTTAAAATATGGAAAAAAAATTAATTTACTGAATCATAGAAAATTGGAAAAAAAAACGCGCGATAATTGGTGGAATGGTAGACCCCCACTTTATCACTAATGACATGCGTTGATAATGTAGAAAGATAATATATATATATATATATATATATATATATATATATATATGAAAATGATAAAGAATTAATAAACAACAACAAATGTACTCCAAAATTTTAATTGTATTGTCTAATAATTCAATCATTCGTTATTTTAAATGATAATTATTTTTGAAATCGAAGGAGAATTCACTCTCTCAATCACACTCTCCTTAACCTCTATCAATGTTTAGTAACTTCTGAAGCCATGGTTTCAGGAGCTATCTGTCGCCAGGTGAGACAAAGCTTTTTCTATATATATACTTACCTCGTAAAAACTATTCTCAAAAGCTAATCCAAATACACAAATTAAATCTCATTTCTTTTGGAAAATTTGGGGGATGATTTAGCTCTTTATTTAGGATTTTTTTTGTATGACATGGTTTGCCACGTTATTTATGGTCTAACCAATTAAAATAAAACAACTTATAAGCTGATTTGTCATCTCCTAAATATTAACTAGCATATTAATAAAATTAAAAGATATCAATCTTAATTAAGGGATTATTCTTTTTTAAGAAAAAATAAAAATATAAAATACATAAGTAGCCAACTAGAAATACTAATATTAGCTGAGTTATTATATTTTAACTAATCAATCTATAAATGACGTAGCAAACGAGGTTGAATTTCAATATATTAAGTGTCCCCACACACAAACAATGCTCAATGTTCAAATTACAGCATAATATATGTAATGCTTTTAAATTAAAAAAATTTTCAAGTCAAAATTTTGCTATCATTTAAACAAGATATTCCCTCCAGTCCTAATTATAAGACATATTTAACCGATTTTGGGGAAGATTAAGGAGATGAGTTTAATTAGTTAATTCTACTCTTTTTCCTAAAATGTCCTTATATAAATTTTAAATGACATTAGTAAAAGTAAATCAATAGCTCCTACCTTATACCTCTCCGACCTAATTTTTTTTCCACACGCTTTCTAATTAAAATAATGGTATTACTATATATACATATATGTGTGTGTATACACACACACATATCTACACACGCATATATATGCATGAACACTCACGTGTGTGTGTGTCTATATATATGTGTGTGTACATATCTATTAGCAAATTAACGTCAGTTGATCGATAAACAAATTAAAATCCAATAATTTAAAAGTTTCATTGATTGAAAGAGTTTACGCACCTACATACATATAGTCACAAAAAATCAAATACACTTGAGAGAACAAAATAGGGGTATTTTAGGAAGAAATTGATAAAAATTAGAATGTTATATTATAATTAGGACCAAAATGAACCCCCAAATATTGTCCTATAATTAGAACCGGAGGGAGTAGTACTTTTGCGAGATTCTTGAAGCCGATCGACTATGACTATATATATGTATATATATAGACTAGTTCAAGGTAATCTAAAGGGATTTCTGGCATATATATACTTCACTTTAATTTAATTTTTTTATAATGAAAAAACTATTTGAATTTTAAGTTTTTTTCTTAAAAAAAAAAACACAATGAAGTTTTCCCCAAAAAACTTGTCTATAATTTTTTCCCCAAAACCACCCTTGCAAATACAAGTCCTTCTCAAAATGAATTATCAATTCAAGAACGATATTTCGTATAGCTAATAACTGTGAAAAACAAAATGGTAACAGAACTATATATAGAGATATTTATTCGAACACTGAATGGATTAATTAAAGAAAATAAAAATCCGAATGAAAGGGACCTAAAATTTGTCTCATTAATATACCCTAACGAGCACTCATTTGAGGGGCATCAACGTCCCTGAAATCAGACTGATTGAAATTCTTTCACGCGAATCAGGACAAGCAGATACCTACCTTCATTTTCTGCTAAGTACCAAGATGTGACCTTATTTTTCTTCTTTCTCAGGAAGTTCTCAATTCCTATTACGTTGCTGTCGCATTCTCACCCAAATAATAATAATAAACAGTAAATATAAAAGTTGATACGAACCCACATCACCTACTCTTTGACAATTTCTCATAATCGGTCATAGACTTGATGGGATTGGACATTTGAGCCAGCTGCACTATCTATGTATAATCCTTAACTTAGGATTAGATCGTACACTAACGTTATATCATTAGTTGTTCGTACTCTGAAAAAGTTCAATCAACAAACAACCCTCATATTGGATATGATATTGCATTGGCACGTTTTTCATATATTCCTTATTTTTGTTGTTTTATTTAAAGTTATTCATTCTTCAAGGGGGAAAAATGGAGTGGTACGTGTGAAGAGTTGATTAATTTGAGGGACATTGTTATATTATTATATAGTATTAATTACTTTTTCACCTTTTGCTTTAACCTGAAGGATGGTTCATTTTCATGTAATGATACGTTGTAATCGAAGAGGGCTGAGGATGATTGCAATATTTATAGATACGGAACTGAGTTGTTTGATCATGTTTAAGCGATGTGGGGATACATTGAACGTCAAATAAGGAGTGGGAAGCTACAGTTTGAAGGGCTAATAGAAGCAGCAGACAACAAGAAAGAGACGTTGATATGTAATTTTGATAGAGAAATGGCCAGTGGCCAGGATGTGTTTGGGACATTTATCCTTTGTCCAGAAATATCTTTGATTGGTCTAATAGAAATGATTTGATTTTTTTTAAAAATGAACTATTGAAAATTAGATGACTTAGTATGTTAATATTTGAGAATGTTTTGTTAAACATTAAAATTTTAATGTCAGCATTTTTGTTAACAACACTAAGGTGAAAAGATTGAAAATTTATTTTAGAAAATTGAGAGACTAAAATTAAATCTTGTGTGAAGTTAAAAGATTAAAGGTATGCCTTTATATTTTTTTTATTAATTAAGTCTGAGAGTTTATTTTTTTTTTTAAAGGAAAATTTGTTGAAAAATTCCCGATGCAACATTTATGCCCAAGGTGTTTAGGGACTATAACTCTTTTTAATCATGTGCAACATATCTTTAATTATGTGTAAATGTCTTCCAGCACAGGGACGGACCTTTGTCTATACAATGCCCCCCAAAAAAAAATCTGTCCCAAATTTTTAATACAAATTGATTTTTTTTATACATTTAGCTTCTCCAAATATTTCGTCTTAAAAATTAGTTAATGAGTATAGATTTACCCTGAAAATTTCTTCTAAGGTCCGTCCATGGTCACACATATATAATTAAAGATATATATTGCACACTGTTGAAAAACAGTTGTATTTGCTAAAAATATGTTGCATAAGGTCTTTCAATAAAATTCAGGTACCTCTAGATAATAAACTTTGCAGTGGGGAATTTTTCTACAAATTTTACTTTTTGAAACTAGTTTAATTAAATATAATATATAGCAGGGATTGAATAATAATAAAGGGTTAAGGACCAAAAATACCAACGAACTATTGGGCCAGGACCACCCAGCACAACAAACTATTTTTTGGACCAAAAATACCAACAAACATTTTAAAGAGGAGCGCTCAGCACAACGCCATTAACACCGTTAACAAAAAGTTAACCTCCGTTATCTAAGGAGTAGATTGGCCAACGAACTCTTATTCCAGGAGCGCCTAGCACAAAATTCTAAATTTTACTAAATTAAATAATTTTTTCTCAATTGTCATTATTCAAAACCACTTGTATAGATATCTATGGACAAAAAATATTCATTCTTTAATTTTGTCAAAATTATAATTTGCTAAAATAAACAAAATTTTTAATTAAAAATATAATTATATGATTTAAATAAAACTCAAGGTGTTTTATAATTTATTATATATGTTAAATAAAAAATTATATGATTTATTTTTATAATAAAACTCACATCAAGATCGAAAGAGACAGGAGTAGAGGATGGCGAGAGGCTTTAGCCGCTGAGCTTTGGGTGGCGACGGCGACCAAACCCTAAGACTGATGAGTCGAGTGTGTTCTCCAGAATTTCCACTCTCCAGTCTCTAAAAATCTCCACTCTAGTCCGCTCTGCCTAGTGAGTAGTGCCTATACACACTACTCTGCTGAAGTCTAAAGGTCTAACGCAATCACGAGGGGGGAGGGGAAAAACCTGTACAACTGTTAGAGATGTTTAGATTGCATAAACAGGTAACCCGTGCCCTGCCCATATAACTTAAACAGGTACGGGTAACCCGTTACCCGCGACGGCTCAATCTGGGTCGGCCAGAGCATCTCGTCGTCCTGTCTCTATTGGATCTTGATGTGAATTTTATTATAAAAATAATTCATATAATTTTTTGTTTAACATATATAATAAATTATAAAACACCTTGAGTTTTATTTAAATCATATAATTATATTTTTAATTAAAATTTTTGTTTATTTTAGCAAATTATAATTTTGACAAAATTAAAGAATGGATAATTTTTGTCCATATCTATATAAGTAGTTTTGAATAATGACAATTGAGAAAAAATTATTTAATTTAGTAAAATTTAGAATTTTGTTGGCGCGGTGTTAATGACGTTGTGCTGAGCGCTCCTCTTTAAAATGTTTGTTGGTATTTTTGATCCAAAAAATAGTTTGCTGTGCTGGGTGATCCTGGCCCAATAGTTCGTTGGTATTTTTGGTCCTTAACCCTAATAATAAATATTAGACTATTTTCGGGCCTAATTATAAGAACACTTTGATAGTGTAATTTGTATTACAAAAATATTCTTATAATTAAAACCGAAGGGATTACAATGGAAGGCGAAAGAAAGGAACTTGCTTTAAAGGTTGGAAGGGGAAGTGAATTGAATGGGAAAAGAAATGTAGCGAGTGGGGTTATGTTTTGATAGGGATGGTGTCATGGTGATGTTGAGAAATGTGCGATTGCGGGCCTCACATATCCGTAGTCAGGACTCAGTACCACGGCTATTTTATGTTAAAAAAAAAAAAAAACTTTTAGGGCAACTAACATTAAAAAAAAAAACTTTTAGGGCAACTAACATTAAAAAAAAAAAAAACATCTACCCCTTAAGTAACATTCAGAACTTTAATGTTATTCTTTAATAGATATAAATATACGACGTCTTTATGTTATTTTTCTAATACATCCAATATTTTTTTGATATTTTTAGTTGATGAATGCACTGTAAGTAATATTGTAGTGTTAGAAACACAAAAAAAAAAAAAAAAAATCAGCATATTAAAATGCATCATGAATAATACTAGGGTGTTAAATGCAAAAATAAAATAAATTCATGGCACTAGATGTTATTTTTCCATTTCTTTTATCAAATATTTTTTCCGTTTTAAGCATAAGGCACAGTTGATTTTTAAAAAATATTAAGGAAATTAATTAAAATACTTTAAAATATTTATAGTTATCACTATTTTATTTAACACATAAACTGATATATAATTTAATAATATACAATATATGATATGATTAAGTAATTTATTTAACTTAATCTTTTTTAAAAAATTATGTTTTATATTTAAAACTATAGAGAGTATATATTATAATGGTTGATGATTGGTCCCCTATATATTGCTCCGATCCTCCTCCAATTCCTTGCTTTGACACAACAAACCGCACTATTCACTCCTTGCGATCAATGTAATTTGCCAATAATTTTCATAAATATGTAAATACATCAAAATTAATTGCCAAGTCAGTGTTCCTGATTTCTTCCAAATATGGTCTTTCTATAAATTATTGGCTATAATCTACGTTAATTGTGCCACCTTGGTATATGGTGCTTCAAGTAGAGAATTATAACATGACCTCTCTTCGTACTGAGGCCTCTCTCCAAGGTCTTTGTACAATTAACTGAAACTTTTCAGTTTTCACAGACCATGACTCGCATTCACTTCATGCTGGTTGATTGAAGGCAGTTTAAAAGGATAATAAATAAAACTTCATGGGAAAAATCTAAAGAGGATCAAACAACTCGAGAGGTAGTTTAATTAATAGGCAAAAATACCATTGGCTGTGTTTTTGTTCCATGACGAAGTAAGGAAGAGAAGTTTCATGTGTTGGTTGTTTGCTTAATTAACCATCAAAGGACACCGTTTGATTTAAATGGAGGCAAAATGGAGAGGCCCTGCTCCCAGCTACCTAATTACTAACCCAAAAATTATGTCCAATTTTTATTTTATTTTATTTCTTTATGTATTTTTTTAAAATTATGATAATAAGCTATCTAATTTAATGTTAAAAGTATAGCATTTAATTTTCCTAATTATGTAATATACTAATACTCAATGGCGGATCTCCAAAAAAAAAAAAAAACCTGTCCCAAATATTTAATGTAAATTCATTTTTTTTTATACATTTGGTTAAAAAATGTATACATTTGGCCACACCAAATATTTTTTTAATTAATTAATGAGTATACATTTGGCCCCCCAAATATTTATCCCAAGGTACGCCACTGCTAACATTATTTTAGTTTTATCTGTTAATTCAAAGTTAAATTGAAAAAATAGTTCAATAAATAATAACTTAGACACTTCTTGCATCTCCTTCTATTAATATTAATTATGAATAATATATTTTAATTTTGTTTTTCAGACTCACGAAAAAAACATAGGGATTGAACATTTTTTTAGTTACCCATCCGGTATCCAGAGCTTCGCCCTGACTAATTCGAATCCGACCCGGGTCGTGACTATGGTGGGTAAGTCTCCCAGCGGGGTTTTTCTGCATTCACAATGCTCGAACTCGAGACCTTACTTAAGCAACACAAGCCGCTTACCATTTGTATCAACCCCGTAATATTGGGAGTGAACATGATGATGAAAAGATTTTGCTTTTTCTGCAAAATAACTGAATGGACCACAAATGTACGGGGTTTTGTAAGGCAAATGTTTGAAAAGTGGCGCGGGCTGTGACCCCATCCCACGATGTTAGCCTAGTTATTTAGTAGTTATCCACATATGATTGATCAGAATTATTCTCTTATATTTTTATAAAATATAAATGATTGAATTATACAGAAAAAAAGTTGATCAAAATTAATCAAAAACGTTAAATATATAAAAAATGTAACTTATTTTTTTTAAAAAACGTACTCTTATATATTGAAGGGTGTGCATGAGAAAAAAAGTGAAGAAATAATTAACCAAGGCTCAGTGAAACTTATAGATAATTAATACAAATGAAAATGAAAGACGGCTTACTAAAAATTTCTTTTTTTCCCCAACAGCTTACTAACAATTTCAGACAAGCTACCATTAAGAGAAAATATAAAAAAAAATACCAGGAATTTGAACTTCAAAATCTTAAATAAATGATTTCTTATTAAAACAAGTTGTTAATTGTTTTACTGTTATTGTTAATCCTATTACTCTTGTGGAAAACATGATTTTGAAGTTCAAGTTGTATTTTTCTGTCATTTTTCAAATTATTAATGCCCATAAAAGATTAAAAAAATAGGTTATTCCTTAAAAAAAAATCTGTACTAGAGGAGTAATAATTAGAATCCCTTTTTTTATCCCACTTTTGCCTTTGATAATATTACCCATTTGGTCACATCACGTAGATCCTATGTCTCATATACTTCATCCCCTATTACCTCCCTACCTTACCAAAATAAATATTAATTCTAAATATATGACGGAGTTTATAGTGTAAACTATGTCCTATATAAGACCCGACGATTAATAATTGCCTCAATCCTCAACCAACCTAATACGCCATCAAAACCACCATTCAGAATTGATTTCAGTCACTAATGAACTGAACTTAAAATCTTAAAGTTTCTTGATGCCTTTTTATTTTTTCCAAAAAGTCCAGAAAAAACCACAGGATAACACTGAGAAAGAGAAAAAAAGGCCTTCCGAGAGAAAGCTCCATCACACAGATCTGATAACAAATCTTGGGCACAGCAGATTCAATCTGTGTGGCCAGACTTGGCAAAAAAAAAACAAGTACACTACTACACACTCTTCTTCAAAATTCATATACATTTTATGTATGTGAATATTATACTCTCACGGCTCCTAGGACCACCACTGCAACATCTGGTCCTGTGTGAGCTCGGGATCACGTTAGATCAAGATCAGACGGCAGATCCTTCTTCCTTTTGCCAGCTGCTGTAGTAAATTAGTTATTGGGCGTGGACCATGCTATATTTTGAGGACAGAGTAGTACTAGTAGAGTGTGTGAAGTGTGTTGTTATGGGGTGGCTTAGGGGACATAGTGTGGTCCTGAAGAAGAGGATCAATAATCATAAGCCAAGGAAGAAACTTATGTTTGTTTCTGCGTGCTTTTGTCAGCGATTTTAGCCGCATTCGTACAAAAACTCACTCACTCACTCTCATTACACTTAGCTGTGCTTAACAAGGTGTGTCCAAAACCTAGGATGGGACCCGTGCATTGAAATTTTTGCATTGAATTTGGCCCATTTTCTGGTTGTCCTGTTCTTTCACTTTGTGTTTGTGATAATAACACAATTCATTTCATAAACCCACAAAAAGAAAAATATAAAAAATGAAATGAAAGGAGAGATTAGATTGGTGTCAACTTTGGTTATGAAGGATTGAGAGGTGAAATGAAACAGACAGAGGAGTGAGAGAGCAGAGAGACAGGGACACAAGTGATGGCCATGATTGGATAAACATTGATGGTAGTATGAATGAGGGTGAGTGTTATGTCCTATCTTTCTCGTGCTTTACCTGTTTCGCTTCGCTGGAAACAACTACGCCTTTTCTCTTCTCCCAAAAAACCACACAACAAATTTATTGAATCGCTTCCAAGTTTAACTTTAATCTCGCCATTTATCACCTACCCAGCTTCCAAAATAATGGCACCACCTTGTTTTGTCAGGGGAGATAAAAACATTTAAAAAGATCCGTTGGTAGCTTACGGATCGGGGATTTGAACCCGACGTGAATCGAACACGCAACCTTCTGATCTGGAGTCAGACGCGCTACCATTGCGCCACGGATCCGTTGCTGATAAGCTTCCAACTATGAATTATATTCATTAATTTACAAATGCAAGACACCGCATTACACTAAACGTTTTTTTTTGATAAATGTATAAGACTATTTTTGCTATAAATAAGACTATAAGTTGTGAAACAGGTGGGTTCGCTAAAAGCAAAAGGCCTGTTCAAATCCTTCAACGGCATTTATTTTCTTGCTTACCATAGCCCAATTGAGGCCCAAAATAAGTGGGCTTTGTGAAATCCATGGTGTGAAAAGCAAGCATATTATTAGACTGTAATCGGTTGTACGTTTCATTCTTTATTCTTCTGAAGTTCATAATGGATGCCCAAAGCAGGGAGCCTCTCAAGGTCCACCTGGTTTCCTCGAGCGACTCGCCCGAGTTCGCTCTTCTGAATCAAGCGTTGACTCGGACGTCACTCGTCGGACTCGACGCAGAGTGGAAACCAGTTCGAGCTCAACAAACTTCCTTCCCCACTGTTTCTCTTCTTCAAATCGCCTGCCAACTCAACGCCGGGCTTGGCGGCGTTGAGTCCGGTGACTCGATTGTTTTTCTGTTTGACCTGTTCTCAATTTCTGTCCTTGCTATGGGAATCGCTCAGGGATTTTCTTGCCTCTCCTGATATCTTGAAACTAGGATTCAGGTTTAAGCAGGATTTAGCGTATCTATCCTCCACTTTCTGTTCCCAAGGCTGCGATCCTGGTTTTGATAAGGTTAGCGGTTTGTTTAGTTTCCGAGAAAATGCCGGAAACTTATGATACGGATAATTGAGACTCCGAATATTTTCGTCCCTTCTAAGCTATGAACTTCGGTTAACCTCACTTTTGCGTTCATGTTTTGATCGTGGCATTTAGTTTTCTGTGATATGCCAATTTGAAGATACAAGTAGGAACGATGTGTATTTTTTGTCGATCTCTATCTCTTGCATTATATGAGATACAGCCGTCCAATGCTTTATGAGCTGAATCGATCTATAGGATGCTAAACGGGCAACAACTTTCTGGCCATTTGGCCTTTCTTTGCAACCTTTAATGTCTGTGATTATAAACTGCATGGTGGATGACATTTTCTATCATGGAATGAAACATTGTTTATTCTCAGAGTAGAATTAGAACTTGCCACATTTAATGCTATACATTTTATTCATTCGGGAAGGATAAAATGATAATGACGATAAAGGTCCAGCTGACTTGCTTCTTAGTAGAAGTTATGTCAAGAGATGAGTGACTCTTCTAATATTAATTGAGGCCAAAGCAATGCGTTTTCATAATAAGTGACAGAACTTACCTTTTTTTCCTGTTCATTTCTAAATCTTTTGAAGTTGCTGTTATTATCTTTGTAAGAATGATGGAAATGGAAACTGAGCTAGGCTATATGCCTTTAAGGATAAAGGAACCAGTGGATCTTTGGTATCAGATATACATATAAGCTTGTGTTATATGTGGTTGAAATTTATATGGACACTTTCTATGGATGATTTGTGCTTATATTTCACATTTTCATGTTTAATCGTGAATAGGTTGATCCATATTTGGATATTACAAACGTATACAATCACCTGCAGCATAAGAAACATGGGAGGAGCATATCAAAACAAATTAAAAGTTTATCAACTATATGTGGAGAAGTATTGGGCTTTTCTCTCTCAAAGGTTTGTTTTGTAAACTAATTTACTTTACTTCATGCTCACGATCTGTCTTTCCATCCAATACATGACGTGGTTCTGTGTGGTGTGACTTGCAGTTCCAAGGTGTTTGATGTTTGCGCAAATATGATTGCATGTGTATTCTTGAGGAAAAACCCAGCTTTAAATAAGTTGCAGTGTGGCATTTTGTCTTTCCTTTATTCTTCATACTCAACCCAGACTTAATGCTTGTAATTGAATGTCGTATATCATTATGTAAATTGATTTGCTGGCATCCTCTTCATCTCCATCCATATCTTTTCCAGCCTTCCTTCTTTTTTCTTCCTCGCTTAAAAGGTTTAACCATTTTACACTGTTCTTTCTATATTGTTTTCTATTACAATCAATCAATGGATGATGAGTAGTGTGTATATGTATTTTGCATCATGCTAATATCTTTCTTTGTTCATTGAGTTCAGTCTTATGATGTACTAACTTTAAGTTTCAAAATGATCAATTGTTCAGTCTTAGTTCTGCTTTCCATCAAACATGTTGCTTTACCTCGACATTTTTAGACTGTGTTCATGTAGAAGTGATAGGCATATTTTACTCAGGACTTTAGTATTGTTACTTATGTGCTTTCTAATTGAAACGTTCTTCTATTTGCAGGATTATATCTATCAGAATATCTTAACCTTGTAAAGCCATTTTTGAAGAAATCAGTTACTCTGACATCAAATTAAATACTGCAACCTCAAAACTGATATTATAATTGAGCTGAATACAGTACAAGGACATAGCTGTCTATATTTTTGCATTTTAATGGAGACAGTTTTTCTGTCAGTAGTAAGAGATCATCAGGGCAACTCTTGTTTATGCAAAGATTTGTTGCGATCTCTTGTAATTTCAGTTTCCACTCTGTTCAAATGAACCATTCAATTACTATTTTTTTTGTTAACAGAAATTGTATCTTCTTTAGGAACTTCAATGTAGTGATTGGTCGTGTCGTCCTCTTACAGAAGAGCAGATGACATATGCAGCCTTGGATGCTCATTGCTTGCTTGAAATATTCGATGTCTTCAGGGAAAAGATTTTAAAAGAAGGTTCGTCAAACCCGAGGTTTTATGTGAAGTTTGACTTTGAACAAATTGACAAGTCTACAACCCTGCCATTGCATTATTCACAGAATGTCATGAAATAATTTCTTTATCCTTTCATAACTATTGTTCCTTTGAAATAATTGACTGGGCTTTTAGAACGAGTGTTTTATCTTTAGTCTTGGTTTAGTGAGGGTATTTTTAAGTTTATTCTTTTGAAATATTGTATTCATGTAAGGCTTTTGGGAGCAGCAATCAAGGAATCTTTTTTGTTACTTGTTCTAGCATATCATATCACCAGAGTCATGGATTGTGTTTAGTTTTATGCTTGTCTGGAGTTGCATCAGATGTTAGAAATGCTTGCTTTGCCTTGATAACATAATTACCTTTTGTGCTTCATGAAGTTCTTGTGCAAAGTCTGTGGAGATATCCATTTATTGAAATCTTGACTCAAACATGATTTAGTATGTAGACCAATTTCTCATTTCTGCTTGCACAGTTGCCAAAGAAAGTGATTAGAACTCTGCATTTTAATTTGTCATAATTAATAGATATAATTTTTTTTTTTTCAGAAATAATGGTTTCAAAATTCTGAAGTGTTGTTTGATTGATGGATAATTTATAATGGGAGAGGCGTGACGAAAAAAAAAAAAAGATGGAGAGATCTGATTATTTGATAGTTTGTCTGCCAACTGCTCTTTCTATGCTGTAATTCTGGATGCTGATGATAGACCATAGTTTTGTTGTTGTATGTTTAGAAAATAAACTATCATTACATTTGTATCAATCTGCATCTTCCATTTTTGTAGTGCTTTATTAGGTTTTTCTTTTGTTCCATGTTGAATTTAGAAGGACAAAGCATACTTTATTAAACTCAGATGATAAAAGTGAGTACATAGGGGCCTTTATATAGGCAAACCTAGGACTAACCCTAGAATCTAATCTTATCAGAATAAATTAAATCTAATCTAAATGATTAAGATATATTATCATAAGATATAATATATCCATATCTTTATCCTAATAAATATCAAATAATAATAACATAATGATTAATCTAAAATCTAAGATAATGATTAATCTAAATAATCCCTAATATTCTAACACTCCCCTCAAGCTGGAGAGTATATGTTGATCATTGACAGCTTGCCTCGAAATCCTTCAAACTTTGTTCTGCCTGCTTCAATATTCAAAATCTTTAGGCTTGTGCTTCTTGAGTCTCAGTGGCCCATTTATTTTTATTTTTTTGTCTGGGCTTGTACTCTTCTTTAGTCTCAGAGGTCCCATTTATTTTGTTTGGGCTTGTACTCCTTTTTGAGTTTCAGAGGTCCCACATTTTGTTTGGGCTTGTACTCATTTTTTTTTTGGAGTCTCAGAGGTCCCATATTGAGTAGCGTAACTTGCACGTAAGAATCTTGAGTCACTTTTTCTAGAAAAGGTAATTTAGTTTTACGCCAAAACCGACACGTTTTGATTTTTTTTTTTTTATTAAAATATCACTTAACAAAAACCATAACCATTTACGTCAAATTCTCGATAGCACCGCGAACTAATTCACGCGTCTCACTCCCTTCTCCATCTTCTCCTTTCTCTTCTCTCCTAGTCTCCTTCTCCTTCGATCTGCGACAATGGCGAGGAAGGGACGGTGGAGCACGAAGGAAAGGTCTTTGTGCACAATAAACAATCTCGTCGGCGGTGAAGAACAATAGTGGCTGGGTTGACGATGATTCTGCTGATTCTGGTTGTGACGTCGTAACCGACGGTGAGAGAGAACTCAAGTGAATGGTGGCCAAACTTCTGGGCTGGTTGGAGGATCTCCGGCTCTGTTTCAGGCTCGAGACTCTGTTCAGTGGTGGAGGTCGGACTTCGGCATCTTCATCAACGGCCTTTGTCCTAGTTTGCAGAGTGCAAAACAAGTCGACGATTGAGACCGACGAGGCGAGATGCCGCCGAGACTTGGTAGACTGATGGGGCAGAGACGCTGCCGCCAGACTTCAAGCTAGAGAAATTAGGTTATTTTCAACCTAGAACTGACGATGTGTTCTCTGGTTTTTCCAGAGAAGATGTGTGTCTCCCGGCACTGGTGTGTCTTGCTGCCTCTCCGACCCTGTCTCTGGATTCTTAATGCTCGACGGTGGAGCACGGAGGAGGAGAGAACTTGGGAGACAACAAGTCACCAATGCTGGAAAACGAGAATGGAACTGCTAATTTTCTTCAAGGATTAACCTGGCTCTGATACCATGTTGAATTTAGAAGGACAAAGCATACTTTATTAAACTCAGATGATAAAAGTGAGTACATAGGGGCCTTTATATAGGCAAACCTAGGACTAACCCTAGAATCTAATCTTATCAGAATAAATTAAATCTAATCTAAATGATTAAGATATATTATCATAAGATATAATATATCCATATCTTTATCCTAATAAATATCAAATAATAATAACATAATGATTAATCTAAAATCTAAGATAATGATTAATCTAAATAATCCCTAATATTCTAACAGATATGCAGTTGAAGTCAAATCCAGCAGACTACACGTTTACTTTTCCTTTTCTCCTCATTCATGATATTGATGCATATGTGGGGCATTAGTACATATAAATTGTGTGTAAACTTTTTCTGTAGGATTTGTGTTAGGAACTAACAAATAATAGTACCCCAAAGTAATACTGAATCAGATATATTAACTGATAACAAAATTACAAACTCTGTTAGTTAGGAACTAACAAATAATAGTACCCCAAAGTAATACTGAATTAGATATATTAACTGATAAGAAGATTACAAACTCTGTTAGGCGCACAACCGCCCCTGAACAACCAAGTGATTGTCACAGGTTTATGCAGAACCAGTTACTCCACTCCTCAAACTACTCTCCAAAATATTCCTTACCTTCCTAATCTCCTTAACGGCTAATATACTAACAGGGTGACTTTCATAGTCCCCCCTACGCCACCCTAAATAACAGCTAATGGTCCTACACTTACCCAAAATGATATAGAAACATAAAGGGTCAACTCTGTAACCTTAAAACACATCCTGCCTATTTGTTGTGTCTTCCGTGGTTATCTATGCCTTCCTTTGTCTTCTAGTATATGTTTGACCAGTTCCCCTAAAAGCTTCACCTTGTCCTCAAGGTGAAAGTTTGGGAATTGTGTAGCAATTGTCTCTAGCGATTTCTCCTTTTGCTCTCATTGTGCCATGGCTTTCGATTCCAGCCCGAGAGTTAAATGATAGTTGCATTCTGGTCGCTTCATCTTCGGTGTTGAAATAATCCTCCGCTACATCCCCCGTTTCATCGACTGGTTTTTCGCTGTGCTCTGCTTCAACGTCGATTAGGAACATTTGCAAGTTTTTATCTTGGCAAGTGTGGCTTGGACTGTATTTGTCCCCACACTTGTAGCACAGTCCTAATTCCCTCCGGTGAGCCATCTCCGAGTCGGGGAGGCGTCAACTCCAGTTGGTCCGGCGCGAAGAAGAAGCCATAGTCGACGTGCTGCTAGTTTTTGCTTCTTGTGCTTTTGGGTCATTTTTGGTGATGTGGGTTGGATGATTTGTGACTGAAACGACCTAGTCTGGGTCGGTTCGATGAAGTGGGTCACCCGTGAGTACAATGGTTGGGTTGGGTATTGCCTCAGCCCATTGTTGAAATCCGACTTGTTTTCTTGGTTCCCCTTATCAGCTTCCAGCAATCGGTTTCTGCCGTCAACCCTCAGTGCCATCTTGATCAACTCTTCGAGGTCGCCTTCGTCGGCGATTTCGAGCTCGCATGAACCTCGTCTTCAAGCCATAGAGGAAAGCTCCCATCAAACATTCCTCTGAAGCGTCTTGTAACGAGAACGATAGTTTCTTGAATTCCTCCACATACTCCAAAACCGAGCCTTCTTGTCAATTGGCGAACAACATCTTGTATTCTCCACCTCTCTGAAATGTGTGAAACCGCTCCAATACTTTCTACTTGAACTCTTTCCGGCTCTTGATCACTCCCTTAGTCTCTTTCCATTGGTACCAGTGAAAAGCTTTATGCTCAAGGCATACCACCGCCGCTTCTAGCTTCTTTGCTTCTGGGACGCCGTTGATGAGGAAGTACCGTTCAACTCTGCAGAACCATCCGATGGGATCTTCACCTTCGAACACTGGTAACTCGAGTTTTCGAAATTTTTTTACTTCCTTTTCTGCCTCCCCTTGGCTTTTTGTTTCTGCCTTTGACTGTGACTCCATGGTATCTTTCTTATCCTTATTCTTCTTCCCTGCATCGCCCTCCATCCGTACTAATATTTCCCTCATCAGGTTCATTCCTTCTGTAAGTTCTGTGACTTGCTTCGCCAGGCCCGAAAGTTCATCCACCTTCCTTGCTAGGCTAGCTACAGACTCCCTTAATGGGACTTCGTCTGCCATTGCCCCAAGGATCCTACTGCTTTGATACCAATTTGTTAGGAACTAACAAATAATAGAACCCCAAAGTAATACTGAACAAGATATATTAACCGATAACAAGTTTACAAACTCGTTAGGTGCACAACCGCCCGAACAGCCAAGTGATTGTCACCGGTTTATGCAGAACTTGTTACTCCACTCCTCAAACTACTCTCCAAAATATTCCTTACCTTCCTAATCTCCTTAATGGCTAATATACTAACAGGGTGACTTTCACAGTCCCCCCTACGCCACCCTAAATAACAGCTAATGGTCCTACACTTACCCAAAATAATATAGAAACATAAAAGGTCAACTCTGTAACCTTAAAACACATCCTGCCTATTTGTTGTGTCTTCTGTGGTTATCTGTGCCTTCCTTTGTCTTCTAGTATATGTTTGACCAGCGAATAGGGTTCTTTCAATTCGTCTTACAATTTGATCCCAGGTTATATTGAGTTATTCTCCACTAGCCTTATACCAATTTCTTTGGTGAATTCTTTGCTGCAGGAAACTCTCTTGCCAACACAGCTGAATTGTCTTATCCTGGTGTAGCTCTTGGGTTGAAAGAGGTTTTCAGAGAGCATGATGTGAGTAACAAAATTGTAACAATGAGGTTTTGTGAAGCTTCGAGCATTGTCCAGGCTTCTGCTTATTCTGATGTTACTCGGATAACAACATTACCAGGGGAAATGATTCCAAAATCATCATATAAAAGTACCATGCCAATGGATGAAATTTTGGTGAAAATTGTGAAAAAATATGGTGAAAAGATTCTGCTTAAAGAGTCTGACAAAATGCCAAAGACCTCAAAGAAAAAAGCAAAAAAGCGATCATCTACTAACGGGATTTGCAAAGAAAAACAGTTAGAGAAATTTGATGAGTGGCAAGGGATCTCTCCTTGGGATCCATCAGTTGGAGGAGATGAGTGTCCAAGGTTTCTTTGTGATATCATGGTAAGCATTGAAATCATGACATTGGATATTCACTTTCATAAATTCTTGGTGGTTTAGAGTTTTTAAGGATACTGTTAAATGTTAATCATCCAGTGGAGCTTGAGAGAAAAAACGAGGTTTCTTTGTTAGTTATCAGTAAGCATTGTCACTTTGATCCATTTGTGGGTTTTTCTTTATAACGAATGTTCTATTATAATGTGGGATCTGAATACTTGCATTACATAAATAAGCAATATAACGTACTAACGTAGGATCTGACTTTGCTCAGGTTGAAGGCTTGGCAAAACATTTACGGTGTGTTGGGATAGATGCAGCAATTCCATATTCAAAGAAACCTGAACCAAGGTTGTAGATACACATACTCTCTTCTATGAGGCTTTTGCTATTGTTTAGAAGGTTATTGTAATTGTATCTTATCACTTTCAGGAGTTGATAGAGCAAGCACGCAAAGAGAAAAGAGTGTTGTTGACACGAGATGCCAAGTTGCTAAGACATGAATATCTGATAACAAATCAAATATATAAAGTGAAGAGTCTTCTGAAGAATGAACAACTACTTGAGGTATGTTTATCTTAATTAGTCTATCAAATAATTTGATAACGTACATATTCTTTTCATGCTTATTAGTTTAAGAGTTTTACTCTTATTTATGGTTTTAGGTCATCAAAACTTTTCAACTGAAAATTAGTGAGGATCAGCTGATGTCAAGGTGCACAAAGTGCAATGGGAGATTTATTCAGAAGCCACTGAGCACTGAGGAGGCTATTCACGTGGCAAAGGGTTTTCAAAGAATTCCTTCTTGCCTATTTAATAAGAATTTAGAGTTTTGGCAGTGCATGGACTGTCACCAACTATACTGGGAGGTACGCCTTTTTATTATTTCGGTTTCTTCTTCCAAGACTTTCTATTCACTTCTTTGGATAATTTCTTTTTATTGATAATGGTCAATTTGTAACTTCAGAAGCATGATTCCATGGCATGGAAGGTTTTGTCAAGCACTATTTTTTTTTTTCTTATTTGATTCGTTAACGGATTTCCTTAACTTGTTTGCCCTACATTTTTGTTGGGTTACAAAGGCAAGCTGAAACTTGAATAGACTAATCGCCTAGGCCAACTCCATAGGCCTGGTCTGCACACGTTGTTGTTAGTCTTCTAGAAACAGCCTCAAACATGTCTGCCCTACATTTAACTGGAAGCATTTTGGCATTCACTATTTTGAATGCAATGTGTTTCTTTGGATTACTTTATGAGAAAGATCAAAATCCAGTTACATAACATTATAACAGATTAGTTGAAGGATGATCTCACGGATTAATCAATGTGATCATTTTTTTCTGCTTTGCCAGGAAAAAAAAATAAAAAAATCTGATCTTATTTTGGTGAACATCTTATGTGTTTCAGTCATTTGTTTATCCCAAACAGACGAGAGAGAGAGAGAGAGAGCTTAGAGTATTTCTTTATCATGGGATTCTTTGTAGATGTACATGGATGTATGACGTTGTAGGCAACTTTCTAACATGCACCTACTGTGCCCGTCCTTTTTACAGGGAACCCAATACCATAATGCAGTACAGAAGTTCATCGACGTATGCAAGTTGAGTGACTAATTTGAACATCGTAGTGGAAATGCACTTGAGTGATGGTGTCATCACCGCATGACTCATTTGAAGGAAAATGTTGTTTTCTTGAATATATTTGTCTCAATTTATTTATGGCATATATATGTATATCTTATATTTTAAATCAAGTTGGATCACTGCTTGGCCCCACTTTGGATGTTGGTGTGTATTCATATGAGTGGACTGGAGGGCTTTCATTTCAATGGGGAAAAGCAGGTAATCTTAAAATATGCGGCAGCGTTCGCATGCGCTTTCCTGTGTAGTGATGAAAATCTCTGTCCGAATCACAACATCAATTTCATGGGATTGCGTCGACTTGTTACCCTTCAACTCAGATTCGGTTCATGGAAGATGAACCTACGTCCACTTCATGTGAGTGGCTGAGGCGGTGCTATTTTTTTAAGGTGTGTTCCTTTTTCCCCTCTGCTAATGTGTCTCTCAAGTGTTACGAAATGCTACATCGTTTGGCCTAATAGAATAATATAATGACATTATAAACAATTTTTTTTTTTATATAAAAAAATTTAGGTGGGGGTAGACACCAAGGATTAGGGATTTCCTCTAGGCTCAAAAAGTACTTACAAAGATATTTAAAGATCACTTACCTACGAGACTTTCACATAGACTAGTAGGTATTGTACCTCCTTTTTGGAGTGAAGCTTAACGAACTATGTCACTTTTCATTGGTACATTATAAACAATTGAATAAACAAGAAGAAAAAGGAGGGGTGTGCAGTGGATCATCATGCTTTTCCTGTTTTTTTCCCTGTTGACTTAAGGTGGCCCATTAGTGCAATTGAATACATGGTACGGAAACATGAAACAAAAACGGCTTTAATGGTGGAATTATCTGATTCTTAAAAAGAGGATGTCTAAAGGCAATCGGCATCTTGACCTGAAATTCTTAGGAAGAGGTTGTTATGCGTCATGTAAACCAAGCCTGAATTTCATGATTTCCCTTTACCAAAAAGTGCAGTTTCAGACTTCATCCTCGTAAAAACTCAGGTTTGTGTATTACCTGGCATTCTATCTTCTTCTCTCTCTCTATAGATATATTCATTTTAATTGAAGCTGGGTTGGATCATCCTAAAGCACAAAACTTGAATGCAATTGGTGCTCCGATTATTATTATTTTTTGGTGCTCCGATTATTTAATTTGTAAAGGATTAGTTGTTAGGAAAAGAAAAGCAGGAGACAGGTGGAGACATGGAAAACTCAACAACGAACAAGGCGTTGGCCAGGTAAAGAGCCTTGAAGTTTTTGTCGAGTAGATGGGACATGGTAGATTTTAAATACCTTTTGGGCCCCATTTGTTCTTAAGAGTCGCTCTACATTGAGTCAGCAGCATGTTAATTCGGCTTAGTGGGTGGTGGGCCCACTTATGTTGGACCAGCCTACCAACAAGTCATTATCTTGTAAAGATAGTTTAAGACCCATAAGTGGAATGCCATTCTCATTGAGTGCACCGATTGTCAAATTGCCATGGTTCTTTTGAGAAGGAAGTTTCATCTGAATGTTACGGTATGTGTTTACTTTACATAAGGTTGGTTATCCTTCGGAAAAAAGGGTCATCTAATGAGGCAGAGTTGAGTATGTCCAATTATTATTTGTTAGAATCCTTTTTTTTTTTTGATACATCAGGCAGGGGTCGAACCCCTGAGGGGAAGGGGGGAGGCCAGACTCCTAAGTCTGGCACTAGTACCAACGCGCTACAAGGCGCTTGGCATTTGTTAGAATCCTTTTATTAGTTAAGCTAGACTGTGAGTTACTGCGTGGTATTGTTTATAACTTCTAATATATTTTTAATAATATAATACCTTATAATTTTTATCATACATTTTAAATTATATATATTATTTCTTTTCGTATGAGAAATAGTTGTTTATAAAATGAATAATATCATGTAGGGAGTATTTAAAGACTATATTTAATGCATCAGACTGATGTAAGAATTTCATTTTAAAATTGACTGGAAAAATCTGGCCCTAAAAAAGTATCGACCAAAATTTGGGAGAGTGTAGAGAGCATATCAGGGGTTTTAAATTTTAATAAACCAAACGTTTTAGAGACTATCATTTAAAATGTTCAGGAATCTTAAATGTATTTTAGCAAAAAAGAAGTATATTTACTTGGTGATATCAAAACATGCGTCAATTGACTTGGGGAATTTTGACGTTACTATATAAAACACCAAACTACTACTAAAATCAATCAACTATATATAATATTAATTAGATAAACGGTACTTTCAAAGTTAACAAGATGTCAAATGCTAAGCACTTTTCTTGATTTCTATGCATTGCCTTCATATTTCAAACTGGAATGATACTAGTTTACTTGCCCCTTTCTCATTGCCTATCTTATCCTCAATATATGATGCGACCTTGTTTTACCGGCTATTATATTCTATATCCCATGTTTTAATATAAATTAAATAGATACTACAATGCTATTATGATTATATCAAATCGATAAATTATTTCATAAATTGCAAATAATTTTTATGATACGGTTAAATATTTGAAGATGCCTTTAACTGATAATCCAAATGTTAGCTCCAGAAAAACTATCATCAAATACACACACATATGAAAGGTTATATATTTACAAGTCATTGATATTAAAATTGTTTCCTAGGCAGCATACTCCTGCTGGTCCTTATTACAAGGCACTAACTAATAATTGTATTTGGTCCTTTTCATAAGACATTATTTCTTTTTAAAGCGCATTAATTATTTTTTTCCCCATGTATACCCATAATTAATAAGGGTAGTGGGTGAGAGTAATAATTAATATAATATTAAAGTTTAGTGTAATTAGTAGGGGTAATATTGAAAGTTACTTAAATTGTAGGATAACTTTATTGACTTTAATTATTTTTATTGATTTGTAAGAATTGTTAGTTGGTGCCTTATAATAAACATCAGAGTACACTGGACAACATATAAGATTCTCTTTTAATTGCCATAGAAAACATTGTCATAAAGCGGGCCTGAGGCAAAGGCATGTGGAAGCTGATGCGTTGGATTCGATCACGTTTTCTGTTTTCTAGTTTACTTTTCAAGGCCACGGGAGTTTTTTTTTTTTTTTGATATAAAAGTTTTAGAAAAGGGGTTGTCCTCACCCACAATTCAAGGATAGGGCGTTTGGAGCCCAGTCCGCAGGACATACTGAACAGGGAATACACATGCCTCCACCTCTACCAGCGTTTCCACTGCTTCCCAGACCCCTAGGATGCCTCATTAGAGTTATTAATGACAATATTTTTTATGTTCCGTACCCATATAAGCTCGCATTGTTTCTGTTACAAATTCTTATATACTCTATATTTATTAGTATTTAGGAATAGAGAAGTAGTTGCTGATAAAAAAAAATGCAGTCCTTATTTTAAGACACCAACTAATAATTCTCACAAACCAATAAAAACAGTTAAAAGTTAATAAAATTATCCTATAATTTAAGTAACTTCCTATATTACCCTTACTAATTACATTAAACTCTAATATTATATTAATAAGTACTCTCACCCACTACCCTTATTAATTATAAATATACATAAAAATAATTAATGCGATTTGAAAACAAGTAAATGTCTTATAAAAATAACCAAATATAATTGATAGTTAATGTCTTATAATATCAAAATAGTAGAATACTTCACAGAGAAAATAAGAAAAAGAATGAAATCCAACGGTGAAGCAGAAACCACGGATGGCACAGAATGAGAAGTGACAGGTGACAAGACAAGGGACTCTCTCTCCCTCTCTCACTAAGAAAATGTTTAAAAAATGTTAGAAAACATTCTGATGTCAATTTTTTTTTAAAGAGTTGTTATTTATATATAGAGTTATCAATGCTTTACTGAAGAAATTAATAAGACCGTTTTAATATTAATTTTTTTAAGACTTTTTTAACATTTTTTATACCTCAAAACCTTAAAAGATTTCCCCTATTTCTTTTTCTTTTGGTGTGAGAGTTACGAATCTTACTGCACCGACAGATATCGCCATCACAGATGAGATTAGGTGTTCCCATACCCAACCTCCCCCGGTCCCCCCCCCGGGGTTTCTTGCCACGTGTCCTTCCTCTCCCCCTCGCCTGAAGTTCACTGCTTCCACCTCGCGCCGCCGCCGCATTTGCCCTCTCCTCCGTCTCTGCTCTTCCACATTTCATCTCAGTTCTCCTCTGCAAACCCCACATCGTTTTTTCGTCATTTTCGTTTCTCTTTCACTTTCCAATACCAGAAAAATCCTTCTCATTCTACGTTCATTTATTGACGTACTTGCATATATTATTGAATTATTGAACACCATCAAATTTGACAGATCCATGAGCCATGTAAATTATTATCAAATTTGTCGGATAATTCTTTTTATATAAAAAGTTGGCAAATATATTTGTCTCATATATTATAATTTGATGGGATTTCCCCCATATCTACTTGGTGCAACTTGGGAATCAAATGAACATGGTCAACTTCTACAGTTACCCGATATAATTTCTTCTTCGTTTTTTTGGTTCAGGCAAAAAACAAAAAGACATAATTTTTTGGACAATAATTTCGAGGACATATATAGTTGATGTGTGCAATTATATATATATATATATATATATATATATATATATATATATATATATATATATATATATCCTTCGAAGGGCATTTGGTTTCTTTGTCTAAGACAATTCATCCAACTTTGATTTGTATGATGTTTGTTACGCACACGCACGTCCATAATACATTTATGTATATTAGGGTAACCTTTTTGGCTGGTTTATCAGAAATACGTATACGTGCCTAGCTGATTAATTACACATAGGCGCTCTCAAGTTTTTCCCTGTTTGTAATATGCTAAGTTGAATTAATTAGTGTGTGTCTATTATATATATACTCTTTTAGGTCCTAATTATAGGACATATTTAATCGATTTTGGGGAGATTAAGGAAAGAAGTTAAATTAGTTAATTTGTACTCATTTTCCTAAAATGCATTTATATAAATTTAAAATGACATAAGTAAAAGTGAGTTAACAACTCCTGCCACATACCTATTCGCACTAAAATTTTCCTTTTCACATGCTATCTAATTTATTTATTTTTGGCTCGAAAAGGACCATATAATACTATTAAAGAGAAAAGATAGCTATTACAATCAACTAAACCAGTTCATGAAATAAAAGCATAAACTTGACAAATACAAAGCCAGCAAAGCAATAGAAACAACAAAAGCAACTAAACCAGAAAGCAGTCCCCCTTATTACCGAGCTGGAAAAGAGACATCATCAGGAAATACATTAGCCTACCTATTATCCAAGGTTAGAAGTGATAGTAAAGCAGATGATGATTGAAAAACCCACCCAATTGGGTACACATCTTTATAAGTATCAGTTGCAAGAGAGTCAGCGACACGATTCCCACTTCGCGGAGTAAAACACATAGAAAACCCAACTTTAGTAGTAAGAAGACACACAATGTCATGAACAATATGTCTACACTTCCAGTCCCCTAAATCAGGAGACTTAGCACTAACACATGTTTGCAAAGAAAGATTATCGCTTTCAAAAATAACCTTATCATGACCTAAATCTAAGGCTAACAACAAAGTTTTTTTAAAAGCTAAAGCCTCAGTTATAAAGGCAGAGAGTGATTTCACTTTATCAATATATCCCCATTTAAATTGACCCAAATGATCCCGACACACCACACTAATGGCTGCAGCCTTCACATCAGCAAAAAAAGCACCATCACAATTAAATTTCAAGAAGCCTACATTAGGTGGAAGCCAGTGAACATCCAATCCAATCTCATTTCTATCCGAAGGGGACGCCACACTCGATTTGTCCCAGGACACCCAAAATTCCTCATTATTTCTTCTAGCCAATGTAATAACAAATGAGGTTTAGGTTCTATATGATCAAATATCTTGCCATTCCTATGTTTCCATATAAACCAAAGGGTCTAGCAAATTAAAGATAAATCTTGGGGATTCAGATTAGACATACCTGTGATAGCCAGCCACCAAGACTTAAAATTAAGCACCCGAAATGTATTAAATTTGGCACCCAGCGAGCTTCCGAACCAAATACAGCGTGTCCACGGGCATTGAAAAAATAAATGCTCAAGGCTCTCCTCATCCCCCTCACAAATTTGGCATATCCGCGTACTTGATCTATGTCTATGGTTTAGGGAAACACTGGTAGCCACAGCATTATGCAGACATCGCCAAAGAAAATGCTGAACTCTAGGAATTGTTTTGATCTTCCACACATTCTTCCAAGAGTTGGAGGGGATAACAATAGACGAACTTGCACTAGGCACACACACTGACCTCCTCTCCTTCTCATGGTGGTAACCCAATTTAACCATATATGTGCCTGTGTTGGCATTGATCCAGGTAAGCTTGTCTTCCAACCCATTAACATTGATGGGGATTTTTAGTATAGCCTCTATGAGATTAGCTAAGAGGTACCGAGCTATTGGAGAGATATCCCACTGCCCATTTACAATGAGATCACATACGCTTCTATGATCAACAACAGGATTATGAGTGGCTATTGGTTTAGTTGGAAAGACCACATCTGGAACCCACTTATCTCCCCAAATTCTGATATTATCCCCAGGTCCCTACATCCCATCTGAGATCCCCTTCATGAAGTCCCTACTAGTAATAAGACTAGACCAACACCAAGAGGCTCCATGCCCTTTTTTTGCTTCAATAAATTCACCTTTAGGAAAATAGACACTCTTAAGAACTTGAGCCCACAAGTCCTTTGGCTGCACCATTAACCTCCAAGCTGTTTTCACTAACATCGCATCATTCATGATCAACAAATCCCGGAATCCCATACCCCCATGACCTTTATCCGTAGTTAGAGTGTTCTAATTCTTCCAATGCAGGCGACTCCCAAACGCACTACCGTCCCACCAAAACTTAGCTATAGTCCGATTCAATTTCCTACAAGTTTGAATGGGAAATTTAAAGCAATGCATAGGGTAAATCGATATAGCTTGAATAACTGCTTTGATCATCACCTCCCTACCCGCAAAGGAGAGGAATGAAGGGCCCCAACCTTGAACCTTCTTAATAACCCACTCTCTGATATAAGCCAAAGCTTGATTCTTCGTTTTACCCCATATACTAGGGATACCTAAGTAACTTCCCGGATCCTCTGATGAAGGAATTCCCAAAACAGATCCGACCATGTTCCTAACCAACTCAGGAGTATTCCTCGAGAAGAAAATGATGGATTTATCTAATTTGATCAGCTAGCCTGAAGTAGCACAATACCTTTGCAAGATTCGAGATAAGGAAACACAGTTCCCCCTGGTAGCATTCATGTAGAGAAGAGCATCGTCGGCAAAAAAACTGTGGGTGAGCATAGGGCAACTTTGACTTAACTTGATCCCCTTAATCTGTTTAGCCTCTAGACTTTTAGTAATCATGAGGGATAGTACTTCAGCAAAAAGAATGAATAAATATGGCGAAAGGGGGTTGCCTTGCCTTAAGCCCCTACTGGGAGTAAATGAAGACACACATTCACCTGAGAGACATATTTAATCGGACAGATCTGATGCATTTCATAATCAAGGCCACCCAATCTTTTCTAAAGCCAAAGCGTAACAAGACCTTCTCCAAAAAATCCCATTCCACCTGGTCATACGCTTTATTCATGTCCATTTTGAGAGCGAATTCATACTTATTCCCTGACCGCTTCCTCCGGAGATAATGGTAGACTTCATGAGCTATAATAATGTTGTCTTGAATACAACGACCTGGTACAAAGGCTCCTTGACTTTGGGACACACAACAATCAAGGAAGGGCCTCATCCTATTAGCAAGTATCTTCAAAATTATCTTGTAGGAAAAGTTGCATAAGCCGATAGGTCTGAATTGAGAAACATGTTTCAGCTTTTCAAATTTCAGAATCAGAGTGAGGTCCGTTTCATTGATATCATCTAGCTGAGAATTATCTGCAAAAAATTCCTGTACCAACAAACACACGGTATCTCCCACATCTGCCCATGCCGCTTGATAAAACATTCCTGAAAAGCCATCCGGTCCAGGAGCTTTCGCTT